>CATKUP010000052.1:1275638-1913457 GCA_949786385.1 Onychomys leucogaster | reverse complement strand
TTAAATGACAAGCATTGGATGTTAGAGGACCAATGCTTTGTATCAGTTTCAGAAGCAGAGTTGGACTAGATATGGTCCGTATGTGTAGGAAACACCGTTCTTTGGTCTCAGCACACTCACTTTTCCTGCTGTCTTAGAGACTCTATAAAGCTAGAGCGTGTGTCTTGATCTAAAGGAGAGTGTGATCAATGGATGAGAACTCTGCTATCTGTTTCCCTTCAGAAATGGAGTTAAATCCCATGCTCTGTGTCTTCCTACAACCAAGACTTCGTTTCAGGTAAGGGCAGTCACTTTTCAGGTCAAACGAAATACATCGTTCACGAAGCTCACACGTTTCTCATCTTAACTGACAAGCATTGGATGCTAGAGGACCAGTGCTTTGTATCAGTTTCAGAAGCAGAGTTCAACTAGACATGGTCTGTATGTTTAGGCAAGACCGTTAATTTGTTCTCAGCACACTCACGTTTCCTGCTGTCTTAGAGAATCTAGAAAGCAACAGTGTGCTTCTTGCTCTAAAACAGAGTGTGATCTATGGATGAGAACTCTGCTGTGTGTTTCACTTCACAAATGGAGTTAAATCCCAGGATCTGTGTCTTCCTACAAGCTAGACTTCGTTTCCAGTAAGGGCAGTCACTTTTCAGCTCAAAAAAACTACAACGTTCACAAAGCTCACACGTTTCTCATCTTAACTGTCAAGCATAGAATGTTAGAGGACCAATGCTATGTATCAGTTTCAGAAGCAGAGTTGGACTAGATAAGGTCCATATTTGTAAGAAACACCGTTCATTTGTTCTCAGCACTATCAAGTTTCCTGCTCTCTTAGAGACTCTAGAAAGCCTGAGCGTGTTTCTTGCTCTAAAGCAGAGTGTGATCAATGGATGAGAACTCTGTTGTGTGTTTCACTTCAGAAATGGAGTTAAATCCCTGGCTCTGAGTCTTCCTACAAGCAAGACTTCGATTCAAGTAAGTGCAGTCACTTTTGAGCTCAAACGTACTACATCATTCATGAAGCTCACACATTTCTCATCTTAACTGAGAAGCATTGGATGTTAGAGAACCAGTGCCTTGATCAGTTCAGAAGCAGAGTTGAACTAGATATGGCATGTATGTGTAGGAAACACTGCTTTTTTGTTCTGAGCACACTCAAGTTTCCTGCTGTATTAGAGACTCTAGAAAGCAAGAGCATGGATGAGAACTATGCTATGTGTTTCCCTTCAGAAATGGATTTCAATTCCAGGCTCTGTGTCTTCATACAAGCAAGACTTCGTTTCAGGTAAGGGCAGTCACCTACAGCTCAAACGAACTACATCGTTCACGAAGCTCACACATTTCTCATCTTAACTGAGAAGCATTGGATGTTAGAGGACCTTTGCTTTGTATCAATTTCAAGCACAGTTGATCTAGATATGGTCCGTATGTATAGGAAACACTGTTCTTTTCTTCTGAGCACACTCACGTTTCCTGCTTTATTAGAGAATCTAGAAAGCAAGAGCGTGCTTCTTGCTCTAAAGCAGAGTGTGTTCCATGGATGACAACTGTGTTGTGTGTTTCCCTTCAGAAATGGAGTTAAATCCCAGGCTCTTTGTCTTCCTACAAGCAAGACTTCGTTTCAGGTAAGGGCAGTTACTTTACAACTCAAACGAACTACATACTTCACGAAGCTCACACTTTTCTCATCTTAACTGAGAAGAATTGGATGTTAGAGAACCAGTGCTTTGTATCAGTTCAGAAGCAGAGTTGAACTAGATATGGCCTGTATGTGTAGGAAACACCGTTCATTTGTTCTGAGCACACTCACGTTTCCTTCTGTATTAGAGATTCTAGAAAGCTGGAGCGTGTTTCTTGCTCTAAAGAAGAATGTGATCAATGGATGAGAACTCTGTTGTGTGTTTCAGTTCAGAAATGGAGTTAAATCCCTGGCTCTGAGTCTTCCTACAAGCAAGATTTCGTTTCAGGTAAGGGCAGTTACCTTACAGCTCAAACGAACTACATCGTTATCGATGCTCACACATTGCTCATCTTAACTGAGAAGCATTGGATGTTAGAGGACCTTTGCTTTGTATCAATTTCAAGCAGAGTTGAACTAGATATGGTCCGTATGTGTAGGAAACACTGTTCTTTCCTACTGAGCACAACAACGTTTCCTGCTCTATTAGAGATTCTAGAAATCAAGATCGTTCTTCTTGCTCTAAAGCAGAGTGTGATCCATGGATGAGAACTATACTGTCTGTTTCCCTGCAGAAATGGAGTTAAATCCCAGGCTCTGTGTCTTCATACAAGCAAGACTTCGTTTCAGGTAAGGGCAGTTACCTTACAGCTCAAACGACCTACATAGTTCACGAAGCTCACACGTTTTTCATCTTAACTGAGAAGCATTGGATGTTAGAAAACCAGTGCTTTGATCAGTTCAGAAGCAGAGTTGAACTAGATATGGCCTGTATGTGTAGGAAACACTGCTTTTTTGTTCTGAGCACACTCAAGTTTCCTGCTGTATTAGAGACTCTAGAAAGCAAGAGCATGGATGAGAACTATGCTATGTGTTTCCCTTCAGAAATGGATTTAAATTCCAGGCTCTGTGTCTTCATACAAGCAAGACTTCGTTTCAGGTAAGGGCAGTCACCTACAGCTCAAACGAACTACATCGTTCACGAAGCTCACACATTTCTCATCTTAACTGAGAAGCATTGGATGTTAGAGGACCTTTGCTTTGTATCAATTTCAAGCACAGTTGATCTAGATATGGTCCGTATGTATAGGAAACACTGTTCTTTTCTTCTGAGCACACTCACGTTTCCTGCTTTATTAGAGAATCTAGAAAGCAAGAGCGTGCTTCTTGCTCTAAAGCAGAGTGTGTTCCATGGATGACAACTGTGTTGTGTGTTTCCCTTCAGAAATGGAGTTAAATCCCAGGCTCTTTGTCTTCCTACAAGCAAGACTTCGTTTCAGGTAAGGGCAGTTACTTTACAACTCAAACGAACTACATACTTCACGAAGCTCACACTTTTCTCATCTTAACTGAGAAGAATTGGATGTTAGAGAACCAGTGCTTTGTATCAGTTCAGAAGCAGAGTTGAACTAGATATGGCCTGTATGTGTAGGAAACACCGTTCATTTGTTCTGAGCACACTCACGTTTCCTTCTGTATTAGAGATTCTAGAAAGCTGGAGCGTGTTTCTTGCTCTAAAGAAGAATGTGATCAATGGATGAGAACTCTGTTGTGTGTTTCAGTTCAGAAATGGAGTTAAATCCCTGGCTCTGAGTCTTCCTACAAGCAAGATTTCGTTTCAGGTAAGGGCAGTTACCTTACAGCTCAAACGAACTACATCGTTATCGATGCTCACACATTGCTCATCTTAACTGAGAAGCATTGGATGTTAGAGGACCTTTGCTTTGTATCAATTTCAAGCAGAGTTGAACTAGATATGGTCGGTATGTGTAGGAAACACTGTTCTTTTCTACTGAGCACAACAACGTTTCCTGCTCTATTAGAGATTCTAGAAATCAAGATCATTCTTCTTGCTCTAAAGCAGAGTGTGATCCATGGATGAGAACTATACTGTCTGTTTCCCTTCAGAAATGGAGTTAAATCCCAGGCTCTGTGTCTTCATACAAGCAAGACTTCGTTTCAGGTAAGGGCAGTTACCTTACAGCTCAAACGACCTACATAGTTCACGAAGCTCACACGTTTCTCATCTTAACTGAGAAGCATTGGATGTTAGAAAACCAGTGCTTTGATCAGTTCAGAAGCAGAGTTGAACTAGATATGGCCTGTATGTGTAGGAAACACTGCTTTTTTGTTCTGAGCACACTCAAGTTTCCTGCTGTATTAGAGACTCTAGAAAGCAAGAGCATGGATGAGAACTATGCTGTGTGTTTCCCTTCAGAAATGGATTTAAATTCCAGGCTCTGTGTCTTCATACAAGCAAGACTTCGTTTCAAGTAAGGGCAGTCACTTTTCAGCTCAAAAGATCTACATCGTTCACGAAACTCACACGTTTCTCATCTTTACGGACAAGCATTGGATGGTAGAGGACCAGTGCTTTGTATCAGTTTCAGAAGCAGAGTTGAACTAGATATGGTCCGTATGTGTAGGAAACACTGTTCTTTTCTTCTGAGCACAACAACGTTTCCTGCTGTATTAGAGATTCTAGAAATCAAGACCGTTCTTCTTGCTCTAAAGCAGAGTGTGATCCATGGATGAGAACTATACTGTGTGTTTCCCTTCAGAAATGGAGTTAAATCCCAGGCTCTGTGTCTTACTACAAGCACCACTTCGTTTCAGGTAAGGGCAGTCACTCTTCAGCTCAAATGACTACATCTTTCACGAAGCGCACACGTTTCTATCTTAACTCACAAGCATTGGATGTTAGGGGTCCTGTTGTTTCTTTCAGTTTCAGAAGCAGAGTTGAACGAGATATGGTCCGTATGTGTACAAAACACTGTTCTTTTCTTCTGAGCACAACCACGTTTCCTGCTGTATTAGAGATTCTAGAAGCAAGAGCGTTCTTCTTGCTCTAAAGCAGAGTGTGATCCATGGATGAGAACTATACTGTGTTTTTCCCTTCAGAAATGGAGTTAAATCACAGGCTCTTTGTCTTCCTACAACCACTACTTTGTTTCAGGTAAGAGCAGTCACTCTTCAGCTCAAACGAACTACATCGTTCACGAAGCTCACACGTTTCTCATCTAAAATGACAAGAATTGGATGTTAGAGGACCAGTGCTTTGTATCAGTTTCAGAAGCAGAATTGGACTAGATATGGTCCGTATGTGTAGGAAACACAGTTCTTTTGTTCTCAGCACACTCATGTTTCCTGCTGTCTTAGAGACTCTAGAAATCTAGAGCGTGCTTCTTGCTCTAAAGCAGAGTGTGATCAATGGATGAGAAATCTGCTGTCTGTTTCACTTCAGAAATGGAGATAAATACCAGGCTCTGAATCTTCCTAAAAGGGAGATTCCGATTCAAGTAAGGGCAGTTAATTTACAGCTCAAACGAACTACATCGTTCACGACGCACACACGTTTCTCATCTTAACTGACAAACATTGAATGTTAGAGGACCAGTTCTTTGTTTCAGTTTCAGAAGCAGAATTGAACTAGATATGGTCCATATGTGTAGGAAACACTGTTCTTTTCTTCTGAGCACAACCATGTTTCCTGCTGTATTAGAGATTCTAGAAAGCAAGATAGTGCTTTTTGCTCTAAAGCAGAGTGTGAGCAATGGATGAGAACTCTGCTGTGTGTTTCACTTCAGAAATGGAGTTAAATCCCAGGCTCTGAGTCTTCCTAAAAGCAAGACTACTTTTCAGGTAAGGGTAGTTACTTTACAGTTCGAAAGAACAACATTGTTCACGAAGCTCACACGTTTCTCATCTTAAATGACAAGCATTGGATGTTAGAGGACCAGTGCTTTGTATCAGTTTCAGAAGCAGAGTTGGACTAGATATGGTCCGTATGTGTAGGAAACACCGTTCTTTGGTCTCAGCACACTCACGTTTCCTGCTGTCTTAGAGACTCTATAAAGCTAGAGCGTGTGTCTTGATCTAAAGGAGAGTGTGATCAATGGATGAGAACTCTGCTACCTGTTTCCCTTCAGAAATGGAGTTAAATCCCATGCTCTGTGTCTTCCTACAACCAAGACTTCGTTTCAGGTAAGGGCAGTCACTTTTCAGGTCAAACGAACTACATCGTTCACGAAGCTCACACGTTTCTCATCTTAACTGACAAGCATTGGATGCTAGAGGACCAGTGCTTTGTATCAGTTTCAGAAGCAGAGTTCAACTAGACATGGTCTGTATGTTTAGGCAACACCGTTAATTTGTTCTCAGCACACTCACGTTTCCTGCTGTCTTAGAGAATCTAGAAAGCAAGAGTGTGCTTCTTGCTCTAAAGCAGAGTGTGATCTATGGATGAGAACTCTGCTGTGTGTTTCACTTCACAAATGGAGTTAAATCCCAGGATCTGTGTCTTCCTACAAGCTAGACTTCGTTTCCAGTAAGGGCAGTCACTTTTCAGCTCAAACAAACTACAACGGTCACAAAGCTCACACATTTCTCATCTTAACTGAGAAGCATTGGATGTTAGAGAACCAGTGCCTTGATCAGTTCAGAAGCAGAGTTGAACTAGATATGGCATGTATGTGTAGGAAACACTGCTTTTTTGTTCTGAGCACAGTCAAGTTTCCTGCTGTATTAGAGACTCTAGAAAGCAAGAGCATGGATGAGAACTATGCTATGTGTTTCCCTTCAGAAATGGATTTAAATTCCAGGCTCTGTGTCTTCATACAAGCAAGACTTCGTTTCAGGTAAGGGCAGTCACCTACAGCTCAAACGAACTACATCGTTCACGAAGCTCACACATTTCTCATCTTAACTGAGAAGCATTGGATGTTAGAGGACCTTTGCTTTGTATCAATTTCAAGCACAGTTGATCTAGATATGGTCCGTATGTATAGGAAACACTGTTCTTTTCTTCTGAGCACACTCACGTTTCCTGCTTTATTAGAGAATCTAGAAAGCAAGAGCGTGCTTCTTGCTCTAAAGCAGAGTGTGTTCCATGGATGACAACTGTGTTGTGTGTTTCCCTTCAGAAATGGAGTTAAATCCCAGGCTCTTTGTCTTCCTACAAGCAAGACTTCGTTTCAGGTAAGGGCAGTTACTTTACAACTCAAACGAACTACATACTTCACGAAGCTCACACTTTTCTCATCTTAACTGAGAAGAATTGGATGTTAGAGAACCAGTGCTTTGTATCAGTTCAGAAGCAGAGTTGAACTAGATATGGCCTGTATGTGTAGGAAACACCGTTCATTTGTTCTGAGCACACTCACGTTTCCTTCTGTATTAGAGATTCTAGAAAGCTGGAGCGTGTTTCTTGCTCTAAAGAAGAATGTGATCAATGGATGAGAACTCTGTTGTGTGTTTCAGTTCAGAAATGGAGTTAAATCCCTGGCTCTGAGTCTTCCTACAAGCAAGATTTCGTTTCAGGTAAGGGCAGTTACCTTACAGCTCAAACGAACTACATCGTTATCGATGCTCACACATTGCTCATCTTAACTGAGAAGCATTGGATGTTAGAGGACCTTTGCTTTGTATCAATTTCAAGCAGAGTTGAACTAGATATGGTCCGTATGTGTAGGAAACACTGTTCTTTTCTACTGAGCACAACAACGTTTCCTGCTCTATTAGAGATTCTAGAAATCAAGATCATTCTTCTTGCTCTAAAGCAGAGTGTGATCCATGGATGAGAACTATACTGTCTGTTTCCCTTCAGAAATGGAGTTAAATCCCAGGCTCTGTGTCTTCATACAAGCAAGACTTCGTTTCAGGTAAGGGCAGTTACCTTACAGCTCAAACGACCTACATAGTTCACGAAGCTCACACGTTTCTCATCTTAACTGAGAAGCATTGGATGTTAGAAAACCAGTGCTTTGATCAGTTCAGAAGCAGAGTTGAACTAGATATGGCCTGTATGTGTAGGAAACACTGCTTTTTTGTTCTGAGCACACTCAAGTTTCCTGGTGTATTAGAGACTCTAGAAAGCAAGAGCATGGATGAGAACTATGCTGTGTGTTTCCCTTCAGAAATGGATTTAAATTCCAGGCTCTGTGTCTTCATACAAGCAAGACTTCGTTTCAAGTAAGGGCAGTCACTTTTCAGCTCAAAAGATCTACATCGTTCACGAAACTCACACGTTTCTCATCTTTACGGACAAGCATTGGATGGTAGAGGACCAGTGCTTTGTATCAGTTTCAGAAGCAGAGTTGAACTAGATATGGTCCGTATGTGTAGGAAACACTGTTCTTTTCTTCTGAGCACAACAACGTTTCCTGCTGTATTAGAGATTCTAGAAATCAAGACCGTTCTTCTTGCTCTAAAGCAGAGTGTGATCCATGGATGAGAACTATACTGTGTGGTTCCCTTCAGAAATGGAGTTAAATCCCAGGCTCTGTGTCTTACTACAAGCACCACTTCGTTTCAGGTAAGGGCAGTCACTCTTCAGCTCAAATGACTACATCTTTCACGAAGTGCACACGTTTCTATCTTAACTCACAAGCATTGGATGTTAGGGGTCCTGTGGTTTCTTTCAGTTTCAGAAGCAGAGTTGAACGAGATATGGTCCGTATGTGTACAAAACACTGTTCTTTTCTTCTGAGCACAACCACGTTTCCTGCTGTATTAGAGATTCTAGAAGCAAGAGCGTTCTTCTTGCTCTAAAGCAGAGTGTGATCCATGGATGAGAACTATACTGTGTTTTTCCCTTCAGAAATGGAGTTAAATCACAGGCTCTTTGTCTTCCTACAACCACTACTTTGTTTCAGGTAAGAGCAGTCACTCTTCAGCTCAAACGAACTACATCGTTCACGAAGCTCACACGTTTCTCATCTAAAATGACAAGAATTGGATGTTAGAGGACCAGTGCTTTGTATCAGTTTCAGAAGCAGAATTGGACTAGATATGGTCCGTATGTGTAGGAAACACAGTTCTTTTGTTCTCAGCACACTCATGTTTCCTGCTGTCTTAGAGACTCTAGAAATCTAGAGCGTGCTTCTTGCTCTAAAGCAGAGTGTGATCAATGGATGAGAAATCTGCTGTCTGTTTCACTTCAGAAATGGAGATAAATACCAGGCTCTGAATCTTCCTAAAAGGGAGATTCCGATTCAAGTAAGGGCAGTTAATTTACAGCTCAAACGAACTACATCGTTCACGACGCACACACGTTTCTCATCTTAACTGACAAACATTGAATGTTAGAGGACCAGTTCTTTGTTTCAGTTTCAGAAGCAGAATTGAACTAGATATGGTCCATATGTGTAGGAAACACTGTTCTTTTCTTCTGAGCACAACCATGTTTCCTGCTGTATTAGAGATTCTAGAAAGCAAGATAGTGCTTTTTGCTCTAAAGCAGAGTGTGAGCAATGGATGAGAACTCTGCTGTGTGTTTCACTTCAGAAATGGAGTTAAATCCCAGGCTCTGAGTCTTCCTAAAAGCAAGACTACTTTTCAGGTAAGGGTAGTTACTTTACAGTTCGAAAGAACAACATTGTTCACGAAGCTCACACGTTTCTCATCTTAAATGACAAGCATTGGATGTTAGAGGACCAGTGCTTTGTATCAGTTTCAGAAGCAGAGTTGGACTAGATATGGTCCGTATGTGTAGGAAACACCGTTCTTTGGTCTCAGCACACTCACGTTTCCTGCTGTCTTAGAGACTCTATAAAGCTAGAGCGTGTGTCTTGATCTAAAGGAGAGTGTGATCAATGGATGAGAACTCTGCTACCTGTTTCCCTTCAGAAATGGAGTTAAATCCCATGCTCTGTGTCTTCCTACAACCAAGACTTCGTTTCAGGTAAGGGCAGTCACTTTTCAGGTCAAACGAACTACATCGTTCACGAAGCTCACACGTTTCTCATCTTAACTGACAAGCATTGGATGCTAGAGGACCAGTGCTTTGTATCAGTTTCAGAAGCAGAGTTCAACTAGACATGGTCTGTATGTTTAGGCAACACCGTTAATTTGTTCTCAGCACACTCACGTTTCCTGCTGTCTTAGAGAATCTAGAAAGCAAGAGTGTGCTTCTTGCTCTAAAGCAGAGTGTGATCTATGGATGAGAACTCTGCTGTGTGTTTCACTTCACAAATGGAGTTAAATCCCAGGATCTGTGTCTTCCTACAAGCTAGACTTCGTTTCCAGTAAGGGCAGTCACTTTTCAGCTCAAACAAACTACAACGTTCACAAAGCTCACACATTTCTCATCTTAACTGAGAAGCATTGGATGTTAGAGAACCAGTGCCTTGATCAGTTCAGAAGCAGAGTTGAACTAGATATGGCATGTATGTGTAGGAAACACTGCTTTTTTGTTCTGAGCACAGTCAAGTTTCCTGCTGTATTAGAGACTCTAGAAAGCAAGAGCATGGATGAGAACTATGCTATGTGTTTCCCTTCAGAAATGGATTTAAATTCCAGGCTCTGTGTCTTCATACAAGCAAGACTTCGTTTCAAGTAAGGGCAGTCACCTACAGCTCAAACGAACTACATCGTTCACGAAGCTCACACATTTCTCATCTTAACTGAGAAGCATTGGATGTTAGAGGACCTTTGCTTTGTATCAATTTCAAGCACAGTTGATCTAGATATGGTCCGTATGTATAGGAAACACTGTTCTTTTCTTCTGAGCACACTCACGTTTCCTTCTGTATTAGAGATTCTAGAAAGCTGGAGCGTGATTCTTGCTCTAAAGAAGAATGTGATCAATGGATGAGAACTCTGTTGTGTGTTTCAGTTCAGAAATGGAGTTAAATCCCTGGCTCTGAGTCTTCCTACAAGCAAGATTTCGTTTCAGGTAAGGGCAGTTACCTTAGAGCTCAAACGAACTACATCGTTATCGATGCTCACACATTGCTCATCTTAACTGAGAAGCATTGGATGTTAGAGGACCTTTGCTTTGTATCAATTTCAAGCAGAGTTGAACTAGATATGGTCCGTATGTGTAGGAAACACTGTTCTTTTCTACTGAGCACAACAACGTTTCCTACTCTATTAGAGATTCTAGAAATCAAGATCGTTCTTCTTGCTCTAAAGCAGAGTGTGATCCATGGATGAGAACTATACTGTCTGTTTCCCTTCAGAAATGGAGTTAAATCCCAGGCTCTGTGTCTTCATACAAGCAAGACTTCGTTTCAGGTAAGGGCAGTTACCTTACAGCTCAAACGACCTACATAGTTCACGAAGCTCACACGTTTCTCATCTTAACTGAGAAGCATTGGATGTTAGAAAACCAGTGCTTTGATCAGTTCAGAAGCAGAGTTGAACTAGATATGGCCTGTATGTGTAGGAAACACTGCTTTTTTGTTCTGAGCACACTCAAGTTTCCTGGTGTATTAGAGACTCTAGAAAGCAAGAGCATGGATGAGAACTATGCTGTGTGTTTCCCTTCAGAAATGGATTTAAATTCCAGGCTCTGTGTCTTCATACAAGCAAGACTTCGTTTCAAGTAAGGGCAGTCACTTTTCAGCTCAAAAGATCTACATCGTTCACGAAACTCACACGTTTCTCATCTTTACGGACAAGCATTGGATGGTAGAGGACCAGTGCTTTGTATCAGTTTCAGAAGCAGAGTTGAACTAGATATGGTCCGTATGTGTAGGAAACACTGTTCTTTTCTTCTGAGCACAACAACGTTTCCTGCTGTATTAGAGATTCTAGAAATCAAGACCGTTCTTCTTGCTCTAAAGCAGAGTGTGATCCATGGATGAGAACTAAACTGTGTGTTTCCCTTCAGAAATGGAGTTAAATCCCAGGCTCTGTGTCTTACTACAAGCACCACTTCGTTTCAGGTAAGGGCAGTCACTCTTCAGCTCAAATGACTACATCTTTCACGAAGCGCACACGTTTCTATCTTAACTCACAAGCATTGGATGTTAGGGGTCCTGTGGTTTCTTTCAGTTTCAGAAGCAGAGTTGAACGAGATATGGTCCGTATGTGTACAAAACACTGTTCTTTTCTTCTGAGCACAACCACGTTTCCTGCTGTATTAGAGATTCTAGAAGCAAGAGCGTTCTTCTTGCTCTAAAGCAGAGTGTGATCCATGGATGAGAACTATACTGTGTTTTTCCCTTCAGAAATGGAGTTAAATCACAGGCTCTTTGTCTTCCTACAACCACTACTTTGTTTCAGGTAAGAGCAGTCACTCTTCAGCTCAAACGAACTACATCGTTCACGAAGCTCACACGTTTCTCATCTAAAATGACAAGAATTGGATGTTAGAGGACCAGTGCTTTGTATCAGTTTCAGAAGCAGAATTGGACTAGATATGGTCCGTATGTGTAGGAAACACAGTTCTTTTGTTCTCAGCACACTCATGTTTCCTGCTGTCTTAGAGACTCTAGAAATCTAGAGCGTGCTTCTTGCTCTAAAGCAGAGTGTGATCAATGGATGAGAAATCTGCTGTCTGTTTCACTTCAGAAATGGAGATAAATACCAGGCTCTGAATCTTCCTAAAAGGGAGATTCCGATTCAAGTAAGGGCAGTTAATTTACAGCTCAAACGAACTACATCGTTCACGACGCACACACGTTTCTCATCTTAACTGACAAACATTGAATGTTAGAGGACCAGTTCTTTGTTTCAGTTTCAGAAGCAGAATTGAACTAGATATGGTCCATATGTGTAGGAAACACTGTTCTTTTCTTCTGAGCACAACCATGTTTCCTGCTGTATTAGAGATTCTAGAAAGCAAGATAGTGCTTTTTGCTCTAAAGCAGAGTGTGAGCAATGGATGAGAACTCTGCTGTGTGTTTCACTTCAGAAATGGAGTTAAATCCCAGGCTCTGAGTCTTCCTAAAAGCAAGACTACTTTTCAGGTAAGGGTAGTTACTTTACAGTTCGAAAGAACAACATTGTTCACGAAGCTCACACGTTTCTCATCTTAAATGACAAGCATTGGATGTTAGAGGACCAGTGCTTTGTATCAGTTTCAGAAGCAGAGTTGGACTAGATATGGTCCGTATGTGTAGGAAACACCGTTCTTTGGTCTCAGCACACTCACGTTTCCTGCTGTCTTAGAGACTCTATAAAGCTAGAGCGTGTGTCTTGATCTAAAGGAGAGTGTGATCAATGGATGAGAACTCTGCTACCTGTTTCCCTTCAGAAATGGAGTTAAATCCCATGCTCTGTGTCTTCCTACAACCAAGACTTCGTTTCAGGTAAGGGCAGTCACTTTTCAGGTCAAACGAACTACATTGTTCACGAAGCTCACACGTTTCTCATCTTAACTGACAAGCATTGGATGCTAGAGGACCAGTGCTTTGTATCAGTTTCAGAAGCAGAGTTCAACTAGACATGGTCTGTATGTTTAGGCAACACCGTTAATTTGTTCTCAGCACACTCACGTTTCCTGCTGTCTTAGAGAATCTAGAAAGCAAGAGTGTGCTTCTTGCTCTAAAGCAGAGTGTGATCTATGGATGAGAACTCTGCTGTGTGTTTCACTTCACAAATGGAGTTAAATCCCAGGATCTGTGTCTTCCTACAAGCTAGACTTCGTTTCCAGTAAGGGCAGTCACTTTTCAGCTCAAACAAACTACAACGTTCACAAAGCTCACACATTTCTCATCTTAACTGAGAAGCATTGGATGTTAGAGAACCAGTGCCTTGATCAGTTCAGAAGCAGAGTTGAACTAGATATGGCATGTATGTGTAGGAAACACTGCTTTTTTGTTCTGAGCACAGTCAAGTTTCCTGCTGTATTAGAGACTCTAGAAAGCAAGAGCATGGATGAGAACTATGCTATGTGTTTCCCTTCAGAAATGGATTTAAATTCCAGGCTCTGTGTCTTCATACAAGCAAGACTTCATTTCAAGTAAGGGCAGTCACCTACAGCTCAAACGAACTACATCGTTCACGAAGCTCACACATTTCTCATCTTAACTGAGAAGCATTGGATGTTAGAGGACCTTTGCTTTGTATCAATTTCAAGCACAGTTGATCTAGATATGGTCCGTATGTATAGGAAACACTGTTCTTTTCTTCTGAGCACACTCACGTTTCCTGCTTTATTAGAGAATCTAGAAAGCAAGAGCGTGCTTCTTGCTCTAAAGCAGAGTGTGTTCCATGGATGACAACTGTGTTGTGTGTTTCCTTCAGAAATGGAGTTAAATCCCAGGCTCTTTGTCTTCCTACAAGCAAGACTTCGTTTCAGGTAGGAGCAGTTACTTTACAGCTCAAACGAACTACATACTTCACGAAGCTCACACTTTTCTCATCATAACTGAGAAGAATTGGATGTTAGAGAACCAGTGCTTTGTATCAGTTCAGAAGCAGAGTTGAAGTAGATATGGCCTGTATGTGTAGGAAACACCGTTCATTTGTTCTGAGCACACTCACGTTTCCTTCTGTATTAGAGATTCTAGAAAGCTGGAGTGTGTTTCTTGCTCTAAAGAAGAATGTGATCAATGGATGAGAACTCTGTTGTGTGTTTCAGTTCAGAAATGGAGTTAAATCCCTGGCTCTGAGTCTTCCTACAAGCAAGATTTCGTTTCAGGTAAGGGCAGTTACCTTACAGCTCAAACGAACTACATCGTTATCGATGCTCACACATTGCTCATCTTAACTGAGAAGCATTGGATGTTAGAGGACTTTTGCTTTGTATCAATTTCAAGCAGAGTTGAACTAGATATGGTCCGTATGTGTAGGAAACACTGTTCTTTTCTACTGAGCACAACAACGTTTCCTGCTCTATTAGAGATTCTAGAAATCAAGATCATTCTTCTTGCTCTAAAGCAGAGTGTGATCCATGGATGAGAACTATACTGTCTGTTTCCCTGCAGAAATGGAGTTAAATCCCAGGCTCTGTGTCTTCATACAAGCAAGACTTCGTTTCAGGTAAGGGCAGTTACCTTACAGCTCAAACGACCTACATAGTTCACGAAGCTCACACGTTTCTCATCTTAACTGAGAAGCATTGAATGTTAGGGGACCAGTGCTTTGTATCAGTTCAGAAGCAGATTTGAACTAGATATGGCCTGTATGTGTAGGAAACACTGCTTTTTTGTTCTGAGCACACTCAAGTTTCCTGCTGTATTAGAGACTCTAGAAAGCTAGAGCGTGTGTCTTGATCTAAAGCAGAGTGTGATCAATGGATGAGAACTCTGCTATCTGTTTCCCTTCAGAAATGGAGTTAAATCCCATGCTCTGTGTCTTCCTACAACCAAGACTTCGTTTCAGGTAAGGGCAGTCTCTTTTCAGGTCAAACGAACTACATCGTTCACGAAGCTCACACGTTTCTCATCTTAACTGACAAGCATTGGATGCTAGAGGACCAGTGCTTTGTATCAGTTTCAGAAGCAGAGTTCAACTAGACATGGTCTGTATGTTTAGGCAACACCGTTAATTTGTTCTCAGCACACTCACGTTTCCTGCTGTCTTAGAGAATCTAGAAAGCAAGAGTGTGCTTCTTGCTCTAAAGCAGAGTGTGATCTATGGATGAGAACTCTGCTGTGTGTTTCACTTCACAAATGGAGTTAAATCCCAGGATCTGTGTCTTCCTACAAGCTAGACTTCGTTTCCAGTAAGGGCAGTCACTTTTCAGCTCAAACAAACTACAACGTTCACAAAGCTCACACGTTTCTCATCTTAACTGTCAAGCATAGAATGTTAGAGGACCAATGCTATGTATCAGTTTCAAAAGCAGAGTTGGACTAGATAAGGTCCATATTTGTAAGAAACACCGTTCATTTGTTCTCAGCACAATCAAGTTTCCTGCTCTCTTAGAGACTCTAGAAAGCCTGAGCGTGTTTCTTGCTCTAAAGCAGAGTGTGATCAATGGATGAGAACTCTGTTGTGTGTTTCACTTCAGAAATGGAGTTAAATCCCTGGCTCTGAGTCTTCCTAAAATCAAGACTTCGATTCAAGTAAGGGCAGTCACTTTTGAGCTCAAACGAACTACATCATTCATGAAGCTCACACATTTCTCATCTTAACTGAGAAGCATTGGATGTTAGAGAACCAGTGCCTTGATCAGTTCAGAAGCAGAGTTGAATTAGATATGGCATGTATGTGTAGGAAACACTGCTTTTTTGTTCTGAGCACACTCAAGTTTCCTGCTGTATTAGAGACTCTAGAAAGCAAGAGCATGGATGAGAACTATGCTATGTGTTTCCCTTCAGAAATGGATTTAAATTCCAGGCTCTGTGTCTTCATACAAGCAAGACTTCGTTTCAGGTAAGGGCAGTCACCTACAGCTCAAACGAACTACATCGTTCACGAAGCTCACACATTTCTCATCTTAACTGAGAAGCATTGGATGTTAGAGGACCTTTGCTTTGTATCAATTTCAAGCACAGTTGATCTAGATATGGTCCGTATGTATAGGAAACACTGTTCTTTTCTTCTGAGCACAACAACGTTTCCTGCTGTATTAGAGATTCTAGAAATCAAGACCGTTCTTCTTGCTCTAAAGCAGAGTGTGATCCATGGATGAGAACTAAACTGTGTGTTTCCCTTCAGAAATGGAGTTAAATCCCAGGCTCTGTGTCTTACTACAAGCACCACTTCGTTTCAGGTAAGGGCAGTCACTCTTCAGCTCAAATGACTACATCTTTCACGAAGCGCACACGTTTCTATCTTAACTCACAAGCATTGGATGTTAGGGGTCCTGTGGTTTCTTTCAGTTTCAGAAGCAGAGTTGAACGAGATATGGTCCGTATGTGTACAAAACACTGTTCTTTTCTTCTGAGCACAACCACGTTTCCTGCTGTATTAGAGATTCTAGAAGCAAGAGCGTTCTTCTTGCTCTAAAGCAGAGTGTGATCCATGGATGAGAACTATACTGTGTTTTTCCCTTCAGAAATGGAGTTAAATCACAGGCTCTTTGTCTTCCTACAACCACTACTTTGTTTCAGGTAAGAGCAGTCACTCTTCAGCTCAAACGAACTACATCGTTCACGAAGCTCACACGTTTCTCATCTAAAATGACAAGAATTGGATGTTAGAGGACCAGTGCTTTGTATCAGTTTCAGAAGCAGAATTGGACTAGATATGATCCGTATGTGTAGGAAACACAGTTCTTTTGTTCTCAGCACACTCATGTTTCCTGCTGTCTTAGAGACTCTAGAAATCTAGAGCGTGCTTCTTGCTCTAAAGCAGAGTGTGATCAATGGATGAGAAATCTGCTGTCTGTTTCACTTCAGAAATGGAGATAAATACCAGGCTCTGAATCTTCCTAAAAGGGAAATTCCGATTCAAGTAAGGGCAGTTAATTTACAGCTCAAACGAACTACATCGTTCACGACGCACACACGTTTCTCATCTTAACTGACAAACATTGAATGTTAGAGGACCAGTTCTTTGTTTCAGTTTCAGAAGCAGAATTGAACTAGATATGGTCCATATGTGTAGGAAACACTGCTCTTTTCTTCTGAGCACAACCATGTTTCCTGCTGTATTAGAGATTCTAGAAAGCAAGATAGTGCTTTTTGCTCTAAAGCAGAGTGTGAGCAATGGATGAGAACTCTGCTGTGTGTTTCACTTCAGAAATGGAGTTAAATCCCAGGCTCTGAGTCTTCCTAAAAGCAAGACTACTTTTCAGGTAAGGGTAGTTACTTTACAGTTCGAAAGAACAACATTGTTCACGAAGCTCACACGTTTCTCATCTTAAATGACAAGCATTGGATGTTAGAGGACCAGTGCTTTGTATCAGTTTCAGAAGCAGAGTTGGACTAGATATGGTCCGTATGTGTAGGAAACACCGTTCTTTGGTCTCAGCACACTCACGTTTCCTGCTGTCTTAGAGACTCTATAAAGCTAGAGCGTGTGTCTTGATCTAAAGGAGAGTGTGATCAATGGATGAGAACTCTGCTACCTGTTTCCCTTCAGAAATGGAGTTAAATCCCATGCTCTGTGTCTTCCTACAACCAAGACTTCGTTTCAGGTAAGGGCAGTCACTTTTCAGGTCAAACGAACTACATTGTTCACGAAGCTCACACGTTTCTCATCTTAACTGACAAGCATTGGATGCTAGAGGACCAGTGCTTTGTATCAGTTTCAGAAGCAGAGTTCAACTAGACATGGTCTGTATGTTTAGGCAACACCGTTAATTTGTTCTCAGCACACTCACGTTTCCTGCTGTCTTAGAGAATCTAGAAAGCAAGAGTGTGCTTCTTGCTCTAAAGCAGAGTGTGATCTATGGATGAGAACTCTGCTGTGTGTTTCACTTCACAAATGGAGTTAAATCCCAGGATCTGTGTCTTCCTACAAGCTAGACTTCGTTTCCAGTAAGGGCAGTCACTTTTCAGCTCAAACAAACTACAACGTTCACAAAGCTCACACATTTCTCATCTTAACTGAGAAGCATTGGATGTTAGAGAACCAGTGCCTTGATCAGTTCAGAAGCAGAGTTGAACTAGATATGGCATGTATGTGTAGGAAACACTGCTTTTTTGTTCTGAGCACAGTCAAGTTTCCTGCTGTATTAGAGACTCTAGAAAGCAAGAGCATGGATGAGAACTATGCTATGTGTTTCCCTTCAGAAATGGATTTAAATTCCAGGCTCTGTGTCTTCATACAAGCAAGACTTCGTTTCAAGTAAGGGCAGTCACCTACAGCTCAAACGAACTACATCGTTCACGAAGCTCACACATTTCTCATCTTAACTGAGAAGCATTGGATGTTAGAGGACCTTTGCTTTGTATCAATTTCAAGCACAGTTGATCTAGATATGGTCCGTATGTATAGGAAACACTGTTCTTTTCTTCTGAGCACACTCACGTTTCCTGCTTTATTAGAGAATCTAGAAAGCAAGTGCGTGCTTCTTGCTCTAAAGCAGAGTGTGTTCCATGGATGACAACTGTGTTGTGTGTTTCCTTCAGAAATGGAGTTAAATCCCAGGCTCTTTGTCTTCCTACAAGCAAGACTTCGTTTCAGGTAGGGGCAGTTACTTTACAGCTCAAACGAACTACATACTTCACGAAGCTCACACTTTTCTCATCATAACTGAGAAGAATTGGATGTTAGAGAACCAGTGCTTTGTATCAGTTCAGAAGCAGAGTTGAAGTAGATATGGCCTGTATGTGTAGGAAACACCGTTCATTTGTTCTGAGCACACTCACGTTTCCTTCTGTATTAGAGATTCTAGAAAGCTGGAGTGTGTTTCTTGCTCTAAAGAAGAATGTGATCAATGGATGAGAACTCTGTTGTGTGTTTCAGTTCAGAAATGGAGTTAAATCCCTGGCTCTGAGTCTTCCTACAAGCAAGATTTCGTTTCAGGTAAGGGCAGTTACCTTACAGCTCAAACGAACTACATCGTTATCGATGCTCACACATTGCTCATCTTAACTGAGAAGCATTGGATGTTAGAGGACCTTTGCTTTGTATCAATTTCAAGCAGAGTTGAACTAGATATGGTCCGTATGTGTAGGAAACACTGTTCTTTTCTACTGAGCACAACAACGTTTCCTGCTCTATTAGAGATTCTAGAAATCAAGATCGTTCTTCTTGCTCTAAAGCAGAGTGTGATCCATGGATGAGAACTATACTGTCTGTTTCCCTGCAGAAATGGAGTTAAATCCCAGGCTCTGTGTCTTCATACAAGCAAGACTTCGTTTCAGGTAAGGGCAGTTACCTTACAGCTCAAACGACCTACATAGTTCACGAAGCTCACACGTTTCTCATCTTAACTGAGAAGCATTGAATGTTAGGGGACCAGTGCTTTGTATCAGTTCAGAAGCAGATTTGAACTAGATATGGCCTGTATGTGTAGGAAACACTGCTTTTTTGTTCTGAGCACACTCAAGTTTCCTGCTGTATTAGAGACTCTAGAAAGCTAGAGCGTGTGTCTTGATCTAAAGCAGAGTGTGATCAATGGATGAGAACTCTGCTATCTGTTTCCCTTCAGAAATGGAGTTAAATCCCATGCTCTGTGTCTTCCTACAACCAAGACTTCGTTTCAGGTAAGGGCAGTCTCTTTTCAGGTCAAACGAACTACATCGTTCACGAAGCTCACACGTTTCTCATCTTAACTGACAAGCATTGGATGCTAGAGGACCAGTGCTTTGTATCAGTTTCAGAAGCAGAGTTCAACTAGACATGGTCTGTATGTTTAGGCAACACCGTTAATTTGTTCTCAGCACACTCACGTTTCCTGCTGTCTTAGAGAATCTAGAAAGCAAGAGTGTGCTTCTTGCTCTAAAGCAGAGTGTGATCTATGGATGAGAACTCTGCTGTGTGTTTCACTTCACAAATGGAGTTAAATCCCAGGATCTGTGTCTTCCTACAAGCTAGACTTCGTTTCCAGTAAGGGCAGTCACTTTTCAGCTCAAACAAACTACAACGTTCACAAAGCTCACACGTTTCTCATCTTAACTGTCAAGCATAGAATGTTAGAGGACCAATGCTATGTATCAGTTTCAAAAGCAGAGTTGGACTAGATAAGGTCCATATTTGTAAGAAACACCGTTCATTTGTTCTCAGCACAATCAAGTTTCCTGCTCTCTTAGAGACTCTAGAAAGCCTGAGCGTGTTTCTTGCTCTAAAGCAGAGTGTGATCAATGGATGAGAACTCTGTTGTGTGTTTCACTTCAGAAATGGAGTTAAATCCCTGGCTCTGAGTCTTCCTACAATCAAGACTTCGATTCAAGTAAGGGCAGTCACTTTTGAGCTCAAACGAACTACATCATTCATGAAGCTCACACATTTCTCATCTTAACTGAGAAGCATTGGATGTTAGAGAACCAGTGCCTTGATCAGTTCAGAAGCAGAGTTGAATTAGATATGGCATGTATGTGTAGGAAACACTGCTTTTTTGTTCTGAGCACACTCAAGTTTCCTGCTGTATTAGAGACTCTAGAAAGCAAGAGCATGGATGAGAACTATGCTATGTGTTTCCCTTCTGAAATGGATTTAAATTCCAGGCTCTGTGTCTTCATACAAGCAAGACTTCGTTTCAGGTAAGGGCAGTCACCTACAGCTCAAACGAACTACATCGTTCACGAAGCTCACACATTTCTCATCTTAACTGAGAAGCATTGGATGTTAGAGGACCTTTGCTTTGTATCAATTTCAAGCACAGTTGATCTAGATATGGTCCGTATGTATAGGAAACACTGTTCTTTTCTTCTGAGCACACTCACGTTTCCTGCTTTATTAGAGAATCTAGAAAGCAAGAGCGTGCTTCTTGCTCTAAAGCAGAGTGTGTTCCATGGATGACAACTGTGTTGTGTGTTTCCCTTCAGAAATGGAGTTAAATCCCAGCCTCTTTGTCTTCCTACAAGCAAGACTTCGTTTCAGGTAAGGGCAGTTACTTTACAACCCAAACGAACTACATACTTCACGAAGCTCACACTTTTCTCATCTTAACTGAGAAGAATTGGATGTTAGAGAACCAGTGATTTGTATCAGTTCAGAAGCAGAGTTGAACTAGATATGGCCTGTATGTGTAGGAAACACTGCTTTTTTGTTCTGAGCACACTCAAGTTTCCTGCTGTATTAGAGACTCTAGAAAGCAAGAGCATGGATGAGAACTATGCTGTGTGTTTCCCTTCAGAAATGGATTTAAATTCCAGGCTCTGTGTCTTCATACAAGCAAGACTTCGTTTCAAGTAAGGGCAGTCACTTTTCAGCTCAAAAGATCTACATCGTTCACGAAACTCACACGTTTCTCATCTTTACGGACAAGCATTGGATGGTAGAGGACCAGTGCTTTGTATCAGTTTCAGAAGCAGAGTTGAACTAGATATGGTCCGTATGTGTAGGAAACACTGTTCTTTTCTTCTGAGCACAACAACGTTTCCTGCTGTATTAGAGATTCTAGAAATCAAGACCGTTCTTCTTGCTCTAAAGCAGAGTGTGATCCATGGATGAGAACTATACTGTGTGTTTCCCTTCAGAAATGGAGTTAAATCCCAGGCTCTGTGTCTTACTACAAGCACCAGTTCGTTTCAGGTAAGGGCAGTCACTCTTCAGCTCAAATGACTACATCTTTCACGAAGCCCACACGTTTCTATCTTAACTCACAAGCATTGGATGTTAGGGGTCCTGTGGTTTCTTTCAGTTTCAGAAGCAGAGTTGAACGAGATATGGTCCGTATGTGTACAAAACACTGTTCTTTTCTTCTGAGCACAACCACGTTTCCTGCTGTATTAGAGATTCTAGAAGCAAGAGCGTTCTTCTTGCTCTAAAGCAGAGTGTGATCCATGGATGAGAACTATACTGTGTTTTTCCCTTCAGAAATGGAGTTAAATCACAGGCTCTTTGTCTTCCTACAACCACTACTTTGTTTCAGGTAAGAGCAGTCACTCTTCAGCTCAAACGAACTACATCGTTCACGAAGCTCACACGTTTCTCATCTAAAATGACAAGAATTGGATGTTAGAGGACCAGTGCTTTGTATCAGTTTCAGAAGCAGAATTGGACTAGATATGGTCCGTATGTGTAGGAAACACAGTTCTTTTGTTCTCAGCACACTCATGTTTCCTGCTGTCTTAGAGACTCTAGAAATCTAGAGCGTGCTTCTTGCTCTAAAGCAGAGTGTGATCAATGGATGAGAAATCTGCTGTCTGTTTCACTTCAGAAATGGAGATAAATACCAGGTTCTGAATCTTCCTAAAAGGGAGATTCCGATTCAAGTAAGGGCAGTTAATTTACAGCTCAAACGAACTACATCGTTCACGACGCACACACGTTTCTCATCTTAACTGACAAACATTGAATGTTAGAGGACCAGTTCTTTGTTTCAGTTTCAGAAGCAGAATTGAACTAGATATGGTCCATATGTGTAGGAAACACTGTTCTTTTCTTCTGAGCACAACCATGTTTCCTGCTGTATTAGAGATTCTAGAAAGCAAGATAGTGCTTTTTGCTCTAAAGCAGAGTGTGAGCAATGGATGAGAACTCTGCTGTGTGTTTCACTTCAGAAATGGAGTTAAATCCCAGGCTCTGAGTCTTCCTAAAAGCAAGACTACTTTTCAGGTAAGGGTAGTTACTTTACAGTTCGAAAGAACAACATTGTTCACAAAGCTCACACGTTTCTCATCTTAAATGACAAGCATTGGATGTTAGAGGACCAGTGCTTTGTATCAGTTTCAGAAGCAGAGTTGGACTAGATATGGTCCGTATGTGTAGGAAACACCGTTCTTTGGTCTCAGCACACTCACGTTTCCTGCTGTCTTAGAGACTCTATAAAGCTAGAGCGTGTGTCTTGATCTAAAGGAGAGTGTGATCAATGGATGAGAACTCTGCTACCTGTTTCCCTTCAGAAATGGAGTTAAATCCCATGCTCTGTGTCTTCCTACAACCAAGACTTCGTTTCAGGTAAGGGCAGTCACTTTTCAGGTCAAACGAACTACATTGTTCACGAAGCTCACACGTTTCTCATCTTAACTGACAAGCATTGGATGCTAGAGGACCAGTGCTTTGTATCAGTTTCAGAAGCAGAGTTCAACTAGACATGGTCTGTATGTTTAGGCAACACCGTTAATTTGTTCTCAGCACACTCACGTTTCCTGCTGTCTTAGAGAATCTAGAAAGCAAGAGTGTGCTTCTTGCTCTAAAGCAGAGTGTGATCTATGGATGAGAACTCTGCTGTGTGTTTCACTTCACAAATGGAGTTAAATCCCAGGATCTGTGTCTTCCTACAAGCTAGACTTCGTTTCCAGTAAGGGCAGTCACTTTTCAGCTCAAACAAACTACAACGTTCACAAAGCTCACACATTTCTCATCTTAACTGAGAAGCATTGGATGTTAGAGAACCAGTGCCTTGATCAGTTCAGAAGCAGAGTTGAACTAGATATGGCATGTATGTGTAGGAAACACTGCTTTTTTGTTCTGAGCACAGTCAAGTTTCCTGCTGTATTAGAGACTCTAGAAAGCAAGAGCATGGATGAGAACTATGCTATGTGTTTCCCTTCAGAAATGGATTTAAATTCCAGGCTCTGTGTCTTCATACAAGCAAGACTTCGTTTCAAGTAAGGGCAGTCACCTACAGCTCAAACGAACTACATCGTTCACGAAGCTCACACATTTCTCATCTTAACTGAGAAGCATTGGATGTTAGAGGACCTTTGCTTTGTATCAATTTCAAGCACAGTTGATCTAGATATGGTCCGTATGTATAGGAAACACTGTTCTTTTCTTCTGAGCACACTCACGTTTCCTGCTTTATTAGAGAATCTAGAAAGCAAGAGCGTGCTTCTTGCTCTAAAGCAGAGTGTGTTCCATGGATGACAACTGTGTTGTGTGTTTCCCTTCAGAAATGGAGTTAAATCCCAGGCTCTTTGTCTTCCTACAAGCAAGACTTCGTTTCAGGTAGGGGCAGTTACTTTACAGCTCAAACGAACTACATACTTCACGAAGCTCACACTTTTCTCATCATAACTGAGAAGAATTGGATGTTAGAGAACCAGTGCTTTGTATCAGTTCAGAAGCAGAGTTGAAGTAGATATGGCCTGTATGTGTAGGAAACACCGTTCATTTGTTCTGAGCACACTCACGTTTCCTTCTGTATTAGAGATTCTAGAAAGCTGGAGTGTGTTTCTTGCTCTAAAGAAGAATGTGATCAATGGATGAGAACTCTGTTGTGTGTTTCAGTTCAGAAATGGAGTTAAATCCCTGGCTCTGAGTCTTCCTACAAGCAAGATTTCGTTTCAGGTAAGGGCAGTTACCTTACAGCTCAAACGAACTACATCGTTATCTATGCTCACACATTGCTCATCTTAACTGAGAAGCATTGGATGTTAGAGGACCTTTGCTTTGTATCAATTTCAAGCAGAGTTGAACTAGATATGGTCCGTATGTGTAGGAAACACTGTTCTTTTCTACTGAGCACAACAACGTTTCCTGCTCTATTAGAGATTCTAGAAATCAAGATCGTTCTTCTTGCTCTAAAGCAGAGTGTGATCCATGGATGAGAACTATACTGTCTGTTTCCCTGCAGAAATGGAGTTAAATCCCAGGCTCTGTGTCTTCATACAAGCAAGACTTCGTTTCAGGTAAGGGCAGTTACCTTACAGCTCAAACGACCTACATAGTTCACGAAGCTCACACGTTTCTCATCTTAACTGAGAAGCATTGAATGTTAGGGGACCAGTGCTTTGTATCAGTTCAGAAGCAGATTTGAACTAGATATGGCCTGTATGTGTAGGAAACACTGCTTTTTTGTTCTGAGCACACTCAAGTTTCCTGCTGTATTAGAGACTCTAGAAAGCTAGAGCGTGTGTCTTGATCTAAAGCAGAGTGTGATCAATGGATGAGAACTCTGCTATCTGTTTCCCTTCAGAAATGGAGTTAAATCCCATGCTCTGTGTCTTCCTACAACCAAGACTTCGTTTCAGGTAAGGGCAGTCTCTTTTCAGGTCAAACGAACTACATCGTTCACGAAGCTCACACGTTTCTCATCTTAACTGACAAGCATTGGATGCTAGAGGACCAGTGCTTTGTATCAGTTTCAGAAGCAGAGTTCAACTAGACATGGTCTGTATGTTTAGGCAACACCGTTAATTTGTTCTCAGCACACTCACGTTTCCTGCTGTCTTAGAGAATCTAGAAAGCAAGAGTGTGCTTCTTGCTCTAAAGCAGAGTGTGATCTATGGATGAGAACTCTGCTGTGTGTTTCACTTCACAAATGGAGTTAAATCCCAGGATCTGTGTCTTCCTACAAGCTAGACTTCGTTTCCAGTAAGGGCAGTCACTTTTCAGCTCAAACAAACTACAACGTTCACAAAGCTCACACGTTTCTCATCTTAACTGTCAAGCATAGAATGTTAGAGGACCAATGCTATGTATCAGTTTCAAAAGCAGAGTTGGACTAGATAAGGTCCATATTTGTAAGAAACACCGTTCATTTGTTCTCAGCACAATCAAGTTTCCTGCTCTCTTAGAGACTCTAGAAAGCCTGAGCGTGTTTCTTGCTCTAAAGCAGAGTGTGATCAATGGATGAGAACTCTGTTGTGTGTTTCACTTCAGAAATGGAGTTAAATCCCTGGCTCTGAGTCTTCCTACAATCAAGACTTCGATTCAAGTAAGGGCAGTCACTTTTGAGCTCAAACGAACTACATCATTCATGAAGCTCACACATTTCTCATCTTAACTGAGAAGCATTGGATGTTAGAGAACCAGTGCCTTGATCAGTTCAGAAGCAGAGTTGAATTAGATATGGCATGTATGTGTAGGAAACACTGCTTTTTTGTTCTGAGCACACTCAAGTTTCCTGCTGTATTAGAGACTCTAGAAAGCAAGAGCATGGATGAGAACTATGCTATGTGTTTCCCTTCAGAAATGGATTTAAATTCCAGGCTCTGTGTCTTCATACAAGCAAGACTTCGTTTCAGGTAAGGGCAGTCACCTACAGCTCAAACGAACTACATCGTTCACGAAGCTCACACATTTCTCATCTTAACTGAGAAGCATTGGATGTTAGAGGACCTTTGCTTTGTATCAATTTCAAGCACAGTTGATCTAGATATGGTCCGTATGTATAGGAAACACTGTTCTTTTCTTCTGAGCACACTCACGTTTCCTGCTTTATTAGAGAATCTAGAAAGCAAGAGCGTGCTTCTTGCTCTAAAGCAGAGTGTGTTCCATGGATGACAACTGTGTTGTGTGTTTCCCTTCAGAAATGGAGTTAAATCCCAGGCTCTTTGTCTTCCTACAAGCAAGACTTCGTTTCAGGTAAGGGCAGTTACTTTACAACCCAAACGAACTACATACTTCACGAAGCTCACACTTTTCTCATCTTAACTGAGAAGAATTGGATGTTAGAGAACCAGTGATTTGTATCAGTTCAGAAGCAGAGTTGAAGTAGATATGGCCTGTATGTGTAGGAAACACCGTTCATTTGTTCTGAGCACACTCACGTTTCCTTCTGTATTAGAGATTCTAGAAAGCTGGAGCGTGTTTCTTGCTCTAAAGAAGAATGTGATCAATGGATGAGAACTCTGTTGTGTGTTTCAGTTCAGAAATGGAGTTAAATCCCTGGCTCTGAGTCTTCCTACAAGCAAGATTTCGTTTCAGGTAAGGGCAGTTACCTTACTGCTCAAACGAACTACATCGTTATCGATGCTCACACATTGCTCATCTTAACTGAGAAGCATTGGATGTTAGAGGACCTTTGCTTTGTATCAATTTCAAGCAGAGTTGAACTAGATATGTTCCGTATGTGTAGGAAACACTGTTCTTTTCTACTGAGCACAACAACGTTTCCTGCTCTATTAGATTCTAGAAATCAAGATCATTCTTCTTGCTCTAAAGCAGAGTGTGATCCATGGATGAGAACTATACTGTCTGTTTCCCTTCAGAAATGGAGTTAAATCCCAGGCTCTGTGTCTTCATACAAGCAAGACTTCGTTTCAGGTAAGGGCAGTTACCTTACAGCTCAAACGACCTACATAGTTCACGAAGCTCACACGTTTCTCATCTTAACTGAGAAGCATTGGATGTTAGAAAAGCAGTGCTTTGATCAGTTCAGAAGCAGAGTTGAACTAGATATGGCCTGTATGTGTAGGAAACACTGCTTTTTTGTTCTGAGCACACTCAAGTTTCCTGCTGTATTAGAGACTCTAGAAAGCAAGAGCATGGATGAGAACTATGCTATGTGTTTCCCTTCAGAAATGGATTTAAATTCCAGGCTCTGTGTCTTCATACAAGCAAGACTTCGTTTCAGGTAAGGGCAGTCACCTACAGCTCAAACGAACTACATCGTTCACGAAGCTCACACATTTCTCATCTTAACTGAGAAGCATTGGATGTTAGAGGACCTTTGCTTTGTATCAATTTCAAGCACAGTTGATCTAGATATGGTCCGTATGTATAGGAAACACTGTTCTTTTCTTCTGAGCACACTCACGTTTCCTGCTTTATTAGAGAATCTAGAAAGCAAGAGCGTGCTTCTTGCTCTAAAGCAGAGTGTGTTCCATGGATGACAACTGTGTTGTGTGTTTCCCTTCAGAAATGGAGTTAAATCCCAGGCTCTTTGTCTTCCTACAAGCAAGACTTCGTTTCAGGTAAGGGCAGTTACTTTACAACTCAAACGAACTATATACTTCACGAAGCTCACACTTTTCTCATCTTAACTGAGAAGAATTGGATGTTAGAGAACCAGTGCTTTGTATCAGTTCAGAAGCAGAGTTGAACTAGATATGGCCTGTATGTGTAGGAAACACCGTTCATTTGTTCTGAGCACACTCACGTTTCCTTCTGTATTAGAGATTCTAGAAAGCTGGAGCGTGTTTCTTGCTCTAAAGAAGAATGTGATCAATGGATGAGAACTCTGTTGTGTGTTTCAGTTCAGAAATGGAGTTAAATCCCTGGCTCTGAGTCTTCCTACAAGCAAGATTTCGTTTCAGGTAAGGGCAGTTACCTTACAGCTCAAACGAACTACATCGTTATCGATGCTCACACATTGCTCATCTTAACTGAGAAGCATTGGATGTTAGAGGACCTTTGCTTTGTATCAATTTCAAGCAGAGTTGAACTAGATATGGTCCGTATGTGTAGGAAACACTGTTCTTTTCTACTGAGCACAACAACGTTTCCTGCTCTATTAGAGATTCTAGAAATCAAGATCATTCTTCTTGCTCTAAAGCAGAGTGTGATCCATGGATGAGAACTATACTGTCTGTTTCCCTTCAGAAATGGAGTTAAATCCCAGGCTCTGTGTCTTCATACAAGCAAGACTTCGTTTCAGGTAAGGGCAGTTACCTTACAGCTCAAACGACCTACATAGTTCACGAAGCTCACACGTTTCTCATCTTAACTGAGAAGCATTGGATGTTAGAAAACCAGTGCTTTGATCAGTTCAGAAGCAGAGTTGAACTAGATATGGCCTGTATGTGTAGGAAACACTGCTTTTTTGTTCTGAGCACACTCAAGTTTCCTGCTGTATTAGAGACTCTAGAAAGCAAGAGCATGGATGAGAACTATGCTGTGTGTTTCCCTTCAGAAATGGATTTAAATTCCAGGCTCTGTGTCTTCATACAAGCAAGACTTCGTTTCAAGTAAGGGCAGTCACTTTTCAGCTCAAAAGATCTACATCGTTCACGAAACTCACACGTTTCTCATCTTTACGGACAAGCATTGGATGCTAGAGGACCAGTGCTTTGTATCAGTTTCAGAAGCAGAGTTCAACTAGACATGGTCTGTATGTTTAGGCAACACCGTTAATTTGTTCTCAGCACACTCACGTTTCCTGCTGTCTTAGAGAATCTAGAAAGCAAGAGTGTGCTTCTTGCTCTAAAGCAGAGTGTGATCTATGGATGAGAACTCTGCTGTGTGTTTCACTTCACAAATGGAGTTAAATCCCAGGATCTGTGTCTTCCTACAAGCTAGACTTCGTTTCCAGTAAGGGCAGTCACTTTTCAGCTCAAACAAACTACAACGTTCACAAAGCTCACACATTTCTCATCTTAACTGAGAAGCATTGGATGTTAGAGAACCAGTGCCTTGATCAGTTCAGAAGCAGAGTTGAACTAGATATGGCATGTATGTGTAGGAAACACTGCTTTTTTGTTCTGAGCACAGTCAAGTTTCCTGCTGTATTAGAGACTCTAGAAAGCAAGAGCATGGATGAGAACTATGCTATGTGTTTCCCTTCAGAAATGGATTTAAATTCCAGGCTCTGTGTCTTCATACAAGCAAGACTTCGTTTCAAGTAAGGGCAGTCACCTACAGCTCAAACGAACTACATCGTTCACGAAGCTCACACATTTCTCATCTTAACTGAGAAGCATTGGATGTTAGGGGACCTTTGCTTTGTATCAATTTCAAGCACAGTTGATCTAGATATGGTCCGTATGTATAGGAAACACTGTTCTTTTCTTCTGAGCACACTCACGTTTCCTGCTTTATTAGAGAATCTAGAAAGCAAGAGCGTGCTTCTTGCTCTAAAGCAGAGTGTGTTCCATGGATGACAACTGTGTTGTGTGTTTCCCTTCAGAAATGGAGTTAAATCCCAGGCTCTTTGTCTTCCTACAAGCAAGACTTCGTTTCAGGTAGGGGCAGTTACTTTACAGCTCAAACGAACTACATACTTCACGAAGCTCACACTTTTCTCATCATAACTGAGAAGAATTGGATGTTAGAGAACCAGTGCTTTGTATCAGTTCAGAAGCAGAGTTGAAGTAGATATGGCCTGTATGTGTAGGAAACACCGTTCATTTGTTCTGAGCACACTCACGTTTCCTTCTGTATTAGAGATTCTAGAAAGCTGGAGTGTGTTTCTTGCTCTAAAGAAGAATGTGATCAATGGATGAGAACTCTGTTGTGTGTTTCAGTTCAGAAATGGAGTTAAATCCCTGGCTCTGAGTCTTCCTACAAGCAAGATTTCGTTTCAGGTAAGGGCAGTTACCTTACAGCTCAAACGAACTACATCGTTATCGATGCTCACACATTGCTCATCTTAACTGAGAAGCATTGGATGTTAGAGGACCTTTGCTTTGTATCAATTTCAAGCAGAGTTGAACTAGATATGGTCCGTATGTGTAGGAAACACTGTTCTTTTCTACTGAGCACAACAACGTTTCCTGCTCTATTAGAGATTCTAGAAATCAAGATCGTTCTTCTTGCTCTAAAGCAGAGTGTGATCCATGGATGAGAACTATACTGTCTGTTTCCCTGCAGAAATGGAGTTAAATCCCAGGCTCTGTGTCTTCATACAAGCAAGACTTCGTTTCAGGTAAGGGCAGTTACCTTACAGCTCAAACGACCTACATAGTTCACGAAGCTCACACGTTTCTCATCTTAACTGAGAAGCATTGAATGTTAGGGGACCAGTGCTTTGTATCAGTTCAGAAGCAGATTTGAACTAGATATGGCCTGTATGTGTAGGAAACACTGCTTTTTTGTTCTGAGCACACTCAAGTTTCCTGCTGTATTAGAGACTCTAGAAAGCTAGAGCGTGTGTCTTGATCTAAAGCAGAGTGTGATCAATGGATGAGAACTCTGCTATCTGTTTCCCTTCAGAAATGGAGTTAAATCCCATGCTCTGTGTCTTCCTACAACCAAGACTTCGTTTCAGGTAAGGGCAGTCTCTTTTCAGGTCAAACGAACTACATCGTTCACGAAGCTCACACGTTTCTCATCTTAACTGACAAGCATTGGATGCTAGAGGACCAGTGCTTTGTATCAGTTTCAGAAGCAGAGTTCAACTAGACATGGTCTGTATGTTTAGGCAACACCGTTAATTTGTTCTCAGCACACTCACGTTTCCTGCTGTCTTAGAGAATCTAGAAAGCAAGAGTGTGCTTCTTGCTCTAAAGCAGAGTGTGATCTATGGATGAGAACTCTGCTGTGTGTTTCACTTCACAAATGGAGTTAAATCCCAGGATCTGTGTCTTCCTACAAGCTAGACTTCGTTTCCAGTAAGGGCAGTCACTTTTCAGCTCAAACAAACTACAACGTTCACAAAGCTCACACGTTTCTCATCTTAACTGTCAAGCATAGAATGTTAGAGGACCAATGCTATGTATCAGTTTCAAAAGCAGAGTTGGACTAGATAAGGTCCATATTTGTAAGAAACACCGTTCATTTGTTCTCAGCACAATCAAGTTTCCTGCTCTCTTAGAGACTCTAGAAAGCCTGAGCGTGTTTCTTGCTCTAAAGCAGAGTGTGATCAATGGATGAGAACTCTGTTGTGTGTTTCACTTCAGAAATGGAGTTAAATCCCTGGCTCTGAGTCTTCCTACAATCAAGACTTCGATTCAAGTAAGGGCAGTCACTTTTGAGCTCAAACGAACTACATCATTCATGAAGCTCACACATTTCTCATCTTAACTGAGAAGCATTGGATGTTAGAGAACCAGTGCCTTGATCAGTTCAGAAGCAGAGTTGAATTAGATATGGCATGTATGTGTAGGAAACACTGCTTTTTTGTTCTGAGCACACTCAAGTTTCCTGCTGTATTAGAGACTCTAGAAAGCAAGAGCATGGATGAGAACTATGCTATGTGTTTCCCTTCAGAAATGGATTTAAATTCCAGGCTCTGTGTCTTCATACAAGCAAGACTTCGTTTCAGGTAAGGGCAGTCACCTACAGCTCAAACGAACTACATCGTTCACGAAGCTCACACATTTCTCATCTTAACTGAGAAGCATTGGATGTTAGAGGACCTTTGCTTTGTATCAATTTCAAGCACAGTTGATCTAGATATGGTCCGTATGTATAGGAAACACTGTTCTTTTCTTCTGAGCACACTCACGTTTCCTGCTTTATTAGAGAATCTAGAAAGCAAGAGCGTGCTTCTTGCTCTAAAGCAGAGTGTGTTCCATGGATGACAACTGTGTTGTGTGTTTCCCTTCAGAAATGGAGTTAAATCCCAGGCTCTTTGTCTTCCTACAAGCAAGACTTCGTTTCAGGTAAGGGCAGTTACTTTACAACCCAAACGAACTACATACTTCACGAAGCTCACACTTTTCTCATCTTAACTGAGAAGAATTGGATGTTAGAGAACCAGTGATTTGTATCAGTTCAGAAGCAGAGTTGAAGTAGATATGGCCTGTATGTGTAGGAAACACCGTTCATTTGTTCTGAGCACACTCACGTTTCCTTCTATTAGAGATTCTAGAAAGCTGGAGCGTGTTTCTTGCTCTAAAGAAGAATGTGATCAATGGATGAGAACTCTGTTGTGTGTTTCAGTTCAGAAATGGAGTTAAATCCCTGGCTCTGAGTCTTCCTACAAGCAAGATTTCGTTTCAGGTAAGGGCAGTTACCTTACAGCTCAAACGAACTACATCGTTATCGATGCTCACACATTGCTCATCTTAACTGAGAAGCATTGGATGTTAGAGGACCTTTGCTTTGTATCAATTTCAAGCAGAGTTGAACTAGATATGTTCCGTATGTGTAGGAAACACTGTTCTTTTCTACTGAGCACAACAACGTTTCCTGCTCTATTAGATTCTAGAAATCAAGATCATTCTTCTTGCTCTAAAGCAGAGTGTGATCCATGGATGAGAACTATACTGTCTGTTTCCCTTCAGAAATGGAGTTAAATCCCAGGCTCTGTGTCTTCATACAAGCAAGACTTCGTTTCAGGTAAGGGCAGTTACCTTACAGCTCAAACGACCTACATAGTTCACGAAGCTCACACGTTTCTCATCTTAACTGAGAAGCATTGGATGTTAGAAAAGCAGTGCTTTGATCAGTTCAGAAGCAGAGTTGAACTAGATATGGCCTGTATGTGTAGGAAACACTGCTTTTTTGTTCTGAGCACACTCAAGTTTCCTGCTGTATTAGAGACTCTAGAAAGCAAGAGCATGGATGAGAACTATGCTATGTGTTTCCCTTCAGAAATGGATTTAAATTCCAGGCTCTGTGTCTTCATACAAGCAAGACTTCGTTTCAGGTAAGGGCAGTCACCTACAGCTCAAACGAACTACATCGTTCACGAAGCTCACACATTTCTCATCTTAACTGAGAAGCATTGGATGTTAGAGGACCTTTGCTTTGTATCAATTTCAAGCACAGTTGATCTAGATATGGTCCGTATGTATAGGAAACACTGTTCTTTTCTTCTGAGCACACTCACGTTTCCTGCTTTATTAGAGAATCTAGAAAGCAAGAGCGTGCTTCTTGCTCTAAAGCAGAGTGTGTTCCATGGATGACAACTGTGTTGTGTGTTTCCCTTCAGAAATGGAGTTAAATCCCAGGCTCTTTGTCTTCCTACAAGCAAGACTTCGTTTCAGGTAAGGGCAGTTACTTTACAACTCAAACGAACTATATACTTCACGAAGCTCACACTTTTCTCATCTTAACTGAGAAGAATTGGATGTTAGAGAACCAGTGCTTTGTATCAGTTCAGAAGCAGAGTTGAACTAGATATGGCCTGTATGTGTAGGAAACACCGTTCATTTGTTCTGAGCACACTCACGTTTCCTTCTGTATTAGAGATTCTAGAAAGCTGGAGCGTGTTTCTTGATCTAAAGCAGAGTGTGATCAATGGATGAGAACTCTGCTATCTGTTTCCCTTCAGAAATGGAGTTAAATCCCATGCTCTGTGTCTTCCTACAACCAAGACTTCGTTTCAGGTAAGGGCAGTCTCTTTTCAGGTCAAACGAACTACATCGTTCACGAAGCTCACACGTTTCTCATCTTAACTGACAAGCATTGGATGCTAGAGGACCAGTGCTTTGTATCAGTTTCAGAAGCAGAGTTCAACTAGACATGGTCTGTATGTTTAGGCAACACCGTTAATTTGTTCTCAGCACACTCACGTTTCCTGCTGTCTTAGAGAATCTAGAAAGCAAGAGTGTGCTTCTTGCTCTAAAGCAGAGTGTGATCTATGGATGAGAACTCTGCTGTGTGTTTCACTTCACAAATGGAGTTAAATCCCAGGATCTGTGTCTTCCTACAAGCTAGACTTCGTTTCCAGTAAGGGCAGTCACTTTTCAGCTCAAACAAACTACAACGTTCACAAAGCTCACACGTTTCTCATCTTAACTGTCAAGCATAGAATGTTAGAGGACCAATGCTATGTATCAGTTTCAAAAGCAGAGTTGGACTAGATAAGGTCCATATTTGTAAGAAACACCGTTCATTTGTTCTCAGCACAATCAAGTTTCCTGCTCTCTTAGAGACTCTAGAAAGCCTGAGCGTGTTTCTTGCTCTAAAGCAGAGTGTGATCAATGGATGAGAACTCTGTTGTGTGTTTCACTTCAGAAATGGAGTTAAATCCCTGGCTCTGAGTCTTCCTACAATCAAGACTTCGATTCAAGTAAGGGCAGTCACTTTTGAGCTCAAACGAACTACATCATTCATGAAGCTCACACATTTCTCATCTTAACTGAGAAGCATTGGATGTTAGAGAACCAGTGCCTTGATCAGTTCAGAAGCAGAGTTGAATTAGATATGGCATGTATGTGTAGGAAACACTGCTTTTTTGTTCTGAGCACACTCAAGTTTCCTGCTGTATTAGAGACTCTAGAAAGCAAGAGCATGGATGAGAACTATGCTATGTGTTTCCCTTCAGAAATGGATTTAAATTCCAGGCTCTGTGTCTTCATACAAGCAAGACTTCGTTTCAGGTAAGGGCAGTCACCTACAGCTCAAACGAACTACATCGTTCACGAAGCTCACACATTTCTCATCTTAACTGAGAAGCATTGGATGTTAGAGGACCTTTGCTTTGTATCAATTTCAAGCACAGTTGATCTAGATATGGTCCGTATGTATAGGAAACACTGTTCTTTTCTTCTGAGCACACTCACGTTTCCTGCTTTATTAGAGAATCTAGAAAGCAAGAGCGTGCTTCTTGCTCTAAAGCAGAGTGTGTTCCATGGATGACAACTGTGTTGTGTGTTTCCCTTCAGAAATGGAGTTAAATCCCAGGCTCTTTGTCTTCCTACAAGCAAGACTTCGTTTCAGGTAAGGGCAGTTACTTTACAACCCAAACGAACTACATACTTCACGAAGCTCACACTTTTCTCATCTTAACTGAGAAGAATTGGATGTTAGAGAACCAGTGATTTGTATCAGTTCAGAAGCAGAGTTGAAGTAGATATGGCCTGTATGTGTAGGAAACACCGTTCATTTGTTCTGAGCACACTCACGTTTCCTTCTATTAGAGATTCTAGAAAGCTGGAGCGTGTTTCTTGCTCTAAAGAAGAATGTGATCAATGGATGAGAACTCTGTTGTGTGTTTCAGTTCAGAAATGGAGTTAAATCCCTGGCTCTGAGTCTTCCTACAAGCAAGATTTCGTTTCAGGTAAGGGCAGTTACCTTACAGCTCAAACGAACTACATCGTTATCGATGCTCACACATTGCTCATCTTAACTGAGAAGCATTGGATGTTAGAGGACCTTTGCTTTGTATCAATTTCAAGCAGAGTTGAACTAGATATGTTCCGTATGTGTAGGAAACACTGTTCTTTTCTACTGAGCACAACAACGTTTCCTGCTCTATTAGATTCTAGAAATCAAGATCATTCTTCTTGCTCTAAAGCAGAGTGTGATCCATGGATGAGAACTATACTGTCTGTTTCCCTTCAGAAATGGAGTTAAATCCCAGGCTCTGTGTCTTCATACAAGCAAGACTTCGTTTCAGGTAAGGGCAGTTACCTTACAGCTCAAACGACCTACATAGTTCACGAAGCTCACACGTTTCTCATCTTAACTGAGAAGCATTGGATGTTAGAAAAGCAGTGCTTTGATCAGTTCAGAAGCAGAGTTGAACTAGATATGGCCTGTATGTGTAGGAAACACTGCTTTTTTGTTCTGAGCACACTCAAGTTTCCTGCTGTATTAGAGACTCTAGAAAGCAAGAGCATGGATGAGAACTATGCTATGTGTTTCCCTTCAGAAATGGATTTAAATTCCAGGCTCTGTGTCTTCATACAAGCAAGACTTCGTTTCAGGTAAGGGCAGTCACCTACAGCTCAAACGAACTACATCGTTCACGAAGCTCACACATTTCTCATCTTAACTGAGAAGCATTGGATGTTAGAGGACCTTTGCTTTGTATCAATTTCAAGCACAGTTGATCTAGATATGGTCCGTATGTATAGGAAACACTGTTCTTTTCTTCTGAGCACACTCACGTTTCCTGCTTTATTAGAGAATCTAGAAAGCAAGAGCGTGCTTCTTGCTCTAAAGCAGAGTGTGTTCCATGGATGACAACTGTGTTGTGTGTTTCCCTTCAGAAATGGAGTTAAATCCCAGGCTCTTTGTCTTCCTACAAGCAAGACTTCGTTTCAGGTAAGGGCAGTTACTTTACAACTCAAACGAACTATATACTTCACGAAGCTCACACTTTTCTCATCTTAACTGAGAAGAATTGGATGTTAGAGAACCAGTGCTTTGTATCAGTTCAGAAGCAGAGTTGAACTAGATATGGCCTGTATGTGTAGGAAACACCGTTCATTTGTTCTGAGCACACTCACGTTTCCTTCTGTATTAGAGATTCTAGAAAGCTGGAGCGTGTTTCTTGCTCTAAAGAAGAATGTGATCAATGGATGAGAACTCTGTTGTGTGTTTCAGTTCAGAAATGGAGTTAAATCCCTGGCTCTGAGTCTTCCTACAAGCAAGATTTCGTTTCAGGTAAGGGCAGTTACCTTACAGCTCAAACGAACTACATCGTTATCGATGCTCACACATTGCTCATCTTAACTGAGAAGCATTGGATGTTAGAGGACCTTTGCTTTGTATCAATTTCAAGCAGAGTTGAACTAGATATGGTCCGTATGTGTAGGAAACACTGTTCTTTTCTACTGAGCACAACAACGTTTCCTGCTCTATTAGAGATTCTAGAAATCAAGATCATTCTTCTTGCTCTAAAGCAGAGTGTGATCCATGGATGAGAACTATACTGTCTGTTTCCCTTCAGAAATGGAGTTAAATCCCAGGCTCTGTGTCTTCATACAAGCAAGACTTCGTTTCAGGTAAGGGCAGTTACCTTACAGCTCAAACGACCTACATAGTTCACGAAGCTCACACGTTTCTCATCTTAACTGAGAAGCATTGGATGTTAGAAAACCAGTGCTTTGATCAGTTCAGAAGCAGAGTTGAACTAGATATGGCCTGTATGTGTAGGAAACACTGCTTTTTTGTTCTGAGCACACTCAAGTTTCCTGCTGTATTAGAGACTCTAGAAAGCAAGAGCATGGATGAGAACTATGCTGTGTGTTTCCCTTCAGAAATGGATTTAAATTCCAGGCTCTGTGTCTTCATACAAGCAAGACTTCGTTTCAAGTAAGGGCAGTCACTTTTCAGCTCAAAAGATCTACATCGTTCACGAAACTCACACGTTTCTCATCTTTACGGACAAGCATTGGATGGTAGAGGACCAGTGCTTTGTATCAGTTTCAGAAGCAGAGTTGAACTAGATATGGTCCGTATGTGTAGGAAACACTGTTCTTTTCTTCTGAGCACAACAACGTTTCCTGCTGTATTAGAGATTCTAGAAATCAAGACCGTTCTTCTTGCTCTAAAGCAGAGTGTGATCCATGGATGAGAACTATACTGTGTGTTTCCCTTCAGAAATGGAGTTAAATCCCAGGCTCTGTGTCTTCCTACAAGCACCACTTCGTTTCAGGTAAGGGCAGTCACTCTTCAGCTCAAATGACTACATCTTTCACGAAGCGCACACGTTTCTATCTTAACTCACAAGCATTGGATGTTAGGGGTCCTGTGGTTTCTTTCAGTTTCAGAAGCAGAGTTGAACGAGATATGGTCCGTATGTGTACAAAACACTGTTCTTTTCTTCTGAGCACAACCACGTTTCCTGCTGTATTAGAGATTCTAGAAGCAAGAGCGTTCTTCTTGCTCTAAAGCAGAGTGTGATCCATGGATGAGAACTATACTGTGTTTTTCCCTTCAGAAATGGAGTTAAATCACAGGCTCTTTGTCTTCCTACAACCACTACTTTGTTTCAGGTAAGAGCAGTCACTCTTCAGCTCAAACGAACTACATCGTTCACGAAGCTCACACGTTTCTCATCTTAAATGACAAACATTGAATGTTAGAGGACCAGTTCTTTGTTTCAGTTTCAGAAGCAGAATTGAACTAGATATGGTCCATATGTGTAGGAAACACTGTTCTTTTCTTCTGAGCACAACCATGTTTCCTGCTGTATTAGAGATTCTAGAAAGCAAGATAGTGCTTTTTGCTCTAAAGCAGAGTGTGAGCAATGGATGAGAACTCTGCTGTGTGTTTCACTTCAGAAATGGAGTTAAATCCCAGGCTCGGAGTCTTCCTAAAAGCAAGACTACTTTTCAGGTAAGGGTAGTTACTTTACAGTTCGAAAGAACAACATCGTTCACGAAGCTCACACGTTTCTCATCTTAACTGACAATCATTGGATGTTAGAGGACCAGTGCTTTGTATCAGTTTCAGAAGCAGAGTTGGACTAGATATGGTCCGTATGTGTAGGAAACACCGTTCTTTGGTCTCAGCACACTCACGTTTCCTGCTGTCTTAGAGACTCTCTAAAGCTAGAGCGTGTGTCTTGATCTAAAGGAGAGTGTGATCAATGGATGAGAACTCTGCTACCTGTTTCCCTTCAGAAATGGAGTTAAATCCCATGCTCTGTGTCTTCCTACAACCAAGACTTCGTTTCAGGTAAGGGCAGTCACTTTTCAGGTCAAATGAACTACATCGTTCACGAAGCTCACACGTTTCTCATCTTAACTGACAAGCATTGGATGCTAGAGGACCAGTGCTTTGTATCAGTTTCAGAAGCAGAGTTCAACTAGACATGATCTGTATGTTTAGGCAACACCGTTAATTTGTTCTCAGCACACTCACGTTTCCTGCTGTCTTAGAGAATCTAGAAAGCAAGAGTGTGCTTCTTGCTCTAAAGCAGAGTGTGATCTATGGATGAGAACTCTGCTGTGTGTTTCACTTCACAAATGGAGTTAAATCCCAGGATCTGTGTCTTCCTACAAGCTAGACTTCGTTTCCAGTAAGGGCAGTCACTTTTCAGCTCAAACAAACTACAACGTTCACAAAGCTCACACATTTCTCATCTTAACTGAGAAGCATTGGATGTTAGAGAACCAGTGCCTTGATCAGTTCAGAAGCAGAGTTGAACTAGATATGGCATGTATGTGTAGGAAACACTGCTTTTTTGTTCTGAGCACAGTCAAGTTTCCTGCTGTATTAGAGACTCTAGAAAGCAAGAGCATGGATGAGAACTATGCTATGTGTTTCCCTTCAGAAATGGATTTAAATTCCAGGCTCTGTGTCTTCATACAAGCAAGACTTCGTTTCAGGTAAGGGCAGTCACCTACAGCTCAAACGAACTACATCGTTCACGAAGCTCACACATTTCTCATCTTAACTGAGAAGCATTGGATGTTAGAGGACCTTTGCTTTGTATCAATTTCAAGCACAGTTGATCTAGATATGGTCCGTATGTATAGGAAACACTGTTCTTTTCTTCTGAGCACACTCACGTTTCCTGCTTTATTAGAGAATCTAGAAAGCAAGAGCGTGCTTCTTGCTCTAAAGCAGAGTGTGTTCCATGGATGACAACTGTGTTGTGTGTTTCCCTTCAGAAATGGAGTTAAATCCCAGGCTCTTTGTCTTCCTACAAGCAAGACTTCGTTTCAGGTAGGGGCAGTTACTTTACAGCTCAAACGAACTACATACTTCACGAAGCTCACACTTTTCTCATCATAACTGAGAAGAATTGGATGTTAGAGAACCAGTGCTTTGTATCAGTTCAGAAGCAGAGTTGAAGTAGATATGGCCTGTATGTGTAGGAAACACCGTTCATTTGTTCTGAGCACACTCACGTTTCCTTCTGTATTAGAGATTCTAGAAAGCTGGAGTGTGTTTCTTGCTCTAAAGAAGAATGTGATCAATGGATGAGAACTCTGTTGTGTGTTTCAGTTCAGAAATGGAGTTAAATCCCTGGCTCTGAGTCTTCCTACAAGCAAGATTTCGTTTCAGGTAAGGGCAGTTACCTTACAGCTCAAACGAACTACATCCTTATCGATGCTCACACATTGCTCATCTTAACTGAGAAGCATTGGATGTTAGAGGACCTTTGCTTTGTATCAATTTCAAGCAGAGTTGAACTAGATATGGTCCGTATGTGTAGGAAACACTGTTCTTTTCTACTGAGCACAACAACGTTTCCTGCTCTATTAGAGATTCTAGAAATCAAGATCGTTCTTCTTGCTCTAAAGCAGAGTGTGATCCATGGATGAGAACTATACTGTCTGTTTCCCTTCAGAAATGGAGTTAAATCCCAGGCTCTGTGTCTTCATACAAGCAAGACTTCGTTTCAGGTAAGGGCAGTTACCTTACAGCTCAAACGACCTACATAGTTCACGAAGCTCACACGTTTCTCATCTTAACTGAGAAGCATTGGATGTTAGAAAACCAGTGCTTTGATCAGTTCAGAAGCAGAGTTGAACTAGATATGGCCTGTATGTGTAGGAAACACTGCTTTTTTGTTCTGAGCACACTCAAGTTTCCTGCTGTATTAGAGACTCTAGAAAGCAAGAGCATGGATGAGAACTATGCTGTGTGTTTCCCTTCAGAAATGGATTTAAATTCCAGGCTCTGTGTCTTCATACAAGCAAGACTTCGTTTCAAGTAAGGGCAGTCACTTTTCAGCTCAAAAGATCTACATCGTTCACGAAACTCACACGTTTCTCATCTTTACGGACAAGCATTGGATGGTAGAGGACCAGTGCTTTGTATCAGTTTCAGAAGCAGAGTTGAACTAGATATGGTCCGTATGTGTAGGAAACACTGTTCTTTTCTTCTGAGCACAACAACGTTTCCTGCTGTATTAGAGATTCTAGAAATCAAGACCGTTCTTCTTGCTCTAAAGCAGAGTGTGATCCATGGATGAGAACTATACTGTGTGTTTCCCTTCAGAAATGGAGTTAAATCCCAGGCTCTGTGTCTTCCTACAAGCACCACTTCGTTTCAGGTAAGGGCAGTCACTCTTCAGCTCAAATGACTACATCTTTCACGAAGCGCACACGTTTCTATCTTAACTCACAAGCATTGGATGTTAGGGGTCCTGTGGTTTCTTTCAGTTTCAGAAGCAGAGTTGAACGAGATATGGTCCGTATGTGTACAAAACACTGTTCTTTTCTTCTGAGCACAACCACGTTTCCTGCTGTATTAGAGATTCTAGAAGCAAGAGCGTTCTTCTTGCTCTAAAGCAGAGTGTGATCCATGGATGAGAACTATACTGTGTTTTTCCCTTCAGAAATGGAGTTAAATCACAGGCTCTTTGTCTTCCTACAACCACTACTTTGTTTCAGGTAAGAGCAGTCACTCTTCAGCTCAAACGAACTACATCGTTCACGAAGCTCACACGTTTCTCATCTTAACTGACAAACATTGAATGTTAGAGGACCAGTTCTTTGTTTCAGTTTCAGAAGCAGAATTGAACTAGATATGGTCCATATGTGTAGGAAACACTGTTCTTTTCTTCTGAGCACAACCATGTTTCCTGCTGTATTAGAGATTCTAGAAAGCAAGATAGTGCTTTTTGCTCTAAAGCAGAGTGTGAGCAATGGATGAGAACTCTGCTGTGTGTTTCACTTCAGAAATGGAGTTAAATCCCAGGCTCGGAGTCTTCCTAAAAGCAAGACTACTTTTCAGGTAAGGGTAGTTACTTTACAGTTCGAAAGAACAACATCGTTCACGAAGCTCACACGTTTCTCATCTTAACTGACAATCATTGGATGTTAGAGGACCAGTGCTTTGTATCAGTTTCAGAAGCAGAGTTGGACTAGATATGGTCCGTATGTGTAGGAAACACCGTTCTTTGGTCTCAGCACACTCACGTTTCCTGCTGTCTTAGAGACTCTCTAAAGCTAGAGCGTGTGTCTTGATCTAAAGGAGAGTGTGATCAATGGATGAGAACTCTGCTACCTGTTTCCCTTCAGAAATGGAGTTAAATCCCATGCTCTGTGTCTTCCTACAACCAAGACTTCGTTTCAGGTAAGGGCAGTCACTTTTCAGGTCAAATGAACTACATCGTTCACGAAGCTCACACGTTTCTCATCTTAACTGACAAGCATTGGATGCTAGAGGACCAGTGCTTTGTATCAGTTTCAGAAGCAGAGTTCAACTAGACATGATCTGTATGTTTAGGCAACACCGTTAATTTGTTCTCAGCACACTCACGTTTCCTGCTGTCTTAGAGAATCTAGAAAGCAATAGTGTGCTTCTTGCTCTAAAGCAGAGTGTGATCTATGGATGAGAACTCTGCTGTGTGTTTCACTTCACAAATGGAGTTAAATCCCAGGATCTGTGTCTTCCTACAAGCTAGACTTCGTTTCCAGTAAGGGCAGTCACTTTTCAGCTCAAACAAACTACAACGTTCACAAAGCTCACACATTTCTCATCTTAACTGAGAAGCATTGGATGTTAGAGAACCAGTGCCTTGATCAGTTCAGAAGCAGAGTTGAACTAGATATGGCATGTATGTGTAGGAAACACTGCTTTTTTGTTCTGAGCACAGTCAAGTTTCCTGCTGTATTAGAGACTCTAGAAAGCAAGAGCATGGATGAGAACTATGCTATGTGTTTCCCTTCAGAAATGGATTTAAATTCCAGGCTCTGTGTCTTCATACAAGCAAGACTTCCTTTCAGGTAAGGGCAGTCACCTACAGCTCAAACGAACTACATCGTTCACGAAGCTCACACATTTCTCATCTTAACTGAGAAGCATTGGATGTTAGAGGACCTTTGCTTTGTATCAATTTCAAGCACAGTTGATCTAGATATGGTCCGTATGTATAGGAAACACTGTTCTTTTCTTCTGAGCACACTCACGTTTCCTGCTTTATTAGAGAATCTAGAAAGCAAGAGCGTGCTTCTTGCTCTAAAGCAGAGTGTGTTCCATGGATGACAACTGTGTTGTGTGTTTCCCTTCAGAAATGGAGTTAAATCCCAGGCTCTTTGTCTTCCTACAAGCAAGACTTCGTTTCAGGTAGGGGCAGTTACTTTACAGCTCAAACGAACTACATACTTCACGAAGCTCACACTTTTCTCATCATAACTGAGAAGAATTGGATGTTAGAGAACCAGTGCTTTGTATCAGTTCAGAAGCAGAGTTGAAGTAGATATGGCCTGTATGTGTAGGAAACACCGTTCATTTGTTCTGAGCACACTCACGTTTCCTTCTGTATTAGAGATTCTAGAAAGCTGGAGCGTGTTTCTTGCTCTAAAGAAGAATGTGATCAATGGATGAGAACTCTGTTGTGTGTTTCAGTTCAGAAATGGAGTTAAATCCCTGGCTCTGAGTCTTCCTACAAGCAAGATTTCGTTTCAGGTAAGGGCAGTTACCTTACAGCTCAAACGACCTACATAGTTCACGAAGCTCACACGTTTCTCATCTTAACTGAGAAGCATTGAATGTTAGGGGACCAGTGCTTTGTATCAGTTCAGAAGCAGATTTGAACTAGATATGGCCTGTATGTGTAGGAAACACTGCTTTTTTGTTCTGAGCACACTCAAGTTTCCTGCTGTATTAGAGACTCTAGAAAGCTAGAGCGTGTGTCTTGATCTAAAGCAGAGTGTGATCAATGGATGAGAACTCTGCTATCTGTTTCCCTTCAGAAATGGAGTTAAATCCCATGCTCTGTGTCTTCCAACAACCAAGACTTCGTTTCAGGTAAGGGCAGTCTCTTTTCAGGTCAAACGAACTACATCGTTCACGAAGCTCACACGTTTCTCATCTTAACTGACAAGCATTGGATGCTAGAGGACCAGTGCTTTGTATCAGTTTCAGAAGCAGAGTTCAACTAGACATGGACTGTATGTTTAGGCAACACCGTTAATTTGTTCTCAGCACACTCACGTTTCCTGCTGTCTTAGAGAATCTAGAAAGCAAGAGTGTGCTTCCTGCTCTAAAGCAGAGTGTGATCTATGGATGAGAACTCTGCTGTGTGTTTCACTTCACAAATGGAGTTAAATCCCAGGATCTGTGTCTTCCTACAAGCTAGACTTCGTTTCCAGTAAGGGCAGTCACTTTTCAGCTCAAACAAACTACAACGTTCACAAAGCTCACACGTTTCTCATCTTAACTGTCAAGCATAGAATGTTAGAGGACCAATGCTATGTATCAGTTTCAAAGGCAGAGTTGGACTAGATAAGGTCCATATTTGTAAGAAACACCGTTCATTTGTTCTCAGCACAATCAAGTTTCCTGCTCTCTTAGAGACTCTAGAAAGCCTGAGCGTGTTTCTTGCTCTAAAGCAGAGTGTGATCAATGGATGAGAACTCTGTTGTGTGTTTCACTTCAGAAATGGAGTTAAATCCCTGGCTCTGAGTCTTCCTACAATCAAGACTTCGATTCAAGTAAGGGCAGTCACTTTTGAGCTCAAACAAACTACATCATTCATGAAGCTCACACATTTCTCATCTTAACTGAGAAGCATTGGATGTTAGAGAACCAGTGCCTTGATCAGTTCAGAAGCAGAGTTGAATTAGATATGGCATGTATGTGTAGGAAACACTGCTTTTTTGTTCTGAGCACACTCAAGTTTCCTGCTGTATTAGAGACTCTAGAAAGCAAGAGCATGGATGAGAACTATGCTAAGTGTTTCCCTTCAGAAATGGATTTAAATTCCAGGCTCTGTGTCTTCATACAAGCAAGACTTCGTTTCAGGTAAGGGCAGTCACCTACAGCTCAAACGAACTACATCGTTCACGAAGCTCACACATTTCTCATCTTAACTGAGAAGCATTGGATGTTAGAGGACCTTTGCTTTGTATCAATTTCAAGCACAGTTGATCTAGATATGGTCCGTATGTATAGGAAACACTGTTCTTTTCTTCTGAGCACACTCACGTTTCCTGCTTTATTAGAGAATCTAGAAAGCAAGAGCGTGCTTCTTGCTCTAAAGCAGAGTGTGTTCCATGGATGACAACTGTGTTGTGTGTTTCCCTTCAGAAATGGAGTTAAATCCCAGCCTCTTTGTCTTCCTACAAGCAAGACTTCGTTTCAGGTAAGGGCAGTTACTTTACAGCTCAAACGAACTACATACTTCACGAAGCTCACACTTTTCTCATCTTAACTGAGAAGAATTGGATGTTAGAGAACCAGTGCTTTGTATCAGTTCAGAAGCAGAGTTGAACTAGATATGGCCTGTATGTGTAGGAAACACCGTTCATTTGTTCTGAGCACACTCACGTTTCCTTCTGTATTAGAGATTCTAGAAAGCTGGAGCGTGTTTCTTGCTCTAAAGAAGAATGTGATCAATGGATGAGAACTCTGTTGTGTGTTTCAGTTCAGAAATGGAGTTAAATCCCTGGCTCTGAGTCTTCCTACAAGCAAGATTTCGTTTCAAGTAAGGGCAGTTACCTTACTGCTCAAACGAACTACATCGTTATCGATGCTCACACATTGCTCATCTTAACTGAGAAGCATTGGATGTTAGAGGACCTTTGCTTTGTATCAATTTCAAGCAGAGTTGAACTAGATATGGTCCGTATGTGTAGGAAACACTGTTCTTTTCTACTGAGCACAACAACGTTTCCTGCTCTATTAGAGATTCTAGAAATCAAGATCGTTCTTCTTGCTCTAAAGCAGAGTGTGATCCATGGATGAGAACTATACTGTCTGTTTCCCTTCAGAAATGGAGTTAAATCCCAGGCTCCGTGTCTTCATACAAGCAAGACTTCGTTTCAGGTAAGGGCAGTTACCTTACAGCTCAAACGAACTACATAGTTCACGAAGCTCACACGTTTCTCATCTTAACTGAGAAGCATTGAATGTTAGGGGACCAGTGCTTTGTATCAGTTCAGAAGCAGATTTGAACTCGATATGGCCTATATGTGTAGGAAACACCGCTTTTTTGTTCTGAGCTCACTCAAGTTTCTTGCTGTATTAGAGAATCTAGAAAGCTAGCGCGTGCTTCTTCCTGTAAAGCAGAGTGTGATCAATGGATCAGAACCCTGCTGTCTGTTTCACTTCAGAAATGGTGTTAAATCCTGGCTCTGAGTCTTCCGACAAGCCAGACTTCGATTCCAATAAGGGCAGTTACTTTACAGGTCAAACGAACTACATAGTTCACGAAGCTCACACATTTCTCATCTTAACTGAGAAGCATTGGATGTTAGAAAACCAGTGCTTTGATCAGTTCAGAAGCAGAGTTGAACTAGATATGGCCTGTATGTGTAGGAAACACTGCTTTTTTGTTCTGAGCACACTCAAGTTTCCTGCTGTATTAGAGACTCTAGAAAGCAAGAGCATGGATGAGAACTATGCTGTGTGTTTCCCTTCAGAAATGGATTTAAATTCCAGGCTCTGTGTCTTCATACAAGCAAGACTTCGTTTCAAGTAAGGGCAGTCACTTTTCAGCCAAACGATCTACATTGTTCACGAAACTCACACGTTTCTCATCTTTACGGACAAGCATTGGATGGTAGAGGACCAGTGCTTTGTATCAGTTTCAGAAGCAGAGTTGAACTAGATATGGTCCGTTTGTGTAGGAAACACTGTTCTTTTCTTCTGAGCACAACAAAGTTTCCTGCTGTATTAGAGATTGTAGAAATCAAGACCGTTCTTCTTGCTCTAAAGCAGAGTGTGATCCATGGATGAGAACTATACTGTGTGTTTCCCTTCAGAAATGGAGTTAAATCCCAGGCTCTGTGTCTTCCTACAAGCACCATTTCTTTTCAGGTAAGGGCAGTCACTCTTCAGCTCAAATGAACTACATCTTTCACGAAGCTCACACGTTTCTCATCTTAACTCACAAGCATTGGATGTTAGGGGACCTGTGGTTTCTTTCAGTTTCAGAAGCAGAGTTGAATGAGATATGGTCCGTATGTGTACAAAACACTGTTCTTTACTTCTGAGCACAACCACGTTTCCTGCTGTATTAGAGATTCTAGAAGCAAGAGCGTTCTTCTTGCTCTAAAGCAGAGTGTGATCCATGGATGAGAACTATACTGTGCTTTTCCCTTCAGAAATGGAGTTAAATCATAGGCTCTTTGTCTTCCTACAAGCACTACTTCATTTCAGGTAAGAGCAGTCACTCTTCAGCTCAAACGAACTACATCGTTCACGAAGCTCACACGTTTCTCATCTTAAATGACAAGCATTGGATGTTAGAGGACCAGTGCTTTGTATCACTTTCAGAAGCAGAGTTGGACTGTATATGGTCCGCATGTGTAGGAAACACCATTCATTTGTTCTCAGCACACTCAAGTTTCCTGCTGTCTTAGAGATAATAGAAGGCTAGAGCGTGCTTCTTGCTCTTAAGCAGTGTGTGATCAATGAATGAGAACTCTGTTGTGTGTTTCAATTCAGAAATGGAGTTAAATCCCAGGCTCTGAGTCTTCCTACAAGCAAGACTTCTTTTGATGTAAGGGCAGTTACTTTTCAGCTCAAACGAATTACATCGATCACGAAGCTCACACATTTCTCATCTTAACTGAGAAGCATTGGATGTTAGAGGACCTTTGCTTTGTATCAATTTCAAGCAGAGTTGAACTAGAAATGGTCCGTATGTATAGGAAACACCGTTCTATTCTTCTGAGCACACTCATGTTTCCTGCTGTATTGGAGACTCTAGAAAGGTAGAGCGTGCTTCTTGCTCTTAATCAGAATGTGATCCATGTATGAGAAATGAGTTGTGTGTTTGCCTTCAGAAATGGATTTAAATTCCAGGCTCTGTGTCTTTCTATAAGCAAGACTTCGTTTCAAGTAAGGGCATTCCCTTTTAGCTCAAACGAACTACATCGTTCACAAAGCTCACACGTTTCTCATCTTAACTGACAAGCATTGGATGTTAGAGGACCAGTGCTTTGTATCAGTTTCAGCAGCAGAGTTGGACTAGATATGGTCCGTATGTGTAGGAAACACCGTTCATTTGTTCTGAGCACACTCAGTTTTCCTGCTGTATTAGAGAATCTAGAAAGCAAGAGTGTGCTTCTTGCTCTAAAACAGAGTGTGAGCAATGGATGAGAACTCTGCTGTGAGTTTCAGTTCAGAAATGGAGTTAAATCCCAGGCTCTGAGTCTTCCTACAAGCAAAACTTCGTTTCATGTAAGAGCAGTTACTTTACAGCTCAAATGAACTACAACGTTCATGAACCTCAGATGTTTCTCATCTTAACTGACAAGCATTGGATGTTAGAGGACCTGTGTATTGCTTCAGTTTCAGAAGCAGAGTTGAACTAGATATGGGCTGTATGTGTAGGAAACACCGTTCTTTTGTTCAGAGCTCACTCAAATTTCCTGCTCTATTAGAGACTCTAGAAAGCAAGAGCGGGCTTCTTGCTCTAAAGCACAGTGTGATCCATGCATGAAAACTATGCTGTGTGTTTCCCTTCAGAATTGGAGTTAAATCCCATGCTCTGTATCTTCCTAAATGCACTACTTCGTTTCAGGTAAGGGCAGTCACTCTCCAGCTCAAATGAACTACATCGTTCCCGAAGCTCACACGATTCTCATCTTAAATGACAAGCATTGGATGATAGAGGACCAGTGCTTTGTATCACTTTCATAAGCAGAGTTGGACTAGATATGGTCCGTTTGTGTAGGAAACACCGTTCATTTGTTCTCAGCACACTCAAGTTTCCTGCTGTCTTAGAGAGAATAGAAAGCTAGAGCGTGCTTCTTACTCTAAAGCAGTGTGTGAACAATGGATGAGAATTCTGTTGTGTGTTTCACTTCAGAAATGGAGTTAAATCCCTGGCTCTGAGTCTTCCTACAAGCAAAACTTCGTTTCAGGAAAGGGCAGATTCTTTACAGCTCAAACGAACTACATCGTTCACAAATCTCACTCTTTTCTCATCTTAACTGAGAATCATTGGATGTTAGAGGACCTGTGGTTTGTTTCAGTTTCAGAAGAAGAGTTGAACTAGATAGGGTCTGTATGTGTAGGAAACACCATTCATTTGTTCTGAGCACACTCACGTTTCCTGCTGTATTAGATAATCTAGAAAGCAAGTGCGTACTTCTTGCTCTAAAGCAGAGTGTGATCCAAGGATGAGAACTTTGCTGTGAGTTTCCGTTCAGAAATGGAGTTAAGTCCCAGGCTCTGTGTCTTCCTACAAGCAAGACTTCGTTTCATGTAAGGGCAGTTACTTTTCAGCTCAAACGAACTACATCATTCACGAAGCTCACACGTTTCTCATCTTAACTGACAAGCATTGGATGTTAGAGGACCTGTGTTTTCTTTCAGTTTCAGAAGCAGAGTTGAACTAGATATGGTCCGTATGTGGAGGAAAAACTGTTCTTTTCTTCTGAGCACAACCACGTTTCCTGCTGTATTAGAAATTCTAGAAAGCAAGAGCGTTCTTCTTGCTCTAAAGCAGAGTGTGATCCATGGATGAGAACTATACTGTGAGTTTCCATTCAGAAATGGAGTTAAATCCCAGGCTCTGTGTCTTCCTACATGCACTACTTCGTTTCAGGTAAGGGCAGTCACTCTTCAGCTCAAAAGTACTACATCGTTCACGAAGCTCACACGTTTCTCATATTAAATGACAAGCATTGGATGTTAGAGTACCAGTGCTTTGTATCAGTTTCAGAATCAGAGTTGGACTAGATATGGTCCGTATGTGTAGGAAACACCGTTCATTTTTTCTCAGCACACTCAAGTTTCCTGCTGTCTTAGAGACTCTAGAAAGCAAGAGCGTGCTTCAGGCTCTAAAGCAGAGTGTGATCAGTGGATGAGAACTCAGTTGTGTGATTCACTTCAGAAATGGAGTTAAGTCCCTGGCTCTGAGTCTTCCTAACATCAAGACTTCCTTTCAGGTAAGGGCAGTTACTTTACAGCTCAAACGAACTACATCGTTCAGGAAGCTCACACGTTTCTCATCTTAACTGATAAGCATTGGATGTAAGAGGACCTTTGCTTTGTATCACTTTCATGCAGAGTTGAACTAGATATGGTCTGTATGTGTAGGAAACACCGTACTTTCTTCTGAGCACACTCACGTTTCCTGCTGTATTAGAGACTCTAGATAGCAAGAGCGTGCTTCTTGCTCTAAAGCAGAGTGTGATACAGGGATGAGAACTCTGTTGTGTGTTTCCCTTCAGAAATGGAGTTAAATCCCAGGCTCCGATCTTGCTACAAGCAAGACTTCATTTCAGGTAGGCGGTCACTTTTCAGTTCAAACGAAATACATCGTTCACGAAGCTTACAAGTTTCCCTTCTTAACTACCAAGCATTGGATGTTAGAAGACCAGTGCTTTGTATAAGTTTCAGAAGCAGAGTTGGACTAGATATGGTACGTATGTGTAGGAAACACCGTTCTTTTGTTCTGAGCACACTCACGTTTCCTGCTGTCTTATAGACTCTAGAAAGCAAGAGTGTGATTCTTGCTCTAAAGCAGAGTGTGAGCAATGGATGAGAACTCTGCTGTGTGTTTCACTTCAGAAATGGAGTTAAATCCCAGGCTCTGAGTCTTCTTACAAGCAAGACTTCATTTCATGTAAGAGCAGTCACTTTTCAGCTCAAATGAACTACATCGGTCACGAAGCTCACACATTTCTCATCTTAACTGACAAGCATTGAATGTTAGAGGACCAGTGCATTGTATCAGTTTCAGAAGCACAGTTGGACTAGATATGGTCCGTATGTGTAGGAAACACCGTTCACTTGTTCTCAGCACACTCAAGTTTCCTGCTGTCTTAGAGACTCTGGAAAGCTAGAGAGTGCTTCTTGCTCTAAAGCAGAGTGTGATCCAAAGCTGAGAACTATGTTGTGTGTTTCCCTTCAGAAATGGAGATAAATCCCAGGCTCTGTGTCTTCCTACAAGCAAGACTTCTTTTCAGGTAAGGGCAGTTACTTTACAGCTCAAATGAATTACATCGATCACGAAGCTCACACGTTTCTCATCTTAAATGACAAGCATTGGATGTTAGAGGACCTATGCTTTGTATCAATTTCAAGCAGAGTTGAACTAGAAATGATCCGTATGTATAGGAAACACCGTACTTTCTTCTGAGCACACTCACGTTTCCTGCTGTATTAGAGACTCTAGAAAGCAAGAGCGTGCTTCTTGCTCTAAAGCAGAGTGTGATCCATGGATGAGAACTCTGTTGTGTGTTTCCCTTCAGAAATGGAGTTAAATCGCAGGCTCTGTGTCTTCCTACAAGCAAGACTTCGTTTCAGGTAGGCGGTCACTTTTCAGTTCAAATGAACTACATCGTTCACGAAGCTTACAAGTTTCCCTTCTTAACTACCAAGCATTGGATGTTAGAATGCCAGTGCTTCGTATCAGTTTCAGAAGCAGAGTTGGACTAGATATGGTCCGTATGTGTAGGAAACACCGTTCATTTGTTCTGAGCACACTCACTTTTCCTGCTGTATTAGAGAATCTAGAAAGCAAGTGTGTGCTTCTTGCTCTAAAGCAGAGTGTGATCCAAGGATGAGAACTATGCTGTTTGTTTCCCTTCAGAAATGGAGTTAAATCCCAGGCTCTGTGTCTTCCTACAAGCAAGACTTCGTTTCATGTAAGGGCAGTTACTTTTCAGCTCAAACGAACTACATCATTCACGAAGCTCATACGTTTCTCATCTTAAATGACAAGCATTGGATGTCAGAGTACTAGTGCTTTGTATCAGTTTCAGAAGCAGAGTTGGACTAGATATGGTTCGTATATGTAGGAAACACCGTTCTTTTGTTCTCATCACACTCACGTTTCCTGCTGTCTTAGAGACTCTGGAAAGCTAGAGCGTGCTTCTTACTCTAAAGCAGAGTGTGATCTATATAGCAGAACTCTGATGTGTATTTCACTTCAGAAATGGAGTTAAATCCCAGGCTCTGAGACTTCCTACAAGAAAGACTTCGGTTCAGGTAGGAAGTCACTTTTCAGTTCAAACGAACTACATCGTTCACGAAGATTAAGAATTTCCCTTCTTAACTACCAAGCATTGGATGTTAGAGGACCAGTGCTTTGTATCAGTTTCAGAATCAGAGTTGGACTAGATATGGTCCGTATGTGTAGGAAACACCGTTCATTTGTTCTCAGCACACTCAAGTTTCCTGCTGTCTTAGAGACTCTAGAAAGCAAGAGGGTGCTTCAGGCTCTAAAGCAAGTGTGATCAAAGGATGAGAACTCTGTTGTGAGTTTCAGTTCAGAAATGGAGTTAAGTCCCTGGCTCTGAGTCTTCCTACAATCAAGACTTCCTTTCAGGTAAGGGCACTTACTTTACAGCTCAAAAGAACTACATCGTTCAGGAAGCTCACATGTTTCTCATCTTAACTGATAAGCATTGGATGTAAGAGGACCTTTGCTTTGTATCACTTTCATGCAGAGTTGAACTAGATATGGTCTGTATGTATAGGAAACACCGTACTTTCTTCTGAGCACACTCACGTTTCCTGCTGTATTAGAGACTCTAGAAAGCAAGAGCGTGCTTCTTGCTCTAAAGCAGAGTGTGATCAATGGATGAGAACTCTGTTGTGTGTTTCCCTTCAGAAATGGAGTTAAATCCCAGGCTCCGTGTCTTGCTACAAGCAAGACTTCGTTTCAGGTAGGCGGTCACTTTTCAGTTCAAACGAAATACTACGTTCACGAAGCTTACAAGTTTCCCTTCTTAACTACCAAGCATTGGATGTTAGAAGACCAGTGCTTCGTATCAGTTTCAGAAGCAGAGTTGGACTAGATATGGTCCGTATGTGTAGGAAACACCGTTCATTTGTTCTGAGCACACTCACTTTTCCTGCTATATTAGAGAATCTAGAAAGCAAGTGTGTGCTTCTTGCTCTAAAGCAGAGTGTGATCCAAGGATGAGAACTATGCTGTGTGTTTCACTTCAGAAATGGAGTTAAATCCCAGGGTCTGAGTCTTCCTCCAAGGAAGACTTCATTTCATGTAAGAGCAGTTACTTTACAGCTCAAATGAACTACATCGTTCACAAAGCTCACACGTTTCTCATCTTAACTGACAAGCATTGGATGTTATAGGACCAGTGCTTTGTATCAGTTTCAGCAGCAGAGTTGGACTAGATATGGTCCGTATGTGTAGGAAACACCGTTCATTTGTTCTGAGCACACTCACTTTTCCTGCTGTATTAGAGAATCTAGAAAGCAAGTGTGTGCTTCTTGCTCTAAAGCAGAGTGTGATCCAAGGATGAGAACTATGCTGTGTGTTTCCCTTCAGAAATGGAGTTAAATCCCAGGCTCTGTGTCTTCCTACATGCAAGACTTCGTTTCATGTAAGGGCAGTTACTTTTCAGCTCAAATGATCTACATCATTCACGAAGCTCATACGTTTCTCATCTTAAATGACAAGCATTGGATGTCAGAGTACTAGTGCTTTGTATCAGTTTCAGAAGCAGAGTTGGACTAGATATGGTTCGTATATGTAGGAAACACCGTTCTTTTGTTCTCATCACACTCACGTTTCCTGCTGTCTTAGAGACTCTGGAAAGCTAGAGCGTGCTTCTTGCTCTAAAGCAGAGTGTGATCTATATAGCAGAACTCTGATGTGTATTTCACTTCAGAAATGGAGTTAAATCCCAGGCTCTGAGACTTCCTACAAGAAAGACTTCGTTTCAGGTAGGCAGTCACTTTTCAGTTCAAACGAACTACATCGTTCACGAAGATTAAGAGTTTCCCTTCTTAACTACCAAGCATTGGATGTTAGAGGACCAGTGCTTTGTATCAGTTTCAGAAGCAGAGTTGGACTAGATATGGTCCGTATGTGTAGGAAACACCGTTCTTTTGTTCTCAGCACACTCATATTTCCTGCTGTCTTAGAGACTCTAGAAAGCAAGAGTGTGCTTCTTGCTCTAAAACAGAGTGTGAGCAATGGATGAGAACTCTGCTGTGTGTTTCACTTCAGAAATGGAGTTAAATCCCAGGCTCTGAGTCTTCTTACAAGCAAGACTTCATTTCATGTAAGAGCAGTCACTTTTCAGCTCAAATGAACTACATCGGTCACGAAGCTCACACATTTCTCATCTTAACTGACAAGCATTGAATGTTAGAGGACCAGTGCATTGTATCAGTTTCAGAAGCACAGTTGGACTAGATATGGTCCGTATGTGTAGGAAACACCGTTCACTTGTTCTCAGCACACTCAAGTTTCCTGCTGTCTTAGAGACTCTGGAAAGCTAGAGAGTGCTTCTTGCTCTAAAGCAGAGTGTGATCCAAAGCTGAGAACTATGTTGTGTGTTTCCCTTCAGAAATGGAGTTAAATCCCAGGCTCTGTGTCTTCCTACAAGCAAGACTTCTTTTCAGGTAAGGGCAGTTACTTTACAGCTCAAATGAATTACATCGATCACGAAGCTCACACATTTCTCATCTTAAATGACAAGCATTCGATGTTAGAGGACCTATGCTTTGTATCAATTTCAAGCAGAGTTGAACTAGAAATGATCCGTATGTATAGGAAACACCGTACTTTCTTCTGAGCACACTCACGTTTCCTGCTGTATTAGAGACTCTAGAAAGCAAGAGCGTGCTTCTTGCTCTAAAGCAGAGTGTGATCCATGGATGAGAACTCTGTTGTGTGTTTCCCTTCAGAAATGGAGTTAAATCGCAGGCTCTGTGTCTTCCTACAAGCAAGACTTCGTTTCAGGTAGGCGGTCACTTTTCAGTTCAAATGAACTACATCGTTCACGAAGCTTACAAGTTTCCCTTCTTAACTACCAAGCATTGGATGTTAGAATACCAGTGCTTCGTACCAGTTTCAGAAGCAGAGTTGGACTAGATATGGTCCGTATGTGTAGGAAACACCGTTCATTTGTTCTGAGCACACTCACTTTTCCTGCTGTATTAGAGAATCTAGAAAGCAAGTGTGTGCTTCTTGCTCTAAAGCAGAGTGTGATCCAAGGATGAGAACTATGCTGTTTGTTTCCCTTCAGAAATGGTGTTAAATCCCAGGCTCTGTGTCTTCCTACAAGCAAGACGAAGATTAAGAGTTTCCCTTCTTAACTACCAAGCATTGGATGTTAGAGGACCAGTGCTTTGTATCTGTTTCAGAAGCAGAGTTTCAATTCAGAAATGGAGTTAAATCCCAGGCTCTGAGTCTTCCTACAAGCAAAACTTTGTTTCATGTAAGAGCAGTTACTTTACAGCTCAAATGAACTACAACGTTCATGAACCTCAGATGTTTCTCATCTTAACTGACAAGCATTGGATGATAGAGGACCTGTGGATTGCTTCAGTTTCAGAAGCAAAGTTGAACTAGATATGGGCTGTATGTGTAGGAAACACCGTTCTTTTGTTCAGAGCTCACTCAAATTTCCTGCTGTATTAGAGATACTAGAAAGCAAGAGCGGGCTTCTTGCTCTAAAGCACAGTGTGATCCATGCATGAAAACTATGCTGTGTGTTTCCCTTCAGAATTGGAGTTAAATCCCAGGCTCTGTATCTTCCTAAAAGCACTACTTCGTTTCAGGTAAGGGCAGTCACTCTCCAGCTCAAACGAACTCCATCGTTCACCAAGCTCACACGATTCTCATCTTAAATGAAAAGCATTGGATGTTAGAGGACTAGTGCTTTGTATCACTTTCATAAGCAGAGTTGGACTAGATATGGTCCGTTTGTGTAGGAAACACCGTTCATTTGTTCTCAGCACACTCATGTTTCCTCCTGTCTTAGAGAGAATAGAAAGCTAGAGCGTGCTTCTTGCTCTAAAGCAGTGTGTGATCAATGGATGAGAACTCTGTTGTGTGTTTCACTTCAGAAATGGAGTTAAATCCCTGGCTCTGAGTCTTCCTACAAGCAACACTTCGTTTCAGGTAAGGGCAGATTCTTTACAGCTCAAATGAACTACATCGTTCACAAATCTCACACGTTTCTCATCTTAACTGAGAAGCATTGGATGTTAGAGGACCTGTGGTTTGTTTCAGTTTCAGAAGAAGAGTTGAACTAGATATGGTCTGTATGTGTAGGAAACACCGTTCATTTGTTCTGAGCACACTCACGTTTCCTGCTGTATTAGAGAATCTAGAAAGCAAGAACGTTCTTCTTGCTCTAAAGCAGAGTGTGATCCATGGATGAGAACTATACTGTGTGTTTCCCTTCAGAAATGGAGTTAAATCCCAGGCTCTGTGTCTTCCTACATGCACTACTTCATTTCAGGTAAGGGCAGTCACTCTTCAGCTCAAAATACTACATCGTTCACGAAGCTCACACGTTTCTCATATTAAATGACAAGCATTGGATGTTAGAGTACCAGTGCTTTGTATCAGTTTCAGAATCAGAGTTGGACTAGATATGGTCCGTATGTGTAGGAAACACCGTTCATTTGTTCTCAGCACACTCAAGTTTCCTGCTGTCTTAGAGACTCTAGAAAGCAAGAGGGTGCTTCAGGCTCTAAAGCAAGTGTGATCAAAGGATGAGAACTCTGTTGTGAGTTTCACTTCAGAAATGGAGTTAAGTCCCTGGCTCTGAGTCTTCCTACAATCAAGACTTCCTTTCAGGTAAGGGCACTTACTTTACAGCTCAAAAGAACTACATCGTTCAGGAAGCTCACATGTTTCTCATCTTAACTGATAAGCATTGGATGTAAGAGGACCTTTGCTTTGTATCACTTTCATGCAGAGTTGAACTAGATATGGTCTGTATGTATAGGAAACACCGTACTTTCTTCTGAGCACACTCACGTTTCCTGCTGTATTAGAGACTCTAGAAAGCAAGAGCGTGCTTCTTGCTCTAAAGCAGAGTGTGATCAATGGATGAGAACTCTGTTGTGTGTTTCCCTTCAGAAATGGAGTTAAATCCCAGGCTCCGTGTCTTGCTACAAGCAAGACTTCGTTTCAGGTAGGCGGTCACTTTTCAGTTCAAACGAAATACTACGTTCACGAAGCTTACAAGTTTCCCTTCTTAACTACCAAGCATTGGATGTTAGAAGACCAGTGCTTCGTATCAGTTTCAGAAGCAGAGTTGGACTAGATATGGTCCGTATGTGTAGGAAACACCGTTCATTTGTTCTGAGCACACTCACTTTTCCTGCTATATTAGAGAATCTAGAAAGCAAGTGTGTGCTTCTTGCTCTAAAGCAGAGTGTGATCCAAGGATGAGAACTATGCTGTGTGTTTCACTTCAGAAATGGAGTTAAATCCCAGGCTCTGAGTCTTCCTCCAAGGAAGACTTCATTTCATGTAAGAGCAGTTACTTTACAGCTCAAATGAACTACATCGTTCACAAAGCTCACACGTTTCTCATCTTAACTGACAAGCATTGGATGTTAGAGGACCAGTGCTTTGTATCAGTTTCAGCAGCAGAGTTGGACTAGATATGGTCCGTATGTGTAGGAAACACCGTTCATTTGTTCTGAGCACACTCACTTTTCCTGCTGTATTAGAGAATCTAGAAAGCAAGTGTGTGCTTCTTGCTCTAAAGCAGAGTGTGATCCAAGGATGAGAACTATGCTGTGTGTTTCCCTTCAGAAATGGAGTTAAATCCCAGGCTCTGTGTCTTCCTACAAGCAAGACTTCGTTTCATGTAAGGGCAGTTACTTTTCAGCTCAAATGATCTACATCATTCACGAAGCTCATACGTTTCTCATCTTAAATGACAAGCATTGGATGTCAGAGTACTAGTGCTTTGTATCAGTTTCAGAAGCAGAGTTGGACTAGATATGGTTCGTATATGTAGGAAACACCGTTCTTTTGTTCTCATCACACTCACGTTTCCTGCTGTCTTAGAGACTCTGGAAAGCTAGAGCGTGCTTCTTGCTCTAAAGCAGAGTGTGATCTATATAGCAGAACTCTGATGTGTATTTCACTTCAGAAATGGAGTTAAATCCCAGGCTCTGAGACTTCCTACAAGAAAGACTTCGTTTCAGGTAGGCAGTCACTTTTCAGTTCAAACGAACTACATCGTTCACAAAGATTAAGAGTTTCCCTTCTTAACTACCAAGCATTGGATGTTAGAGGACCAGTGCTTTGTATCAGTTTCAGAAGCAGAGTTGGACTAGATATGGTCCGTATGTGTAGGAAACACCGTTCTTTTGTTCTCAGCACACTCATATTTCCTGCTGTCTTAGAGACTCTAGAAAGCAAGAGTGTGCTTCTTGCTCTAAAACAGAGTGTGAGCAATGGATGAGAACTCTGCTGTGTGTTTCACTTCAGAAATGGAGTTAAATCCCAGGCTCTGAGTCTTCTTACAAGCAAGACTTCATTTCATGTAAGAGCAGTCACTTTTCAGCTCAAATGAACTACATCGGTCACGAAGCTCACACATTTCTCATCTTAACTGACAAGCATTGAATGTTAGAGGACCAGTGCATTGTATCAGTTTCAGAAGCACAGTTGGACTAGATATGGTCCGTATGTGTAGGAAACACCGTTCACTTGTTCTCAGCACACTCAAGTTTCCTGCTGTCTTAGAGACTCTGGAAAGCTAGAGAGTGCTTCTTGCTCTAAAGCAGAGTGTGATCCAAAGCTGAGAACTATGTTGTGTGTTTCCCTTCAGAAATGGAGTTAAATCCCAGGCTCTGTGTCTTCCTACAAGCAAGACTTCTTTTCAGGTAAGGGCAGTTACTTTACAGCTCAAATGAATTACATCGATCACGAAGCTCACACATTTCTCATCTTAAATGACAAGCATTCGATGTTAGAGGACCTATGCTTTGTATCAATTTCAAGCAGAGTTGAACTAGAAATGATCCGTATGTATAGGAAACACCGTACTTTCTTCTGAGCACACTCACGTTTCCTGCTGTATTAGAGACTCTAGAAAGCAAGAGCGTGCTTCTTGCTCTAAAGCAGAGTGTGATCCATGGATGAGAACTCTGTTGTGTGTTTCCCTTCAGAAATGGAGTTAAATCGCAGGCTCTGTGTCTTCCTACAAGCAAGACTTCGTTTCAGGTAGGCGGTCACTTTTCAGTTCAAATGAACTACATCGTTCACGAAGCTTACAAGTTTCCCTTCTTAACTACCAAGCATTGGATGTTAGAATACCAGTGCTTCGTACCAGTTTCAGAAGCAGAGTTGGACTAGATATGGTCCGTATGTGTAGGAAACACCGTTCATTTGTTCTGAGCACACTCACTTTTCCTGCTGTATTAGAGAATCTAGAAAGCAAGTGTGTGCTTCTTGCTCTAAAGCAGAGTGTGATCCAAGGATGAGAACTATGCTGTTTGTTTCCCTTCAGAAATGGTGTTAAATCCCAGGCTCTGTGTCTTCCTACAAGCAAGACGAAGATTAAGAGTTTCCCTTCTTAACTACCAAGCATTGGATGTTAGAGGACCAGTGCTTTGTATCTGTTTCAGAAGCAGAGTTTCAATTCAGAAATGGAGTTAAATCCCAGGCTCTGAGTCTTCCTACAAGCAAAACTTTGTTTCATGTAAGAGCAGTTACTTTACAGCTCAAATGAACTACAACGTTCATGAACCTCAGATGTTTCTCATCTTAACTGACAAGCATTGGATGATAGAGGACCTGTGGATTGCTTCAGTTTCAGAAGCAAAGTTGAACTAGATATGGGCTGTATGTGTAGGAAACACCGTTCTTTTGTTCAGAGCTCACTCAAATTTCCTGCTGTATTAGAGATACTAGAAAGCAAGAGCGGGCTTCTTGCTCTAAAGCACAGTGTGATCCATGCATGAAAACTATGCTGTGTGTTTCCCTTCAGAATTGGAGTTAAATCCCAGGCTCTGTATCTTCCTAAAAGCACTACTTCGTTTCAGGTAAGGGCAGTCACTCTCCAGCTCAAACGAACTCCATCGTTCACCAAGCTCACACGATTCTCATCTTAAATGAAAAGCATTGGATGTTAGAGGACTAGTGCTTTGTATCACTTTCATAAGCAGAGTTGGACTAGATATGGTCCGTTTGTGTAGGAAACACCGTTCATTTGTTCTCAGCACACTCATGTTTCCTCCTGTCTTAGAGAGAATAGAAAGCTAGAGCGTGCTTCTTGCTCTAAAGCAGTGTGTGATCAATGGATGAGAACTCTGTTGTGTGTTTCACTTCAGAAATGGAGTTAAATCCCTGGCTCTGAGTCTTCCTACAAGCAACACTTCGTTTCAGGTAAGGGCAGATTCTTTACAGCTCAAATGAACTACATCGTTCACGAAGCTCACACGTTTCTCATATTAAATGACAAGCATTGGATGTTAGAGTACCAGTGCTTTGTATCAGTTTCAGAATCAGAGTTGGACTAGATATGGTCCGTATGTGTAGGAAACACCGTTCATTTGTTCTCAGCACACTCAAGTTTCCTGCTGTCTTAGAGACTCTAGAAAGCAAGAGGGTGCTTCAGGCTCTAAAGCAAGTGTGATCAAAGGATGAGAACTCTGTTGTGAGTTTCACTTCAGAAATGGAGTTAAGTCCCTGGCTCTGAGTCTTCCTACAATCAAGACTTCCTTTCAGGTAAGGGCACTTACTTTACAGCTCAAAAGAACTACATCGTTCAGGAAGCTCACATGTTTCTCATCTTAACTGATAAGCATTGGATGTAAGAGGACCTTTGCTTTGTATCACTTTCATGCAGAGTTGAACTAGATATGGTCTGTATGTATAGGAAACACCGTACTTTCTTCTGAGCACACTCACGTTTCCTGCTGTATTAGAGACTCTAGAAAGCAAGAGCGTGCTTCTTGCTCTAAAGCAGAGTGTGATCAATGGATGAGAACTCTGTTGTGTGTTTCCCTTCAGAAATGGAGTTAAATCCCAGGCTCCGTGTCTTGCTACAAGCAAGACTTCGTTTCAGGTAGGCGGTCACTTTTCAGTTCAAACGAAATACTACGTTCACGAAGCTTACAAGTTTCCCTTCTTAACTACCAAGCATTGGATGTTAGAAGACCAGTGCTTCGTATCAGTTTCAGAAGCAGAGTTGGACTAGATATGGTCCGTATGTGTAGGAAACACCGTTCATTTGTTCTGAGCACACTCACTTTTCCTGCTATATTAGAGAATCTAGAAAGCAAGTGTGTGCTTCTTGCTCTAAAGCAGAGTGTGATCCAAGGATGAGAACTATGCTGTGTGTTTCACTTCAGAAATGGAGTTAAATCCCAGGCTCTGAGTCTTCCTCCAAGGAAGACTTCATTTCATGTAAGAGCAGTTACTTTACAGCTCAAATGAACTACATCGTTCACAAAGCTCACACGTTTCTCATCTTAACTGACAAGCATTGGATGTTAGAGGACCAGTGCTTTGTATCAGTTTCAGCAGCAGAGTTGGACTAGATATGGTCCGTATGTGTAGGAAACACCGTTCATTTGTTCTGAGCACACTCACTTTTCCTGCTGTATTAGAGAATCTAGAAAGCAAGTGTGTGCTTCTTGCTCTAAAGCAGAGTGTGATCCAAGGATGAGAACTATGCTGTGTGTTTCCCTTCAGAAATGGAGTTAAATCCCAGGCTCTGTGTCTTCCTACAAGCAAGACTTCGTTTCATGTAAGGGCAGTTACTTTTCAGCTCAAATGATCTACATCATTCACGAAGCTCATACGTTTCTCATCTTAAATGACAAGCATTGGATGTCAGAGTACTAGTGCTTTGTATCAGTTTCAGAAGCAGAGTTGGACTAGATATGGTTCGTATATGTAGGAAACACCGTTCTTTTGTTCTCATCACACTCACGTTTCCTGCTGTCTTAGAGACTCTGGAAAGCTAGAGCGTGCTTCTTGCTCTAAAGCAGAGTGTGATCTATATAGCAGAACTCTGATGTGTATTTCACTTCAGAAATGGAGTTAAATCCCAGGCTCTGAGACTTCCTACAAGAAAGACTTCGTTTCAGGTAGGCAGTCACTTTTCAGTTCAAACGAACTACATCGTTCACAAAGATTAAGAGTTTCCCTTCTTAACTACCAAGCATTGGATGTTAGAGGACCAGTGCTTTGTATCAGTTTCAGAAGCAGAGTTGGACTAGATATGGTCCGTATGTGTAGGAAACACCGTTCTTTTGTTCTCAGCACACTCATATTTCCTGCTGTCTTAGAGACTCTAGAAAGCAAGAGTGTGCTTCTTGCTCTAAAACAGAGTGTGAGCAATGGATGAGAACTCTGCTGTGTGTTTCACTTCAGAAATGGAGTTAAATCCCAGGCTCTGAGTCTTCTTACAAGCAAGACTTCATTTCATGTAAGAGCAGTCACTTTTCAGCTCAAATGAACTACATCGGTCACGAAGCTCACACATTTCTCATCTTAACTGACAAGCATTGAATGTTAGAGGACCAGTGCATTGTATCAGTTTCAGAAGCACAGTTGGACTAGATATGGTCCGTATGTGTAGGAAACACCGTTCACTTGTTCTCAGCACACTCAAGTTTCCTGCTGTCTTAGAGACTCTGGAAAGCTAGAGAGTGCTTCTTGCTCTAAAGCAGAGTGTGATCCAAAGCTGAGAACTATGTTGTGTGTTTCCCTTCAGAAATGGAGTTAAATCCCAGGCTCTGTGTCTTCCTACAAGCAAGACTTCTTTTCAGGTAAGGGCAGTTACTTTACAGCTCAAATGAATTACATCGATCACGAAGCTCACACATTTCTCATCTTAAATGACAAGCATTCGATGTTAGAGGACCTATGCTTTGTATCAATTTCAAGCAGAGTTGAACTAGAAATGATCCGTATGTATAGGAAACACCGTACTTTCTTCTGAGCACACTCACGTTTCCTGCTGTATTAGAGACTCTAGAAAGCAAGAGCGTGCTTCTTGCTCTAAAGCAGAGTGTGATCCATGGATGAGAACTCTGTTGTGTGTTTCCCTTCAGAAATGGAGTTAAATCGCAGGCTCTGTGTCTTCCTACAAGCAAGACTTCGTTTCAGGTAGGCGGTCACTTTTCAGTTCAAATGAACTACATCGTTCACGAAGCTTACAAGTTTCCCTTCTTAACTACCAAGCATTGGATGTTAGAATACCAGTGCTTCGTACCAGTTTCAGAAGCAGAGTTGGACTAGATATGGTCCGTATGTGTAGGAAACACCGTTCATTTGTTCTGAGCACACTCACTTTTCCTGCTGTATTAGAGAATCTAGAAAGCAAGTGTGTGCTTCTTGCTCTAAAGCAGAGTGTGATCCAAGGATGAGAACTATGCTGTTTGTTTCCCTTCAGAAATGGTGTTAAATCCCAGGCTCTGTGTCTTCCTACAAGCAAGACGAAGATTAAGAGTTTCCCTTCTTAACTACCAAGCATTGGATGTTAGAGGACCAGTGCTTTGTATCTGTTTCAGAAGCAGAGTTTCAATTCAGAAATGGAGTTAAATCCCAGGCTCTGAGTCTTCCTACAAGCAAAACTTTGTTTCATGTAAGAGCAGTTACTTTACAGCTCAAATGAACTACAACGTTCATGAACCTCAGATGTTTCTCATCTTAACTGACAAGCATTGGATGATAGAGGACCTGTGGATTGCTTCAGTTTCAGAAGCAAAGTTGAACTAGATATGGGCTGTATGTGTAGGAAACACCGTTCTTTTGTTCAGAGCTCACTCAAATTTCCTGCTGTATTAGAGATACTAGAAAGCAAGAGCGGGCTTCTTGCTCTAAAGCACAGTGTGATCCATGCATGAAAACTATGCTGTGTGTTTCCCTTCAGAATTGGAGTTAAATCCCAGGCTCTGTATCTTCCTAAAAGCACTACTTCGTTTCAGGTAAGGGCAGTCACTCTCCAGCTCAAACGAACTCCATCGTTCACCAAGCTCACACGATTCTCATCTTAAATGAAAAGCATTGGATGTTAGAGGACTAGTGCTTTGTATCACTTTCATAAGCAGAGTTGGACTAGATATGGTCCGTTTGTGTAGGAAACACCGTTCATTTGTTCTCAGCACACTCATGTTTCCTCCTGTCTTAGAGAGAATAGAAAGCTAGAGCGTGCTTCTTGCTCTAAAGCAGTGTGTGATCAATGGATGAGAACTCTGTTGTGTGTTTCACTTCAGAAATGGAGTTAAATCCCTGGCTCTGAGTCTTCCTACAAGCAACACTTCGTTTCAGGTAAGGGCAGATTCTTTACAGCTCAAATGAACTACATCGTTCACAAATCTCACACGTTTCTCATCTTAACTGAGAAGCATTGGATGTTAGAGGACCTGTGGTTTGTTTCAGTTTCAGAAGAAGAGTTGAACTAGATATGGTCTGTATGTGTAGGAAACACCGTTCATTTGTTCTGAGCACACTCACGTTTCCTGCTGTATTAGAGAATCTAGAAAGCAAGAGCGTTCTTCTTGCTCTAAAGCAGAGTGTGATCCATGGATGAGAACTATACTGTGTGTTTCCCTTCAGAAATGGAGTTAAATCCCAGGCTCTGTGTCTTCCTACATGCACTACTTCATTTCAGGTAAGGGCAGTCACTCTTCAGCTCAAAATACTACATCGTTCACGAAGCTCACACGTTTCTCATATTAAATGACAAGCATTGGATGTTAGAGTACCAGTGCTTTGTATCAGTTTCAGAATCAGAGTTGGACTAGATATGGTCCGTATGTGTAGGAAACACCGTTCATTTGTTCTCAGCACACTCAAGTTTCCTGCTGTCTTAGAGACTCTAGAAAGCAAGAGGGTGCTTCAGGCTCTAAAGCAAGTGTGATCAAAGGATGAGAACTCTGTTGTGAGTTTCACTTCAGAAATGGAGTTAAGTCCCTGGCTCTGAGTCTTCCTACAATCAAGACTTCCTTTCAGGTAAGGGCACTTACTTTACAGCTCAAAAGAACTACATCGTTCAGGAAGCTCACATGTTTCTCATCTTAACTGATAAGCATTGGATGTAAGAGGACCTTTGCTTTGTATCACTTTCATGCAGAGTTGAACTAGATATGGTCTGTATGTATAGGAAACACCGTACTTTCTTCTGAGCACACTCACATTTCCTGCTGTATTAGAGACTCTAGAAAGCAAGAGCGTGCTTCTTGCTCTAAAGCAGAGTGTGATCAATGGATGAGAACTCTGTTGTGTGTTTCCCTTCAGAAATGGAGTTAAATCCCAGGCTCCGTGTCTTGCTACAAGCAAGACTTCGTTTCAGGTAGGCGGTCACTTTTCAGTTCAAACGAAATACTACGTTCACGAAGCTTACAAGTTTCCCTTCTTAACTACCAAGCATTGGATGTTAGAAGACCAGTGCTTCGTATCAGTTTCAGAAGCAGAGTTGGACTAGATATGGTCCGTATGTGTAGGAAACACCGTTCATTTGTTCTGAGCACACTCACTTTTCCTGCTATATTAGAGAATCTAGAAAGCAAGTGTGTGCTTCTTGCTCTAAAGCAGAGTGTGATCCAAGGATGAGAACTATGCTGTGTGTTTCACTTCAGAAATGGAGTTAAATCCCAGGGTCTGAGTCTTCCTCCAAGGAAGACTTCATTTCATGTAAGAGCAGTTACTTTACAGCTCAAATGAACTACATCGTTCACAAAGCTCACACGTTTCTCATCTTAACTGACAAGCATTGGATGTTAGAGGACCAGTGCTTTGTATCAGTTTCAGCAGCAGAGTTGGACTAGATATGGTCCGTATGTGTAGGAAACACCGTTCATTTGTTCTGAGCACACTCACTTTTCCTGCTGTATTAGAGAATCTAGAAAGCAAGTGTGTGCTTCTTGCTCTAAAGCAGAGTGTGATCCAAAGATGAGAACTATGCTGTTTGTTTCCCTTCAGAAATGGAGTTAAATCCCAGGCTCTGTGTCTTCCTACAAGCAAGACTTCGTTTCATGTAAGGGCAGTTACTTTTCAGCTCAAATGATCTACATCATTCACGAAGCTCATACGTTTCTCATCTTAAATGACAAGCATTGGATGTCAGAGTACTAGTGCTTTGTATCAGTTTCAGAAGCAGAGTTGGACTAGATATGGTTCGTATATGTAGGAAACACCGTTCTTTTGTTCTCATCACACTCACGTTTCCTGCTGTCTTAGAGACTCTGGAAAGCTAGAGCGTGCTTCTTGCTCTAAAGCAGAGTGTGATCTATATAGCAGAACTCTGATGTGTATTTCACTTCAGAAATGGAGTTAAATCCCAGGCTCTGAGACTTCCTACAAGAAAGACTTCGTTTCAGGTAGGCAGTCACTTTTCAGTTCAAACGAACTACATCGTTCACAAAGATTAAGAGTTTCCCTTCTTAACTACCAAGCATTGGATGTTAGAGGACCAGTGCTTTGTATCAGTTTCAGAAGCAGAGTTGGACTAGATATGGTCCGTATGTGTAGGAAACACCGTTCTTTTGTTCTCAGCACACTCATATTTCCTGCTGTCTTAGAGACTCTAGAAAGCAAGAGTGTGCTTCTTGCTCTAAAACAGAGTGTGAGCAATGGATGAGAACTCTGCTGTGTGTTTCACTTCAGAAATGGAGTTAAATACCAGGCTCTGAGTCTTCTTACAAGCAAGACTTCATTTCATGTAAGAGCAGTCACTTTTCAGCTCAAATGAACTACATCGGTCACGAAGCTCACACATTTCTCATCTTAACTGACAAGCATTGAATGTTAGAGGACCAGTGCATTGTATCAGTTTCAGAAGCACAGTTGGACTAGATATGGTCCGTATGTGTAGGAAACACCGTTCACTTGTTCTCAGCACACTCAAGTTTCCTGCTGTCTTAGAGACTCTGGAAAGCTAGAGAGTGCTTCTTGCTCTAAAGCAGAGTGTGATCCAAAGCTGAGAACTATGTTGTGTGTTTCCCTTCAGAAATGGAGTTAAATCCCAGGCTCTGTGTCTTCCTACAAGCAAGACTTCTTTTCAGGTAAGGGCAGTTACTTTACAGCTCAAATGAATTACATCGATCACGAAGCTCACACGTTTCTCATCTTAAATGACAAGCATTGGATGTTAGAGGACCTATGCTTTGTATCAATTTCAAGCAGAGTTGAACTAGAAATGATCCGTATGTATAGGAAACACCGTACTTTCTTCTGAGCACACTCACGTTTCCTGCTGTATTAGAGACTCTAGAAAGCAAGAGCGTGCTTCTTGCTCTAAAGCAGAGTGTGATCCATGGATGAGAACTCTGTTGTGTGTTTCCCTTCAGAAATGGAGTTAAATCGCAGGCTCTGTGTCTTCCTACAAGCAAGACTTCGTTTCAGGTAGGCGGTCACTTTTCAGTTCAAATGAACTACATCGTTCACGAAGCTTACAAGTTTCCCTTCTTAACTACCAAGCATTGGATGTTAGAATACCAGTGCTTCATATCAGTTTCAGAAGCAGAGTTGGACTAGATATGGTCCGTATGTGTAGGAAACACCGTTCATTTGTTCTGAGCACACTCACTTTTCCTGCTGTATTAGAGAATCTAGAAAGCAAGTGTGTGCTTCTTGCTCTAAAGCAGAGTGTGATCCAAGGATGAGAACTATGCTGTTTGTTTCCCTTCAGAAATGGTGTTAAATCCCAGGCTCTGTGTCTTCCTACAAGCAAGACGAAGATTAAGAGTTTCCCTTCTTAACTACCAAGCATTGGATGTTAGAGGACCAGTGCTTTGTATCTGTTTCAGAAGCAGAGTTTCAATTCAGAAATGGAGTTAAATCCCAGGCTCTGAGTCTTCCTACAAGCAAAACTTTGTTTCATGTAAGAGCAGTTACTTTACAGCTCAAATGAACTACAACGTTCATGAACCACAGATGTTTCTCATCTTAACTGACAAGCATTGGATGTTAGAGGACCTGTGGATTGCTTCAGTTTCAGAAGCAGAGTTGAACTAGATATGGGCTGTATGTGTAGGAAACACCGTTCTTTTGTTCAGAGCTCACTCAAATTTCCTGCTGTATTAGAGATACTAGAAAGCAAGAGCGGGCTTCTTGCTCTAAAGCACAGTGTGATCCATGCATGAAAACTATGCTGTGTGTTTCCCTTCAGAATTGGAGTTAAATCCCAGGCTCTGTATCTTCCTAAAAGCACTACTTCGTTTCAGGTAAGGGCAGTCACTCTCCAGCTCAAACGAACTACATCGTTCACCAAGCTCACACGATTCTCATCTTAAATGAAAAGCATTGGATGTTAGAGGACTAGTGCTTTGTATCACTTTCATAAGCAGAGTTGTACTAGATATGGTCCGTTTGTGTAGGAAACACCGTTCATTTGTTCTCAGCACACTCATGTTTCCTCCTGTCTTAGAGAGAATAGAAAGCTAGAGTGTGCTTCTTGCTCTAAAGCAGTGTGTGATCAATGGATGAGAACTCTGTTGTGTGTTTCACTTCAGAAATGGAGTTAAATCCCTGGCTCTGAGTCTTCCTACAAGCAACACTTCGTTTCAGGTAAGGGCAGATTCTTTACAGCTCAAATGAACTACATCGTTCACAAATCTCACACGTTTCTCATCTTAACTGAGAAGCATTGGATGTTAGAGGACCTGTGGTTTGTTTCAGTTTCAGAAGAAGAGTTGAACTAGATATGGTCTGTATGTTTAGGAAACACTGTTCATTTGTTCTGAGCACACTCACGTTTCCTGCTGTATTAGAGAATCTAGAAAGCAAGAGCGTTCTTCTTGCTCTAAAGCAGAGTGTGATCCATGGATGAGAACTATACTGTGTGTTTCCCTTCAGAAATGGAGTTAAATCCCAGGCTCTGTGTCTTCCTACATGCACTACTTCATTTCAGGTAAGGGCAGTCACTCTTCAGCTCAAAATACTACATCGTTCACGAAGCTCACACGTTTCTCATATTAAATGACAAGCATTGGATGTTAGAGTACCAGTGCTTTGTATCAGTTTCAGAATCAGAGTTGGACTAGATATGGTCCGTATGTGTAGGAAACACCGTTCATTTGTTCTCAGCACACTCAAGTTTCCTGCTGTCTTAGAGACTCTAGAAAGCAAGAGGGTGCTTCAGGCTCTAAAGCAAGTGTGATCAAAGGATGAGAACTCTGTTGTGAGTTTCACTTCAGAAATGGAGTTAAGTCCCTGGCTCTGAGTCTTCCTACAATCAAGACTTCCTTTCAGGTAAGGGCACTTACTTTACAGCTCAAAAGAACTACATCGTTCAGGAAGCTCACATGTTTCTCATCTTAACTGATAAGCATTGGATGTAAGAGGACCTTTGCTTTGTATCACTTTCATGCAGAGTTGAACTAGATATGGTCTGTATGTATAGGAAACACCGTACTTTCTTCTGAGCACACTCACATTTCCTGCTGTATTAGAGACTCTAGAAAGCAAGAGCGTGCTTCTTGCTCTAAAGCAGAGTGTGATCAATGGATGAGAACTCTGTTGTGTGTTTCCCTTCAGAAATGGAGTTAAATCCCAGGCTCCGTGTCTTGCTACAAGCAAGACTTCGTTTCAGGTAGGCGGTCACTTTTCAGTTCAAACGAAATACTACGTTCACGAAGCTTACAAGTTTCCCTTCTTAACTACCAAGCATTGGATGTTAGAAGACCAGTGCTTCGTATCAGTTTCAGAAGCAGAGTTGGACTAGATATGGTCCGTATGTGTAGGAAACACCGTTCATTTGTTCTGAGCACACTCACTTTTCCTGCTATATTAGAGAATCTAGAAAGCAAGTGTGTGCTTCTTGCTCTAAAGCAGAGTGTGATCCAAGGATGAGAACTATGCTGTGTGTTTCCCTTCAGAAATGGAGTTAAATCCCAGGCTCTGTGTCTTCCTACAAGCAAGACTTCGTTTCATGTAAGGGCAGTTACTTTTCAGCTCAAATGATCTACATCATTCACGAAGCTCATACGTTTCTCATCTTAAATGACAAGCATTGGATGTCAGAGTACTAGTGCTTTGTATCAGTTTCAGAAGCAGAGTTGGACTAGATATGGTTCGTATATGTAGGAAACACCGTTCTTTTGTTCTCATCACACTCACGTTTCCTGCTGTCTTAGAGACTCTGGAAAGCTAGAGCGTGCTTCTTGCTCTAAAGCAGAGTGTGATCTATATAGCAGAACTCTGATGTGTATTTCACTTCAGAAATGGAGTTAAATCCCAGGCTCTGAGACTTCCTACAAGAAAGACTTCGTTTCAGGTAGGCAGTCACTTTTCAGTTCAAACGAACTACATCGTTCACGAAGATTAAGAGTTTCCCTTCTTAACTACCAAGCATTGGATGTTAGAGGACCAGTGCTTTGTATCTGTTTCAGAAGCAGAATTGGACTAGATATGGTCCGTATGTGTAGGAAACACCGTTCTTTTGTTCTCAGCACACTCATATTTCCTGCTGTCTTAGAGACTCTAGAAAGCAAGAGTGTGCTTCTTGCTCTAAAACAGAGTGTGAGCAATGGATGAGAACTCTGCTGTGAGTTTCAATTCAGAAATGGAGTTAAATCCCAGGCTCTGAGTCTTCCTACAAGCAAAACTTCGTTTCATGTAAGAGCAGTTACTCTACAGCTCAAATGAACTACAACGTTCATGAACCTCAGATGTTTCTCATCTTAACTGACAAGCATTGGATGTTAGAGGAACTGTGGATTGCTTCAGTTTCAGAAGCAGAGTTGAACTAGATATGGGCTGTATGTGTAGGAAACACTGTTCTTTTCTTCTGAGCACAACAACGTTTCCTGCTGTATTAGAGATTCTAGAAATCAAGACCGTTCTTCTTGCTCTAAAGCAGAGTGTGATCCATGGATGAGAACTATACTGTGTGTTTCCCTTCAGAAATGGAGTTAAATCCCAGGCTCTGTGTCTTCCTACAAGCACCACTTCGTTTCAGGTAAGGGCAGTCACTCTTCAGCTCAAATGAACTACATCTTTCACGAAGCTCACACGTTTCTCATCTTAACTCACAAGCATTGGATGTTAGGGGACCTGTGGTTTCTTTCAGTTTCAGAAGCAGAGTTGAACGAGATATGGTCCGTATGTGTACAAAACACTGTTCTTTCCTTCTGAGCACAACCACGTTTCCTGCTGTATTAGAGATTCTAGAAGCAAGAGCGTTCTTCTTGTTCTAAAGCAGAGTGTGATCCATGGATGAGAACTATACTGTGTTTTTCCCTTCAGAAATGGAGTTAAATCACAGGCTCTTTGTCTTCCTACAAGCACTACTTCGTTTCAGGTAAGAGCAGTCACTCTTCAGCTCAAACGAACTACATCGTTCACGAAGCTCACACATTTCTCATCTTAAATGACAAGCATTGGATGTTAGAGGACCAGTGCTTTGTATCAGTTTCAGAAGCAGAGTTGGACTAGATATGGTCCGTATGTGTAGGAAACACAGTTCTTTTGTTCTCAGCACACTCACGTTTCCTGCTGTCTTAGAGACTCTAGAAATCTAGAGCGTGCTTCTTGCTCTAAAGCAGAGTGTGATCAATGGATGAGAAATCTGCTGTCTGTTTCACTTCAGAAATGGAGATAAATACCAGGCTCTGAATCTTCCTAAAAGGAAGATTCCGATTCAAGTAAGGGCAGTTACTTTATAGCTCAAACGAACTACATCGTTCACGACGCACACACGTTTCTCATCTTAACTGACAAACATTGAATGTTAGAGGACCAGTTCTTTGTTTCAGTTTCAGAAGCAGAATTGAACTAGGTATGGTCCATATGTGTAGGAAACACTGTTCTTTTCTTCTGAGCACAACCATGTTTCCTGCTGTATTAGAGACTCTAGAAAGCAAGAGCGTGCTTCTTGCTCTAAAGCAGAGTGTGATCCATGGATGAGAACTGTGTTGTGTGTTTCCCTTCAGAAATGGAGTTAAATCCCATGCTCTGTGTCTTCCTACAAGCAAGACTTCGGTTCAGGTAAGGGCAGTCACTTTTCAGCTCAAACGAACTACATCGTTCACGAAGCTCACACGTTTCTCATCTTAACTGACAAGCATTGGATGTTAGAGGACCTGTGGTTTCTTTCAGTTTCAGAAGCAGAGTTGAACTAGATATGGTCCGTATGTGTAGGAAACACCGTTCTTTGGTCTCAGCACACTCACGTTTCCTGCTGTCTTAGAGACTCTATAAAGCTAGAGCGTGTGTCTTGATCTGAAGCAGAGTGTGATCAATGGATGAGAACTCTGCTATCTGTTTCCCTTCTGAAATGGAGTTAAATCCCATGCTCTGTGTCTTCCTACAACCAAGACTTCGTTTCAGGTAAGGGCAGTCACTTTTCAGGTCAAACGAACTACATCGTTCACGAATCTCACACGTTTCTCATCTTAACTGACAAGCATTGGATGCTAGAGGACCAGTGCTTTGTATCAGTTTCAGAAGCAGAGTTCAACTAGACATGGTCTGTATGTTTAGGCAAGACCGTTAATTTGTTCTCAGCACACTCACGTTTCCTGCTGTCTTAGAGAATCTAGAAAGCAAGAGTGTGCTTCTTGCTCTATAGCAGAGTGTGATCTATGGATGAGAACTCTGCTGTGTGTTTCACTTCACAAATGGAGTTAAATCCCAGGATCTGTGTCTTCCTACAAGCTAGACTTCGTTTCCAGTAAGGGCAGTCACTTTTCAGCTCAAACAAACTACAACGTTCACAAAGCTCACACGTTTCTCATCTTAACTGTCAAGCATAGAATGTTAGAGGACCAATGCTATGTATCAGTTTCAGAAGCAGAGTTGGACTAGATAAGGTCCATATTTGTAAGAAACACCGTTCATTTGTTCTCAGCACAATCAAGTTTCCTGCTCTCTTAGAGACTCTAGAAAGCCTGAGCGTGTTTCTTGCTCTAAAGCAGAGTGTGATCAATGGATGAGAACTCTGTTTTGTGTTTCACTTCAGAAATGGAGTTAAATCCCTGGCTCTGAGTCTTCCTACAAGCAAGACTTCGATTCAAGTAAGGGCAGTCACTTTTCAGCTCAAACGAACTACATCATTCATGAAGCTCACACATTTCTCATCTTAACTGAGAAGCATTGGATGTTGGAGAACCAGTGCCTTGATCAGTTCAGAAGCAGAGTTGAACTAGATATGGCATGTATGTGTAGGAAACACTGCTTTTTTGTTCTGAGCACACTCAAGTTTCCTGCTGTATTAGAGACTCTAGAAAGCAAGAGCATGGATGAGAACTATGCTATATGTTTCCCTTCAGAAATGGATTTAAATTCCAGGCTCTGTGTCTTCATACAAGCAAGACTTCATTTCAGGTAAGGGCAGTCACCTACAGCTCAAACGAACTACATCGTTCACGAAGCTCACACATTTCTCATCTTAACTGAGAAGCATTGGATGTTAGAGGACCTTTGCTTTGTATCAATTTCAAGCACAGTTGATCTAGATATGGTCCGTATGTATAGGAAACACTGTTCTTTTCTTCTGAGCACACTCACGTTTCCTGCTTTATTAGAGAATCTAGAAAGCAAGAGCGTGCTTCTTGCTCTAAAGCAGAGTGTGTTCCATGGATGACAACTGTGTTGTGTGTTTCCCTTCAGAAATGGAGTTAAATCCCAGGCTCTTTGTCTTCCTACAAGCAAGACTTCGTTTCAGGTAAGGGCAGTTACTTTACAGCTCAAACAAACTACATACTTCACGAAGCTCACACTTTTCTCATCTTAACTGAGAAGAATTGGATGTTAGAGAACCAGTGCTTTGTATCAGTTCAGAAGCAGAGTTGAACTAGATATGGCCTGTATGTGTAGGAAACACCGTTCATTTGTTCTGAGCACACTCACGTTTCCTTCTGTATTAGAGATTCTAGAAAGCTGGAGCGTGTTTCTTGCTCTAAAGAAGAATGTGATCAATGGATGAGAACTCTGTTGTGTGTTTCAGTTCAGAAATGGAGTTAAATCCCTGGCTCTGAGTCTTCCTACAAGCAAGATTTCGTTTCAGGTAAGGGCAGTTACCTTACAGCTCAAACGAACTACATCGTTATCGATGCTCACACATTGCTCATCTTAACTGAGAAGCATTGGATGTTAGAGGACCTTTGCTTTGTATCAATTTCAAGCAGAGTTGAACTAGATATGGTCCGTATGTGTAGGAAACACTGTTCTTTTCTACTGAGCACAACAACGTTTCCTGCTCTATTAGAGATTCTAGAAATCAAGATCGTTCTTCTTGCTCTAAAGCAGAGTGTGATCCATGGATGAGAACTATACTGTCTGTTTCCCTTCAGAAATGGAGTTAAATCCCAGGCTCTGTGTCTTCATACAAGCAAGACTTCGTTTCAGGGCAGTTACCTTACAGCTCAAACGAACTACATAGTTCACGAAGCTCACACGTTTCTCATCTTAACTGAGAAGCATTGAATGTTAGGGGACCAGTGCTTTGTATCAGTTCAGAAGCAGATTTGAACTCGATATGGCCTATATGTGTAGGAAACACCGCTTTTTTGTTCTGAGCTCACTCAAGTTTCTTGCTGTATTAGAGAAACTAGAAAGCTAGGGCGTGCTTCTTCCTGTAAAGCAGAGTGTGATCAATGGATCAGAACCCTGCTGTCCGTTTCACTTCAGAAATGGTGTTAAATCCTGGCTCTGAGTCTTCCGACAAGCCAGACTTCGATTCCAATAAGGGCAGTTACTTTACAGGTCAAATGAACTACATAGTTCACGAAGCTCACACATTTCTCATCTTAACTGAGAAGCATTGGATGTTAGAAAACCAGTGCTTTGATCAGTTCAGAAGCAGAGTTGAACTAGACATGGCCTGTATGTGTAGGAAACACTGCTTTTTTGTTCTGAGCACACTCATATTTCCTGCTGTCTTAGAGAATCTAGAAAGCAAGAGTGTGCTTCTTGCTCTAAAACAGAGTGTGAGCATTGGATGAGAACTCTGCTGTGAGTTTCAATTCAGAAATGGAGTTAAATCCCAGGCTCTGAGTCTTCCTACAAGCAAAACTTCGTTTCATGTAAGAGCAGTTACTTTACAGCTCAAATGAACTACAACGTTCATGAACCTCAGATGTTTCTCATCTTAAGTGACAAGCATTGGATGTTAGAGGAACTGTGGATTGCTTCAGTTTCAGAAGCAGAGTTGAACTAGATATGGGCTGTATGTGTAGGAAACACTGTTCTTTTCTTCTGAGCACAACAACGTTTCCTGCTGTATTAGAGATTCTAGAAATCAAGACCGTTCTTCTTGCTCTAAAGCAGAGTGTGATCCATGGATGAGAACTATACTGTGTGTTTCCCTTCAGATATGGAGTTAAATCCCAGGCTCTGTGTCTTCCTACAAGCACCACTTCGTTTCAGGTAAGGGCAGTCACTCTTCAGCTCAAATGAACTACATCTTTCACGAAGCTCACACGTTTCTCATCTTAACTCACAAGCATTGGATGTTAGGGGACCTGTGGTTTCTTTCAGTTTCAGAAGCAGAGTTGAACGAGATATGGTCCGTATGTGTACAAAACACTGTTCTTTTCTTCTGAGCACAACCACGTTTCCTGCTGTATTAGAGATTCTAGAAGCAAGAGCGTTCTTCTTGCTCTAAAGCAGAGTGTGATCCATGGATGAGAACTATACTGTGTTTTTCCCTTCAGAAATGGAGTTAAATCACAGGCTCTTTGTCTTCCTACAAGCACTACTTCGTTTCAGGTAAGAGCAGTCACTCTTCAGCTCAAACGAACTACATCGTTCACGAAGCTCACACATTTCTCATCTTAAATGACAAGCATTGGATGTTAGAGGACCAGTGCTTTGTATCAGTTTCAGAAGCAGCGTTGGACTAGATATGGTCCGTATGTGTAGGAAACACAGTTCTTTTGTTCTCAGCACACTCACGTTTCCTGCTGTCTTAGAGACTCTAGAAATCTAGAGCGTGCTTCTTGCTCTAAAGCAGAGTGTGATCAATGGATCAGAAATCTGCTGTCTGTTTCACTTCAGAAATGGAGATAAATACCAGGCTCTGAATCTTCCTAAAAGGAAGATTCCGATTCAAGTAAGGGCAGTTACTTTATAGCTCAAACGAACTACATCGTTCACGACGCACACACGTTTCTCATCTTAACTGACAAACATTGAATGTTAGAGGACCAGTTCTTTGTTTCAGTTTCAGAAGCAGAATTGAACTAGGTATGGTCCATATGTGTAGGAAACACTGTTCTTTTCTTCTGAGCACAACCATGTTTCCTGCTGTATTAGAGACTCTAGAAAGCAAGAGCGTGCTTCTTGCTCTAAAGCAGAGTGTGATCCATGGATGAGAACTGTGTTGTGTGTTTCCCTTCAGAAATGGAGTTAAATCCCATGCTCTGTGTCTTCCTACAAGCAAGACTTCGGTTCAGGTAAGGGCAGTCACTTTTCAGCTCAAACGAACTACATCGTTCACGAAGCTCACACGTTTCTCATCTTAACTGACAAGCATTGGATGTTAGAGGACCAGTTCTTTGTTTCAGTTTCAGAAGCAGAATTGAACTAGGTATGGTCCATATGTGTAGGAAACACTGTTCTTTTCTTCTGAGCACAACCATGTTTCCTGCTGTATTAGAGACTCTAGAAAGCAAGAGCGTGCTTCTTGCTCTAAAGCAGAGTGTGATCAATGGATGAGAACTCTGTTTTGTGTTTCACTTCAGAAATGGAGTTAAATCCCTGGCTCTGAGTCTTCCTACAGGCAAGACTTCGATTCAAGTAAGGGCAGTCACTTTTCAGCTCAAACGAACTACATCATTCATGAAGCTCACACATTTCTCATCTTAACTGAGTAGCATTGGATGTTGGAGAACCAGTGCCTTGATCAGTTCAGAAGCAGAGTTGAACTAGATATGGCATGTATGTGTAGGAAACACTGCTTTTTTGTTCTGAGCACACTCAAGTTTCCTGCTGTATTAGAGACTCTAGAAAGCAAGAGCATGGATGAGAACTATGCTATATGTTTCCCTTCAGAAATGGATTTAAATTCCAGGCTCTGTGTCTTCATACAAGCAAGACTTCATTTCAGGTAAGGGCAGTCACCTACAGCTCAAACGAACTACATCATTCACGAAGCTCACACATTTCTCATCTTAACTGAGAAGCATTGGATGTTAGAGGACCTTTGCTTTGTATCAATTTCAAGCACAGTTGATCTAGATATGGTCCGTATGTATAGGAAACACTGTTCTTTTCTTCTGAGCACACTCACGTTTCCTGCTTTATTAGAGAATCTAGAAAGCAAGAGCGTGCTTCTTGCTCTAAAGCAGAGTGTGTTCCATGGATGACAACTGTGTTGTGTGTTTCCCTTCAGAAATGGAGTTAAATCCCAGGCTCTTTGTCTTCCTACAAGCAAGACTTCGTTTCAGGTAAGGGCAGTTACTTTACAGCTCAAACAAACTACATACTTCACGAAGCTCACACTTTTCTCATCTTAACTGAGAAGAATTGGATGTTAGAGAACCAGTGCTTTGTATCAGTTCAGAAGCAGAGTTGAACTAGATATGGCCTGTATGTGTAGGAAACACCGTTCATTTGTTCTGAGCACACTCACGTTTCCTTCTGTATTAGAGATTCTAGAAAGCTGGAGCGTGTTTCTTGCTCTAAAGAAGAATGTGATCAATGGATGAGAACTCTGTTGTGTGTTTCAGTTCAGAAATGGAGTTAAATCCCTGGCTCTGAGTCTTCCTACAAGCAAGATTTCGTTTCAGGTAAGGGCAGTTACCTTACAGCTCAAACGAACTACATCGTTATCGATGCTCACACATTGCTCATCTTAACTGAGAAGCATTGGATGTTAGAGGACCTTTGCTTTGTATCAATTTCAAGCAGAGTTGAACTAGATATGGTCCGTATGTGTAGGAAACACTGTTCTTTTCTACTGAGCACAACAACGTTTCCTGCTCTATTAGAGATTCTAGAAATCAAGATCGTTCTTCTTGCTCTAAAGCAGAGTGTGATCCATGGATGAGAACTATACTGTCTGTTTCCCTTCAGAAATGGAGTTAAATCCCAGGCTCTGTGTCTTCATACAAGCAAGACTTCGTTTCAGGGCAGTTACCTTACAGCTCAAACGAACTACATAGTTCACGAAGCTCACACGTTTCTCATCTTAACTGAGAAGCATTGAATGTTAGGGGACCAGTGCTTTGTATCAGTTCAGAAGCAGATTTGAACTCGATATGGCCTATATGTGTAGGAAACACCGCTTTTTTGTTCTGAGCTCACTCAAGTTTCTTGCTGTATTAGAGAAACTAGAAAGCTAGGGCGTGCTTCTTCCTGTAAAGCAGAGTGTGATCAATGGATCAGAACCCTGCTGTCCGTTTCACTTCAGAAATGGTGTTAAATCCTGGCTCTGAGTCTTCCGACAAGCCAGACTTCGATTCCAATAAGGGCAGTTACTTTACAGGTCAAATGAACTACATAGTTCACGAAGCTCACACATTTCTCATCTTAACTGAGAAGCATTGGATGTTAGAAAACCAGTGCTTTGATCAGTTCAGAAGCAGAGTTGAACTAGACATGGCCTGTATGTGTAGGAAACACTGCTTTTTTGTTCTGAGCACACTCATATTTCCTGCTGTCTTAGAGAATCTAGAAAGCAAGAGTGTGCTTCTTGCTCTAAAACAGAGTGTGAGCATTGGATGAGAACTCTGCTGTGAGTTTCAATTCAGAAATGGAGTTAAATCCCAGGCTCTGAGTCTTCCTACAAGCAAAACTTCGTTTCATGTAAGAGCAGTTACTTTACAGCTCAAATGAACTACAACGTTCATGAACCTCAGATGTTTCTCATCTTAAGTGACAAGCATTGGATGTTAGAGGAACTGTGGATTGCTTCAGTTTCAGAAGCAGAGTTGAACTAGATATGGGCTGTATGTGTAGGAAACACTGTTCTTTTCTTCTGAGCACAACAACGTTTCCTGCTGTATTAGAGATTCTAGAAATCAAGACCGTTCTTCTTGCTCTAAAGCAGAGTGTGATCCATGGATGAGAACTATACTGTGTGTTTCCCTTCAGATATGGAGTTAAATCCCAGGCTCTGTGTCTTCCTACAAGCACCACTTCGTTTCAGGTAAGGGCAGTCACTCTTCAGCTCAAATGAACTACATCTTTCACGAAGCTCACACGTTTCTCATCTTAACTCACAAGCATTGGATGTTAGGGGACCTGTGGTTTCTTTCAGTTTCAGAAGCAGAGTTGAACGAGATATGGTCCGTATGTGTACAAAACACTGTTCTTTTCTTCTGAGCACAACCACGTTTCCTGCTGTATTAGAGATTCTAGAAGCAAGAGCGTTCTTCTTGCTCTAAAGCAGAGTGTGATCCATGGATGAGAACTATACTGTGTTTTTCCCTTCAGAAATGGAGTTAAATCACAGGCTCTTTGTCTTCCTACAAGCACTACTTCGTTTCAGGTAAGAGCAGTCACTCTTCAGCTCAAACGAACTACATCGTTCACGAAGCTCACACATTTCTCATCTTAAATGACAAGCATTGGATGTTAGAGGACCAGTGCTTTGTATCAGTTTCAGAAGCAGAGTTGGACTAGATATGGTCCGTATGTGTAGGAAACACAGTTCTTTTGTTCTCAGCACACTCACGTTTCCTGCTGTCTTAGAGACTCTAGAAATCTAGAGCGTGCTTCTTGCTCTAAAGCAGAGTGTGATCAATGGATCAGAAATCTGCTGTCTGTTTCACTTCAGAAATGGAGATAAATACCAGGCTCTGAATCTTCCTAAAAGGAAGATTCCGATTCAAGTAAGGGCAGTTACTTTATAGCTCAAACGAACTACATCGTTCACGACGCACACACGTTTCTCATCTTAACTGACAAACATTGAATGTTAGAGGACCAGTTCTTTGTTTCAGTTTCAGAAGCAGAATTGAACTAGGTATGGTCCATATGTGTAGGAAACACTGTTCTTTTCTTCTGAGCACAACCATGTTTCCTGCTGTATTAGAGACTCTAGAAAGCAAGAGCGTGCTTCTTGCTCTAAAGCAGAGTGTGATCCATGGATGAGAACTGTGTTGTGTGTTTCCCTTCAGAAATGGAGTTAAATCCCATGCTCTGTGTCTTCCTACAAGCAAGACTTCGGTTCAGGTAAGGGCAGTCACTTTTCAGCTCAAACGAACTACATCGTTCACGAAGCTCACACGTTTCTCATCTTAACTGACAAGCATTGGATGTTAGAGGACCAGTTCTTTGTTTCAGTTTCAGAAGCAGAATTGAACTAGGTATGGTCCATATGTGTAGGAAACACTGTTCTTTTCTTCTGAGCACAACCATGTTTCCTGCTGTATTAGAGACTCTAGAAAGCAAGAGCGTGCTTCTTGCTCTAAAGCAGAGTGTGATCAATGGATGAGAACTCTGTTTTGTGTTTCACTTCAGAAATGGAGTTAAATCCCTGGCTCTGAGTCTTCCTACAAGCAAGACTTCGATTCAAGTAAGGGCAGTCACTTTTCAGCTCAAACGAACTACATCATTCATGAAGCTCACACATTTCTCATCTTAACTGAGTAGCATTGGATGTTGGAGAACCAGTGCCTTGATCAGTTCAGAAGCAGAGTTGAACTAGATATGGCATGTATGTGTAGGAAACACTGCTTTTTTGTTCTGAGCACACTCAAGTTTCCTGCTGTATTAGAGACTCTAGAAAGCAAGAGCATGGATGAGAACTATGCTATATGTTTCCCTTCAGAAATGGATTTAAATTCCAGGCTCTGTGTCTTCATACAAGCAAGACTTCATTTCAGGTAAGGGCAGTCACCTACAGCTCAAACGAACTACATCGTTCACGAAGCTCACACATTTCTCATCTTAACTGAGAAGCATTGGATGTTAGAGGACCTTTGCTTTGTATCAATTTCAAGCACAGTTGATCTAGATATGGTCCGTATGTATAGGAAACACTGTTCTTTTCTTCTGAGCACACTCACGTTTCCTGCTTTATTAGAGAATCTAGAAAGCAAGAGCGTGCTTCTTGCTCTAAAGCAGAGTGTGTTCCATGGATGACAACTGTGTTGTGTGTTTCCCTTCAGAAATGGAGTTAAATCCCAGGCTCTTTGTCTTCCTACAAGCAAGACTTCGTTTCAGGTAAGGGCAGTTACTTTACAGCTCAAACAAACTACATACTTCACGAAGCTCACACTTTTCTCATCTTAACTGAGAAGAATTGGATGTTAGAGAACCAGTGCTTTGTATCAGTTCAGAAGCAGAGTTGAACTAGATATGGCCTGTATGTGTAGGAAACACCGTTCATTTGTTCTGAGCACACTCACGTTTCCTTCTGTATTAGAGATTCTAGAAAGCTGGAGCGTGTTTCTTGCTCTAAAGAAGAATGTGATCAATGGATGAGAACTCTGTTGTGTGTTTCAGTTCAGAAATGGAGTTAAATCCCTGGCTCTGAGTCTTCCTACAAGCAAGATTTCGTTTCAGGTAAGGGCAGTTACCTTACAGCTCAAACGAACTACATCGTTATCGATGCTCACACATTGCTCATCTTAACTGAGAAGCATTGGATGTTAGAGGACCTTTGCTTTGTATCAATTTCAAGCAGAGTTGAACTAGATATGGTCCGTATGTGTAGGAAACACTGTTCTTTTCTACTGAGCACAACAACGTTTCCTGCTCTATTAGAGATTCTAGAAATCAAGATCGTTCTTCTTGCTCTAAAGCAGAGTGTGATCCATGGATGAGAACTATACTGTCTGTTTCCCTTCAGAAATGGAGTTAAATCCCAGGCTCTGTGTCTTCATACAAGCAAGACTTCGTTTCAGGGCAGTTACCTTACAGCTCAAACGAACTACATAGTTCACGAAGCTCACACGTTTCTCATCTTAACTGAGAAGCATTGAATGTTAGGGGACCAGTGCTTTGTATCAGTTCAGAAGCAGATTTGAACTCGATATGGCCTATATGTGTAGGAAACACCGCTTTTTTGTTCTGAGCTCACTCAAGTTTCTTGCTGTATTAGAGAAACTAGAAAGCTAGGGCGTGCTTCTTCCTGTAAAGCAGAGTGTGATCAATGGATCAGAACCCTGCTGTCCGTTTCACTTCAGAAATGGTGTTAAATCCTGGCTCTGAGTCTTCCGACAAGCCAGACTTCGATTCCAATAAGGGCAGTTACTTTACAGGTCAAATGAACTACATAGTTCACGAAGCTCACACATTTCTCATCTTAACTGAGAAGCATTGGATGTTAGAAAACCAGTGCTTTGATCAGTTCAGAAGCAGAGTTGAACTAGACATGGCCTGTATGTGTAGGAAACACTGCTTTTTTGTTCTGAGCACACTCATATTTCCTGCTGTCTTAGAGAATCTAGAAAGCAAGAGTGTGCTTCTTGCTCTAAAACAGAGTGTGAGCATTGGATGAGAACTCTGCTGTGAGTTTCAATTCAGAAATGGAGTTAAATCCCAGGCTCTGAGTCTTCCTACAAGCAAAACTTCGTTTCATGTAAGAGCAGTTACTTTACAGCTCAAATGAACTACAACGTTCATGAACCTCAGATGTTTCTCATCTTAAGTGACAAGCATTGGATGTTAGAGGAACTGTGGATTGCTTCAGTTTCAGAAGCAGAGTTGAACTAGATATGGGCTGTATGTGTAGGAAACACTGTTCTTTTCTTCTGAGCACAACAACGTTTCCTGCTGTATTAGAGATTCTAGAAATCAAGACCGTTCTTCTTGCTCTAAAGCAGAGTGTGATCCATGGATGAGAACTATACTGTGTGTTTCCCTTCAGATATGGAGTTAAATCCCAGGCTCTGTGTCTTCCTACAAGCACCACTTCGTTTCAGGTAAGGGCAGTCACTCTTCAGCTCAAATGAACTACATCTTTCACGAAGCTCACACGTTTCTCATCTTAACTCACAAGCATTGGATGTTAGGGGACCTGTGGTTTCTTTCAGTTTCAGAAGCAGAGTTGAACGAGATATGGTCCGTATGTGTACAAAACACTGTTCTTTTCTTCTGAGCACAACCACGTTTCCTGCTGTATTAGAGATTCTAGAAGCAAGAGCGTTCTTCTTGCTCTAAAGCAGAGTGTGATCCATGGATGAGAACTATACTGTGTTTTTCCCTTCAGAAATGGAGTTAAATCACAGGCTCTTTGTCTTCCTACAAGCACTACTTCGTTTCAGGTAAGAGCAGTCACTCTTCAGCTCAAACGAACTACATCGTTCACGAAGCTCACACATTTCTCATCTTAAATGACAAGCATTGGATGTTAGAGGACCAGTGCTTTGTATCAGTTTCAGAAGCAGAGTTGGACTAGTTATGGTCCGTATGTGTAGGAAACACAGTTCTTTTGTTCTCAGCACACTCACGTTTCCTGCTGTCTTAGAGACTCTAGAAATCTAGAGCGTGCTTCTTGCTCTAAAGCAGAGTGTGATCAATGGATGAGAAATCTGCTGTCTGTTTCACTTCAGAAATGGAGATAAATACCAGGCTCTGAATCTTCCTAAAAGGAAGATTCCGATTCAAGTAAGGGCAGTTACTTTATAGCTCAAACGAACTACATCGTTCACGACGCACACACGTTTCTCATCTTAACTGACAAACATTGAATGTTAGAGGACCAGTTCTTTGTTTCAGTTTCAGAAGCAGAATTGAACTAGATATGGTCCATATGTGTAGGAAACACTGTTCTTTTCTTCTGAGCACAACCATGTTTCCTGCTGTATTAGAGATTCTAGAAAGCAAGATAGTGCTTTTTGCTCTAAAGCAGAGTGTGAGCAATGGATGAGAACTCTGCTGTGTGTTTCACTTCAGAAATTGAGTTAAATCCCAGGCTCTGAGTCTTCCTAAAAGCAAGACTACTTTTCAGGTAAGGGTAGTTACTTTACAGCTCAAACGAACTACATCGTTCACGAAATTCACACGTTTCTCATCTAAACTGACAAGCATTGGATGTTAGAGGACCTCTGGTTTGTTTCAGAGTCAGAAGCAGAGATGAACAAGATATGGTCCATATGTGTAGGAAAAACCGATCTTTTGTTCTGAGCATGCTAAAGTTTCCTGCTGTATTAGAGACTCTAGAAAGCAAGAGCGTGCTTCTTGCTCTAAAGCAGAGTGTGATCCATGGATGAGAACTGTGTTGTGTGTTTCCCTTCAGAAATGGAGTTAAATCCCATGCTCTGTGTCTTCCTACAACCAAGACTTCGTTTCAGGTAAGGGCAGTCACTTTTCAGGTCAAACGAACTACATCGTTCACGAATCTCACACGTTTCTCATCTTAACTGACAAGCATTGGATGCTAGAGGACCAGTGCTTTGTATCAGTTTCAGAAGCAGAGTTCAACTAGACATGGTCTGTATGTTTAGGCAAGACCGTTAATTTGTTCTCAGCACACTCACGTTTCCTGCTGTCTTAGAGAATCTAGAAAGCAAGAGTGTGCTTCTTGCTCTAAAGCAGAGTGTGATCTATGGATGAGAACTCTGCTGTGTGTTTCACTTCACAAATGGAGTTAAATCCCAGGATCTGTGTCTTCCTACAAGCTAGACTTCGTTTCCAGTAAGGGCAGTCACTTTTCAGCTCAAACAAACTACAACGTTCACAAAGCTCACACGTTTCTCATCTTAACTGTCAAGCATAGAATGTTAGAGGACCAATGCTATGTATCAGTTTCAGAAGCAGAGTTGGACTAGATAAGGTCCATATTTGTAAGAAACACCGTTCATTTGTTCTCAGCACAATCAAGTTTCCTGCTCTCTTAGAGACTCTAGAAAGCCTGAGCGTGTTTCTTGCTCTAAAGCAGAGTGTGATCAATGGATGAGAACTCTGTTGTGTGTTTCACTTCAGAAATGGAGTTAAATCCCTGGCTCTGAGTCTTCCTACAAGCAAGACTTCTATTCAAGTAAGGGCAGTCACTTTTCAGCTCAAACGAACTACATCATTCATGAAGCTCACACATTTCTCATCTTAACTGAGAAGCATTGGATGTTAGAGAACCAGTGCCTTGATCAGTTCAGAAGCAGAGTTGAACTAGATATGGCATGTATGTGTAGGAAACACTGCTTTTTTGTTCTGAGCACACTCAAGTTTCCTGCTGTATTAGAGACTCTAGAAAGCAAGAGCATGGATGAGAACTATGCTATATGTTTCCCTTCAGAAATGGATTTAAATTCCAGGCTCTGTGTCTTCATACAAGCAAGACTTCGTTTCAGGTAAGGGCAGTCACCTACAGCTCAAACGAACTACATCGTTCACGAAGCTCACACATTTCTCATCTTAACTGAGAAGCATTGGATGTTAGAGGACCTTTGCTTTGTATCAATTTCAAGCACAGTTGATCTAGATATGGTCCGTATGTATAGGAAACACTGTTCTTTTCTTCTGAGCACACTCACGTTTCCTGCTTTATTAGAGAATCTAGAAAGCAAGAGCGTGCTTCTTGCTCTAAAGCAGAGTGTGTTCCATGGATGACAACTGTGTTGTGTGTTTCCCTTCAGAAATGGAGTTAAATCCCAGCCTCTTTGTCTTCCTACAAGCAAGACTTCGTTTCAGGTAAGGGCAGTTACTTTACAGCTCAAACGAACTACATACTTCACGAAGCTCACACTTTTCTCATCTTAACTGAGAAGAATTGGATGTTAGAGAACCAGTGCTTTGTATCAGTTCAGAAGCAGAGTTGAACTAGATATGGCCTGTATGTGTAGGAAACACCGTTCATTTGTTCTGAGCACACTCACGTTTCCTTCTGTATTAGAGATTCTAGAAAGCTGGAGCGTGTTTCTTGCTCTAAAGAAGAATGTGATCAATGGATGAGAACTCTGTTGCGTGTTTCAGTTCAGAAATGGAGTTAAATCCCTGGCTCTGAGTCTTCCTACAAGCAAGATTTCATTTCAGGTAAGGGCAGTTACCTTACAGCTCAAACGAACTACATCGTTATCGATGCTCACACATTGCTCATCTTAACTGAGAAGCATTGGATGTTAGAGGACCTTTGCTTTGTATCAATTTCAAGCAGAGTTGAACTAGATATGGTCCGTATGTGTAGGAAACACTGTTCTTTTCTACTGAGCACAACAACGTTTCCTGCTCTATTAGAGATTCTAGAAATCAAATCGTTCTTCTTGCTCTAAAGCAGAGTGTGATCCATGGATGAGAACTATACTGTCTGTTTCCCTTCAGAAATGGAGTTAAATCCCAGGCTCTGTGTCTTCATACAAGCAAGACTTCGTTTCAGGTAAGGGCAGTTACCTTACAGCTCAAACGAACTACATAGTTCACGAAGCTCACACGTTTCTCATCTTAACTGAGAAGCATTGAATGTTAGGGGACCAGTGCTTTGTATCAGTTCAGAAGCAGATTTGAACTCGATATGGCCTATATGTGTAGGAAACACCGCTTTTTTGTTCTGAGCTCACTCAAGTTTCTTGCTGTATTAGAGAAACTAGAAAGCTAGGGCGTGCTTCTTCCTGTAAAGCAGAGTGTGATCAATGGATCAGAACCCTGCTGTCCGTTTCACTTCAGAAATGGTGTTAAATCCTGGCTCTGAGTCTTCCGACAAGCCAGACTTCGATTCCAATAAGGGCAGTTACTTTACAGGTCAAATGAACTACATAGTTCACGAAGCTCACACATTTCTCATCTTAACTGAGAAGCATTGGATGTTAGAAAACCAGTGCTTTGATCAGTTCAGAAGCAGAGTTGAACTAGACATGGCCTGTATGTGTAGGAAACACTGCTTTTTTGTTCTGAGCACACTCAAGTTTCCTGCTGTATTAGAGACTCTAGAAAGCAAGAGCATGGATGAGAACTATGCTGTGTGTTTCCCTTCAGAAATGGATTTAATTCCAGGCTCTGTGTCTTCAAACAAGCAAGACTTCGTTTCAAGTAAGGGCAGTCACTTTTCTGCTCAAATGATCTACATCGTTCACGAAACTCACACGTTTCTCATCTTTACGGACAAGCATTGGATGGTAGAGGACCAGTGCTTTGTATCAGTTTCAGAAGCAGAGTTGAACTAGATATGGTCCGTATGTGTAGGAAACACTGTTCTTTTCTTCTGAGCACAACAACGTTTCCTGCTGTATTAGAGATTCTAGAAATCAAGACCGTTCTTCTTGCTCTAAAGCAGAGTGTGATCCATGGATGAGAACTATACTGTGTGTTTCCCTTCAGAAATGGAGTTAAATCCCAGGCTCTGTGTCTTCCTACAAGCACCACTTCGTTTCAGGTAAGGGCAGTCACTCTTCAGGTCAAATGAACTACATCTTTCACGAAGCTCACACGTTTCTCATCTTAACTCACAAGCATTGGATGTTAGGGGACCTGTGGTTTCTTTCAGTTTCAGAAGCAGAGTTGAACGAGATATGGTCCGTATGTGTACAAAACACTGTTCTTTTCTTCTGAGCACAACCACGTTTCCTGCTGTATTAGAGATTCTAGAAGCAAGAGCGTTCTTCTTGCTCTAAAGCAGAGTGTGATCCATGGATGAGAACTATACTGTGCTTTTCCCTTCAGAAATGGAGTTAAATCATAGGCTCTTTGTCTTCCTACAAGCACTACTTCATTTCAGGTAAGAGCAGTCACTCTTCAGCTCAAACGAACTACATCATTCACGAAGCTCACACGTTTCTCATCTTAAATGACAAGCATTGGATGTTAGAGGACCAGTGCTTTGTATCACTTTCAGAAGCAGAGTTGGACTGTATATGGTCCGCATGTGTAGGAAACACCATTCATTTGTTCTCAGCACACTCAAGTTTCCTGCTGTCTGAGAGATAATAGAAGGCTAGAGCGTGCTTCTTGCTCTTAAGCAGTGTGTGATCAATGAATGGGAACTCTGTTGTGTGTTTCAATTCAGAAATGGAGTTAAATCCCAGGCTCTGAGTCTTCCTACAAGCAAGACTTCTTTTGATGTAAGGGCAGTTACTTTACAGATCAAACGAATTACATCGATCACGAAGCTCACACATTTCTCATCTTAACTGAGAAGCATTGGATGTTAGAGGACCTTTGCTTTGTATCAATTTCAAGCAGAGTTGAACTAGAAATGGTCAGTATGTATAGGAAACACCGTTCTATTCTTCTGAGCACACTCATGTTTCCTGCTGTATTGGAGACTCTAGAAAGTTAGAGCGTGCTTCTTGCTGTTAATCAGAATGTGATCCATGTATGAGAAATGAGTTGTGTGTTTGCCTTCAGAAATGGATTTAAATTCCAGGCTCTGTGTCTTCCTATAAGCAAGACTTCGTTTCAAGTAAGGGCAGTCCCTTTTAGCTCAAACGAACTACATCGTTCACAAAGCTCACACGTTTCTCATCTTAACTGACAAGCATTGGATGTTAGAGGACCAGTGCTTTGTATCAGTTTCAGCAGCAGAGTTGGACTAGATATGGTCCGTATGTGTAGGAAACACCGTTCATTTGTTCTGAGCACACTCACTTTTCCTGCTGTATTAGAGAATCTAGAAAGCAAGAGTGTGCTTCTTGCTCTAAAACAGAGTGTGAGCAATGGATGAGAACTCTGCTGTGAGTTTCAGTTCAGAAATGGAGTTAAATCCCAGGCTCTGAGTCTTCCTACAAGCAAAACTTCGTTTCATGTAAGAGCAGTTACTTTACAGCTCAAATGAACTACAACGTTCATGAACCTCAGATGTTTCTCATCTTAACTGACAAGCATTGGATGTTAGAGGACCTGTGTATTGCTTCAGTTTCAGAAGCAGAGTTGAACTAGATATGGGCTGTATGTGTAGGAAACACCGTTCTTTTGTTCAGAGCTCACTCAAATTTCCTGCTCTATTAGAGACTCTAGAAAGGTAGAGCGTGCTTCTTGCTCTAAGGCAGAGTGTGATCAATGGATGAGAACTCTGTTGTGTGTTTCACTTCTGAAATGGAGTTAAATCCCAGGCTCTGACTCTTCCTACAAGCAAGACTTCTTTTCAGGTAAGGGCAGTTTCTTTACAGCTCAAACGAACTACCTCGTTCACGAATCTCACACGTTTCTCATCTTAAATTAAGAGCATTGGATGTTAGAGGACCTGTGGTTTGTTTCAGTTTCAGAAGCAGAGTTGAACTAGACATTGTCTGTATGTATAGGAAACACCGTTCTTTTCTTCTGAGCACACTCACGTTTCCTGCGGTATTAGAGACTCTAGAAAGCAAGAGTGAGCTTCTTGGTCTTAATCAGAATGTGATACATGGATGAGAAATGAGTTGTGTGTTTGCCTTCAGAAATGGATTTCAATTCCAGGCTCTGTGTCTTCCTACACGCAAGACTTCGTTTCAAGTAAGGGCAGTCACTCTTCAGCTCAAACGAATTACATCGTTCACGAAGATAACATGTTTCTCATCTTAAATGAGAAGCATTGGATGTTAGAGGACCAGTGCTTTGTATCAGTTTCAGAAGCAGAGTTGGACTAGATATGGTCCGTATGTGTAGGAAACACCGTTCATTTGTTCTCAGCACACTGAAGTTTCCTGCTGTCTTAGAGACTCGCGAAAGCTAGAGCATGCTTCTTGCTCTAAAGCAGAGTGTGATCACTGGATGAGAACTCTGTTGTGTTTTTCACTTCTGAAATGGAGTTAAATCCCAGGCTCTGAGTCTTCATACAAGCAAGACTTCGTTTCAGGTAAGGGCAGTTTCTTTACAGCTCAAACGAACTACATCGTTCACGAATCTCACACGTTTCTCATCTTAACTGAGAAGCATTGGATGTTAGAGGACCTGTGGTTTGTTTCAGTTTCAGAAGCAGAGTTGAACTAGATATTGTCTGTATGTATATGAAACACAGTTCTTTTCTTCTGAGCACACTCAGGTTCCTGCGGTATTAGAGACTCTAGAAAGCAAGAGCGAGCTTCGTGCTCTTAATCAGAATGTGATCCATGTATGAGAAATGAGTTGTGTGTTTGCCTTCAGAAATGGATTTAAATTCCAGGCTCTGTGTCTTCCTATAAGCAAGACTTCGTTTCAAGTAAGGGCAGTCCCTTTTAGCTCAAACGAACTACATCGTTCACAAAGCTCACACGTTTCTCATCTTAACTGACAAGCATTGGATGTTAGAGGACCAGTGCTTTGTATCAGTTTCAGCAGCAGAGTTGGACTAGATATGGTCCGTATGTGTAGGAAACACCGTTCATTTGTTCTGAGCACACTCACTTTTCCTGCTCTATTAGAGACTCTAGAAAGCAAGAGCGGGCTTCTTGCTCTAAAGCACAGTGTGATCCATGCATGAAAACTATGCTGTGTGTTTCCCTTCAGAATTGGAGTTAAATCCCATGCTCTGTATCTTCCTAAATGCACTACTTCTTTTCAGGTAAGGGCAGTCACTCTCCAGCTCAAATGAACTACATCGTTCACCAGGCTCAAACGATTCTCATCTTAAATGACAAGCATTGGATGTTAGAGGACCAGTGCTTTGTATCACTTTCATAAGCAGAGTTGGACTAGATATGGTCCGTTTGTGTAGGAAACACCGTTCATTTGTTCTCAGCACACTCATGTTTCCTGCTCTCTTAGAGAGAATAGAAAGCTAGAGCGTGCTTCTTGCTCTAAAGCAGTGTGTGATCAATGGATGAGAACTCTGTTGTGTGTTTCACTTCAGAAATGGAGTTAAATCCCTGGCTCTGAGTCTTCCTACAAGCAACACTTCGTTTCAGGAAAGGGCAGATTCTTTACAGCTCAAACGAACTACATCGTTCACAAATCTCACACGTTTCTCATCTTAACTGAGAAGCATTGGATGTTAGAGGACCTGTGGTTTGTTTCAGTTTCAGAAGAAGAGTTGAACTAGATATGGTCTGTATGTGTAGGAAACACCATTCATTTGTTCTGAGCACACTCACGTTTCCTGCTGTATTAGATAATCTAGAAAGCAAGTGCGTGCTTCTTGCTCTAAAGCAGAGTGTGATCCAAGGATGAGAACTATGCTGTGAGTTTCCGTTCAGAAATGGAGTTAAGTCCCAGGCTCTGTGTCTTCCTACAAGCAAGACTTCGTTTCATGTAAGGGCAGTTACTTTTCAGCTCAAACGAACTACATCATTCACGAAGCTTACACGTTTCTCATCTTAACTGACAAGCATTGGTTGTTAGAGGACCTGTGTTTTCTTTCAGTTTCAGAAGCAGAGTTGAACTAGATATTGTCCGTATGTGTAGGAAAAACTGTTCTTTTCTTCTGAGCACAACCACGTTTCCTGCTGTATTAGAAATTCTAGAAATCAAGAGCATGCTTCTTGCTCTAAAGCAGAGTGTGATCCATGGATGAGAACTATGCTGTGTGTTTCCCTTCAGAAATGGAGTTAAATCCCAGGCTCTGTGTCTTCCTACAAGCAAGACTTCGTTTCATGTAAGGGCAGTTACTTTTCAGTTCAAACGAACTACATCATTCACGAAGCTCATACGTTTCTCATCTTAAATGACCAGCATTGGATGTCAGAGTACTAGTGCTTTGTATCAGTTTCAGAAGCAGAGTTGGACTAGATATGGTTCGTATATGTAGGAAACACCGTTCTTTTGTTCTCATCACACTCACGTTTCCTGCTGTCTTAGAGACTCTGGAAAGCTAGAGCGTGCTTCTTGCTCTAAAGCAGAGTGTGATCTATATAGCAGAACTCTGATGTGTATTTCACTTCAGAAATGGAGTTAAATCCCGGGCTCTGAGACTTCCTACAAGAAAGACTTCGTTTCAGGTAGGCAGTCAATTTTCAGTTCAAAAGAACTACATCGTTCACGAAGATTAAGAGTTTCCCTTCTTAACTACCAAGCATTGGATGTTAGAGGACCAGTGCTTTGTATCTGTTCAGAAGCAGAATTGGACTAGATATGGTCCGTATGTGTAGGAAACACCGTTCTTTGTTCTCAGCACACTCATGTTTCCTGCTGTCTTAGAGACTCTAGAAAGCAAGAGTGTGCTTCTTGCTCTAAAACAGAGTGTGAGCAATGGATGAGAACTCTGCTGTGAGTTTCAGTTCAGAAATGGAGTTAAATCCCAGGCTCTGTGTCTTCATACAAGCAAGACTTCGTTTCAGGTAAGGGCAGTTACCTTACAGCTCAAACGAACTACATAGTTCACGAAGCTCACACGTTTCTCATCTTAACTGAGAAGCATTGAATGTTAGGGGACCAGTGCTTTGTATCAGTTCAGAAGCAGATTTGAACTCGATATGGCCTATATGTGTAGGAAACACCGCTTTTTTGTTCTGAGCTCACTCAAGTTTCTTGCTGTATTAGAGAAACTAGAAAGCTAGGGCGTGCTTCTTCCTGTAAAGCAGAGTGTGATCAATGGATCAGAACCCTGCTGTCCGTTTCACTTCAGAAATGGTGTTAAATCCTGGCTCTGAGTCTTCCGACAAGCCAGACTTCGATTCCAATAAGGGCAGTTACTTTACAGGTCAAATAAACTACATAGTTCACGAAGCTCACACATTTCTCATCTTAACTGAGAAGCATTGGATGTTAGAAAACCAGTGCTTTGATCAGTTCAGAAGCAGAGTTGAACTAGACATGGCCTGTATGTGTAGGAAACACTGCTTTTTTGTTCTGAGCACACTCATATTTCCTGCTGTCTTAGAGAATCTAGAAAGCAAGAGTGTGCTTCTTGCTCTAAAACAGAGTGTGAGCATTGGATGAGAACTCTGCTGTGAGTTTCAATTCAGAAATGGAGTTAAATCCCAGGCTCTGAGTCTTCCTACAAGCAAAACTTCGTTTCATGTAAGAGCAGTTACTTTACAGCTCAAATGAACTACAACGTTCATGAACCTCAGATGTTTCTCATCTTAAGTGACAAGCATTGGATGTTAGAGGAACTGTGGATTGCTTCAGTTTCAGAAGCAGAGTTGAACTAGATATGGGCTGTATGTGTAGGAAACACTGTTCTTTTCTTCTGAGCACAACAACGTTTTCTGCTGTATTAGAGATTCTAGAAATCAAGACCGTTCTTCTTGCTCTAAAGCAGAGTGTGATCCATGGATGAGAACTATACTGTGTGTTTCCCTTCAGATATGGAGTTAAATCCCAGGCTCTGTGTCTTCCTACAAGCACCACTTCGTTTCAGGTAAGGGCAGTCACTCTTCAGCTCAAATGAACTACATCTTTCACGAAGCTCACACGTTTCTCATCTTAACTCACAAGCATTGGATGTTAGGGGACCTGTGGTTTCTTTCAGTTTCAGAAGCAGAGTTGAACGAGATATGGTCCGTATGTGTACAAAACACTGTTCTTTTCTTCTGAGCACAACCACGTTTCCTGCTGTATTAGAGATTCTAGAAGCAAGAGCGTTCTTCTTGCTCTAAAGCAGAGTGTGATCCATGGATGAGAACTATACTGTGTTTTTCCCTTCAGAAATGGAGTTAAATCACAGGCTCTTTGTCTTCCTACAAGCACTACTTCGTTTCAGGTAAGAGCAGTCACTCTTCAGCTCAAACGAACTACATCGTTCACGAAGCTCACACATTTCTCATCTTAAATGACAAGCATTGGATGTTAGAGGACCAGTGCTTTGTATCAGTTTCAGAAGCAGAGTTGGACTAGTTATGGTCCGTATGTGTAGGAAACACAGTTCTTTTGTTCTCAGCACACTCACGTTTCCTGCTGTCTTAGAGACTCTAGAAATCTAGAGCGTGCTTCTTGCTCTAAAGCAGAGTGTGATCAATGGATGAGAAATCTGCTGTCTGTTTCACTTCAGAAATGGAGATAAATACCAGGCTCTGAATCTTCCTAAAAGGAAGATTCCGATTCAAGTAAGGGCAGTTACTTTATAGCTCAAACGAACTACATCGTTCACGACGCACACACGTTTCTCATCTTAACTGACAAACATTGAATGTTAGAGGACCAGTTCTTTGTTTCAGTTTCAGAAGCAGAATTGAACTAGATATGGTCCATATGTGTAGGAAACACTGTTCTTTTCTTCTGAGCACAACCATGTTTCCTGCTGTATTAGAGATTCTAGAAAGCAAGATAGTGCTTTTTGCTCTAAAGCAGAGTGTGAGCAATGGATGAGAACTCTGCTGTGTGTTTCACTTCAGAAATTGAGTTAAATCCCAGGCTCTGAGTCTTCCTAAAAGCAAGACTACTTTTCAGGTAAGGGTAGTTACTTTACAGCTCAAACGAACTACATCGTTCACGAAATTCACACGTTTCTCATCTAAACTGACAAGCATTGGATGTTAGAGGACCTCTGGTTTGTTTCAGAGTCAGAAGCAGAGATGAACAAGATATGGTCCATATGTGTAGGAAAAACCGATCTTTTGTTCTGAGCATGCTAAAGTTTCCTGCTGTATTAGAGACTCTAGAAAGCAAGAGCGTGCTTCTTGCTCTAAAGCAGAGTGTGATCCATGGATGAGAACTGTGTTGTGTGTTTCCCTTCAGAAATGGAGTTAAATCCCATGCTCTGTGTCTTCCTACAACCAAGACTTCGTTTCAGGTAAGGGCAGTCACTTTTCAGGTCAAACGAACTACATCGTTCACGAATCTCACACGTTTCTCATCTTAACTGACAAGCATTGGATGCTAGAGGACCAGTGCTTTGTATCAGTTTCAGAAGCAGAGTTCAACTAGACATGGTCTGTATGTTTAGGCAAGACCGTTAATTTGTTCTCAGCACACTCACGTTTCCTGCTGTCTTAGAGAATCTAGAAAGCAAGAGTGTGCTTCTTGCTCTAAAGCAGAGTGTGATCTATGGATGAGAACTCTGCTGTGTGTTTCACTTCACAAATGGAGTTAAATCCCAGGATCTGTGTCTTCCTACAAGCTAGACTTCGTTTCCAGTAAGGGCAGTCACTTTTCAGCTCAAACAAACTACAACGTTCACAAAGCTCACACGTTTCTCATCTTAACTGTCAAGCATAGAATGTTAGAGGACCAATGCTATGTATCAGTTTCAGAAGCAGAGTTGGACTAGATAAGGTCCATATTTGTAAGAAACACCGTTCATTTGTTCTCAGCACAATCAAGTTTCCTGCTCTCTTAGAGACTCTAGAAAGCCTGAGCGTGTTTCTTGCTCTAAAGCAGAGTGTGATCAATGGATGAGAACTCTGTTGTGTGTTTCACTTCAGAAATGGAGTTAAATCCCTGGCTCTGAGTCTTCCTACAAGCAAGACTTCTATTCAAGTAAGGGCAGTCACTTTTCAGCTCAAACGAACTACATCATTCATGAAGCTCACACATTTCTCATCTTAACTGAGAAGCATTGGATGTTAGAGAACCAGTGCCTTGATCAGTTCAGAAGCAGAGTTGAACTAGATATGGCATGTATGTGTAGGAAACACTGCTTTTTTGTTCTGAGCACACTCAAGTTTCCTGCTGTATTAGAGACTCTAGAAAGCAAGAGCATGGATGAGAACTATGCTATATGTTTCCCTTCAGAAATGGATTTAAATTCCAGGCTCTGTGTCTTCATACAAGCAAGACTTCGTTTCAGGTAAGGGCAGTCACCTACAGCTCAAACGAACTACATCGTTCACGAAGCTCACACATTTCTCATCTTAACTGAGAAGCATTGGATGTTAGAGGACCTTTGCTTTGTATCAATTTCAAGCACAGTTGATCTAGATATGGTCCGTATGTATAGGAAACACTGTTCTTTTCTTCTGAGCACACTCACGTTTCCTGCTTTATTAGAGAATCTAGAAAGCAAGAGCGTGCTTCTTGCTCTAAAGCAGAGTGTGTTCCATGGATGACAACTGTGTTGTGTGTTTCCCTTCAGAAATGGAGTTAAATCCCAGCCTCTTTGTCTTCCTACAAGCAAGACTTCGTTTCAGGTAAGGGCAGTTACTTTACAGCTCAAACGAACTACATACTTCACGAAGCTCACACTTTTCTCATCTTAACTGAGAAGAATTGGATGTTAGAGAACCAGTGCTTTGTATCAGTTCAGAAGCAGAGTTGAACTAGATATGGCCTGTATGTGTAGGAAACACCGTTCATTTGTTCTGAGCACACTCACGTTTCCTTCTGTATTAGAGATTCTAGAAAGCTGGAGCGTGTTTCTTGCTCTAAAGAAGAATGTGATCAATGGATGAGAACTCTGTTGCGTGTTTCAGTTCAGAAATGGAGTTAAATCCCTGGCTCTGAGTCTTCCTACAAGCAAGATTTCATTTCAGGTAAGGGCAGTTACCTTACAGCTCAAACGAACTACATCGTTATCGATGCTCACACATTGCTCATCTTAACTGAGAAGCATTGGATGTTAGAGGACCTTTGCTTTGTATCAATTTCAAGCAGAGTTGAACTAGATATGGTCCGTATGTGTAGGAAACACTGTTCTTTTCTACTGAGCACAACAACGTTTCCTGCTCTATTAGAGATTCTAGAAATCAAATCGTTCTTCTTGCTCTAAAGCAGAGTGTGATCCATGGATGAGAACTATACTGTCTGTTTCCCTTCAGAAATGGAGTTAAATCCCAGGCTCTGTGTCTTCATACAAGCAAGACTTCGTTTCAGGTAAGGGCAGTTACCTTACAGCTCAAACGAACTACATAGTTCACGAAGCTCACACGTTTCTCATCTTAACTGAGAAGCATTGAATGTTAGGGGACCAGTGCTTTGTATCAGTTCAGAAGCAGATTTGAACTCGATATGGCCTATATGTGTAGGAAACACCGCTTTTTTGTTCTGAGCTCACTCAAGTTTCTTGCTGTATTAGAGAAACTAGAAAGCTAGGGCGTGCTTCTTCCTGTAAAGCAGAGTGTGATCAATGGATCAGAACCCTGCTGTCCGTTTCACTTCAGAAATGGTGTTAAATCCTGGCTCTGAGTCTTCCGACAAGCCAGACTTCGATTCCAATAAGGGCAGTTACTTTACAGGTCAAATGAACTACATAGTTCACGAAGCTCACACATTTCTCATCTTAACTGAGAAGCATTGGATGTTAGAAAACCAGTGCTTTGATCAGTTCAGAAGCAGAGTTGAACTAGACATGGCCTGTATGTGTAGGAAACACTGCTTTTTTGTTCTGAGCACACTCAAGTTTCCTGCTGTATTAGAGACTCTAGAAAGCAAGAGCATGGATGAGAACTATGCTGTGTGTTTCCCTTCAGAAATGGATTTAATTCCAGGCTCTGTGTCTTCAAACAAGCAAGACTTCGTTTCAAGTAAGGGCAGTCACTTTTCTGCTCAAATGATCTACATCGTTCACGAAACTCACACGTTTCTCATCTTTACGGACAAGCATTGGATGGTAGAGGACCAGTGCTTTGTATCAGTTTCAGAAGCAGAGTTGAACTAGATATGGTCCGTATGTGTAGGAAACACTGTTCTTTTCTTCTGAGCACAACAACGTTTCCTGCTGTATTAGAGATTCTAGAAATCAAGACCGTTCTTCTTGCTCTAAAGCAGAGTGTGATCCATGGATGAGAACTATACTGTGTGTTTCCCTTCAGAAATGGAGTTAAATCCCAGGCTCTGTGTCTTCCTACAAGCACCACTTCGTTTCAGGTAAGGGCAGTCACTCTTCAGGTCAAATGAACTACATCTTTCACGAAGCTCACACGTTTCTCATCTTAACTCACAAGCATTGGATGTTAGGGGACCTGTGGTTTCTTTCAGTTTCAGAAGCAGAGTTGAACGAGATATGGTCCGTATGTGTACAAAACACTGTTCTTTTCTTCTGAGCACAACCACGTTTCCTGCTGTATTAGAGATTCTAGAAGCAAGAGCGTTCTTCTTGCTCTAAAGCAGAGTGTGATCCATGGATGAGAACTATACTGTGCTTTTCCCTTCAGAAATGGAGTTAAATCATAGGCTCTTTGTCTTCCTACAAGCACTACTTCATTTCAGGTAAGAGCAGTCACTCTTCAGCTCAAACGAACTACATCATTCACGAAGCTCACACGTTTCTCATCTTAAATGACAAGCATTGGATGTTAGAGGACCAGTGCTTTGTATCACTTTCAGAAGCAGAGTTGGACTGTATATGGTCCGCATGTGTAGGAAACACCATTCATTTGTTCTCAGCACACTCAAGTTTCCTGCTGTCTGAGAGATAATAGAAGGCTAGAGCGTGCTTCTTGCTCTTAAGCAGTGTGTGATCAATGAATGGGAACTCTGTTGTGTGTTTCAATTCAGAAATGGAGTTAAATCCCAGGCTCTGAGTCTTCCTACAAGCAAGACTTCTTTTGATGTAAGGGCAGTTACTTTACAGATCAAACGAATTACATCGATCACGAAGCTCACACATTTCTCATCTTAACTGAGAAGCATTGGATGTTAGAGGACCTTTGCTTTGTATCAATTTCAAGCAGAGTTGAACTAGAAATGGTCGGTATGTATAGGAAACACCGTTCTATTCTTCTGAGCACACTCATGTTTCCTGCTGTATTGGAGACTCTAGAAAGTTAGAGCGTGCTTCTTGCTGTTAATCAGAATGTGATCCATGTATGAGAAATGAGTTGTGTGTTTGCCTTCAGAAATGGATTTAAATTCCAGGCTCTGTGTCTTCCTATAAGCAAGACTTCGTTTCAAGTAAGGGCAGTCCCTTTTAGCTCAAACGAACTACATCGTTCACAAAGCTCACACGTTTCTCATCTTAACTGACAAGCATTGGATGTTAGAGGACCAGTGCTTTGTATCAGTTTCAGCAGCAGAGTTGGACTAGATATGGTCCGTATGTGTAGGAAACACCGTTCATTTGTTCTGAGCACACTCACTTTTCCTGCTGTATTAGAGAATCTAGAAAGCAAGAGTGTGCTTCTTGCTCTAAAACAGAGTGTGAGCAATGGATGAGAACTCTGCTGTGAGTTTCAGTTCAGAAATGGAGTTAAATCCCAGGCTCTGAGTCTTCCTACAAGCAAAACTTCGTTTCATGTAAGAGCAGTTACTTTACAGCTCAAATGAACTACAACGTTCATGAACCTCAGATGTTTCTCATCTTAACTGACAAGCATTGGATGTTAGAGGACCTGTGTATTGCTTCAGTTTCAGAAGCAGAGTTGAACTAGATATGGGCTGTATGTGTAGGAAACACCGTTCTTTTGTTCAGAGCTCACTCAAATTTCCTGCTCTATTAGAGACTCTAGAAAGGTAGAGCGTGCTTCTTGCTCTAAGGCAGAGTGTGATCAATGGATGAGAACTCTGTTGTGTGTTTCACTTCTGAAATGGAGTTAAATCCCAGGCTCTGACTCTTCCTACAAGCAAGACTTCTTTTCAGGTAAGGGCAGTTTCTTTACAGCTCAAACGAACTACCTCGTTCACGAATCTCACACGTTTCTCATCTTAAATTAAGAGCATTGGATGTTAGAGGACCTGTGGTTTGTTTCAGTTTCAGAAGCAGAGTTGAACTAGACATTGTCTGTATGTATAGGAAACACCGTTCTTTTCTTCTGAGCACACTCACGTTTCCTGCGGTATTAGAGACTCTAGAAAGCAAGAGTGAGCTTCTTGGTCTTAATCAGAATGTGATACATGGATGAGAAATGAGTTGTGTGTTTGCCTTCAGAAATGGATTTCAATTCCAGGCTCTGTGTCTTCCTACACGCAAGACTTCGTTTCAAGTAAGGGCAGTCACTCTTCAGCTCAAACGAATTACATCGTTCACGAAGATAACATGTTTCTCATCTTAAATGAGAAGCATTGGATGTTAGAGGACCAGTGCTTTGTATCAGTTTCAGAAGCAGAGTTGGACTAGATATGGTCCGTATGTGTAGGAAACACCGTTCATTTGTTCTCAGCACACTGAAGTTTCCTGCTGTCTTAGAGACTCGCGAAAGCTAGAGCATGCTTCTTGCTCTAAAGCAGAGTGTGATCACTGGATGAGAACTCTGTTGTGTTTTTCACTTCTGAAATGGAGTTAAATCCCAGGCTCTGAGTCTTCATACAAGCAAGACTTCGTTTCAGGTAAGGGCAGTTTCTTTACAGCTCAAACGAACTACATCGTTCACGAATCTCACACGTTTCTCATCTTAACTGAGAAGCATTGGATGTTAGAGGACCTGTGGTTTGTTTCAGTTTCAGAAGCAGAGTTGAACTAGATATTGTCTGTATGTATATGAAACACAGTTCTTTTCTTCTGAGCACACTCAGGTTCCTGCGGTATTAGAGACTCTAGAAAGCAAGAGCGAGCTTCGTGCTCTTAATCAGAATGTGATCCATGTATGAGAAATGAGTTGTGTGTTTGCCTTCAGAAATGGATTTAAATTCCAGGCTCTGTGTCTTCCTATAAGCAAGACTTCGTTTCAAGTAAGGGCAGTCCCTTTTAGCTCAAACGAACTACATCGTTCACAAAGCTCACACGTTTCTCATCTTAACTGACAAGCATTGGATGTTAGAGGACCAGTGCTTTGTATCAGTTTCAGCAGCAGAGTTGGACTAGATATGGTCCGTATGTGTAGGAAACACCGTTCATTTGTTCTGAGCACACTCACTTTTCCTGCTCTATTAGAGACTCTAGAAAGCAAGAGCGGGCTTCTTGCTCTAAAGCACAGTGTGATCCATGCATGAAAACTATGCTGTGTGTTTCCCTTCAGAATTGGAGTTAAATCCCATGCTCTGTATCTTCCTAAATGCACTACTTCTTTTCAGGTAAGGGCAGTCACTCTCCAGCTCAAATGAACTACATCGTTCACCAGGCTCAAACGATTCTCATCTTAAATGACAAGCATTGGATGTTAGAGGACCAGTGCTTTGTATCACTTTCATAAGCAGAGTTGGACTAGATATGGTCCGTTTGTGTAGGAAACACCGTTCATTTGTTCTCAGCACACTCATGTTTCCTGCTCTCTTAGAGAGAATAGAAAGCTAGAGCGTGCTTCTTGCTCTAAAGCAGTGTGTGATCAATGGATGAGAACTCTGTTGTGTGTTTCACTTCAGAAATGGAGTTAAATCCCTGGCTCTGAGTCTTCCTACAAGCAACACTTCGTTTCAGGAAAGGGCAGATTCTTTACAGCTCAAACGAACTACATCGTTCACAAATCTCACACGTTTCTCATCTTAACTGAGAAGCATTGGATGTTAGAGGACCTGTGGTTTGTTTCAGTTTCAGAAGAAGAGTTGAACTAGATATGGTCTGTATGTGTAGGAAACACCATTCATTTGTTCTGAGCACACTCACGTTTCCTGCTGTATTAGATAATCTAGAAAGCAAGTGCGTGCTTCTTGCTCTAAAGCAGAGTGTGATCCAAGGATGAGAACTATGCTGTGAGTTTCCGTTCAGAAATGGAGTTAAGTCCCAGGCTCTGTGTCTTCCTACAAGCAAGACTTCGTTTCATGTAAGGGCAGTTACTTTTCAGCTCAAACGAACTACATCATTCACGAAGCTTACACGTTTCTCATCTTAACTGACAAGCATTGGTTGTTAGAGGACCTGTGTTTTCTTTCAGTTTCAGAAGCAGAGTTGAACTAGATATTGTCCGTATGTGTAGGAAAAACTGTTCTTTTCTTCTGAGCACAACCACGTTTCCTGCTGTATTAGAAATTCTAGAAATCAAGAGCATGCTTCTTGCTCTAAAGCAGAGTGTGATCCATGGATGAGAACTATGCTGTGTGTTTCCCTTCAGAAATGGAGTTAAATCCCAGGCTCTGTGTCTTCCTACAAGCAAGACTTCGTTTCATGTAAGGGCAGTTACTTTTCAGTTCAAACGAACTACATCATTCACGAAGCTCATACGTTTCTCATCTTAAATGACCAGCATTGGATGTCAGAGTACTAGTGCTTTGTATCAGTTTCAGAAGCAGAGTTGGACTAGATATGGTTCGTATATGTAGGAAACACCGTTCTTTTGTTCTCATCACACTCACGTTTCCTGCTGTCTTAGAGACTCTGGAAAGCTAGAGCGTGCTTCTTGCTCTAAAGCAGAGTGTGATCTATATAGCAGAACTCTGATGTGTATTTCACTTCAGAAATGGAGTTAAATCCCGGGCTCTGAGACTTCCTACAAGAAAGACTTCGTTTCAGGTAGGCAGTCAATTTTCAGTTCAAAAGAACTACATCGTTCACGAAGATTAAGAGTTTCCCTTCTTAACTACCAAGCATTGGATGTTAGAGGACCAGTGCTTTGTATCTGTTTCAGAAGCAGAATTGGACTAGATATGGTCCGTATGTGTAGGAAACACCGTTCTTTTGTTCTCAGCACACTCATGTTTCCTGCTGTCTTAGAGACTCTAGAAAGCAAGAGTGTGCTTCTTGCTCTAAAACAGAGTGTGAGCAATGGATGAGAACTCTGCTGTGAGTTTCAGTTCAGAAATGGAGTTAAATCCCAGGCTCTGTGTCTTCATACAAGCAAGACTTCGTTTCAGGTAAGGGCAGTTACCTTACAGCTCAAACGAACTACATAGTTCACGAAGCTCACACGTTTCTCATCTTAACTGAGAAGCATTGAATGTTAGGGGACCAGTGCTTTGTATCAGTTCAGAAGCAGATTTGAACTCGATATGGCCTATATGTGTAGGAAACACCGCTTTTTTGTTCTGAGCTCACTCAAGTTTCTTGCTGTATTAGAGAAACTAGAAAGCTAGGGCGTGCTTCTTCCTGTAAAGCAGAGTGTGATCAATGGATCAGAACCCTGCTGTCCGTTTCACTTCAGAAATGGTGTTAAATCCTGGCTCTGAGTCTTCCGACAAGCCAGACTTCGATTCCAATAAGGGCAGTTACTTTACAGGTCAAATAAACTACATAGTTCACGAAGCTCACACATTTCTCATCTTAACTGAGAAGCATTGGATGTTAGAAAACCAGTGCTTTGATCAGTTCAGAAGCAGAGTTGAACTAGACATGGCCTGTATGTGTAGGAAACACTGCTTTTTTGTTCTGAGCACACTCATATTTCCTGCTGTCTTAGAGAATCTAGAAAGCAAGAGTGTGCTTCTTGCTCTAAAACAGAGTGTGAGCATTGGATGAGAACTCTGCTGTGAGTTTCAATTCAGAAATGGAGTTAAATCCCAGGCTCTGAGTCTTCCTACAAGCAAAACTTCGTTTCATGTAAGAGCAGTTACTTTACAGCTCAAATGAACTACAACGTTCATGAACCTCAGATGTTTCTCATCTTAAGTGACAAGCATTGGATGTTAGAGGAACTGTGGATTGCTTCAGTTTCAGAAGCAGAGTTGAACTAGATATGGGCTGTATGTGTAGGAAACACTGTTCTTTTCTTCTGAGCACAACAACGTTTTCTGCTGTATTAGAGATTCTAGAAATCAAGACCGTTCTTCTTGCTCTAAAGCAGAGTGTGATCCATGGATGAGAACTATACTGTGTGTTTCCCTTCAGATATGGAGTTAAATCCCAGGCTCTGTGTCTTCCTACAAGCACCACTTCGTTTCAGGTAAGGGCAGTCACTCTTCAGCTCAAATGAACTACATCTTTCACGAAGCTCACACGTTTCTCATCTTAACTCACAAGCATTGGATGTTAGGGGACCTGTGGTTTCTTTCAGTTTCAGAAGCAGAGTTGAACGAGATATGGTCCGTATGTGTACAAAACACTGTTCTTTTCTTCTGAGCACAACCACGTTTCCTGCTGTATTAGAGATTCTAGAAGCAAGAGCGTTCTTCTTGCTCTAAAGCAGAGTGTGATCCATGGATGAGAACTATACTGTGTTTTTCCCTTCAGAAATGGAGTTAAATCACAGGCTCTTTGTCTTCCTACAAGCACTACTTCGTTTCAGGTAAGAGCAGTCACTCTTCAGCTCAAACGAACTACATCGTTCACGAAGCTCACACATTTCTCATCTTAAATGACAAGCATTGGATGTTAGAGGACCAGTGCTTTGTATCAGTTTCAGAAGCAGAGTTGGACTAGTTATGGTCCGTATGTGTAGGAAACACAGTTCTTTTGTTCTCAGCACACTCACGTTTCCTGCTGTCTTAGAGACTCTAGAAATCTAGAGCGTGCTTCTTGCTCTAAAGCAGAGTGTGATCAATGGATGAGAAATCTGCTGTCTGTTTCACTTCAGAAATGGAGATAAATACCAGGCTCTGAATCTTCCTAAAAGGAAGATTCCGATTCAAGTAAGGGCAGTTACTTTATAGCTCAAACGAACTACATCGTTCACGACGCACACACGTTTCTCATCTTAACTGACAAACATTGAATGTTAGAGGACCAGTTCTTTGTTTCAGTTTCAGAAGCAGAATTGAACTAGATATGGTCCATATGTGTAGGAAACACTGTTCTTTTCTTCTGAGCACAACCATGTTTCCTGCTGTATTAGAGATTCTAGAAAGCAAGATAGTGCTTTTTGCTCTAAAGCAGAGTGTGAGCAATGGATGAGAACTCTGCTGTGTGTTTCACTTCAGAAATTGAGTTAAATCCCAGGCTCTGAGTCTTCCTAAAAGCAAGACTACTTTTCAGGTAAGGGTAGTTACTTTACAGCTCAAACGAACTACATCGTTCACGAAATTCACACGTTTCTCATCTAAACTGACAAGCATTGGATGTTAGAGGACCTCTGGTTTGTTTCAGAGTCAGAAGCAGAGATGAACAAGATATGGTCCATATGTGTAGGAAAAACCGATCTTTTGTTCTGAGCATGCTAAAGTTTCCTGCTGTATTAGAGACTCTAGAAAGCAAGAGCGTGCTTCTTGCTCTAAAGCAGAGTGTGATCCATGGATGAGAACTGTGTTGTGTGTTTCCCTTCAGAAATGGAGTTAAATCCCATGCTCTGTGTCTTCCTACAACCAAGACTTCGTTTCAGGTAAGGGCAGTCACTTTTCAGGTCAAACGAACTACATCGTTCACGAATCTCACACGTTTCTCATCTTAACTGACAAGCATTGGATGCTAGAGGACCAGTGCTTTGTATCAGTTTCAGAAGCAGAGTTCAACTAGACATGGTCTGTATGTTTAGGCAAGACCGTTAATTTGTTCTCAGCACACTCACGTTTCCTGCTGTCTTAGAGAATCTAGAAAGCAAGAGTGTGCTTCTTGCTCTAAAGCAGAGTGTGATCTATGGATGAGAACTCTGCTGTGTGTTTCACTTCACAAATGGAGTTAAATCCCAGGATCTGTGTCTTCCTACAAGCTAGACTTCGTTTCCAGTAAGGGCAGTCACTTTTCAGCTCAAACAAACTACAACGTTCACAAAGCTCACACGTTTCTCATCTTAACTGTCAAGCATAGAATGTTAGAGGACCAATGCTATGTATCAGTTTCAGAAGCAGAGTTGGACTAGATAAGGTCCATATTTGTAAGAAACACCGTTCATTTGTTCTCAGCACAATCAAGTTTCCTGCTCTCTTAGAGACTCTAGAAAGCCTGAGCGTGTTTCTTGCTCTAAAGCAGAGTGTGATCAATGGATGAGAACTCTGTTGTGTGTTTCACTTCAGAAATGGAGTTAAATCCCTGGCTCTGAGTCTTCCTACAAGCAAGACTTCTATTCAAGTAAGGGCAGTCACTTTTCAGCTCAAACGAACTACATCATTCATGAAGCTCACACATTTCTCATCTTAACTGAGAAGCATTGGATGTTAGAGAACCAGTGCCTTGATCAGTTCAGAAGCAGAGTTGAACTAGATATGGCATGTATGTGTAGGAAACACTGCTTTTTTGTTCTGAGCACACTCAAGTTTCCTGCTGTATTAGAGACTCTAGAAAGCAAGAGCATGGATGAGAACTATGCTATATGTTTCCCTTCAGAAATGGATTTAAATTCCAGGCTCTGTGTCTTCATACAAGCAAGACTTCGTTTCAGGTAAGGGCAGTCACCTACAGCTCAAACGAACTACATCGTTCACGAAGCTCACACATTTCTCATCTTAACTGAGAAGCATTGGATGTTAGAGGACCTTTGCTTTGTATCAATTTCAAGCACAGTTGATCTAGATATGGTCCGTATGTATAGGAAACACTGTTCTTTTCTTCTGAGCACACTCACGTTTCCTGCTTTATTAGAGAATCTAGAAAGCAAGAGCGTGCTTCTTGCTCTAAAGCAGAGTGTGTTCCATGGATGACAACTGTGTTGTGTGTTTCCCTTCAGAAATGGAGTTAAATCCCAGGCTCTTTGTCTTCCTACAAGCAAGACTTCGTTTCAGGTAAGGGCAGTTACTTTACAGCTCAAACGAACTACATACTTCACGAAGCTCACACTTTTCTCATCTTAACTGAGAAGAATTGGATGTTAGAGAACCAGTGCTTTGTATCAGTTCAGAAGCAGAGTTGAACTAGATATGGCCTGTATGTGTAGGAAACACCGTTCATTTGTTCTGAGCACACTCACGTTTCCTTCTGTATTAGAGATTCTAGAAAGCTGGAGCGTGTTTCTTGCTCTAAAGAAGAATGTGATCAATGGATGAGAACTCTGTTGCGTGTTTCAGTTCAGAAATGGAGTTAAATCCCTGGCTCTGAGTCTTCCTACAAGCAAGATTTCATTTCAGGTAAGGGCAGTTACCTTACAGCTCAAACGAACTACATCGTTATCGATGCTCACACATTGCTCATCTTAACTGAGAAGCATTGGATGTTAGAGGACCTTTGCTTTGTATCAATTTCAAGCAGAGTTGAACTAGATATGTTCCGTATGTGTAGGAAACACTGTTCTTTTCTACTGAGCACAACAACGTTTCCTGCTCTATTAGAGATTCTAGAAATCAAATCGTTCTTCTTGCTCTAAAGCAGAGTGTGATCCATGGATGAGAACTATACTGTCTGTTTCCCTTCAGAAATGGAGTTAAATCCCAGGCTCTGTGTCTTCATACAAGCAAGACTTCGTTTCAGGTAAGGGCAGTTACCTTACAGCTCAAACGAACTACATAGTTCACTAAGCTCACACGTTTCTCATCTTAACTGAGAAGCATTGAATGTTAGGGGACCAGTGCTTTGTATCAGTTCAGAAGCAGATTTGAACTCGATATGGCCTATATGTGTAGGAAACACCGCTTTTTTGTTCTGAGCTCACTCAAGTTTCTTGCTGTATTAGAGAAACTAGAAAGCTAGGGCGTGCTTCTTCCTGTAAAGCAGAGTGTGATCAATGGATCAGAACCCTGCTGTCCGTTTCACTTCAGAAATGGTGTTAAATCCTGGCTCTGAGTCTTCCGACAAGCCAGACTTCGATTCCAATAAGGGCAGTTACTTTACAGGTCAAATGAACTACATAGTTCACGAAGCTCACACATTTCTCATCTTAACTGAGAAGCATTGGATGTTAGAAAACCAGTGCTTTGATCAGTTCAGAAGCAGAGTTGAACTAGACATGGCCTGTATGTGTAGGAAACACTGCTTTTTTGTTCTGAGCACACTCAAGTTTCCTGCTGTATTAGAGACTCTAGAAAGCAAGAGCATGGATGAGAACTATGCTGTGTGTTTCCCTTCAGAAATGGATTTAAATTCCAGGCTCTGTGTCTTCATACAAGCAAGACTTCGTTTCAAGTAAGGGCAGTCACTTTTCTGCTCAAACGATCTACATCGTTCACGAAACTCACACGTTTCTCATCTTTACGGACAAGCATTGGATGGTAGAGGACCAGTGCTTTGTATCAGTTTCAGAAGCAGAGTTGAACTAGATATGGTCCGTATGTGTAGGAAACACTGTTCTTTTCTTCTGAGCACAACAACGTTTCCTGCTGTATTAGAGATTCTAGAAATCAAGACCGTTCTTCTTGCTCTAAAGCAGAGTGTGATCCATGGATGAGAACTATACTGTGTGTTTCCCTTCAGAAATGGAGTTAAATCCCAGGCTCTGTGTCTTCCTACAAGCACCACTTCGTTTCAGGTAAGGGCAGTCACTCTTCAGGTCAAATGAACTACATCTTTCACGAAGCTCACACGTTTCTCATCTTAACTCTCAAGCATTGGATGTTAGGGGACCTGTGGTTTCTTTCAGTTTCAGAAGCAGAGTTGAACGAGATATGGTCCGTATGTGTACAAAACACTGTTCTTTTCTTCTGAGCACAACCACGTTTCCTGCTGTATTAGAGATTCTAGAAGCAAGAGCGTTCTTCTTGCTCTAAAGCAGAGTGTGATCCATGGATGAGAACTATACTGTGCTTTTCCCTTCAGAAATGGAGTTAAATCATAGGCTCTTTGTCTTCCTACAAGCACTACTTCATTTCAGGTAAGAGCAGTCACTCTTCAGCTCAAACGAACTACATCGTTCACGAAGCTCACACGTTTCTCATCTTAAATGACAAGCATTGGATGTTAGAGGACCAGTGCTTTGTATCACTTTCAGAAGCAGAGTTGGACTGTATATGGTCCGCATGTGTAGGAAACACCATTCATTTGTTCTCAGCACACTCAAGTTTCCTGCTGTCTGAGAGATAATAGAAGGCTAGAGCGTGCTTCTTGCTCTTAAGCAGTGTGTGATCAATGAATGGGAACTCTGTTGTGTGTTTCAATTCAGAAATGGAGTTAAATCCCAGGCTCTGAGTCTTCCTACAAGCAAGACTTCTTTTGATGTAAGGGCAGTTACTTTACAGATCAAACGAATTACATCGATCACGAAGCTCACACATTTCTCATCTTAACTGAGAAGCATTGGATGTTAGAGGACCTTTGCTTTGTATCAATTTCAAGCAGAGTTGAACTAGAAATGGTCGGTATGTATAGGAAACACCGTTCTATTCTTCTGAGCACACTCATGTTTCCTGCTGTATTGGAGACTCTAGAAAGTTAGAGCGTGCTTCTTGCTCTTAATCAGAATGTGATCCATGTATGAGAAATGAGTTGTGTGTTTGCCTTCAGAAATGGATTTAAATTCCAGGCTCTGTGTCTTCCTATAAGCAAGACTTCGTTTCAAGTAAGGGCAGTCCCTTTTAGCTCAAACGAACTACATCGTTCACAAAGCTCACACGTTTCTCATCTTAACTGACAAGCATTGGATGTTAGAGGACCAGTGCTTTGTATCAGTTTCAGCAGCAGAGTTGGACTAGATATGGTCCGTATGTGTAGGAAACACCGTTCATTTGTTCTGAGCACACTCACTTTTCCTGCTGTATTAGAGAATCTAGAAAGCAAGAGTGTGCTTCTTGCTCTAAAACAGAGTGTGAGCAATGGATGAGAACTCTGCTGTGAGTTTCAGTTCAGAAATGGAGTTAAATCCCAGGCTCTGAGTCTTCCTACAAGCAAAACTTCGTTTCATGTAAGAGCAGTTACTTTACAGCTCAAATGAACTACAACGTTCATGAACCTCAGATGTTTCTCATCTTAACTGACAAGCATTGGATGTTAGAGGACCTGTGTATTGCTTCAGTTTCAGAAGCAGAGTTGAACTAGATATGGGCTGTATGTGTAGGAAACACCGTTCTTTTGTTCAGAGCTCACTCAAATTTCCTGCTCTATTAGAGACTCTAGAAAGGTAGAGCGTGCTTCTTGCTCTAAGGCAGAGTGTGATCAATGGATGAGAACTCTGTTGTGTGTTTCACTTCTGAAATGGAGTTAAATCCCAGGCTCTGACTCTTCCTACAAGCAAGACTTCTTTTCAGGTAAGGGCAGTTTCTTTACAGCTCAAACGAACTACCTCGTTCACGAATCTCACACGTTTCTCATCTTAAATTAAGAGCATTGGATGTTAGAGGACCTGTGGTTTGTTTCAGTTTCAGAAGCAGAGTTGAACTAGACATTGTCTGTATGTATAGGAAACACCGTTCTTTTCTTCTGAGCACACTCACGTTTCCTGCGGTATTAGAGACTCTAGAAAGCAAGAGTGAGCTTCTTGGTCTTAATCAGAATGTGATACATGGATGAGAAATGAGTTGTGTGTTTGCCTTCAGAAATGGATTTCAATTCCAGGCTCTGTGTCTTCCTACACGCAAGACTTCGTTTCAAGTAAGGGCAGTCACTCTTCAGCTCAAACGAATTACATCGTTCACGAAGATAACATGTTTCTCATCTTAAATGAGAAGCATTGGATGTTAGAGGACCAGTGCTTTGTATCAGTTTCAGAAGCAGAGTTGGACTAGATATGGTCCGTATGTGTAGGAAACACCGTTCATTTGTTCTCAGCACACTGAAGTTTCCTGCTGTCTTAGAGACTCGCGAAAGCTAGAGCATGCTTCTTGCTCTAAAGCAGAGTGTGATCACTGGATGAGAACTCTGTTGTGTGTTTCACTTCTGAAATGGAGTTAAATCCCAGGCTCTGAGTCTTCATACAAGCAAGACTTCGTTTCAGGTAAGGGCAGTTTCTTTACAGCTCAAACGAACTACATCGTTCACGAATCTCACACGTTTCTCATCTTAACTGAGAAGCATTGGATGTTAGAGGACCTGTGGTTTGTTTCAGTTTCAGAAGCAGAGTTGAACTAGATATTGTCTGTATGTATATGAAACACAGTTCTTTTCTTCTGAGCACACTCAGGTTCCTGCGGTATTAGAGACTCTAGAAAGCAAGAGCGAGCTTCGTGCTCTTAATCAGAATGTGATCCATGTATGAGAAATGAGTTGTGTGTTTGCCTTCAAAAATGGATTTAAATTCCAGGCTCTGTGTCTTCCTATAAGCAAGACTTCGTTTCAAGTAAGGGCAGTCCCTTTTAGCTCAAACGAACTACATCGTTCACAAAGCTCACACGTTTCTCATCTTAACTGACAAGCATTGGATGTTAGAGGACCAGTGCTTTGTATCAGTTTCAGCAGCAGAGTTGGACTAGATATGGTCCGTATGTGTAGGAAACACCGTTCATTTGTTCTGAGCACACTCACTTTTCCTGCTCTATTAGAGACTCTAGAAAGCAAGAGCGGGCTTCTTGCTCTAAAGCACAGTGTGATCCATGCATGAAAACTATGCTGTGTGTTTCCCTTCAGAATTGGAGTTAAATCCCATGCTCTGTATCTTCCTAAATGCACTACTTCTTTTCAGGTAAGGGCAGTCACTCTCCAGCTCAAATGAACTACATCGTTCACCAGGCTCAAACGATTCTCATCTTAAATGACAAGCATTGGATGTTAGAGGACCAGTGCTTTGTATCACTTTCATAAGCAGAGTTGGACTAGATATGGTCCGTTTGTGTAGGAAACACCGTTCATTTGTTCTCAGCACACTCATGTTTCCTGCTCTCTTAGAGAGAATAGAAAGCTAGAGCGTGCTTCTTGCTCTAAAGCAGTGTGTGATCAATGGATGAGAACTCTGTTGTGTGTTTCACTTCAGAAATGGAGTTAAATCCCTGGCTCTGAGTCTTCCTACAAGCAACACTTCGTTTCAGGAAAGGGCAGATTCTTTACAGCTCAAACGAACTACATCGTTCACAAATCTCACACGTTTCTCATCTTAACTGAGAAGCATTGGATGTTAGAGGACCTGTGGTTTGTTTCAGTTTCAGAAGAAGAGTTGAACTAGATATGGTCTGTATGTGTAGGAAACACCATTCATTTGTTCTGAGCACACTCACGTTTCCTGCTGTATTAGATAATCTAGAAAGCAAGTGCGTGCTTCTTGCTCTAAAGCAGAGTGTGATCCAAGGATGAGAACTATGCTGTGAGTTTCCGTTCAGAAATGGAGTTAAGTCCCAGGCTCTGTGTCTTCCTACAAGCAAGACTTCGTTTCATGTAAGGGCAGTTACTTTTCAGCTCAAACGAACTACATCATTCACGAAGCTTACACGTTTCTCATCTTAACTGACAAGCATTGGATGTTAGAGGACCTGTGTTTTCTTTCAGTTTCAGAAGCAGAGTTGAACTAGATATTGTCCGTATGTGTAGGAAAAACTGTTCTTTTCTTCTGAGCACAACCACGTTTCCTGCTGTATTAGAAATTCTAGAAATCAAGAGCATGCTTCTTGCTCTAAAGCAGAGTGTGATCCATGGATGAGAACTATGCTGTGTGTTTCACTTCAGAAATGGAGTTAAATCCCAGGCTCTGAGTCTTCCTCCAAGGAAGACTTCATTTCATGTAAGAGCAGTTACTTTACAGCTCAAATGAACTACATCGTTCACAAAGCTCACATGTTTCTCATCTTAACTGACAAGCATTGGATGTTAGAGGACCAGTGCTTTGTATCAGTTTCAGCAGCAGAGTTGGACTAGATATGGTCTGTATGTGTAGGAAACACCGTTCATTTGTTCTGAGCACACTCACTTTTCCTGCTGTATTAGAGAATCTAGAAAGCAAGTGTGTGCTTCTTGCTCTAAAGCAGAGTGTGATCCAAGGATGAGAACTATGCTGTGTGTTTCCCTTCAGAAATGGAGTTAAATCCCAGGCTCTTTGTCTTCCTACAAGCAAGACTTCGTTTCATGTAAGGGCAGTTACTTTTCAGTTCAAACGAACTACATCATTCACGAAGCTCATACGTTTCTCATCTTAAATGACCAGCATTGGATGTCAGAGTACTAGTGCTTTGTATCAGTTTCAGAAGCAGAGTTGGACTAGATATGGTTCGTATATGTAGGAAACACCGTTCTTTTGTTCTCATCACACTCACGTTTCCTGCTGTCTTAGAGACTCTGGAAAGCTAGAGCGTGCTTCTTGCTCTAAAGCAGAGTGTGATCTATATAGCAGAACTCTGATGTGTATTTCACTTCAGAAATGGAGTTAAATCCCGGGCTCTGAGACTTCCTACAAGAAAGACTTCGTTTCAGGTAGGCAGTCACTTTTCAGTTCAAACGAACTACATCGTTCACGAAGATTAAGAGTTTCCCTTCTTAACTACCAAGCATTGGATGTTAGAGGACCAGTGCTTTGTATCTGTTTCAGAAGCAGAATTGGACTAGATATGGTCCGTATGTGTAGGAAACACCGTTCTTTTGTTCTCAGCACACTCATGTTTCCTGCTGTCTTAGAGACTCTAGAAAGCAAGAGTGTGCTTCTTGCTCTAAAACAGAGTGTGAGCAATGGATGAGAACTCTGCTGTGAGTTTCAATTCAGAAATGGAGTTAAATCCCAGGCTCTGTGTCTTCATACAAGCAAGACTTCGTTTCAGGTAAGGGCAGTTACCTTACAGCTCAAACGAACTACATAGTTCACGAAGCTCACACGTTTCTCATCTTAACTGAGAAGCATTGAATGTTAGGGGACCAGTGCTTTGTATCAGTTCAGAAGCAGATTTGAACTCGATATGGCCTATATGTGTAGGAAACACCGCTTTTTTGTTCTGAGCTCACTCAAGTTTCTTGCTGTATTAGAGAAACTAGAAAGCTAGGGCGTGCTTCTTCCTGTAAAGCAGAGTGTGATCAATGGATCAGAACCCTGCTGTCCGTTTCACTTCAGAAATGGTGTTAAATCCTGGCTCTGAGTCTTCCGACAAGCCAGACTTCGATTCCAATAAGGGCAGTTACTTTACAGGTCAAATGAACTACATAGTTCACGAAGCTCACACATTTCTCATCTTAACTTAGAAGCATTGGATGTTAGAAAACCAGTGCTTTGATCAGTTCAGAAGCAGAGTTGAACTAGATATGGCCTGTATGTGTAGGAAACACTGCTTTATTGTTCTGAGCACACTCAAGTTTCCTGCTGTATTAGAGACTCTAGAAAGCAAGAGCATGGATGAGAACTATGCTGTGTGTTTCCCTTCAGAAATGGATTTAAATTCCAGGCTCTGTGTCTTCATACAAGCAAGACTTCGTTTCAAGTAAGGGCAGTCACTTTTCAGCTCAAACGATCTACATCGTTCACGAAACTCACACGTTTCTCATCTTTACGGACAAGCATTGGATGGTAGAGGACCAGTGCTTTGTATCAGTTTCAGAAGCAGAGTTGAACTAGATATGGTCCGTATGTGTAGGAAACACTGTTCTTTTCTTCTGAGCACAACAACGTTTCCTGCTGTATTAGAGATTCTAGAAATCAAGACCGTTCTTCTTGCTCTAAAGCAGAGTGTGATCCATGGATGAGAACTATACTGTGTGTTTCCCTTCAGAAATGGAGTTAAATCCCAGGCTCTGGGTCTTCCTACAAGCACCACTTCGTTTCAGGTAAGGGCAGTCACTCTTCAGGTCAAATGAACTACATCTTTCACGAAGCTCACACGTTTCTCATCTTAACTCACAAGCATTGGATGTTAGGGGACCTGTGGTTTCTTTCAGTTTCAGAAGCAGAGTTGAACGTGATATGGTCCGTATGTGTACAAAACACTGTTCTTTTCTTCTGAGCACAACCACGTTTCCTGCTGTATTAGAGATTCTAGAAGCAAGAGTGTTCTTCTTGCTCTAAAGCAGAGTGTGATCCATGGATGAGAACTATACTGTGCTTTTCCCTTCAGAAATGGAGTTAAATCATAGGCTCTTTGTCTTCCTACAAGCACTACTTCATTTCAGGTAAGAGCAGTCACTCTTCAGCTCAAACGAACTACATCGTTCACGAAGCTCACACGTTTCTCATCTTAAATGACAAGCATTGGATGTTAGAGGACCAGTGCTTTGTATCACTTTCAGAAGCAGAGTTGGACTGTATATGGTCCGCATGTGTAGGAAACACCATTCATTTGTTCTCAGCACACTCAAGTTTCCTGCTCTCTTTGAGATAATAGAAGGCTAGAGCGTGCTTCTTGCTCTTAAGCAGTGTGTGATCAATGAATGAGAAATCTGTTGTGTGTTTCAATTCAGAAATGGAGTTAAATCCCAGGCTCTGAGTCTTCCTACAAGCAAGACTTCTTTTGATGTAAGGGCAGTTACTTTACAGATCAAACGAATTACATCGATCACGAAGCTCACACATTTCTCATCCTAACTGAGAAGCATTGGATGTTAGAGGACCTTTGCTTTGTATCAATTTCAAGCAGAGTTGAACTAGAAATGGTCCGTATGTATAGGAAACACCGTTCTATTCTTCTGAGCACACTCATGTTTCCTGCTGTATTGGAGACTCTAGAAAGGTAGAGCGTGCTTCTTGCTCTTAATCAGAATGTGATCCATGTATGAGAAATGAGTTGTGTGTTTGCCTTCAGAAATGGATTTAAATTCCAGGCTCTGTGTCTTCCTATAAGCAAGACTTCGTTTCAAGTAAGGGCAGTCCCTTTTAGCTCAAACGAACTACATCGTTCACAAAGCTCACACGTTTCTCATCTTAACTCACAAGCATTGGATGTTAGAGGACCAGTGTTTTGTATCAGTTTCAGCAGCAGAGTTGGACTAGATATGGTCCGTATGTGTAGGAAACACCGTTCATTTGTTCTGAGCACACTCACTTTTCCTGCTTTATTAGAGAATCTAGAAAGCAAGAGTGTGCTTCTTGCTCTAAAACAGAGTGTGAGCAATGGATGAGAACTCTGCTGTGAGTTTCAGTTCAGAAATGGAGTTAAATCCCAGGCTCTGAGTCTTCCTACAAGCAAAACTTCGTTTCATGTAAGAGCAGTTACTTTACAGCTCAAATGAACTACAACGTTCATGAACCTCAGATGTTTCTCATCTTAACTGACAAGCATTGGATGTTAGAGGACCTGTGTATTGCTTCAGTTTCAGAAGCAGAGTTGAACTAGATATGGGCTGTATGTGTAGGAAACACCGTTCTTTTGTTCAGAGCTCACTCAAATTTCCTGCTCTATTAGAGACTCTAGAAAGGTAGAGCGTGCTTCTTGCTCTAAGGCAGAGTGTGATCAATGGATGAGAACTCTGTTGTGTGTTTCACTTCTGAAATGGAGTTAAATCCCAGGCTCTGACTCTTCCTACAAGCAAGACTTCTTTTCAGGTAAGGGCTGTTTCTTTACAGCTCAAACGAACTACATCGTTCACGAATCTCACACGTTTCTCATCTTAAATTAAGAGCATTGGATGTTAGAGGACCTGTGGTTTGTTTCAGTTTCAGAAGCAGAGTTGAACTAGACATTGTCTGTATGTATAGGAAACACCGTTCTTTTCTTCTGAGCACACTCACGTTTCCTGCGGTATTAGAGACTCTAGAAAGCAAGAGCGAGCTTCTTGGTCTTAATCAGAATGTGATCCATGGATGAGAAATGAGTTGTGTGTTTGCCTTCAGAAATGGATTTCAATTCCAGGCTCTGTGTCTTCCTACACGCAAGACTTCGTTTCAAGTAAGGGCAGTCACTCTTCAGCTCAAACGAATTACATCGTTCACGAAGATAACATGTTTCTCATCTTAAATGAGAAGCATTGGATGTTAGAGGACCAGTGCTTTGTATCAGTTTCAGAAGCAGAGTTGGACTAGATATGGTCCGTATGTGTAGGAAACACCGTTCATTTGTTCTCAGCACACTGAAGTTTCCTGCTGTCTTAGAGACTCGCGAAAGCTACAGCATGCTTCTTGCTCTAAAGCAGAGTGTGATCACTCGATGAGAACTCTGTTGTGTGTTTCACTTCTGAAATGGAGTTAAATCCCAGGCTCTGACTCTTCCTACAAGCAAGACTTCTTTTCAGGTAAGGGCTGTTTCTTTACAGCTCAAACGAACTACCTCGTTCACGAATCTCACACGTTTCTCATCTTAACTGAGAAGCATTGGATGTTAGAGGACCTGTGGTTTGTTTCAGTTTCAGAAGCAGAGTTGAACTAGATATTGTCTGTATGTATATGAAACACAGTTCTTTTCTTCTGAGCACACTCAGGTTCCTGCGGTATTAGAGACTCTAGAAAGCAAGAGCGAGCTTCGTGCTCTTAATCAGAATGTGATCCACGTATGAGAGATGAGTTGTGTGTTTGCCTTCAGAAATGGATTTAAATTCCAGGCTCTGTGTCTTCCTATAAGCAAGACTTCGTTTCAAGTAAGGGCAGTCCCTTTTAGCTCAAACGAACTACATCGTTCACAAAGCTCACACGTTTCTCATCTTAACTGACAAGCATTGGATGTTAGAGGACCAGTGCTTTGTATCAGTTTCAGCAGCAGAGTTGGACTAGATATGGTCCGTATGTGTAGGAAACACCGTTCATTTGTTCTGAGCACACTCACTTTTCCTGCTCTATTAGAGACTCTAGAAAGCAAGAGCGGGCTTCTTGCTCTAAAGCACAGTGTGATCCATGCATGAAAACTATGCTGTGTGTTTCCCTTCAGAATTGGAGTTAAATCCCATGCTCTGTATCTTCCTAAATGCACTACTTCTTTTCAGGTAAGGGCAGTCACTCTCCAGCTCAAATGAACTACATCGTTCACGAGGCTCAAACGATTCTCATCTTAAATGACAAGCATTGGATGTTAGAGGACCAGTGCTTTGTATCACTTTCATAAGCAGAGTTGGACTAGATATGGTCCGTTTGTGTAGGAAACACCGTTCATTTGTTCTCAGCACACTCAAGTTTCCTGCTGTCTTAGAGAGAATAGAAAGCTAGAGCGTGCTTCTTGCTCTAAAGCAGTGTGTGATCAATGCATGAGAACTCTGTTGTGTGTTTCACTTCAGAAATGGAGTTAAATCCCTGGCTCTGAGTCTTCCTACAAGCAACACTTCGTTTCAGGAAAGGGCAGATTCTTTACAGCTCAAACGAACTACATCGTTCACAAATCTCACACGTTTCTCATCTTAACTGAGAAGCATTGGATGTTAGAGGACCTGTGGTTTGTTTCAGTTTCAGAAGAAGAGTTGAACTAGATATGGTCTGTATGTGTAGGAAACACCATTCATTTGTTCTGAGCACACTCACGTTTCCTGCTGTATTAGATAATCTAGAAAGCAAGTGCGTGCTTCTTGCTCTAAAGCAGAGTGTGATCCAAGGATGAGAACTATGCTGTGAGTTTCCGTTCAGAAATGGAGTTAAGTCCCAGGCTCTGTGTCTTCCTACAAGCAAGACTTCGTTTCATGTAAGGGCAGTTACTTTTCAGCTCAAACGAACTACATCATTCACGAAGCTCACACGTTTCTCATCTTAACTGACAAGCATTGGATGTTAGAGGACCTGTGTTTTCTTTCAGTTTCAGAAGCAGAGTTGAACTAGATATTGTCCGTATGTGTAGGAAAAACTGTTCTTTTCTTCTGAGCACAACCACGTTTCCTGCTGTATTAGAAATTCTAGAAATCAAGAGCATGCTTCTTGCTCTAAAGCAGAGTGTGATCCATGGATGAGAACTCTGTTGTGTGTTTCCCTACAGAAATGGAGTTAAATCCCAGGCTCTGTGTCTTGCTACAAGCAAGACTTCGTTTCATGTAGGCGGTCACTTTTCAGTTCAAATGAACTACATTGTTCACGAAGCTTACAAGTTTCCCTTCTTAACTACCAAGCATTGGATGTTAGAATACCAGTGCTTCGTATCAGTTTCAGAAGCAGAGTTGGACTAGATATGGTCCCTATGTGTAGGAAACACCGTTCATTTGTTCTGAGCACACTCACTTTTCCTGCTGTATTAGAGAATCTAGAAAGCAAGTGTGTGCTTCTTGCTCTAAAGCAGAGTGTGATCCAAGGATGAGAACTATGCTGTGTGTTTCACTTCAGAAATGGAGTTAAATCCCAGGCTCTGAGGCTTCCTCCAAGGAAGACTTCATTTCATGTAAGAGCAGTTACTTTACAGCTCAAATGAACTACATCGTTCACAAAGCTCACACGTTTCTCATCTTAACTGACAGGCATTGGATGTTAGAGGACCAGTGCTTTGTATCAGTTTCAGCAGCAGAGTTGGACTAGATATGGTCCGTATGTGTAGGAAACACCGTTCATTTGTTCTGAGCACACTCACTTTTCCTGCTGTATTAGAGAATCTAGAAAGCAAGTGTGTGCTTCTTGCTCTAAAGCAGAGTGTGATCCAAGGATGAGAACTATGCTGTGTGTTTCCCTTCAGAAATGGAGTTAAATCCCAGGCTCTGTGTCTTCCTACAAGCAAGACTTCATTTCATGTAAGGGCAGTTACTTTTCAGTTCAAACGAACTACATCATTCACGAAGCTCATACGTTTCTCATCTTAAATGACAAGCATTGGATGTCAGAGTACTAGTGCTTTGTATCAGTTTCAGAAGCAGAGTTGGACTAGATATGGTTCGTATATGTAGGAAACACCGTTCTTTTGTTCTCATCACACTCGCGTTTCCTGCTGTCTTAGAGACTCTGGAAAGCTAGAGCGTGCTTCTTGCTCTAAAGCAGAGTGTGATCTATATAGCAGAACTCTGATGTGTATTTCCTTCACAAATGGAGTTAAATCCCGGGCTCTGAGACTTCCTACAAGAAAGACTTCGTTTCAGGTAGGCAGTCACTTTTCAGTTCAAACGAACTACATCGTTCACGAAGATTAAGAGTTTCCCTTCTTAACTACCAAGCATTGGATGTTAGAGGACCAGTGCTTTGTATCTGTTTCAGAAGCAGAATTGGACTAGATATGGTCCTTATGTGTAGGAAACACCGTTCTTTTGTTCTCAGCACACTCATGTTTCCTGCTGTCTTAGAGACTCTAGAAAGCAAGAGTGTGCTTCTTGCTCTAAAACAGAGTGTGAGCAATGGATGAGAACTCTGCTGTGAGTTTCAATTCAGAAATGGAGTTAAATCCCAGGCTCTGAGTCTTCCTACAAGCAAAACTTCGTTTCATGTAAGAGCAGTTACTTTACAGCTCAAATGAACTACAACGTTCATGAACCTCAGATGTTTCTCATCTTAACTGACAAGCATTGGATGTTAGAGGAACTGTGGATTGCTTCAGTTTCAGAAGCAGAGTTGAACTAGATATGGGCTGTATGTGTAGGAAACACTGTTCTTTTCTTCTGAGCACAAACACGTTTCCTGCTGTATTAGAGATTCTAGAAATCAAGACTGTTCTTCTTGCTCTAAAGCAGAGTGTGATCCATGGATGAGAACTATACTGTGTGTTTCCCTTCAGAAATGGAGTTAAATCCCAGGCTCTGTGTCTTCCTACAAGCACCACTTCGTTTCAGGTAAGGGCAGTCACTCTTCAGCTCAAATGAACTACATCTTTCACGAAGCTCACACGTTTCTCATCTTAACTCACAAGCATTGGATGTTAGCGGACCTGTGGTTTCTTTCAGTTTCAGAAGCAGAGTTGAACGAGATATGGTCCGTATGTGTACAAAACACTGTTCTTTTCTTCTGAGCACAACCACGTTTCCTGCTGTATTAGAGATTCTAGAAGCAAGAGCGTTCTTCTTGCTCCAAAGCAGAGTGTGATCCATGGATGAGAACTATACTGTGTTTTTCCCTTCAGAAATGGAGTTAAATCACAGGCTCTTTGTCTTCCTACAAGCACTACTTCGTTTCAGGTAAGAGCAGTCACTCTTCAGCTCAAACGAACTACATCGTTCACGAAGCTCACACGTTTCTCATCTTAAATGACAAGCATTGGATGTTAGAGGACCAGTGCTTTGTATCAGTTTCAGAAGCAGAGTTGGACTAGATATGGTCCGTATGTGTAGGAAACACAGTTCTTTTGTTCTCAGCACACTCACGTTTCCTGCTGTCTTAGAGACTCTAGAAATCTAGAGCGTGCTTCTTGCTCTAAAGCAGAGTGTGATCAATGGATGAGAAATCTGCTGTCTGTTTAACTTCAGAAATGGAGATAAATACCAGGCTCTGAATTTTCCTAAAAGGAAGATTCCGATTCAAGTAAGGGCAGTTACTTTACAGCTCAAACGAACTACATCGTTCACGACGCACACACGTTTCTCATCTTAACTGACAAACATTGAATGTTAGAGGACCAGTTCTTTGTTTCAGTTTCAGAAGCAGAATTGAACTAGATATGGTCCATATGTGTAGGAAACACTGTTCTTTTCTTCTGAGCACAACCATGTTTCCTGCTGTATTAGAGATTCTAGAAAGCAAGATAGTGCTTTTTGTTCTAAAGCAGAGTGTGAGCAATGGATGAGAACTCTGCTGTGTGTTTCACTTCAGAAATTGAGTTAAATCCCAGGCTCTGAGTCTTCCTAAAAGCAAGACTACTTTTCAGGTAAGGGTAGTTACTTTACAGCTCAAACGAACTACATCGTTCACGAAATTCACACGTTTCTCATCTAAACTGACAAGCATTGGATGTTAGAGGACCTCTGGTTTGTTTCAGAGTCAGAAGCAGAGATGAACAAGATATGGTCCCTATGTGTAGGAAACACCGTTCATTTGTTCTGAGCACACTCACTTTTCCTGCTGTATTAGAGAATCTAGAAAGCAAGTGTGTGCTTCTTGCTCTAAAGCAGAGTGTGATCCAAGGATGAGAACTATGCTGTGTGTTTCACTTCAGAAATGGAGTTAAATCCCAGGCTCTGAGGCTTCCTCCAAGGAAGACTTCATTTCATGTAAGAGCAGTTACTTTACAGCTCAAATGAACTACATCGTTCACAAAGCTCACACGTTTCTCATCTTAACTGACAGGCATTGGATGTTAGAGGACCAGTGCTTTGTATCAGTTTCAGCAGCAGAGTTGGACTAGATATGGTCCGTATGTGTAGGAAACACCGTTCATTTGTTCTGAGCACACTCACTTTTCCTGCTGTATTAGAGAATCTAGAAAGCAAGTGTGTGCTTCTTGCTCTAAAGCAGAGTGTGATCCAAGGATGAGAACTATGCTGTGTGTTTCCCTTCAGAAATGGAGTTAAATCCCAGGCTCTGTGTCTTCCTACAAGCAAGACTTCGTTTCATGTAAGGGCAGTTACTTTTCAGTTCAAACGAACTACATCATTCACGAAGCTCATACGTTTCTCATCTTAAATGACAAGCATTGGATGTCAGAGTACTAGTGCTTTGTATCAGTTTCAGAAGCAGAGTTGGACTAGATATGGTTCGTATATGTAGGAAACACCGTTCTTTTGTTCTCATCACACTCACGTTTCCTGCTGTCTAAGAGACTCTGGAAAGCTAGAGCGTGCTTCTTGCTCTAAAGCAGAGTGTGATCTATATAGCAGAACTCTGATGTGTATTTCCTTCAGAAATGGAGTTAAATCCCGGGCTCTGAGACTTCCTACAAGAAAGACTTCGTTTCAGGTAGGCAGTCACTTTTCAGTTCAAACGAACTACATCGTTCACGAAGATTAAGAGTTTCCCTTCTTAACTACCAAGCATTGGATGTTAGAGGACCAGTGCTTTGTATCTGTTTCAGAAGCAGAATTGGACTAGATATGGTCCTTATGTGTAGGAAACACCGTTCTTTTGTTCTCAGCACACTCATGTTTCCTGCTGTCTTAGAGACTCTAGAAAGCAAGAGTGTGCTTCTTGCTCTAAAACAGAGTGTGAGCAATGGATGAGAACTCTGCTGTGAGTTTCAATTCAGAAATGGAGTTAAATCCCAGGCTCTGAGTCTTCCTACAAGCAAAACTTCGTTTCATGTAAGAGCAGTTACTTTACAGCTCAAATGAACTACAACGTTCATGAACCTCAGATGTTTCTCATCTTAACTGACAAGCATTGGATGTTAGAGGAACTGTGGATTGCTTCAGTTTCAGAAGCAGAGTTGAACTAGATATGGGCTGTATGTGTAGGAAACACTGTTCTTTTCTTCTGAGCACAAACACGTTTCCTGCTGTATTAGAGATTCTAGAAATCAAGACTGTTCTTCTTGCTCTAAAGCAGAGTGTGATCCATGGATGAGAACTATACTGTGTGTTTCCCTTCAGAAATGGAGTTAAACCCCAGGCTCTGTGTCTTCCTACAAGCACCACTTCGTTTCAGGTAAGGGCAGTCACTCTTCAGCTCAAATGAACTACATCTTTCACGAAGCTCACACGTTTCTCATCTTAACTCACAAGCATTGGATGTTAGCGGACCTGTGGTTTCTTTCAGTTTCAGAAGCAGAGTTGAACGAGATATGGTCCGTATGTGTACAAAACACTGTTCTTTTCTTCTGAGCACAACCACGTTTCCTGCTGTATTAGAGATTCTAGAAGCAAGAGCGTTCTTCTTGCTCCAAAGCAGAGTGTGATCCATGGATGAGAACTATACTGTGTTTTTCCCTTCAGAAATGGAGTTAAATCACAGGCTCTTTGTCTTCCTACAAGCACTACTTCGTTTCAGGTAAGAGCAGTCACTCTTCAGCTCAAACGAACTACATCGTTCACGAAGCTCACACGTTTCTCATCTTAAATGACAAGCATTGGATGTTAGAGGACCAGTGCTTTGTATCAGTTTCAGAAGCAGAGTTGGACTAGATATGGTCCGTATGTGTAGGAAACACAGTTCTTTTGTTCTCAGCACACTCACGTTTCCTGCTGTCTTAGAGACTCTAGAAATCTAGAGCGTGCTTCTTGCTCTAAAGCAGAGTGTGATCAATGGATGAGAAATCTGCTGTCTGTTTAACTTCAGAAATGGAGATAAATACCAGGCTCTGAATTTTCCTAAAAGGAAGATTCCGATTCAAGTAAGGGCAGTTACTTTACAGCTCAAACGAACTACATCGTTCACGACGCACACACGTTTCTCATCTTAACTGACAAACATTGAATGTTAGAGGACCAGTTCTTTGTTTCAGTTTCAGAAGCAGAATTGAACTAGATATGGTCCATATGTGTAGGAAACACTGTTCTTTTCTTCTGAGCACAACCATGTTTCCTGCTGTATTAGAGATTCTAGAAAGCAAGATAGTGCTTTTTGCTCTAAAGCAGAGTGTGAGCAATGGATGAGAACTCTGCTGTGTGTTTCACTTCAGAAATTGAGTTAAATCCCAGGCTCTGAGTCTTCCTAAAAGCAAGACTACTTTTCAGGTAAGGGTAGTTACTTTACAGCTCAAACGAACTACATCGTTCACGAAATTCACACGTTTCTCATCTAAACTGACAAGCATTGGATGTTAGAGGACCTCTGGTTTGTTTCAGAGTCAGAAGCAGAGATGAACAAGATATGGTCCATATGTGTAGGAAAAACCGATCTTTTGTTCTGAGCATGCTAAAGTTTCCTGCTGTATTAGAGACTCTAGAAAGCAAGAGCGTGCTTCTTGCTCTAAAGCAGAGTGTGATCCATGGATGAGAACTGTGTTGTGTGTTTCCCTTCAGAAATGGAGTTAAATCCCATGCTCTGTGTCTTCCTACAAGCAAGACTTCGGTTCAGGGAAGGGCAGTCACTTTTCAGCTCAAACGAACTACATCGTTCACGAAGCTCACACGTTTCTCATCTTAAATGACAAGCATTGGATGTTAGAGGACCAGTGCTTTGTATCAGTTTCAGAAGCAGAGTTGGACTAGATATGGTCCGTATGTATAGGAAACACCGTTCTTTGGTCTCAGCACACTCACGTTTCCTGCTGTCTTAGAGAATCTAGAAAGCAAGAGTGTGCTTCTTGCTCTAAAGCAGAGTGTGATCTATGGATGAGAACTCTGCTGTGTGTTTCACTTCACAAATGGAGTTAAATCCCAGGATCTGTGTCTTCCTACAAGCTAGACTTCGTTTCCAGTAAGGGCAGTCACTTTTCAGCTCAAACAAACTAAAACGTTCACAAAGCTAACACGTTTCTCATCTTAACTGTCAAGCATAGAATGTTAGAGGACCAATGCTATGTATCAGTTTCAGAAGCAGAGTTGGACTAGATAAGGTCCATATTTGTAAGAAACACCGTTCATTTGTTCTCAGCACAATCAAGTTTCCTGCTCTCTTAGAGACTCTAGAAAGCCTGAGCGTGTTTCTTGCTCTAAAGCAGAGTGTGATCAATGGATGAGAACTCTGTTGTGTGTTTCACTACAGAAATGGAGTTAAATCCCTGGCTCTGAGTCTTCCTACAAGCAAGACTTCGATTCAAGTAAGGGCAGTCACTTTTCAGCTCAAACGAACTACATCATTCATGAAGCTCACACATTTCTCATCTTAACTGAGAAGCATTGGATGTTAGAGAACCAGTGCCTTGATCAGTTCAGAAGCAGAATTGAACTAGATATGGCATGTATGTGTAGGAAACACTGCTTTTTTGTTCTGAGCACACTCAAGTTTCCTGCTGTATTAGAGACTCTAGAAAGCAAGAGCATGGATGAGAACTATGCTATATGTTTCCCTTCAGAAATGGATTTAAATTTCAGGCTCTGTGTCTTCATACAAGCAAGACTTCGTTTCAGGTAAGGGCAGTCACCTACAGCTCAAACGAACTACATCGTTCACGAAGCTCACACATTTCTCATCTTAACTGAGAAGCATTGGATGTTAGAGGACCTTTGCTTTGTATCAATTTCAAGCACAGTTGATCTAGATATGGTCCGTATGTATAGGAAACACTGTTCTTTTCTTCTGAGCACACTCACGTTTCCTGCTTTATTAGAGAATCTAGAAAGCAAGAGCGTGCTTCTTGCTCTAAAGCAGAGTGTGTTCCATGGATGACAACTGTGTTGTGTGTTTCCCTTCAGAAATGGAGTTAAATCCCAGCCTCTTTGTCTTCCTACAAGCAAGACTTCGTTTCAGGTAAGGGCAGTTACTTTACAGCTCAAACGAACTACATACTTCACGAAGCTCACACTTTTCTCATCTTAACTGAGAAGAATTGGATGTTAGAGAACCAGTGCTTTGTATCAGTTCAGAAGCAGAGTTGAACTAGATATGGCCTGTATGTGTAGGAAACACCGTTCATTTGTTCTGAGCACACTCACGTTTCCTTCTGTATTAGAGATTCTAGAAAGCTGGAGCGTGTTTCTTGCTCTAAAGAAGAATGTGATCAATGGATGAGAACTCTGTTGTGTGTTTCAGTTCAGAAATGGAGTTAAATCCCTGGCTCTGAGTCTTCCTACAAGCAAGATTTCGTTTCAGGTAAGGGCAGTTACCTTACAGCTCAAACGAACTACATCGTTATCGATGCTCACACATTGCTCATCTTAACTGAGAAGCATTGGATGTTAGAGGACCTTTGCTTTGTATCAATTTCAAGCAGAGTTGAACTAGATATGGTCCGTATGTGTAGGAAACACTGTTCTTTTCTACTGAGCACAACAACGTTTCCTGCTCTATTAGAGATTCTAGAAATCAAGATCGTTCTTCTTGCTCTAAAGCAGAGTGTGATCCATGGATGAGAACTATACTGTCTGTTTCCCTTCAGAAATGGAGTTAAATCCCAGGCTCTGTGTCTTCATACAAGCAAGACTTCGTTTCAGGTAAGGGCAGTTACCTTACAGCTCAAACGAACTACATAGTTCACGAAGCTCACACGTTTCTCATCTTAACTGAGAAGCATTGAATGTTAGGGGACCAGTGCTTTGTATCAGTTCAGAAGCAGATTTGAACTCGATATGGCCTATATGTGTAGGAAACACCGCTTTTTTGTTCTGAGCTCACTCAATTTTCTTGCTGTATTAGAGAAACTAGAAAGCTAGGGCGTGCTTCTTCCTGTAAAGCAGAGTGTGATCAATGGATCAGAACCCAGCTGTCCGTTTCACTTCAGAAATGGTGTTAAATCCTGGCTCTGAGTCTTCCGACAAGCCAGACTTCGATTCCAATAAGGGCAGTTACTTTACAGGTCAAATGAACTACATAGTTCACGAAGCTCACACATTTCTCATCTTAACTGAGAAGCATTGGATGTTAGAAAACCAGTGCTTTGATCAGTTCAGAAGCAGAGTTGAACTAGATATGGCCTGTATGTGTAGGAAACACTGCTTTTTTGTTCTGAGCACACTCAAGTTTCCTGCTGTATTAGAGACTCTAGAAAGCAAGAGCATGGATGAGAACTATGCTGTGTGTTACCCTTCAGAAATGGATTTAAATTCCAGGCTCTGTGTCTTCATACAAGCAAGACTTCGTTTCAAGTAAGGGCAGTCACTTTTCAGCTCAAACGATCTACATCGTTCACGAAACTCACACGTTTCTCATCTTTACGGACAAGCATTGGATGGTAGAGGACCAGTGCTTTGTATCAGTTTCAGAAGCAGAGTTGAACTAGATATGGTCCATATGTGTAGGAAACACTGTTCTTTTCTTCTGAGCACAACAACGTTTCCTGCTGTATTAGAGATTCTAGAAATCAAGACCGTTCTTCTTGCTCTAAAGCAGAGTGTGATCCATGGATGAGAACTATACTGTGTGTTTCCCTTCAGAAATGGAGTTAAATCCCAGGCTCTGTGTCTTCCTACAAGCACCACTTCGTTTCAGGTAAGGGCAGTCACTCTTCAGCTCAAATGAACTACATCTTTCACGAAGCTCACACGTTTCTCATCTTAACTCACAAGCATTGGATGTTAGGGGACCTGTGGTTTCTTTCAGTTTCAGAAGCAGAGTTGAACGAGATATGGTCCGTATGTGTACAAAACACTGTTCTTTTCTTCTGAGCACAACCACTTTTCCTGCTGTATTAGAGATTCTAGAAGCAAGAGCGTTCTTCTTGCTCTAAAGCAGAGTGTGATCCATGGATGAGAACTATACTGTGCTTTTCCCTTCAGAAATGGAGTTAAATCATAGGCTCTTTGTCTTCCTACAAGCACTACTTCATTTCAGGTAAGAGCAGTCACTCTTCAGCTCAAACGAACTACATCGTTCACGAAGCTCACACGTTTCTCATCTTAAATGACAAGCATTGGATGTTAGAGGACCAGTGCTTTGTATCACTTTCAGAATCAGAGTTGGACTAGATATGGTCCGTATGTGTAGGTAACACCGTTCATTTGTTCTCAGCACACTCAAGTTTCCTGCTGTCTTAGAGACTCTAGAAAGCAAGAGCGTGCTTCAGGCTCTAAAGCAGAGTGTGATCAATGGATGAGAACTCTGTTGTGTGTTTCACTTCAGAAATGGAGTTAAGACCCTGGCTCTGAGTCTTCCTACAATCAAGACTTCCTTTCAGGTACGGGCAGTTAGTTTACAGCTCAAACAAACTACATCGTTCAGGAAGCTCACACGTTTCTCATCTTAACTGATAAGCATTGGATGTAAGAGGACCTTTGCTTTGTATCACTTTCATGCAGAGTTAGACTAGATATGGTCTGTATGTATAGGAAACACTGTACTTTCTTCTGTGCACACACACGTTTCCTGCTGTATTAGAGACTCTAGAAAGCAAGAGCGTGCTTCTTGCTCGAAAGCAGAGTGTGATCCATGGATGAGAAATCTGTTGTGTGTTTCCCTTCAGAAATGGAGTTAAATCCCAGGCTCCGTGTCTTGCTACAAGCAAGACTTCGTTTCAGGTAGGCGGTCACTTTTCAGTTCAAACGAAATACATCGTTCACGAAGCTTACAAGTTTCCCTTCTTAATTACCAAGCATTGGATGTTAGAAGACCAGTGCTTTGTATAAGTTTCAGAAGCAGAGTTGGACTAGATATGGTACGTATGTGTAGGAAACACCGTTCTTTTGTTCTGAGCACACTCACGTTCCCTGCTGTCTTAGAGACTCTAGAAAGCAAGAGTGTGATTCTTGCTCTAAAGCTGAGTGTGAGCAATGGATGAGAACTCTGCTGTGTGTTTCACTTCAGAAATGGAGTTAAATCCCAGGCTCTGAGTCTTCCTACAAGCAAGACTTCATTTCATGTAAGGGCAGTCACTCTCCAGCTCAAACGAACTACATCGTTCACGAAGCTCACACGATTCTCATCTTAAATGACAAGCATTGGATGTTAGAGGACCAGTGCTTTGTATCACTTTCATAAGCAGATTTGGACTAGATATGGTCCGTTTGTGTAGGATACACCGTTCATTTGTTCTCAGCACACTCAATTTTCCTGCTGTCTTAGAGAGAATAGAAAGCTAGAGCGTGCTTCTTGCTCTAAAGCAGTGTGTGATCAATGGATGAGAACTCTGTTGTGTGTTTCACTTCAGAAATGGAGTTAAATCCCTGGCTCTGAGTCTTCCTACAAGCAACACTTCGTTTCAGGTAAGGGCAGATTCTTTTCAACACAAATGAACTACATCATTCATGAAGCTCACACGTTTCTCATCTTAACTGACAAGCATTGGATGTTAGAGGACCTGTGTTTTCTTTCAGTTTCAGAAGCAGAGTTGAACTAGATATGGTCCGTATGTGTAGGAAAAACTGTTCTTTTCTTCTGAGAACAACCACGTTTCCTGCTGTATTAGAAATTCTAGAAAGCAAGAGCGTTCTTCTTGCTCTAAAGCAGAGTGTGATCCATGGATGAGAACTATACTGTGTGTTTCCCTTCAGAAATGGAGTTAAATCCTAGGCTTTGTGTCTTCCTACATGCACTACTTCGTTTCAGGTAAGGTCAGTCACTCTTCATCTCAAAAGTACTACATCGTTCACGAAGCTCACACGTTTCTCATATTAAATGACAAGCATTGGATGTTAGAGTACCAGTGCTTTGTATCAGTTTCAGAATCAGAGTTGGACTAGATATGGCCCGTATGTGTTTGAAACACCGTTCTTTTGTTCTCAGCACACACACGTTTCCTGCTGTCTTAGAGACTCTAGAAAGCAAGAGCATGCTCCAGCCTCTAAAGAAGAGTGTGATCTATATAGCAGAACTCTGATGTGTGTTTCACTTCAGATATGGAGTTAAATCCCAGGCTCTGAGTCTTCCTACAAGCAAGACTTCATTTCATGTAAGAGCAGTCACTTTTCAGCTCAAATGAACTACATCGGTCACGAAGCTCACACCTTTCTCATCTTAACTGACAAGCATTGAATGTTAGAGGACCAGTGCATTGTATCAGTTTCAGAAGCAGAGTTGGACTAGATATGGTCCGTGGGTGTAGGATACACCGTTCACTTGTTCTCAGCACACTCAAGTTTCCTGCTGTCTTAGAGACTCTGGAAAGCTAGAGCGTGCTTCTTGCTCTAAAGCAGAGTGTGATCCAAGGCTGAGAACTATGTTGTGTGTTTCCCTTCAGAAATGGAGTTAAATCCCAGGCTCTGTGTCTTCCTCCAAGCAAGACTTCATTTCATGTAAGAGCAGTTACTTTACAGCTCAAATGAACTACATCGTTCACAAAGCTCACACGTTTCTCATCTTAACTGACAAGCATTGGATGTTAGAGGACCAGTGCTTTGTATCAGTTTCAGCAGCAGAGTTGGACTAGATATGGTCCGTATGTGTAGGAAACACCGTTCATTTGTTCTGAGCACACTCACTTTTCCTGCTGTATTAGAGAATCTAGAAAGCAAGTGTGTGCTTCTTGCTCTAAAGCAGAGTGTGATCCAAGGATGAGAACTATGCTGTGTGTTTCCCTTCAGAAATGGAGTTAAATCCCAGGCTCTGTGTCTTCCTACAAGCAAGACTTTGTTTCCTGTAAGGGCAGTTACTTTTCAGCTCAAACGAACTACATCATTCACGAAGCTCATACGTTTCTCATCTTAAATGACAAGCATTGGATGTCAGAGTACTAGTGCTTTGTGTCAGTTTCAGAAGCAGAGTTGGACTAGATATGGTTCGTATATGTAGGAAACACCGTTCTTTTGTTCTCATCACACTCACGTTTCCTGCTGTCTTAGAGACTCTGGAAAGCTAGAGCGTGCTTCTTGCTCTAAAGCAGAGTGTGATCTATATAGCAGAACTCTGATGTGTATTTCACTTCAGAAATGGAGTTAAATCCCAGGCTCTGAGACTTCCTACAAGAAAGACTTCGTTTCAGGTAGGCAGTCACTTTTCAGTTCAAACGAACTACATCGTTCACGAAGATTAAGAGTTTCCCTTCTTAACTACCAAGCATTGGATGTTAGAGGACCAGTGCTTTGTATCTGTTTCAGAAGCAGAGTTGGACTAGATATGGTCCGTATGTGTAGGAAACACCGTTCTTTGTTCTCAGCACACTCATGTTTCCTGCTGTCTTAGAGGCTCTAGAAAGCAAGAGTGTGCTTCTTGCTCTAAAACAGAGTGTGAGCAATGGATGAGAACTCTGCTGTGAGTTTCAATTCAGAAATGGAGTTAAATCCCATGCTCTGAGTCTTCCTACAAGCAAAACTTCGTTTCATGTAAGAGCAGTTACTTTACAGCTCAAATGAACTACAACGTTCATGAACCTCAGATGTTTCTCATCTTAACTGACAAGCATTGGATGTTAGAGGAACTGTGGATTGCTTCAGTTTCAGAAGCAGAGTTGAACTAGATATGGGCTGTATGTGTAGGAAACACCGTTCTTTTGTTCACAGCTCACTCAAATTTCCTGCTGTATTAGAGATTCTAGAAAGCAAGAGCGGGCTTCTTGCTCTAAAGCACAGTGTGATCCAGGCATGAAAACTATGCTGTGTGATTCCCTTCAGAAGTGGAGTTAAATCCCAGGCTCTGTATCTTCCTAAAAGCACTACTTCGTTTCAGGTAAGGGCAGTCACTCTCCAGCTCAAACGAACTACATCGTTCACGAAGCTCACACGATTCTCATCTTAAATGACAAGCATTGGATGTTAGAGGACCAGTGCTTTGTATCACTTTCATAAGCAGATTTGGACTAGATATGGTCCGTTTGTGTAGGATACACCGTTCATTTGTTCTCAGCACACTCAATTTTCCTGCTGTCTTAGAGAGAATAGAAAGCTAGAGCGTGCTTCTTGCTCTAAAGCAGTGTGTGATCAATGGATGAGAACTCTGTTGTGTGTTGCACTTCAGAAATGGAGTTAAATCCCTGGCTCTGAGTCTTCCTACAAGCAACACTTCGTTTCAGGTAAGGGCAGATTCTTTTCAACTCAAACGAACTACATCATTCATGAAGCTCACACGTTTCTCATCTTAACTGACAAGCATTGGATGTTAGAGGACCTGTGTTTTCTTTCAGTTTCAGAAGCAGAGTTGAACTAGATATGGTCCGTATGTGTAGGAAAAACTGTTCTTTTCTTCTGAGAACAACCACGTTTCCTGCTGTATTAGAAATTCTAGAAAGCAAGAGCGTTCTTCTTGCTCTAAAGCAGAGTGTGATCCATGGATGAGAACTATACTGTGTGTTTCCCTTCAGAAATGGAGTTAAATCCTAGGCTTTGTTTCTTCCTACATGCACTACTTCGTTTCAGGTAAGGTCAGTCACTCTTCAGCTCAAAAGTACTACATCGTTCACGAAGCTCACACGTTTCTCATATTAAATGACAAGCATTGGATGTTAGAGTACCAGTGCTTTGTATCAGTTTCAGAATCAGAGTTGGACTAGATATGGCCCGTATGTGTTTGAAACACCGTTCTTTTGTTCTCAGCACACTCACGTTTCCTGCTGTCTTAGAGACTCTAGAAAGCAAGAGCATGCTCCAGCCTCTAAAGAAGAGTGTGATCTATATAGCAGAACTCTGATGTGTGTTTCACTTCAGATATTCAGTTAAATCCCAGGCTCTGAGTCTTCCTACAAGCAAGACTTCGTTTCAGGTAAGGGCAGTTAGTTTACAGCTCAAACGAACTACATCGTTCAGGAAGCTCACACGTTTCTCATCTTAACTGATAAGCATTGGATGTAAGAGGACCTTTGCTTTGTATCACTTTCATGCAGAGTTGAACTAGATATGGTCTGTATGTATAGGAAACACCGTACTTTCTTCTGAGCACACTCACGTTTCCTGCTGTATTAGAGACTCTAGAAAGCAAGAGCATGCTTCTTGCTCTAAAGCAGAGTGTGATCCATGGATGAGAACTCTGTTGTGTGTTTCCCATCAGAAATGGAGTTAAATCCCAGGCTCTGTGTCTTGCTACAAGCAAGACTTCGTTTCAGGTAGGCGGTCACTTTTCAGTTCAAATGAACTACAACATTCACGAAGCTTACAAGTTTCCCTTCTTAACGACCAAGCATTGGATGTTAGAATACCAGTGCTTCGTATCAGTTTCAGAAGCAGAGTTGGACTAGATATGGTCCCTATGTGTAGGAAACACCGTTCATTTATTCTCAGCACACTCAAGTTTCCTGCTGTCTTAGAGTCTCTAGAAATCAAGAGTGTGATTCTTGCTGTAAAGCAAAGTGTGAGCAATGGATGAGAACTCTGCTGTGTGTTTCACTTAGAAATGGAGTTAAATCCCAAGCTCTGAGTCTTCCTCCAAGCAAGACGTCATTTCATGTAAGAGCAGTTACTTTACAGCTCAAATGAACTACATCGTTCACAAAGCTCACACGTTTCTCATCTTAACTGACAAGCATTGGATGTTAGAGGACCAGTGCTTTGTATCAGTTTCAGCAGCAGATTTGGACTAGATATGGTCCGTATGTGTAGGAAACACCGTTCATTTGTTCTGAGCACACTCACTTTTCCTGCTGTATTAGAGAATCTAGAAAGCAAGTGTGTGCTTCTTGCTCTAAAGCAGAGTGTGATCCAAGGATGAGAACTATGCTGTGTGTTTCCCTTCACAAATGGAGTTAAATCCCAGGCTCTGTGTCTTCCCACAAGCAAGACTTCGTATCATGTAAGGGCAGTTACTTTTCAGCTCAAACGAACTACATCATTCACGAAGCTCATACGTTTCTCATCTTAAATGACAAGCATTGGATATCAGAGTACTAGTGCTTTTTATCAGTTTCAGAAGCAGAGTTGGACTAGATATCGTTCGTATATGTAGGAAACACCGTTCTTATGTTCTCATCACACTCACGTTTCCTGCTGTCTTAGAGACTCTGGAAAGCTAGAGCGTGCTTCTTGCTCTAAAGCAGAGTGTGATCTATATAGCAGAACTCTGATGTGTATTTCACTTCAGAAATGGAGTTAAATCCCAGGCTCTGAGACTTCCTACAAAAGACTACGTTTCAGGTAAGGGCAGTTTCTTTACATCTCAAACGAACTACCTCGTTTACGAATCTCACACGTTTCTCATCTTAACTGAGAAGTATTGGATGTTAGATTACCAGTGCTTTGTATCAGTTTCAGAAGCAGAGTTGGACTAGATATGGTCCGTATGTGTAGGAAACACTGTTCATTTGTTCTCAGCACACTGATGTTTCCTGCTGTCTTAGAGACTCTAGAAAGCTAGAGCGTGCGTCTTGCTCTAAAGCAGAGTGTGATCAATGGATGAGAACTCTGTTGTGTGTTTCTCTTCTGAAATGGAGTTAAATCCCAGGCTCTGAGTCTTCCTACAAGCAAGACTTCGTTTCAGGTAGGCGGTCACTTTTCAGTTCAAACGAAATACATCGTTCACGAAGCTTACAAGTTTCCCTTCTTAATTACCAAGCATTGGATGTTAGAAGACCAGTGCTTTGTATAAGTTTCAGAAGCAGAGTTGGACTAGATATGGTACGTATGTGTAGGAAACACCGTTCTTTTGTTCTGAGCACACTCACGTTCCCTGCTGTCTTAGAGACTCTAGAAAGCAAGAGTGTGATTCTTGCTCTAAAGCTGAGTGTGAGCAATGGATGAGAACTCTGCTGTGTGTTTCACTTCAGAAATGGAGTTAAATCCCAGGCTCTGAGTCTTCCTACAAGCAAGACTTCATTTCATGTAAGGGCAGTCACTCTCCAGCTCAAACGAACTACATCGTTCACGAAGCTCACACGATTCTCATCTTAAATGACAAGCATTGGATGTTAGAGGACCAGTGCTTTGTATCACTTTCATAAGCAGATTTGGACTAGATATGGTCCGTTTGTGTAGGATACACCGTTCATTTGTTCTCAGCACACTCAATTTTCCTGCTGTCTTAGAGAGAATAGAAAGCTAGAGCGTGCTTCTTGCTCTAAAGCAGTGTGTAATCAATGGATGAGAACTCTGTTGTGTGTTTCACTTCAGAAATGGAGTTAAATCCCTGGCTCTGAGTCTTCCTACAAGCAACACTTCGTTTCAGGTAAGGGCAGATTCTTTTCAACACAAATGAACTACATCATTCATGAAGCTCACACGTTTCTCATCTTAACTGACAAGCATTGGATGTTAGAGGACCTGTGTTTTCTTTCAGTTTCAGAAGCAGAGTTGAACTAGATATGGTCCGTATGTGTAGGAAAAACTGTTCTTTTCTTCTGAGAACAACCACGTTTCCTGCTGTATTAGAAATTCTAGAAAGCAAGAGCGTTCTTCTTGCTCTAAAGCAGAGTGTGATCCATGGATGAGAACTATACTGTGTGTTTCCCTTCAGAAATGGAGTTAAATCCTAGGCTTTGTGTCTTCCTACATGCACTACTTCGTTTCAGGTAAGGTCAGTCACTCTTCAGCTCAAAAGTACTACATCGTTCACGAAGCTCACACGTTTCTCATATTAAATGACAAGCATTGGATGTTAGAGTACCAGTGCTTTGTATCAGTTTCAGAATCAGAGTTGGACTAGATATGGCCCGTATGTGTTTGAAACACCGTTCTTTTGTTCTCAGCACACTCACGTTTCCTGCTGTCTTAGAGACTCTAGAAAGCAAGAGCATGCTCCAGCCTCTAAAGAAGAGTTTGATCTATATAGCAGAACTCTGATGTGTGTTTCACTTCAGATATGGAGTTAAATCCCAGGCTCTGAGTCTTCCTACAAGCAAGACTTCATTTCATGTAAGAGCAGTCACTTTTCAGCTCAAATGAACTACATCGGTCACGAAGCTCACACCTTTCTCATCTTAACTGACAAGCATTGAATGTTAGAGGACCAGTGCATTGTATCAGTTTCAGAAGCAGAGTTGGACTAGATATGGTCCGTGGGTGTAGGATACACCGTTCACTTGTTCTCAGCACACTCAAGTTTCCTGCTGTCTTAGAGACTCTGGAAAGCTAGAGCGTGCTTCTTGCTCTAAAGCAGAGTGTGATCCAAGGCTGAGAACTATGTTGTGTGTTTCCCTTCAGAAATGGAGTTAAATCCCAGGCTCTGTGTCTTCCTCCAAGCAAGACTTCATTTCATGTAAGAGCAGTTACTTTACAGCTCAAATGAACTACATCGTTCACAAAGCTCACACGTTTCTCATCTTAACTGACAAGCATTGGATGTTAGAGGACCAGTGCTTTGTATCAGTTTCAGCAGCAGAGTTGGACTAGATATGGTCCGTATGTGTAGGAAACACCGTTCATTTGTTCTGAGCACACTCACTTTTCCTGCTGTATTAGAGAATCTAGAAAGCAAGTGTGTGCTTCTTGCTCTAAAGCAGAGTGTGATCCAAGGATGAGAACTATGCTGTGTGTTTCCCTTCAGAAATGGAGTTAAATCCCAGGCTCTGTGTCTTCCTACAAGCAAGACTTTGTTTCCTGTAAGGGCAGTTACTTTTCAGCTCAAACGAACTACATCATTCACGAAGCTCATACGTTTCTCATCTTAAATGACAAGCATTGGATGTCAGAGTACTAGTGCTTTGTGTCAGTTTCAGAAGCAGAGTTGGACTAGATATGGTTCGTATATGTAGGAAACACCGTTCTTTTGTTCTCATCACACTCACGTTTCCTGCTGTCTTAGAGACTCTGGAAAGCTAGAGCGTGCTTCTTGCTCTAAAGCAGAGTGTGATCTATATAGCAGAACTCTGATGTGTATTTCACTTCAGAAATGGAGTTAAATCCCAGGCTCTGAGACTTCCTACAAGAAAGACTTCGTTTCAGGTAGGCAGTCACTTTTCAGTTCAAACGAACTACATCGTTCACGAAGATTAAGAGTTTCCCTTCTTAACTACCAAGCATTGGATGTTAGAGGACCAGTGCTTTGTATCTGTTTCAGAAGCAGAGTTGGACTAGATATGGTCCGTATGTGTAGGAAACACCGTTCTTTTGTTCTCAGCACACTCATGTTTCCTGCTGTCTTAGAGGCTCTAGAAAGCAAGAGTGTGCTTCTTGCTCTAAAACAGAGTGTGAGCAATGGATGAGAACTCTGCTGTGAGTTTCAATTCAGAAATGGAGTTAAATCCCATGCTCTGAGTCTTCCTACAAGCAAAACTTCGTTTCATGTAAGAGCAGTTACTTTACAGCTCAAATGAACTACAACGTTCATGAACCTCAGATGTTTCTCATCTTAACTGACAAGCATTGGATGTTAGAGGAACTGTGGATTGCTTCAGTTTCAGAAGCAGAGTTGAACTAGATATGGGCTGTATGTGTAGGAAACACCGTTCTTTTGTTCACAGCTCACTCAAATTTCCTGCTGTATTAGAGATTCTAGAAAGCAAGAGCGGGCTTCTTGCTCTAAAGCACAGTGTGATCCAGGCATGAAAACTATGCTGTGTGATTCCCTTCAGAAGTGGAGTTAAATCCCAGGCTCTGTATCTTCCTAAAAGCACTACTTCGTTTCAGGTAAGGGCAGTCACTCTCCAGCTCAAACGAACTACATCGTTCACGAAGCTCACACGATTCTCATCTTAAATGACAAGCATTGGATGTTAGAGGACCAGTGCTTTGTATCACTTTCATAAGCAGATTTGGACTAGATATGGTCCGTTTGTGTAGGATACACCGTTCATTTGTTCTCAGCACACTCAATTTTCCTGCTGTCTTAGAGAGAATAGAAAGCTAGAGCGTGCTTCTTGCTCTAAAGCAGTGTGTGATCAATGGATGAGAACTCTGTTGTGTGTTGCACTTCAGAAATGGAGTTAAATCCCTGGCTCTGAGTCTTCCTACAAGCAACACTTCGTTTCAGGTAAGGGCAGATTCTTTTCAACTCAAACGAACTACATCATTCATGAAGCTCACACGTTTCTCATCTTAACTGACAAGCATTGGATGTTAGAGGACCTGTGTTTTCTTTCAGTTTCAGAAGCAGAGTTGAACTAGATATGGTCCGTATGTGTAGGAAAAACTGTTCTTTTCTTCTGAGAACAACCACGTTTCCTGCTGTATTAGAAATTCTAGAAAGCAAGAGCGTTCTTCTTGCTCTAAAGCAGAGTGTGATCCATGGATGAGAACTATACTGTGTGTTTCCCTTCAGAAATGGAGTTAAATCCTAGGCTTTGTTTCTTCCTACATGCACTACTTCGTTTCAGGTAAGGTCAGTCACTCTTCAGCTCAAAAGTACTACATCGTTCACGAAGCTCACACGTTTCTCATATTAAATGACAAGCATTGGATGTTAGAGTACCAGTGCTTTGTATCAGTTTCAGAATCAGAGTTGGACTAGATATGGCCCGTATGTGTTTGAAACACCGTTCTTTTGTTCTCAGCACACTCACGTTTCCTGCTGTCTTAGAGACTCTAGAAAGCAAGAGCATGCTCCAGCCTCTAAAGAAGAGTGTGATCTATATAGCAGAACTCTGATGTGTGTTTCACTTCAGATATTCAGTTAAATCCCAGGCTCTGAGTCTTCCTACAAGCAAGACTTCGTTTCAGGTAAGGGCAGTTAGTTTACAGCTCAAACGAACTACATCGTTCAGGAAGCTCACACGTTTCTCATCTTAACTGATAAGCATTGGATGTAAGAGGACCTTTGCTTTGTATCACTTTCATGCAGAGTTGAACTAGATATGGTCTGTATGTATAGGAAACACCGTACTTTCTTCTGAGCACACTCACGTTTCCTGCTGTATTAGAGACTCTAGAAAGCAAGAGCATGCTTCTTGCTCTAAAGCAGAGTGTGATCCATGGATGAGAACTCTGTTGTGTGTTTCCCATCAGAAATGGAGTTAAATCCCAGGCTCTGTGTCTTGCTACAAGCAAGACTTCGTTTCAGGTAGGCGGTCACTTTTCAGTTCAAATGAACTACATCGTTCACGAAGCTTACAAGTTTCCCTTCTTAACGACCAAGCATTGGATGTTAGAATACCAGTGCTTCGTATCAGTTTCAGAAGCAGAGTTGGACTAGATATGGTCCCTATGTGTAGGAAACACCGTTCATTTATTCTCAGCACACTCAAGTTTCCTGCTGTCTTAGAGTCTCTAGAAATCAAGAGTGTGATTCTTGCTGTAAAGCAAAGTGTGAGCAATGGATGAGAACTCTGCTGTGTGTTTCACTTAGAAATGGAGTTAAATCCCAAGCTCTGAGTCTTCCTCCAAGCAAGACGTCATTTCATGTAAGAGCAGTTACTTTACAGCTCAAATGAACTACATCGTTCACAAAGCTCACACGTTTCTCATCTTAACTGACAAGCATTGGATGTTAGAGGACCAGTGCTTTGTATCAGTTTCAGCAGCAGATTTGGACTAGATATGGTCCGTATGTGTAGGAAACACCGTTCATTTGTTCTGAGCACACTCACTTTTCCTGCTGTATTAGAGAATCTAGAAAGCAAGTGTGTGCTTCTTGCTCTAAAGCAGAGTGTGATCCAAGGATGAGAACTATGCTGTGTGTTTCCCTTCACAAATGGAGTTAAATCCCAGGCTCTGTGTCTTCCCACAAGCAAGACTTCGTATCATGTAAGGGCAGTTACTTTTCAGCTCAAACGAACTACATCATTCACGAAGCTCATACGTTTCTCATCTTAAATGACAAGCATTGGATATCAGAGTACTAGTGCTTTGTATCAGTTTCAGAAGCAGAGTTGGACTAGATATCGTTCGTATATGTAGGAAACACCGTTCTTATGTTCTCATCACACTCACGTTTCCTGCTGTCTTAGAGACTCTGGAAAGCTAGAGCGTGCTTCTTGCTCTAAAGCAGAGTGTGATCTATATAGCAGAACTCTGATGTGTATTTCACTTCAGAAATGGAGTTAAATCCCAGGCTCTGAGACTTCCTACAAAAGACTACGTTTCAGGTAAGGGCAGTTTCTTTACATCTCAAACGAACTACCTCGTTTACGAATCTCACACGTTTCTCATCTTAACTGAGAAGTATTGGATGTTAGATTACCAGTGCTTTGTATCAGTTTCAGAAGCAGAGTTGGACTAGATATGGTCCGTATGTGTAGGAAACACTGTTCATTTGTTCTCAGCACACTGATGTTTCCTGCTGTCTTAGAGACTCTAGAAAGCTAGAGCGTGCGTCTTGCTCTAAAGCAGAGTGTGATCAATGGATGAGAACTCTGTTGTGTGTTTCTCTTCTGAAATGGAGTTAAATCCCAGGCTCTGAGTCTTCCTACAAGCAAGACTTCGTTTCAGGTAAGGGCAGTTTCTTTACAGCTCAAACGAACTACCTCATTCACGAATCTCACACGTTTCTCATCCTAACTGAGAAGCATTGGATGTTAGAGGACCTGTGGTTTGTTTCAGTTTCAGAAGCAGAGTTGAACTAGATATTGTCCGTATGTATAGGAAACACCGTTCTTTTATTCTGAGCTCACTCAAATTTCCTGCTGTATTAGAGTCTCTAGAAAGCAAGAGCGTTCTTCTTGCTCTAAAGCACAGTGTGATCCATGCATGAAAACTATGCTGTGTGTTTCCCTTCAGAAATGGAGTTAAATTCCATGCTCTGTGTCTTCCTACAAGCAAGACTTCGTTTCAAGTAAGGGCAGTCACTTTTCAGCTCAAATGAACTACATTGGTCACGAAGCTCACACATTTCTCATCTTAACTGACAAGCATTGAATGTTAGAGGACCAGTGCATTGTATCAGTTTCAGAAGCAGGGTTGGAGTAGATATGGTCCGTATGTGTAGGAAACACTGTTCACTTGTTCTCAGCACACTCAAGTTTCCTGCTGTCTTAGAGACTCTAGAAACCTAGAGCGTGCTTCTTGCTCTAAAGCAGAGTGTGATCCAAGGCTCAGAACTATGCTGTGTGTTTCCCTTCAGAAATGGAGTTAAATCCCAGGCTCTGTGTCTTCCTACAAGCAAGACTTCTTTTCAGGTAAGGGCAGTTACATTTCAGCTAAAACGAACTACATCGTTCACAAAGCTCACACGTTTCTCATCTTAACTGACAATCATAGGATATTAGAGGACCTATGGTTTCTTTCAATTTCAGAAGCAGAGTTGACCTAGATATGGTCCGTATGTGTAGGAAAAACTGTTCTTTTCTACTGAGCACAAACACGTTTCCTCCTGTATTAGAGATTCTAGAAAGCAAGAGCGTTCTTCTTGCTCTAAAGCAGAGTGTGATCCATGGATGAGAACTATACTTTGTGTTTCCCGTCAGAAATGGAGTTAAATCCCAGGCTCTGTGTCTTCCTACAAGCACTACTGCGTTTCAGGTAAGGGCAGTCACTCTTCAGCTCAAAAGAACTACATCGTTCACGAAGGTCACACGTTTCTCATCTTAAATGACAAGCATTGGATGTTAGAGGACCAGTGCTTTGTATCAGTTTCAGAATCAGAGTTGGAATAGATATGGTCCGTATGTGTAGGAAACACCGTTCATTGGTTCTCAGCACACTCAAGTTTCCTGCTGTCTTAGAGATTCTAGAAAGCTAGAGCGTGCTTCTAGCTCCAAAGCATTGTGTGATCAATGGATGAGAACTCTGTTGTATGTTTCACTTCAGAAATGGAGTTAAATCCCTGGCTCTGAGTCTTCCTACAAGCAACACTTCGTTTCAGGTAAGGGCATTCACTTTTCAGCTCAAATGTACTACATCGTTCACGAAGCTAACAAGTTTCCCATCTTAACTGAGAAGCATTGGATGTTAAAAGACCAGTGCTTTGTATCTATTTCAAGCAGAGTTGAACTAGATATGGTCCGTATGTCTAGGAAACACCGTTCTTTTCTTCTGAGCACACTCATGTTTTCTGCAGTATTAGAGACTCTAGAAAGCAAGAGCATACTTCAGCATCTAAAGCAGAGTGTGATCCATCGATGAGAACTATGCTGTGTGTTTACCTTCAGAAATGGAGTTAAACCCCAGGCTCTGTGTTTTCCTACTAGCAAGACATCGTTTCTGTTTAGGGCAGTCACTTTTCAGCTCAAAAGAACTACATCGTTCACGAAGCTCACACGTTTCTCATCTTAAATGACATGCATTGGATGTCAGAGGACCAGTGCTTTGTATCAGTTTCAGAAGCAGAGTTGAACTAGATAAGGGTTGTATGTGTAGGAAACACCGTTCTTTTGTTCAGAGCTCACTCAAATTTCCTGCTGTATTAGAGACTCTAGAAAGCAAGAGCGTGCTTCAGGCTCTAAATCAGAGTGTGATCAATGGATGAGAACTCTGTTGTGTGTTTCCCTTCAGAAATGGAGTTAAATCCCAGGCTCTGTGTCTTCCTCCAAGCAGGACTTCGTTTCAGGTAGGCAGTAATTTTCAGTTCAAACGAACTACATCATTCACGAAGCTTACAAGTTTCCCTTCTTAACTACCAAGCATTGGATGTTAGTGGACCAGTGCTTTGTATCAGTTTCAGAAGCAGAGTTGGACTAGATATGGCCCGTATGTGTTTGAAACACCGTTCATTTGTTCTCAGCACACTCACTTTTCCTGCTGTATTAGAGAGTCTAGAAAGCAAGTGCGTGCTTCTTCCTCTAAAGCAGAGTGTGATCCAAGAATGAGAACTATGCTGTGTGTTTCCCTTCAGAAATGGAGTTAACTTCCAGGCTCTGTGTCTTCCTACAAGCAATACTTCGTTTCAGGTAAGTGCAGTCACTCTTCAGCTCAAAAGAACTACATCGTTCACGAAGGTCACATGTTTCTCATCTTAAATGACAAGCATTGGATGTTAGAGGACCAGTGCTTTGTATAAGTTTCAGAAGCAGATTTGGACTAGATATGGTCCGTATGTGTAGGAAACACCGTTCATTTGTTCTCAGCACACTGAAGTTTCCTGCTCTCTTAGAGACTCTAGAAAGCTAGAGCGTGCTTCTTGCTCTAAAGCAGAGTGTGATCAATGGATGAGAACTCTGTTGTGTGTTTCTCTTCTGAAATGGAGTTAAATCCCAGGCTCTGAGTCCTCCTACAAGCAAGACTCCGTTTCAGGTAAGGGCAGTTACTTTACAGCTCAAACGAACTACATCGTTCACGAATCTCACACTTTTCTCATCTTAACTGAGAAGCATTGGATGTTAGAGGACCTGTGGTTTGTTTCAGTTTCAGAAGCAGAGTTGAACTAGATATTGTCCATATGTATAGGAAACACCGTTCTTTTCTTCTGAGCACACTCACATTTCCTGCGGTATTAGAGACTCTAGAAAGCAAGAGCGAGCTTCTTGCTCTTAATTAGAATGTGATCCATGGATGAGAAATGAGTTGCGTGTTTGCCTTCAGAAATGGATTTAAATTCCAGGCTCTGTGTCTTCCTACACGCAAGACTTCGTTTCAAGTAAGGGCAGTCACTTTTAAGCTCAAACGTACTACATCGTTCACGAAGCTCACACGTTTCTCATCTTAACTGACAAGCATTGGATGATAGAGGACCAGTGCTTTGTATCAGTTTCAGCAGCAGAGTTGGAGTAGATATGGTCTGTATGTGTAGGAAACACCTTTCATTTGTCCTGAGCACACTCACTTTTCCTGCTCTATTAGAGAATCTAGAAAGCAAGTGCGTGCTTCTTGCTCTAAAGCAGAGTGTGATCCAATGATGAGAACTATGCTGTGTGTTTCACTTCAGAAATGGAGTTAAATCCCAGGCTATGTGTCTTCCTACAAGCAAGACTTCGTTTCAGGTAAGGGCAGTTACTTTTCAGCTCAAACGAACTACATCATTCACGAAGCTCACACGTTTCTCATCTTAACTGACAAGCATTGCATGTTAGAGGAACTGTGTTTTCTTTCAGTTTCAGAAGCAGAGTTGAACTAGATATGGTCCGTATGTGTAGGAAACACTGTTCTTTTCTTCTGAGCACAACCACGTTTCCTGCTGTATTAGAGATTCTAGAATGCAAGAGCCTTCTTCCTGCTCTAAAGCAGAGTGTGATCCATGGATGAGAACTATACTGTGTGTTACCCTTCAGAAATGGAGTTACACCCCAGGCTCTGTGTCTTCCTACAAGCACTACTTCGTTTCAGGTAAGGGCAGTCACTCTTCAGCTCAAACGAATTACATCGTTCACGAAGCTAACATGTTTCTCATCTTAAATGAGGAGCATTGGATGTTAGAGGACCAGTGCTTTGTATCACTTTCAAGCAGAGTTGAACTAGATATGGTCCGTATGTATAGGAAACACCATACTTTCTTCTGAGCGCACTTACATTTCTTGCTCTATTAGAGACTCTATAAAGCAAGAGCGTGCTTCTTGCTCTAAAGCAGAGTGTGATCCAAGGATGAGAACTATACTGTGTGTTTCCCGTCAGAAATGGAGTTAAATGCCAGGCTCTTTGTCTTCCTACTAGCACAACTTCATTTCAGGTAAGGGCAGTCACTCTTCAGCTCAAACGAACTACATCGTTCACGAAGCTCACACGTTTGGCATCTTAAATGACAATCATTGGATGTTAGAGGTCCAGTGCTTTGTATCACGTTCAGAAGCAGAGTTGGACTAGATATGGTCCATATGTGTAGGAAACACCGTTCATTTGTTCTCAGCACACTCAAGTTTCCTGCTGTCTTAGAGACAATAGAAAGCTAGAGCATGCTTCTTGCTCTAAAGCAGTGTGTGATCATTGGATGAGAACTCTGTTGTGTGTTTCATTTCGGAAATGGAGTTAAATCCCTGTCTCTGTGTCTTCCTACAAGCAAGACTTCGTTTCAGGTAAGGGCAGTCTCTTTTCAGCTCAAAGGAACTACATCGTACACGAAGCTCACACGTTTATCATCTTAACTGATAAGCATTGGATGTTAGAGGAATTCTGGTTTGTTTCAGTTTCAGAAGCAATATGAACTACATATGGACCGTATTTGTAGGAAACACCGTTCTTTTGTTCTGAACACATAGAAGTGTCCTGCTGTGTTAGAGACTCTAGAAAGCAAGAGAGTGCTTCTTGCTCTAAAGCAGAATGTGATAAATGGATGAGAACTATGCTGTGTGTTTCACTTCAGAAATGGAGTTAAATCCCTGGCTCTGAAACTTCCTACAAGCAAGACTTCGATTCAAGTAAGGGCATTTACTTTACAGCTCAAACGAACTACATCGTTCACGATCTCAGGCGTTTCTCATCTTAACTGAGAAACATTGAATGTTAGAGGACCAGTGCTTTGTATCAGTTTCAGAAGCAGAGTTGAACTAGATATAGCCTGTATGTGTAGGAAATACCGCTTTTTTGTTATGAGCACCCTCAAATTTCCTGCTGTATTAGACTCTAGAAAGCAAGAGCGTGCTTCTTGCTCTAAAGCAGTGTGAGATCATTGAATGAGAACTCTGTTGTGTGTTTATTTTCAGAAATGGAGTTAAATCCCTGTCTCTGAGTCTTCCTACAAGGAAGACTTCGTTTCAGGTAAGGGCAGTTACTTTTCATCTCAAACGAACTACATCATTCACGAAGCTCACACGTTTCTCATCTTAACTGACAATCATAGGATGTTAGAGGACCGGTGGTTTCTTTCAATTTCAGAAGGAGAGTTGAACTAGACATGGTCCGTATGTGTAGGAAAAACTGTTCTTTTCTTCTGAGCACAACCACGTTTCCTCCGGTATTAGAGATTCTAGAAAGCAAGAGCGTTCTTCTTGCTCTAAAGCAGAGTGTGATCCATGGATGAGAACTATACTTTGTGTTTCCCATCAGAAATGGAGTTAAATCCCAGGCTCTGTGTCTTCCTACAAGCACTACTTCGTTTCAGGTAAGGGCAGTCACTCTTCAGCTCAAAAGAACTACATCCTTCATGAAGTTCACACGTTTCTCATCTTAAATGACAAGCATTGGATGTTAGAGGTCCAGTGCTTTGTATCAGTTTCAGAATCAGAGTTGGACTAGATATGGTCCGTATGTGTAGGAAACACCGTTCATTGGTTCTCAGCACACTCAAGTTTCCTGCTGTCTTAGAGATTCTAGAAAGCTAGAGCGTGCTTCTAGCTCTAAAGCATTGTGTGATCAATGGATGAGAACTCTGTTGTATGTTTCACTTCAGAAATGGAGTTAAATCCCTGGCTCTGAGTCTTCCTACAAGAACCACTTCGTTTCAGGTAAGGGCATTCACTTTTCAGCTCAAACGTACTACATCGTTCACGAAGCTAACAAGTTTCCCATCTTAACTGAGAAGCATTGGATGTTAAAAGACCAGTGCTTTGTATCTATTTCAAGCAGAGTTGAACTAGATATGGTCCGTATGTCTAGGAAACACCGTTCTTTTCTTCTGAGCACACTCATGTTTTCTGCAGTATTAGAGACTCTAGAAAGCAAGAGCATGCTTCAGCCTCTAAAGCAGAGTGTGATCCATCGATGAGAACTATGCTGTGTGTTTCCCTCCAGAAATGGAGTTAAACCCCAGGCTCTGTGTTTTCCTACTAGCAAGACATCGTTTCTGTTTAGGGCAGTCACTTTTCAGCTCAAACGAACTACATCGTTCACGAAGCTCACACGTTTCTCATCTTAAATGACATGCATTGGATGTCAGAGGACCAGTGCTTTGTATCAGTTTCAGAAGCAGAGTTGGACTAGATATGGGCCGTATGTGTTTGAAACACCGTTCTTTTGTTCTCAGCACACTCACGTTTCCTGCTGTCTTAGAGACTCTAGAAAGCAAGAGCATGCTTCAGCCTCTAAAGAAGAGTGTGATCTATATAACAGAACTCTGATGTGTGTTTCACTTCAGAAATGGAGTTAAATCCCAGGCTCTGAGTCTTCCTACAAGCAAGACTTCGTTTCAGGTAAGGGCAGTTACTTTACAGCTCAAATGAACTACATCCTTTACGAAGCTCACACGTTTCTCATCTTAACTGACAAGCATTGGATGTTAGAGAACCTGTGGTTTGTTTCAGTTTTAGAAGCAGAGTTGAACTAGATATGGTCCGTATGTGTAGGAAAAACCGTTCTTTTTTTCTGAGCACACTAAGTTTCCTGCTGTATTAGACACTCTAGAAAGCAAGAGCGTGCTTCAGGCTCTAAATCAGAGTGTGATCAATGGTTGAGAACTCTGTTGTGTGTTTCCCTTCAGAAATGGAGTTAAATCCCAGGCTCTGTGTCTTCCTACAAGCAAGACTTTGTTTCAGGTAGGCAGTACTTTTCAGTTCAAACAAACTACATCGTTCACGAAGCTTACAAGTTTCCCTTCTTAACTACAAAGCATTGGATGTTAGAGGACCTGTGGTTTGTTTCAGTTTCAGAAGCAGAGTTGAACTAGATAAGGGTTGTATGTGTAGGAAACACCGTTCTTTTGTTCAGAGCTCTCTCAAATTTCCTGCTGTATTATAGACTCTAGGAAGCAAGAGCCTGCTTCTTGCTCTAAAGCACCGTGTGATCCATGCATGAAAACTATGCTGGGTGTTTCCCTTCAGAAATGGAGTTAAATTCCAGGCTCTGTGTCTTCCTACAAGCAAGATTTCATTTCAAGTAAAGGCAGTCACTTTTCAGCTCAAATGAACTACATCGGTCACGAAGCTCACACATTTCTCATCTTAACTGACAAGCATTGAATGTTAGAGGACCAGTGCATTGTATCAGTTTCAGAAGCAGGGTTGGAGTAGATATGGTCCGTATGTGTAGGAAACACCGTTCCCTTGTTCTCAGCGCACTCAATTTTCTTGCTGTCTTAGAGACTCTAGAAACCTAGAGCGTGCTTCTTGCTCTAAAGCAGAGTGTGTCCCAAGGCTGAGAACTATGCTGTGTGTTTCCCTTCAGAAATGGAGTTAAATCCCAGGCTCTGTGTCTTCCTACAAGCAAGACATCTTTTCAGGTAAGGGCAGTTACTTTTCAGCTCAAACGAACTACATCATTCACGAAGCTCACACGTTTCTCATCTTAACTGACAATCATAGGATGTTAGAGGACCTGTGGATTCTTTCAATATCAGAAGCAGAGTTGAACTAGATATGGTCCGTATGTGTAGGAAAAACTGTTCTTTTCTTCTGAGCACAACCACGTTTCCTCCGGTATTAGAGATTCTAGAAAGCAAGAGCGTTCTTCTTGCTCTAAAGCAGAGTGTGATCCATGGATGAAAACTATACTTTGTGTTTCCCGTCAGAAATGGAGTTAAATCCCAGGCTCTGTGTCTTCCTACAAGCACGACTTCGTTTCAGGTAAGGGCAGTCACTCTTCAGCTCAAAAGAACTACATCATTCACGAAGTTCACACGTTTCTCGTCTTAAATGACAAGCATTGGATGTTAGAGGTCCAGTGCTTTGTATCAGTTTCAGAATCAGAGTTGGACTAGATATGGTCCGTATGTGTAGGAAACATCGTTCATTGGTTCTCAGCACACTCAAGTTTCCTGCTGTCTTAGAGATTCTAGAAAGCTAGAGCGTGCTTCTAGCTCTAAAGCATTGTGTGATCAATGGATGAGAACTCTGTTGTATGTTTCACTTCAGAAATGGAGTTAAATCCCTGGCTCTGTGTCTTCCTACAAGAACCACTTCGTTTCAGGTAAGGGCATTCACTTTTCAGCTCAAACGTACTACATCGTTCACGAAGCTAACAAGTTTCCCATCTTAACTGAGAATCATTGGATGTTAAAAGACCAGTGCTTTGTATCTATTTCAAGCAGAGTTGAACTAGATATGGTCCGTATGTCTAGGAAACACCATTCTTTTCTTCTGAGCACACTCATGTTTTCTGCAGTATTAGAGACTCTAGAAAGCAAGAGCATGCTTCAGCCTCTAAAGCAGAGTGTGATCCATCGATGAGAACTATGCTGTGTGTTTCCCTTCAGAAATGGAGTTAAACCCCAGGCTCTGTGTTTTCCTACTAGCAAGACATCGTTTCTGTTTAGGGCAGTCACTTTTCAGCTCAAACGAACTACATCGTTCACGAAGCTCACACGTTTCTCATCTTAAATTACATGCATTGGATGTCAGAGGACCAGTGCTTTGTATCAGTTTCAGAAGCAGAGTTGGACTAGATATGGCCTGTATGTGTTTGAAACACCGTTCTTTTGTTCTCAACACACTCACGTTTCCTGCTGTCTTAGAGACTCTAGAAGCAAGAGCATGCTTCAGCCTCTAAAGAAGAGTGTGATCTATATAGCAGAACTCTGATGTGTGTTTCACTTCAGAAATGGAGTTAAATCCCAGGCTCTGAGTCTTCCTACAAGCAAGACTTCGTTTCAGGTAAGGGCAGTTACTTTACAGCTCAAATGAACTACTTCCTTTACGAAGCTCACACGTTTCCCATCTTAACTGACAAGCATTGGATGTTAGAGGACCTGTGGTTTGTTTCAGTTTCAGAAGCAGAGTTGAACTAGATATGGTCCGTATGTGTAGGTAAAACCGTTCTTTTGTTCTGAGCACAGTAAGTTTCCTGCTGTATTAGACACTCTAGAAAGCAAGAGCGTGCTTCAGGCTCTAAATCAGAGTGTGATCAATGGATGAGAACTCTGTTGTGTGTTTCCCTTCAGAAATGGAGTTAAATGCCAGGCTCTGTGTCTTCCTACAAGCAAGACTTCGTTTCAGGTAGGCAGTACATTTCAGTTCAAACGAACTACATCGTTCACGAAGCTTACAAGTTTCCCTTCTTAACTACCAAGCATTGGATGTTAGAGGACCAGTGCTTTGTATCAGTTTCAGAAGCAGAGTTGGACTAGATATGGTCCGTATGTGTAGGAAACACATTTCTTTTGTTCTCAGCACACTCACGTTTCCTGCCGTCTTAGAGACTCTAGAAAGCAAGAGTGTGATTCTTGCTCTAAAGCAGAGGGTGAGCAATGGATGAGAACTCTGCTGTGTGTTTCCCTTCAGAAATGGAGTTAAATCCCAGGCTCTGAGTCTTCCTACAATCAAGACTTCATTTCATGTAAGAGCAGTTACTTTACAGCTCAAATGAACTACATCGTTCATGAACCTCACACGTTTCTCATCTTAACTGACAAGCATTGGATGTTAGAAGACCTGTGGTTTGTTTCAGTTTCAGAAGCAGAGTTGAACTAGATAAGGGTTGTATGTGTAGGAAACACCGTTCTTTTGTTCAGAGCTCACTCAAGTTTCCTGCTGTATTAGAGACTCTAGAAAGCAAGAGCGTGCTTCTTGCTCTAAAGCACAGTGTGATCCATGCATGAAAACTATGCTGTGTGTTTACCTTCAGAAATGGAGTTAAATCCCAGGCTCTGAGTCTTCCTACAAGCAAGACTTCGTTTCAGGTAAGGGCAGTTACTTTACAGCTCAAATGAACTACTTCCTTTACGAAGCTCACACGTTTCCCATCTTAACTGACAAGCATTGGATGTTAGAGGACCTGTGGTTTGTTTCAGTTTCAGAAGCAGAGTTGAACTAGATATGGTCCGTATGTGTAGGTAAAACCGTTCTTTTGTTCTGAGCACAGTAAGTTTCCTGCTGTATTAGACACTCTAGAAAGCAAGAGCGTGCTTCAGGCTCTAAATCAGAGTTTGATCAATGGATGAGAACTCTGTTGTGTGTTTCCCTTCAGAAATGGAGTTAAATGCCAGGCTCTGTGTCTTCCTACAAGCAAGACTTCGTTTCAGGTAGGCAGTACATTTCAGTTCAAACGAACTACATCGTTCACGAAGCTTACAAGTTTCCCTTCTTAACTACCAAGCATTGGATGTTAGAGGACCAGTGCTTTGTATCAGTTTCAGAAGCAGAGTTGGACTAGATATGGTCCGTATGTGTAGGAAACACATTTCTTTTGTTCTCAGCACACTCACGTTTCCTGCCGTCTTAGAGACTCTAGAAAGCAAGAGTGTGATTCTTGCTCTAAAGCAGAGGGTGAGCAATGGATGAGAACTCTGCTGTGTGTTTCCCTTCAGAAATGGAGTTAAATCCCAGGCTCTGAGTCTTCCTACAATCAAGACTTCATTTCATGTAAGAGCAGTTACTTTACAGCTCAAATGAACTACATCGTTCATGAACCTCACACGTTTCTCATCTTAACTGACAAGCATTGGATGTTAGAGGACCTGTGGTTTGTTTCAGTTTCAGAAGCAGAGTTGAACTAGATAAGGGTTGTATGTGTAGGAAACACCGTTCTTTTCTTCTGAGCACAACCATGTTTCCTGCTGTATTAGAGATTCTAGAAAGCAAGAGCGTTCTTCTTGCTCTAAAGCAGAGTGTGATCCATGGATGAGAACTACACTTTGTGTTTCCCGTCAGAAATGGAGTTAAATCCCAGGCTCTGTGTCTTCCTACAAGCACTACTTCGTTTCAGGTAAGGGCAGTCACTCTTCAGCTCAAAAGAATTACATCGTTCACGAAGGTCACACGTTTCTCATCTTAAATGACAAGCATTGGATGTTAGAGGACCAGTGCTTTGTATCAGTTTCAGAATCAGAGTTGGACTAGATATGGTCCGTATGTGTAGGAAACACCGTTCATTTGTTCTCAGCACATTGAAGTTTCCTGCTGTCTTAGAGACTCTAGAAATCTAGAGCGTGCTTCTTGCTCTAAAGCAGAGTGTGATCAATGGATGAGAACTCTGTTGTGTGTTTCACTTCAGAAATGGAGTTAAGTCCCAGGCTCTGAGTCTTCCTACAAGCAAGACTTCGTTTCAGGTAAGGGCAGTTTCTTTACAGCTCAAACGAACTACATCGTTCACGAATCTCACACGTTTCTCATCTTAAATGAGAAGCATTGGATGTTAGAGGACATGTGGTTTGTTTCAATTTCAGAAGCAGAGTTGAAATAGATATGGTCCGTATGTATAGGAAACACCGTTCTTTTCTTCTGAGCACACTCACGTTTCCTGCTGTAATAGAGACGATAGAAAGCAAGAGCGAGCTTCTTGCGCTAAATCAGAGTGTGATCCATGGATGAGAACTGAACTGTGTGTTTCCCTTCAGAAATGGAGTTAAATCCTAGCCTCTGTGTCTTCCTTCAAGCAAGACTTCGTTTCAGTTAAGGGCAGTCATTTTTCAGCTCAAAGGAGCTACATCATACACGAAGCTCACTCGTTTCTCACCTAAACTGACAAGCATTGGATGTTAGAGGACTAGTGCTTTGTATCAGTTTCAGAAGCAGAGTTGGACTAGATATGGTCCGTATGTGTAGGAAACACCGTTCTTTTTTTCTCAGCACACTCACGTTTCATGCTGTCTTAGAGACACTAGAAAGCTATAGCTTGCTTCTTGCTCTAAAGCAGAGTGTGATCAATGGATGGGAACTCTGCTGTGTGTTTCACTTCAGAAATGGAGTTAAATCCCAGCCTCTGTGCCTTCCTACAAGCAAGGCTTCGTATCAGGTAAGGGCATTCACTTTTCAGCTCAATCAAACTACATTGTTCACGAAGCTCACATGTTTCTAATCTTAACTGAGAAGCATTGGATTTTAGAGGACCAGTGGGTTTTTTCAGTTTCAGGAGCAGAGTTGAAGAAGTTACGATCTGTATGTGTAGGAAACACCGTTCATTTGTTCTCAGCACACTCAGGTTTCCTGCTGTCTTAGAGACTCTAGAAAGCAAGAGCATGCTTCTTGCTCTACAGCAGAGTGTGATACATGGATGAGAAAGATTCTGTGTGTTTCCCTTCAGAAATGGAGTTAAATCCGTGGCTCTGAGTATTCCTACAAGCAAGACTTCGTTTCAGGTAAGGGCATTTACTTTACAGCTCAAACGGACTACATCATTCACGAAGCTCACACGTTTCTCATCTTAACTGAGAAGCATTGGATGTTAGAGGACCTTTGCTTTGTATCAATTTCAAGCTGAGTTTAACTAGATATGGTCCGTATGTATAGGAAACACGGTTCTTTTCTTCTGAGCACACTCACGTTTCCTGCTGTTTTAGAGATTCTAGAAAGCAAGAGCGTGCTTCTTGTTCTAAAGCAGAGTGTGATACATGGATGAGAACTGTGTTGTGTGTTTCACTTCAGAAATGGAGTTAAATCCCAGGCTCTGTGTCTTCCTACAAGCAAGAGTTCGTTTCAGGTAAGGGCAGTCACTTTTCAGCTCAAACGAACCAAATCGTTCACGAACCTCACATGTTTCTAATCTTAACTGAGAAGCACTGGATGTTAGTGGATTAGTGGGTTTTTTCAGTTTCAGGAGCAGAGTTGAAGTAGATATGGTCTGTATGTGTAGGAAACACTGTTGATTTGTTCTCAGCACACTCAAGTTTCCTGCTGTATTAGAGATTCTAGAAAGCAAGAGCGTGCTTCTTGCTCTAAAGCAGAGTGTGATCCATGGATGCGAACTGTGCTGTGTGTTTCACTTCAGAAATGGAGTTAAATCCCAGGCTCTGAGTCTTCCTACAAGCAAGACTTCATTTCAGGTAAGGGCAGTCACATTTCAGCTCAAACAATCTACATCGTTCATGAAGCTCACACGTTTCTCATCTTAACTGAGAAGCATTGGATGTTAGAGGACCTTTGCTTTGTATCAATTTCAAGCAGAGTTGAACTAGAAATGGTCCGTATGTATAGGAAACACGGTACTTTTCTTCTGAGCACACTCACGTTTCCTGCTGTATTAGAGACTCTAGAAAACAAGAGCGTGCTTCTTGCTCTAAAGCAGAGTGTGATTCATGGATGAGAACTGTGTTGTGTGTTTCCCTTCAGAAATGGAGTTAAATCCCAGACTCTGTGTCTTCCTACAAGGAAGACTTCGTTTCAGGTAAGGACAGTCACTTTTCATCTCAAACAAACTACATCGTTCAGGAAGATCACACCTTTCTCATCTTAACTGACAAGCATCGGATTTTAGAGGACCAGTGCATTTTATCAGATACAGAAGCATAGTTTTACTAGATACGGTCCGAATGTGTAGGAAACACCGTGCTTTTGTTCTCATCACACTCATGTTTCCTGCTGTCTTAGAGACTCTAGAAAGCAAGAGCGTGCTTCTTGCTCTAAACCAGAGTGTGAACCATGGATGGGAACGATTCTGTGTGTTTCCCTTCAGAAATGGAGTTAAATCCCCAGCTATGACTCTTCCTACAAGAAAGACTTCGTTTCAGGTAAGGGCAGTTACTTTACAGCTCAAACGAACTACATTGTTCACGAAGCTCACACGTTTCTCTTCTTAACTGAGAAGCATTGGATGTTAGAAGACCAGTGGGTTTTTTCAGTTTCAGGAGCAGAGTTGAAATAGATACGGTCTGTATGTTTAAGAAACACTGGTCTTTTTTTCTCATCACACTCACGTTTCTTGCTGTATTAGAGACTCTAGAAAGCAAGAGCGTGCTTCTTGCTCTAAAGCAGAGTGTGATCCATGGATGTGACCTGGGTTGTATGTATCCCTTCAGAAATGGAGTTAAATCCCAGGCTCTGTGTCTTCCTACAAGCAAGATTTCATTTCAGGAAAGGGCAGTCACTTTTCAGCTCAAACGAACTACATCGTTCAGGAAGCTCACACGTTTCTCATCTTAACTGACAAGCATTGGATGTTAGAGGACCTGTGGTTTGTTTCAGTTTCAGAAGAAAAGTTGGACTAGATATGGTCTGTGTGTGTAGGAAACACCGTCTATTGTCCTCATCACACTCATGTTTCCTGCTCTATTAGAGACTCTAGAAAGCAAGAGCGTCATTCTTGCTGTAAAGCAGAGTGTGAACACTGGATGAGACTCTGCTGTGTGTTTCACTTCAGAAATAGAGTTAAATCCCTGGCTCTGAGTCTTCCTACAAGCAAGACTTCGTTTCAGGTAAGGGCAGTTACTTTACAGCTCAAACGAAATACTTCGTTCAAGAAGCTCACACGTTTCTCATCTTAACTAAGAAGCATTGGATGTTAGAGAACCTTTGCTTTGTATGAATTTCAAGCACAGTTGACCTAGATATGGTCCATATGTATAGGAAACACGGTTCTTTTCTTCTGAGCACACTCACGTTTCCTGCAGTATTAGAGACTCTAGAAAGCAAGAGCGTTCTTCTTGCTCTAAAGCAGAGTGTGATCCGTGGATGAGAACTGTGTTCTGTGTTTCCCTTCAGAAATGGAGTTAAATCCCAGGCTCTGTGTCTTCCTACAAGCAAGACTTCGTTTCAGGTAAGGGCAGTCACTTTTCATCTCAAACGAACTACATTGTTCAGGAAGCTCACACGTTTCTCATCTAAACTGACAAGCATTGGATGTTAGAGGACCAGTGCTATGTATCAGTATCAGAAGCAGAGTTGGACTAGATATGGTCTGTATGTGTAAGAAACACTGTTCTTTTGTTGTCATCACACTCACGTTTCCTGCTGTATTAGAGACTCTAGAAAGCAAGAGCGTGCTTCTTGCTCTAAAGCAGAGTGTGAACACTGGATGAGAATCAGCTGTGTGTTTCACTTCAGAAATAGAGTTAAATCCCTGGCTCTGAGTATACCTACAAGCAAGACTTCGTTTCAGGTAAGGGCAGTTACTTTACAGCTCAAACGAACTACATCGTTCACGAAGCTCACACGTTTCTCATCTTAACTGAGAAGCATTGGATGTTAGAGGACCTTTGCTTTGTATCAATTTCAAGCTGAGTTTAACTAGATATGGTCCGTATGTATAGGAAACACGGTTCTTTTCTTCTGAGCACACTCACGTTTCCTGCTGTTTTAGAGATTCTAGAAAGCAAGAGCGTGCTTCTTGTTCTAAAGCAGAGTGTGATCCATGAATGAGAACTGTGTTGTGTGTTTCCCTTAGAAATGGAGTTAAATCCCAGGCTCTGTGTCTTCCTACAAGCAAGACTTCGTTTCAGGTAAGGGCAGTAACTTTTCAGCTCAAACGAACTACATTGTTCACGAAGCTCACATGTTTCTAATCTTAAATGAGAAGCATTGGATGTTAGAGGACCAGTGGGTTTTTTCAGTTTCAGGAGCAGATTTGAAGTAGATACGGTCTGTATGTGTAGGAAACACCGTTCATTTGTTCTCAGCACACTCAAGTTTCCTGCTGTCTTAGAGATTATAGAAAGCTAGAGCGTGCTTCTTGCTCTAAAGCAGAGTGTGATCCATGGATGAGAACTCTGTTGTGTGTTTCACTTCAGAAATAGAGTTAAATCCCTGGCTCTGAGTCTTCCTACAAGCAAGAATTCGTTTCAGGTAAGGGCAGTTACTTTACAGCTCAAACAAACTACTTTGATCACGAAGCTCACACCTTTCTCATCTTAACTGAGAAGCATTGGATGTTAGAGGACCTTTTGTTTTGTATCAGTTTCAAGCAGAGTTGAACTAGATATGGTCCGGATGTATAGGAAACACGGTTCTTTTATTCTGAGCACACTCAGGTTTCCTACTGTATTAGAGACTCTAGAAAGCAAGAGCGTTCTTCTTGATCTAAAGCAGAGTGTGATCCATGGATGAGAACTGTGTTGCGTGTTTCCCTTCAGAAATGGAGTTAAATCCCAGGCTCTGTGTCTTCCTACAAGCAAGACTTCGTTTCAGGTAAGGGCAGTCACTTTTCATCTCAAACGAACTACATCGTTCAGGAAGCTCACACGTTTCTCATCTTAACTGACAAGCATTTGATGTTAGAGGACCAGTGCTTTGTATCAGTATCAGAAGCAGAGTTGGACTAGATATGGTCTGTACGTGTAGGAAACACCGTTCTTTTTCTCAGCACACTCACGTTTCATGCTGTCTTAGAGACTCTAGAAAGCTATAGCTTGCTTCTTGCTCTAAAGCAGAGTGTGATCAATGGATGGGAACTCTGCTGTGTGTTTCACTTCAGAAATGGAGTTCAATCCCAGGCTCTGAGTCTTCCTACATGGAAGACTTCGTTTCAAGTAAGGGCAGTTACTTTACAGCTCAAACGAACTATGTCGTTCACGAGGCTCACACGTTTCTCATCTTAACTGAGAAGCATTGGATGTTAGAGGACCTTTGCTTTGCATCAATTTCAAGCAGAGTTGAACTAGATATGGTCCGTATGTATACGAAACACGGTTCTTTTTTTCTGAGCACACTCACGTTTCCTGCTGTTTTAGAGACTCTAGAAAGCAAGAGCGTGCTTCTTGCTCTAAAGCAGAGTGTGATCCATGGCTGAGAACTGTGTTGCGTGTTTCCCTTCAGAAATGGAGTTAAATCCCTTGCTCTGTGTCTTCCTACAAGCAAGACTTCGTTTCAGGTAAGGGCAGTCACTTTTCAGCTCAAAGGAACTACATCGTTCACGAAACTCACACGTTTATCATTGTAACTGACATGCATGGGATGTTAGAGGACCTGTGGTTTGTTTCAGTTTCAGAAGAAGAGTTGGACTAGATATGGTCCGTGTGTGTAGGAAACACCCTTCTTTTGTCCTCATCACACTCATGTTTCCTGCTCTATTAGAGACTCTAGAAAGCAAGAGCGTCATTCTTGCTGTAAAGCAGAGTGTGAACACTGGATGAGAACTCTGCTGTGTGTTTCACTTCAGAAATAGAGTTAAATCCCTGGCTCTGAGTCTTCCTACAAGCAAGACGTCATTTCAGGTAAGGGCAGTTACTTTACAGTTCAAACGAACTACTTCGATCACGAAGCTCACACGTTTCTCATCTTAACTGAGAAGCATTGGATGTTAGAGGACCTTTGCTTTGTATCAATTTCAAGCAGAGTTGAACTAGATATTGTTCGCATGTATAGGAAACACGGTTCTTTTCACCCGAGCACACTCACGTTTCCTGCTGTATTAGAGACTCTAGAAAGCAAGAGCCTGCTTCTTGCTCTAAAGCAGAGTGTGATCCATGGATGATAACTGTGTTGTGTGTTTCCCTTCAGAAATGGAGTTAAATCCCAGGCTCTGTGTCTTCCTACAAGCAAGACTTCGTTTCAGGTAAGGGCAGTCACTTTTCAGCTCAAACAAACTACATTGTTCACGAAGCTCACATGTTTCTAATCTTAACTGAGAAGCATTGGATGTTAGAGGACCAGTGGGTTTTTTCAGTTTCAGGAGCAGATCCGAAGTAGATATGGTCTGTATGTGTAGGAAACACCGTTCATTTGTTCTCCGTACACTCAAGTTTCCTGCTGTCTTAGAGATTCTAGAAAGCTAGAGCGTGCTTCTTGCTCTAAACCAGAGTGTGATCCATGGATGAGAACGATTCTGTGTGTTTCCCTTCAGAAATGTAGTTAAATCCCTGGCTCTGTGTCTTCCTCAAAGCAAGACTTCGTTTCAGGTAAGGGCAGTCACTTTTCAGCTCAAACGAACTACATCGTTCATGAAGCTCACATGTTTCTAATATTAACTGAGAAGCATTTGATGTTAGAGGACCAGTGATTTGTATCAGTATCAGAAGCAGAGTTGGACTAGATATGGTCCGTATGTGTAGGAAACATCCTTCTTTTTCTCTCAGCACACTCACGTTTCATGCTGTCTTAGAGTCTCTAGAAAGCTAGAGCGTGCTTCTTGCTCTAATGCAGAGTGTGATCAATGGATGAGAACTCTGCTGTGTGTTTCACTCCAGAAATGGAGTTAAATACCAGGCTCTGTGTCTTCCTACAAGAAAGACTTCGTTTCAGGTAAGGGCAGTCACTTTTCAGCTCAAATGATCTACATCGTTCAGGAAGCTCACACGTTTCTCATCTTAACTGACAGGCATTGGATGTTTGAGGAACCTTGCTTTGTATCAGTATCAGAAGCAGAGTTGGACTAGATATGGTCCGTATGTATAGGAAACACAGTTCTTTTCATCCAAGCACACTCACGTTTCCTGCTGTCTTAGAGACTCTAGAAAGCAAGAGCGTGGTTCTTGCTCTAAAGCAGAGTGTGATCCACGGATGAGAACTGTGTTGTGTGTTTCCCTTCAGAAATGGAGTTAAATCCCAGGCTCTGTGTCTTCCTAAAAGCAAGACTTCGTTTCAGGTAAGGGCAGTCACTTTTCAGCTCAATCGAATTACATCGGCCACGAAGCTCACATGTTTCTCATCTTAACTGACATGCATTGGATGTTAGAGGACCAGTGCTTTGTATCAGTTTCAAAGCAGAGTTGGACTAGATATGGTCCGAATGTGTAGGAAGCACCGTTTTTTTGTTCTCAGCACACTCAAGTTTCCTGCTGTCTTAGAGACTCTAGAAAGGAAGAGCGTGCTTCTTGCTCTAAACCAGAGTGTGATCCATGGATGACAATCATTCTGTGTGTTTCCCTTCAGAAATGGAGTTAAATCCCTGGCTCTGAGTCTTCCTACAAGCAAGACTTGTTTTCAGGTAAGGGCAGTTACTTTACAGCTCAAACGAACTACATCGTTCACGAAGCTCACACGTTTCTCATCTTAACTGAGAATCATTGGATGTTAGAGGACCTTTGCTTTGTATCAATTTCAAGCAGAGTTGAACTAGATATGGTCCGTATGTATAGGTAACACGGTTTTTTTCTTCTGAGCACACTCACTTTTCCTGCTGTTTTAGAGACTCTAGAAAGCAAGAGCGTGCTTCTTGCTCTAAAGCACAATGTGATTCATGGCTGAGAACTGTGTTGTGTGTTTCCCTTCAGAAATGGAGTTAAATCCCTGGCTATGTTTCTTCCTACAAGCAAGACTTCGTTTCAGGTAAGGGCAGTCAATTTTCACCTCGAATGAACTACATCGTTGGCGAAGCTCACACGTTTCTCATCTTAACTGACAAGCATTGGATGGTAGAGGACCAGTGGGTTCTTTCAGTTTCAGGAGCAGAGTTGTAGTAATTACTGTCTGTATGTGTAGGAAACACCGTTCATTTGTTCTCAGCACACTCAAGTTTCCTGCTGTCTTAGAGATTCTAGAAAGCTAGAGCGTGCTTCTTGCTCTAAAGCAGAGTGTGATCAATGCATGAGAACTCTGCTGTGTGTTTCTTCAGAAATGGAGTTATATCCCAGGCTCTGTGTCTTCCTACAAGCAAGACTTCTTTTCAGGTAAGGGCAGTCACTTTTCACCTCAAAGGAACTACATCGTTCACGAAGCTCACACGTTTCTCATCTTAACTGACAAGCATTGGATGTTAGGGGACCTGTGGTTTGTTTCAGTTTCAGAAGAAGAGTTGGACTAGGTATGGTCCGTGTGTGTAGGAAACACCCTTCTTTTGTTCTCCTCACACTCATGTTTCCTGCTCTATTAGAGACTCTAGAAAGCAAGAGCATCATTCTTGCTGTAAAGCAGAGTGGGAACACTGGATGAGAACTCTGCTGTGTGTTTCACTTCAGTAATAGAGTTAAATCACTGGCTCTGAGTCTTCCTACAAGCAAGACTTCGTTTCAGGTAAGGGCAGTTGCTTTTCATCTCAAACCAAACACTTCGTTCACGAAGCTCACACATTTCTCATCTTAACTGAGAAGCATTGGATGTTAGAGGCCCTTTGCTTTGTATCAATTTCAAGCAGAGTTGAACTAGATATGGTCCGTATGTACAGGAAACACGGTTCTTTTATTCTGAGCACACTCAGGTTTCCTACTGTATTAGAGACTCTAGAAAGCAAGAGAGTTCTTCTTGCTCTAAAGCAGAATGTGATCCATGGCTGAGAACTGTTTTGTGTGTTTCCCTTCAGAAATGGAGTTAAATCCCTGGCTATGTTTCTTCCTACAAGCAAGACTTCGTTTCAGGTAAGGGCAGTCACTTTTCACCTCAAATGAACTACATCGTTGGCGAAGCTAACACGTTTCTCATCTTAACTGACAAGCATTGGATGTTAGAGGACCAGTGCTTTGTATCAGTATCAGAAGCAGAGTTGGACTAGATATGGTCCATATGTGTAGGAAACATCCTTCTTTTTCTCTCAGCTCACTCACGTTTCATGCTGTCTTAGAGTCTCTAGAAAGCTAGAGCTTGCTTCTTGCTCTAATGCATAGTGTGATCAATGGATGAGAACTCTGCTGTGTGTTTCACTCCAGAAATGGGGTTAAATCCCAGGCTCTGTGTCTTCCTACAAGAAAGACTTCGTTTCAGGTAAGGGCAGTCACTTTTCAGCTCAAACGAACTACATCGTTGTTGTCAAAGCTCACACGTTTCTCATCTTAACTGACAAGCATTGGATGTTGGAAGACCAGTGCTTTGTATCAGTATCAGAAGCAGAGTTGGACTAGATATGATCCGTATGTGTAAGAAACACCGGTCTTTTTTTCTCAGCACACTCACATTTCCTGCTGTATTAGAGACTCTATAAAGCAAGAGCGTGCTTCTTGCTCTAAAGCAGAGTGTGAATCATGGATGTGAACTGTGTTGTGTGTTTACCTTCAGAAATATAGTTAAATCCCAGGATCTGTGTCTTCCTACAATTAAGACTTCGTTTCAGGAAAGGGCAGTCACTTTTCAGCTCAAACGAACTACATCATTCAGGAAGCTCACACGTGTCTCATCTTAACTGACAAGCATTGGATGTTAGAGGACTTGTGGTTTGTTTCAGTTTCAGAAGAAGAGTTGGACTAGATATGGTCCGTGTGTGTAGGAAACACCATTTTTTGTTCTCATCACACTCATGTTTCTTGCTCTATTATTAGAGACTCTAGAAAGCAAGAGCGTCATTCTTGCTGTAAAGCAGAGTGTGAACACTGGATGAGAACTCAGCTGTGTGTTTCACTACAGAAATGGAGTTAAATCCCTGGCTCTGAGTCTTCCTACAAGCAAGACTTCGTTTCCGGTAAGGGCAGTTACTTTACAGCTCAAACGAACTACTTCGTTCACGAAGTTCACACGTTTCTCATGTTAACTGAGAAGGATTGGATATTAGAGGACCTTTGCTTTGTATCAATTTCAAGAAGAGTTGAACTAGATATGGTCTGTATGAATAGGAAACACGGATCTTTTCTTCTGAGCACACTCACGTTTCCTGCTGTATTAGAGACTCTAGAATGCAAGAGCGTGCTTCTTGCTCTATAGCAGAGTGTGATCCATGGATGAGAACTTTGTTGTGTGTTTCCCTTCAGAAATGGAGTTAAATCCCAGGCTCTGTGTCTTCCTAAAAGCAAGATTTCATTTCAGGAAAGTGCAGTCACTTTTCAGCTCAAACGAACTACATCGTTCAGGAAGCTCACACGTTTTTCATCTTAACTGAGAAGCATTGGATGTTAGAGGAGTAGTGCTTTGTATTAGTTTAAGAAGCAGAGTTGGACTAGATATGGTCCGTATGTGTAGGAAACACCGTTCTTTTTTTCTCAGCACACTCAAGTTTCCTGCTGTCTTAGAGATTCTAGAAAGCTAGAGCGTGCCTCTTGCTCTAAAGCAGAGTGTGATCAATGGATGAGAACTCTGCTGTGTGTTTCCCTTCAGAAATGGAGTTAAATACCAGGCTCTGTGTCTTCCTACAAGCAAGACTTCTTTTCAGGTAAGGGCAGTCACTTTTCAGCTTAAAGGAACTACATCGTTCATGAAGCTCACACGTTTCTCATCTTAACTGACAAGCATTGGATGTTAGAGGACCTTTGGTTTGTTTCAGTTTCAGAAGAAGAGTTGGACTAGGTATGGTCCCTGTGTGTAGGAAACACCCTTCTTTTGTTCTCATCACACTCATGTTTCCTGCTGTCTTAGAGACTCTAGAAAGCAAGAGCGTGCTTCTTGCTCTAAACCAGAGTGTGATCCATGGATGAGAAAGATTCTGTGTGTTTCCCTTCAGAAATGGAGTTAAATCCCTGGCTCTGAGTCTTCCTACAAGCAAGACTTCGTTTCAGGTAAGGCAGTTACTTTACAGTTCAAACGAACTACATCGTTCACAAAGCTCACACGTTTCTCATTTTAACTGAGAAGCATTGGATGTTAGAGGACCTTTCCTTGTATCAATTTCAAGCAGAGTTGAACTAGATATGGTCCGTATGTATACAAAACCCGGTTCTTTTCTTCTGAGCACACTCACTTTTCCTGCTGTTTTAGAGACCCTAGAAAGCAAGAGCGTGCTTCTTGCTCTAAAGCAGAATGTCATCCATGGCTGAGAACTGTGTTGTGTGTTTCCCTTCAGAAATGGAGTAAAATCCCTGGCTATGTGTCTTCCTACAAGCAAGACTTCGTTTCAGGTATGGGCAGTTACTTTACAGCTCAAACAAACTACATCGTTCACGAAGCTCACACGTTTCTCATCTAAACTGACAATCATTGCATGTTAGAGGGCCAGTGCTTTGTATCAGTTTCAGAAGCAGAGATGACTAGATATGGTCCGTATGTGTAAGAAACACCGTTCTTTGGTCTCAGCACACTCACGTTTCCTGCTGTATTAGAGACTCTACAAAGCAAGAGTGTGCTTCCTTCTCTAAAGCAGAGTGTGAACATGGATGAGAACTCTGTTGTGTGTTTCCCTTCAGAAATGGAATTAAATCCCAGGCTCTGTGTCTTCTTACAAGCAAGACTTCGTTTCAGGTAAGGGCAGTCACTTTTCAGCTCAAACGAACTACATCGTTGACTAACCTAAGAAGTTTCCCATCTTAAATGACAATCATTGGATGTTAGAGGAGCAGTGCTTTTTATCAGTTTCAGAAGAGGAGTTGGAATAGGTATGGTCCATATGTGTAGGAAACACCGTTCTTTTGTTCTCAGCACACTAACGTTTCTTGCTGTCTTAGAGATTCTAGAAAGCAAGAGCGTGCTTCTTGCTCTGAAGCAGAGTGTGCTCAATGGATGAGAACTCTGCTGTGTGTTTCACTTCAGAAATGGAGTTAAATCCAAGGCTCTGAGTCTTCCTACAAGCAAGACTTCTTTTCATGTAAGGGCAGTTACTTTACAGCTCAAACGAACTACATCGTTCACGAGGCTCACACGTTTCTCATCTAAACTGACAAGCATTGGATGTTAGAGGACCTCTGATTTGTTTCAGTTTCAGAAGCAGAGATGAACTAGGTATGGTCCATATGTGTAGGAAACACCGTAGTTTTGTTTTGAGCACACTCAAGTTTCCTGATGTATTACAGACTCTTGAAAGCAAGATTGTGCTTCTTGCTCTAAAGCAAAGTGTAAACAATGGATGAGAACACTGCTGTGTGTTTCACTTCAGAAATGGAGTTAAATCCCAGGCTCTGAGTCTTCCTACAAGCAAGATTTTTTTCATGTAAGGGCAGTTACTTTACAGCTCAAACGAACTACATCGTTCACGAAACTCAGACGATTCTCATCTTAACTGAGAAGCATTGGAAGTTAGAGGACCTTTGCTTTGTATCAACTTCAAGCAGAGTTGAACTAGACATGGTCCGTATGTATAGGAAACACGGTTTTTTTCTTCTGAGCACACTCACGTTTCCTGCTGTTTTAGAGACTCTAGAAAGCAAGAGCGTGCTTCTTGCTCTAAAGCAGAATGTGATCCAAGGCTGAGAACTGTGTTGTGTGTTTCCCTTCAGAAATGGAGTTAAATCCCTGGCTATGTGTCTTCCTACAAGCAAGACTTCGTTTCAGGTAAGGGCAGTTACTTTACAGCTCAAACAAACTACATCGTTCACGAAGCTCACACGTTTCTCATCTAAACTGACAATCATTGCATGTTAGAGGACCAGTGCTTTGTATCAGTTTCAGAAGCAGAGATGGACTAGATATGGTCCGTATGTGTAAGAAACACCGTTCTTTGGTCTCAGCACACTCACGTTTCCTGCTGTATTAGAGACTCTACAAAGCAAGAGTGTGCTTCCTTCTCTAAAGCAGAGTGTGAACATGGATGAGAACTGTGTTGTGTGTTTCCCTTCAGAAATGGAATTAAATCCCAGGCTCTGTGTCTTCTTACAAGCAAGACTTCGTTTCAGGTAAGGGCAGTCACTTTTCAGCTCAAACGAACTACATCGTTGACTAAGCTAAGAAGTTTCCCATCTTAAATGACAATCATTGGATGTTAGAGGAGCAGTGCTTTTTATCAGTTTCAGAAGAGGAGTTGGAATAGGTATGGTCCAATGTGTAGGAAACACCATTCTTTTGTTCTCAGCAAACTAACGTTTCCTGCTGTCTTAGAGATTCTAGAAAGCAAGAGCGAGCATCTTGCTCTGAAGCAGAGTGTGCTTAATGGATGAGAACTCTGCTGTGTGTTTCACTTCAGAAATGGAGTTAAATCCAAGGCTCTGAGTCTTCCTACAAGCAAGACTTCTTTTCATGTAAGGGCAGTTACTTTACAGCTCAAACGAACTACATCGTTCACGAGGCTCACACGTTTCTCATCTAAACTGACAAGCATTGGATGTTAGAGGACCTCTGATTTGTTTCAGTTTCAGAAGCAGAGATGAACTAGGTATGGTCCATATGTGTAGGAAACACCGTACTTTTGTTTTGAGCACACTCAAGTTTCCTGATGTATTAGAGACTCTAGAAAGCAAGAGCGTGCTTCTTGCTCTAAAGCAGAGTGTGAACAATGGATGAGAACACTGCTGTGTGTTTCACTTCAGAAATGGAATTAAATCCCAGGCTCTGAGTCTTCCTACAAGCAAGATTTTTTTCATGTAAGGGCAGTTACTTTACAGCTCAAACGAACTACATCGTTCACGAAACTCACACGATTCTCATCTTAACTGAGAAGCATTGGAAGTTAGAGGACCTTTGCTTTGTATCAACTTCAAGCAGAGTTGAACTAGATATGGTCCGTATGTATAGGAAACACGGTTTTTTTCTTCTGAGCACACTCACGTTTCCTGCTGTTTTAGAGACTCTAGAAAGCAAGAGCGTGCTTCTTGCTCTAAAGCAGAGTGTGGTCAATGTCTGAGAACTGTGTTGTGTGTTTCCCTTCAGAAATGGAGTTAAATACCAGGCTCTGTGTCTTCCTACAAGCAAGACTTCGTTTCAGGTAAGGGCAGTGACTTTTCAGCTCAAACGAACTACATTGTTCACGAAGCTCACGTGTTTCTAATCTTAACTGAGAAGCATTGGATGTTAGAGGACCAGTGGGTTTTTTCTGTTTCACAAGCAGAGTTGATGTAGATACTGTCTGTATGTGTAGGAAAGTCCGTTCTTTTGATCTCATCACACTCATGTTTTTTGCTGTCTTAGAGACTCTAGAAAGCAAGAGCGTGCTTCTTGCTCTAAAGCAGAGTGTGATCAATGGATGAGAACTCTGTTATGTGTTTCACTTCAAAAATGGAGATAAATCCCTGGCTTTGAGTCTTCCTACAAGCAAGACTTCGTTTCAGGTAAGGGCAGTTACTTTACAGCTCAAACTAACTACATGGTTCACAAAGCTCACACGTTTCTCATCTTAATTGAGAAGCATTGGATGTTAGAGGACCTTTGCTTTGTATCAATTTCAAGCAGAGTTGAACGAGATATGGTCCATATGTATACAAAACACGTTTCTTTTCTTCTGAGCACACTCACTTTTCCTGCTGTATTAGAGACCCTAGAAAGCAAGAGCATGCTTCTTGCTCTAAAGCAGAATGTGATCCATGGCTGAGAACTATGTTGTGTGTTTCCCTTCAGAAATGGAGTTAAATCCCAGGCTATGTGTCTTCCTACAAGCAAGACTTCATTTCAGGTAAGGGCAGTCACTTTTCAGCTCAAACGAACTACATCGTTGGCGAAGCTCACACGTTTCTAATCTTAACTGACAAGCATTGGATGTTAGAGGACCAGTGATTTGTATCAGTTTGAGAAGCAGAGTTGGACTAGATATGGTCCGTATGTATAGGAAACACGGTTTTTTCTTCTGAGCACACTCACGTTTCCTGCTGTATTAGAGACTCTAGAAAGCAAAAGCGTGCTTCTTGCTCTAAAGCAGAGTGTGATCAATGTCTGAGAACTGTGTTGTGTGTTTCCCTTCAGAAATGGAGTTAAATCCCAGGCTCTGTGTCATCCTACAAGCAAGACTTCGTTTCAGGTAAGTGCAGTCACTTTTCATCTCAAACGAACTACATCGTTCACGAAGCTCACATGTTTATAATCTTAACTGAGAAGCATTGGATGTTAGAGGACCAGTGGGTTTTTTCAGTTTCAGGAGCAGAGTTGAAGTAGATATGGTCTGTATGTGTAGGAAACACCGTTCATTTGTTCTCAGCACACTCAAGTTTCCTGCTGTCTTAGAGATTCTAGAAAGCTAGAGCGTGCTTCTTGCTCTAAAGCAGAGTTTGATCAATGGATGAGAACTCTGCTGTGTATTTCCCTTCAGAAATGGAGTTAAATCCCAGGCTCTGTGTCTTCCTACAAGTAAGACTTCTTTTCAGGTAACGGCAGTCACTTTTCAGCTTAAAGGAACTACATCGTTCATGAAGCTCACACATTTCTCATCTTAAATGACAAGCATTGGATGTTAGAGGACCTTTGGTTTGTTTCAGTTTCAGAAGAAGAGTTGGACTAGGTATGGTCTGTGTGTGTAGGAAACACCCTTCTTTTGTTCTCATCACACTCATGTTTCCTGCTGTCTTAGAGACTCTAGAAAGCAAGAGCGTGCTTCTTGCTCTAAACCAGAGTGTGATCCATGGATGAGAAAGATTCTGTGTGTTTCCCTTCAGAAATGGAGTTAAATCCCAGGCTATGTGTCTTCCTACAAGCAAGACTTCGTTTAGGTAAGAGCAGTCACTTTTCAGCTCAAACGAACTACATCGTTGGCGAAGCTCACACGTTTCTAATCTTAACTGACAAGCATTGGATGTTAGAGGACCAGTGATTTGTATCAGTATCAGAAGCAGAGTAGGACTAGATATGGTCCGTATGTGTAAGAAACACCGGTCTTTTGTTCTCAGCACACTCATGTTTCCTGCTGTATTAGAGACTCTAGAAAGCAAGAGCGTGCTTCTTGCTCTAAAGCAGAGTGTGATCCATGGATGTGAACTGTGTTGTGTGTTTCCCTTCAGAAATGGAGTTAAATCCCAGGCTCTGTGTCTTCCTACAAGCAAGACTTCGTTTCAGGAAAGGGCAGTCACTTTTCAGCTCAAACCAACTACATCATTCAGGAAGCTCACACGTTTCTCATCTTAACTGACAAGCATTGGATGTTAGAGGACTAGTGCTTTGTTTCAGTTTCAGAAGCAGTTTTGGACTAGATATGGTCCGTATGTGTAGGAAACACCGATCTTTTTTTCTCAGCACAGTCACGTAAGATGCTGTCTTAGAGACTCTAGAAAGGTAGAGCTTGCTTCTTGCTCTAAAGCAGAGTGTGATCAAAGGATGGGAACTCTGCTGTGTGTTTCACTTCAGAAATGGAGTTCAATCCCAGGCTCTGAGTCTTCCTATAAGGAATACTTCGTTTCAAGTAATGGCAGTTCCTTTACAGCTCAAACAAACTACATCGTTCACAAAGCTCACACGTTTCTCATCTTAACTGAGAAGTATTGGTTGTTAGAGGACCTTTGCTTTGTATCAATTTCAAGCAGAGTTGAACTAGATATGGTCCGTATGTGTAAGAAACACCGTTCTTTGGTCTCAGCACACTCACGTTTCCTGCTGTATTAGAGACTCTAGAAAGCAAGAGCGTGCTTCTTGCTCTAAAGCAGAGTGTGATCCATTGATGTGAACTGTGTTGTGTGTTTCCCTTCAGAAATATAGTTAAATCCCAGGCTCTGTGTCTTCCTACAATTAAGACTTCGTTTCAGGAAAGGGCAGTCACTTTTCAGCTCAAACGAACTACATCTTTCAGGAAGCTCACACATGTCTCACCTTAACTGACAAGCATTGGATGTTGCTGGACCAGTGCTTTGTATCAGTATCAGAAGTAGAGTTGGACTAGATATGATCCGTATGTGTAAGAAACACCGGTCTTTTTTTCTCAGCACACTCATGTTTCCTGCTGTATTAGAGACTCTAGAAAGCAAGAGCGTGCTTCTTGCTCTAAAGCAGAGTGTGATCCATGGATGTGAACTGTGCTGTGTGTTTCCCTTCAGAAATATAGTTAAATCCCAGGCTCTGTGTCTTCCTACAATTAAGACTTCGTTTCAGGAGAGGGCAGTCACTTTTCAGCTCAAACGAACTACATCATTCAAGAAGCTCACACGTGTGTCATCTTAACTGACAAGCATTGGATGTTAGAGGACCTGTGGTTTGTTTCAGTTTCAGAAGAAGAGTTGGACTAGATATGGTCCGTGTGTGTAGGAAACACCATTCTTTTGTTCTCATCACACTCATGTTTCTTGCTCTATAAGAGACTCTAGAAAGCAAGAGCGTCATTCTTGCTGTAAAGCAGAGTGTGAACACTGAATGAGAACTCTGCTGTGTGTTTCACTTCAGAAATGGAGTTAAATACCTGGCTCTGAGTCTTCCTACAAGCAAGACTTCATTTCAGGTAAGGGCAGTTACTTTACAGCTCAAACGAACTACTTCGTTCACGAAGCTCACACGTTTCTCATGATAACTGAGAAGCATTGGATATTAGAGGACCTTTGCTTTGTATCAATTTCAAGCAGAGTTGAACTAGATATGGTCCGTATGTATAGGAAACACGGTTGTTTTCTTCTGAGCACACTCACTTTTCCTGCTGTATTAGGGACTCTAGAAAGCAAGAGCGTGCTTCTTGCTCTATAGCAGAGTGTGATCCATGGATGAGAACGATTCTGTGTGTTTCCCTTCAGAAATGGAGTTAAATCCCAGGCTGTGAGTCTTCCTAAAAGGAAGACTTCGTTTAAATTAAGGGCAGTTACTTTCATCTCAAACAACTACATCGTTCACAAAGCTCCCACGTTTCTCATCTTCACTGACAAGCATTGGATGTTAGAGGACCAGTGCTTTGTATGAGTTTCAGAAACAGAGTTGGACTAGATATGATCCGTATGTGTAGGAAAAACCGTTTATTTGTTCTTGGGACACTCATATTTCCTGCTGTCTTAGAGACTCCAGAAAGCAAGAGCATGCTTCTTGCTCTAAAGCAGAGTGTGATCAAAGTCTGAGAACTGTGTTGTGTGTTTCCCTTCAGAAATGGAGTAAAATCCCAGTCTCTGTGTTTTCCTACAAGCAAGACTACGTTTCAGGTAAGGGCAGTCACTTTTCAGCTCAAACGAACTACATCGTTCAAGAAGCTCACATGTTTCTAATCTTAACTGACAAGCATTGGATGTTAGAGGACCTGTGGTTTGTTTCAGTTTCAGAAGAAGAGTTGGACTAGCGATGGTCCGTTTGTGTAGGAAACACCCTTCTTTTGTTCTCATCACACTCATGTTTCCTGCTGTCTTAGAGAATCTAGAAAGCAAGAGCGTGGTTCTTGCTCTAAGCCAGAGTGTGATCCATGGATGAGAAAGATTCTGTGTGTTTCCCTTCTGAAATGGAGTTAAATCTCTGACTCTGAGTCTTCCTACAAGCAAGAATTCGTTTCCGGTAAGGGCAGTTACTTTACATCTCAAATGAACTACATCGTTCAAAAAGCTCACACGTTTCTCATTTTAACTGAGAAGCATTGGATGTTAGAGGACCTTTGCATTGTATCAATTTCAAGCAGAGTTGAACTAGATATGGTCCCTATGTATACGAAACCCGGTTGTTTTCTTCTGAGCACACTCACTTTTCCTGCTGTATTAGAGACCCTAGAAAGCAAGAGCGTGCTTCTTGCTCTAAAGCAGAGTGTGATCCATGGATGTGAACTGTGTTGTGTGTTTCCCTTCAGAAATGGAGTTAAATCCCAGGCTATGTGTCTTCCTACAAGCAAGACTTCGTTTAGGTAAGAGCAGTCACTTTTCAGCTCAAACGAACTACATCGTTGGCGAAGCTCACACGTTTCTAATCTTAACTGACAAGCATTGGATGTTAGAGGACCAGTGATTTGTATCAGTATCAGAAGCAGAGTAGGACTAGATATGGTCCGTATGTGTAAGAAACACCGGTCTTTTGTTCTCAGCACACTCATGTTTCCTGCTGTATTAGAGACTCTAGAAAGCAAGAGCGTGCTTCTTGCTCTAAAGCAGAGTGTGATCCATGGATGTGAACTGTGTTGTGTGTTTCCCTTCAGAAATGGAGTTAAATCCCAGGCTCTGTGTCTTCCTACAAGCAAGACTTCGTTTCAGGAAAGGGCAGTCACTTTTCAGCTCAAACCAACTACATCATTCAGGAAGCTCACACGTTTCTCATCTTAACTGACAAGCATTGGATGTTAGAGGACTAGTGCTTTGTTTCAGTTTCAGAAGCAGTTTTGGACTAGATATGGTCCGTATGTGTAGGAAACACCGATCTTTTTTTCTCAGCACACTCACGTAACATGCTGTCTTAGAGACTCTAGAAAGGTAGAGCTTGCTTCTTGCTCTAAAGCAGAGTGTGATCAAAGGATGGGAACTCTGCTGTGTGTTTCACTTCAGAAATGGAGTTCAATCCCAGGCTCTGAGTCTTCCTATAAGGAATACTTCGTTTCAAGTAATGGCAGTTCCTTTACAGCTCAAACAAACTACATCGTTCACAAAGCTCACACGTTTCTCATCTTAACTGAGAAGTATTGGTTGTTAGAGGACCTTTGCTTTGTATCAATTTCAAGCAGAGTTGAACTAGATATGGTCCGTATGTGTAAGAAACACCGTTCTTTGGTCTCAGCACACTCACGTTTCCTGCTGTATTAGAGACTCTAGAAAGCAAGAGCGTGCTTCTTGCTCTAAAGCAGAGTGTGATCCATTGATGTGAACTGTGTTGTGTGTTTCCCTTCAGAAATATAGTTAAATCCCAGGCTCTGTGTCTTCCTACAATTAAGACTTCGTTTCAGGAAAGGGCAGTCACTTTTCAGCTCAAACGAACTACATCTTTCAGGAAGCTCACACATGTCTCACCTTAACTGACAAGCATTGGATGTTGCTGGACCAGTGCTTTGTATCAGTATCAGAAGTAGAGTTGGACTAGATATGATCCGTATGTGTAAGAAACACCGGTCTTTTTTTCTCAGCACACTCATGTTTCCTGCTGTATTAGAGACTCTAGAAAGCAAGAGCGTGCTTCTTGCTCTAAAGCAGAGTGTGATCCATGGATGTGAACTGTGCTGTGTGTTTCCCTTCAGAAATATAGTTAAATCCCAGGCTCTGTGTCTTCCTACAATTAAGACTTCGTTTCAGGAGAGGGCAGTCACTTTTCAGCTCAAACGAACTACATCATTCAAGAAGCTCACACGTGTGTCATCTTAACTGACAAGCATTGGATGTTAGAGGACCTGTGGTTTGTTTCAGTTTCAGAAGAAGAGTTGGACTAGATATGGTCCGTGTGTGTAGGAAACACCATTCTTTTGTTCTCATCACACTCATGTTTCTTGCTCTATAAGAGACTCTAGAAAGCAAGAGCGTCATTCTTGCTGTAAAGCAGAGTGTGAACACTGAATGAGAACTCTGCTGTGTGTTTCACTTCAGAAATGGAGTTAAATACCTGGCTCTGAGTCTTCCTACAAGCAAGACTTCATTTCAGGTAAGGGCAGTTACTTTACAGCTCAAACGAACTACTTCGTTCACGAAGCTCACACGTTTCTCATGATAACTGAGAAGCATTGGATATTAGAGGACCTTTGCTTTGTATCAATTTCAAGCAGAGTTGAACTAGATATGGTCCGTATGTATAGGAAACACGGTTGTTTTCTTCTGAGCACACTCACTTTTCCTGCTGTATTAGGGACTCTAGAAAGCAAGAGCGTGCTTCTTGCTCTATAGCAGAGTGTGATCCATGGATGAGAACGATTCTGTGTGTTTCCCTTCAGAAATGGAGTTAAATCCCAGGCTGTGAGTCTTCCTAAAAGGAAGACTTCGTTTAAATTAAGGGCAGTTACTTTCATCTCAAACAACTACATCGTTCACAAAGCTCCCACGTTTCTCATCTTCACTGACAAGCATTGGATGTTAGAGGACCAGTGCTTTGTATGAGTTTCAGAAACAGAGTTGGACTAGATATGATCCGTATGTGTAGGAAAAACCGTTTATTTGTTCTTGGGACACTCATATTTCCTGCTGTCTTAGAGACTCCAGAAAGCAAGAGCATGCTTCTTGCTCTAAAGCAGAGTGTGATCAAAGTCTGAGAACTGTGTTGTGTGTTTCCCTTCAGAAATGGAGTAAAATCCCAGTCTCTGTGTTTTCCTACAAGCAAGACTACGTTTCAGGTAAGGGCAGTCACTTTTCAGCTCAAACGAACTACATCGTTCAAGAAGCTCACATGTTTCTAATCTTAACTGACAAGCATTGGATGTTAGAGGACCTGTGGTTTGTTTCAGTTTCAGAAGAAGAGTTGGACTAGCGATGGTCCGTTTGTGTAGGAAACACCCTTCTTTTGTTCTCATCACACTCATGTTTCCTGCTGTCTTAGAGAATCTAGAAAGCAAGAGCGTGGTTCTTGCTCTAAGCCAGAGTGTGATCCATGGATGAGAAAGATTCTGTGTGTTTCCCTTCTGAAATGGAGTTAAATCTCTGACTCTGAGTCTTCCTACAAGCAAGAATTCGTTTCCGGTAAGGGCAGTTACTTTACATCTCAAATGAACTACATCGTTCAAAAAGCTCACACGTTTCTCATTTTAACTGAGAAGCATTGGATGTTAGAGGACCTTTGCATTGTATCAATTTCAAGCAGAGTTGAACTAGATATGGTCCCTATGTATACGAAACCCGGTTGTTTTCTTCTGAGCACACTCACTTTTCCTGCTGTATTAGAGACCCTAGAAAGCAAGAGCGTGCTTCTTGCTCTAAAGCAGAGTGTGATCCATGGATGTGAACTGTGTTGTGTGTTTCCCTTCAGAAATGGAGTTAAATCCCAGGCTATGTGTCTTCCTACAAGCAAGACTTCGTTTAGGTAAGAGCAGTCACTTTTCAGCTCAAACGAACTACATCGTTGGCGAAGCTCACACGTTTCTAATCTTAACTGACAAGCATTGGATGTTAGAGGACCAGTGATTTGTATCAGTATCAGAAGCAGAGTAGGACTAGATATGGTCCGTATGTGTAAGAAACACCGGTCTTTTGTTCTCAGCACACTCATGTTTCCTGCTGTATTAGAGACTCTAGAAAGCAAGAGCGTGCTTCTTGCTCTAAAGCAGAGTGTGATCCATGGATGTGAACTGTGTTGTGTGTTTCCCTTCAGAAATGGAGTTAAATCCCAGGCTCTGTGTCTTCCTACAAGCAAGACTTCGTTTCAGGAAAGGGCAGTCACTTTTCAGCTCAAACCAACTACATCATTCAGGAAGCTCACACGTTTCTCATCTTAACTGACAAGCATTGGATGTTAGAGGACTAGTGCTTTGTTTCAGTTTCAGAAGCAGTTTTGGACTAGATATGGTCCGTATGTGTAGGAAACACCGATCTTTTTTTCTCAGCACACTCACGTAACATGCTGTCTTAGAGACTCTAGAAAGGTAGAGCTTGCTTCTTGCTCTAAAGCAGAGTGTGATCAAAGGATGGGAACTCTGCTGTGTGTTTCACTTCAGAAATGGAGTTCAATCCCAGGCTCTGAGTCTTCCTATAAGGAATACTTCGTTTCAAGTAATGGCAGTTCCTTTACAACTCAAACAAACTACATCGTTCACAAAGCTCACACGTTTCTCATCTTAACTGAGAAGTATTGGTTGTTAGAGGACCTTTGCTTTGTATCAATTTCAAGCAGAGTTGAACTAGATATGGTCCGTATGTGTAAGAAACACCGTTCTTTGGTCTCAGCACACTCACGTTTCCTGCTGTATTAGAGACTCTAGAAAGCAAGAGCGTGCTTCTTGCTCTAAAGCAGAGTGTGATCCATTGATGTGAACTGTGTTGTGTGTTTCCCTTCAGAAATATAGTTAAATCCCAGGCTCTGTGTCTTCCTACAATTAAGACTTCGTTTCAGGAAAGGGCAGTCACTTTTCAGCTCAAACGAACTACATCTTTCAGGAAGCTCACACATGTCTCACCTTAACTGACAAGCATTGGATGTTGCTGGACCAGTGCTTTGTATCAGTATCAGAAGTAGAGTTGGACTAGATATGATCCGTATGTGTAAGAAACACCGGTCTTTTTTTCTCAGCACACTCATGTTTCCTGCTGTATTAGAGACTCTAGAAAGCAAGAGCGTGCTTCTTGCTCTAAAGCAGAGTGTGATCCATGGATGTGAACTGTGCTGTGTGTTTCCCTTCAGAAATATAGTTAAATCCCAGGCTCTGTGTCTTCCTACAATTAAGACTTCGTTTCAGGAGAGGGCAGTCACTTTTCAGCTCAAACGAACTACATCATTCAAGAAGCTCACACGTGTGTCATCTTAACTGACAAGCATTGGATGTTAGAGGACCTGTGGTTTGTTTCAGTTTCAGAAGAAGAGTTGGACTAGATATGGTCTGTGTGTGTAGGAAACACCATTCTTTTGTTCTCATCACACTCATGTTTCTTGCTCTATAAGAGACTCTAGAAAGCAAGAGCGTCATTCTTGCTGTAAAGCAGAGTGTGAACACTGAATGAGAACTCTGCTGTGTGTTTCGCTTCAGAAATGGAGTTAAATACCTGGCTCTGAGTCTTCCTACAAGCAAGACTTCATTTCAGGTAAGGGCAGTTACTTTACAGCTCAAACGAACTACTTCGTTCACGAAGCTCACACGTTTCTCATGATAACTGAGAAGCATTGGATATTAGAGGACCTTTGCTTTGTATCAATTTCAAGCAGAGTTGAACTAGATATGGTCCGTATGTATAGGAAACACGGTTGTTTTCTTCTGAGCACACTCACTTTTCCTGCTGTATTAGGGACTCTAGAAAGCAAGAGCGTGCTTCTTGCTCTATAGCAGAGTGTGATCCATGGATGAGAACGATTCTGTGTGTTTCCCTTCAGAAATGGAGTTAAATCCCAGGCTGTGAGTCTTCCTAAAAGGAAGACTTCGTTTAAATTAAGGGCAGTTACTTTCAGCTCAAACAACTACATCGTTCACAAAGCTCCCACGTTTCTCATCTTCACTGACAAGCATTGGATGTTAGAGGACCAGTGCTTTGTATGAGTTTCAGAAACAGAGTTGGACTAGATATGATCCGTATGTGTAGGAAAAACCGTTTATTTGTTCTTGGGACACTCATATTTCCTGCTGTCTTAGAGACTCCAGAAAGCAAGAGCATGCTTCTTGCTCTAAAGCAGAGTGTGATCAAAGTCTGAGAACTGTGTTGTGTGTTTCCCTTCAGAAATGGAGTAAAATCCCAGTCTCTGTGTTTTCCTACAAGCAAGACTACGTTTCAGGTAAGGGCAGTCACTTTTCAGCTCAAACGAACTACATCGTTCAAGAAGCTCACATGTTTCTAATCTTAACTGACAAGCATTGGATGTTAGAGGACCTGTGGTTTGTTTCAGTTTCAGAAGAAGAGTTGGACTAGCGATGGTCCGTTTGTGTAGGAAACACCCTTCTTTTGTTCTCATCACACTCATGTTTCCTGCTGTCTTAGAGAATCTAGAAAGCAAGAGCGTGGTTCTTGCTCTAAGCCAGAGTGTGATCCATGGATGAGAAAGATTCTGTGTGTTTCCCTTCTGAAATGGAGTTAAATCTCTGACTCTGAGTCTTCCTACAAGCAAGAATTCGTTTCCGGTAAGGGCAGTTACTTTACATCTCAAATGAACTACATCGTTCAAAAAGCTCACACGTTTCTCATTTTAACTGAGAAGCATTGGATGTTAGAGGACCTTTGCATTGTATCAATTTCAAGCAGAGTTGAACTAGATATGGTCCGGATGTATACGAAACCCGGTTGTTTTCTTCTGAGCACACTCACTTTTCCTGCTGTATTAGAGACCCTAGAAAGCAAGAGCGTGCTTCTTGCTCTAAAGCAGAGTGTGATCCATGGCTGAGAACTGTGTTGTGTGTTTCCCTTCAGAAATGGAGTGAAATCCCAGGCTCTGAGTCTTCCTAGAAGCAAGACTTCATTTCAGGTAACGGCAGTCACTTTTCAGCTCAAACGAACTACATCGTTCACGAAGCTCACACATTTCTCATCTTAACTGAGAAGCATTGGATGTTAGAGGACCTCTGCTTTGTATCAATTTCAAGCAGAGATGAACTAGATATCGTCTGTATGTATAGGAAACACGGTTCTTTTCTTCTGAGCACACTCACGTTTCCTGCTGTATTAGAGACTCTAGAAAGCAAGAGGGTGCTTATTTCTCTAAAGCAGAGTGTGATCCATGGATGAGAACGATTCTGTGTGTTTCCCTTCAGAAATGGAGTTAAATACCAGGCTCTGTGTCTTCCTACAAGCAAGACTTCATTTCAGGTAACGGCAGTCACTTTTCAGCTCAAACAAACTACATCGTTCATGAAGCTCACATGTTTCTCATCTTAACTGAGAAGCATTGGATGTTAGAGGACCAGTGCTTTGTATCAGTATCAGAAGCAGAGTTGGACTAGATATGATCCGTTTGTGTAAGAAACACCGGTCTTTTTTTCTCAGCACACTCACGTTTCCTGCTGTATTAGAGACTCTAGAAAGCAACAGCGTGCTTCTTGCTCTAAAGCAGAGTGTGATCCATGGATGTGAACTGTGTTGTGTGTTTCCCTTCAGAAATATAGTTAAATCCCAGGCTCTGTGTCTTCCTACTATTAAGACTTGGTTTCAGGAAAGGGCAGTCACTTTTCAGCTTAAACGAACTACATCGTTCAGGAAGCTCACACGTGTCTCATCTTAACTGACAAGCATTGGATATTAGAGGACCTGTGGTTTGTTTCAGTTTCAGAAGAAGAGTTGGACTAGATATGGTCAGTGTGTGTAGGAAACACCATTCTTTTGTTCTCATCACACTCATGTTTCTTGCTCTATAAGAGACTCTAGAAAGCAAGAGCGTCATTCTTGCTGTAAAGCAGAGTGTGAACACTGAATGAGAACTCTGCTGTGTGTTTCACTTCAGAAATGGAGTTAAATACCTGGCTCTGAGTCTTCCTACAAGCAAGACTTCATTTCAGGTAAGGGCAGTTACTTTACACCTCAAAAGAACTACTTCGTTCACGAAGCTCACACGTTTCTCATGATAACTGAGAAGCATTGGATATTAGAGGACCTTTGCTTTGTATCAATTTCAAGCAGAGTTGAACTAGATATGGTCCGTATGTATAGGAAACACGGTTGTTTTCTTCTGAGCACACTCACTTTTCCTGCTGTATTAGGGACACTAGAAAGCAAGAGCGTGCTTCTTGCTCTATAGCAGAGTGTGATCCATGGATGAGAACGATTCTGTGTGTTTCCCTTCAGAAATGGAGTTAAATCCCAGGCTGTGAGTCTTCCTAAAAGGAAGACTTCGTTTAAATTAAGGGCAGTTACTTTCAGCTCAAACAACTACATCGTTCACAAAGCTCCCACGTTTCTCATCTTCACTGACAAGCATTGGATGTTAGAGGACCAGTGCTTTGTATGAGTTTCAGAAACAGAGTTGGACTAGATATGATCCGTATGTGTAGGAAAAACCGTTTATTTGTTCTCGGGACACTCATATTTCCTGCTGTCTTAGAGACTCCAGAAAGCAAGAGCATGCTTCTTGCTCTAAAGCAGAGTGTGATCAAAGTCTGAGAACTGTGTTGTGTGTTTCCCTTCAGAAATGGAGTAAAATCCCAGTCTCTGTGTTTTCCTACAAGCAAGACTACGTTTCAGGTAAGGGCAGTCACTTTTCAGCTCAAACCAACTACATCGTTCAAGAAGCTCACATGTTTCTAATCTTAACTGACAAGCATTGGATGTTAGAGGACCTGTGGTTTGTTTCAGTTTCAGAAGAAGAGTTGGACTAGCGATGGTCCGTTTGTGTAGGAAACACCCTTCTTTTGTTCTCATCACACTCATGTTTCCTGCTGTCTTAGAGAATCTAGAAAGCAAGAGCGTGGTTCTTGCTCTAAGCCAGAGTGTGATCCATGGATGAGAAAGATTCTGTGTGTTTCCCTTCTGAAATGGAGTTAAATCTCTGACTCTGAGTCTTCCTACAAGCAAGAATTCGTTTCCGGTAAGGGCAGTTACTTTACATCTCAAATGAACTACATCGTTCAAAAAGCTCACACGTTTCTCATTTTAACTGAGAAGCATTGGATGTTAGAGGACCTTTGCATTGTATCAATTTCAAGCAGAGTTGAACTAGATATGGTCCGGATGTATACGAAACCCGGTTGTTTTCTTCTGAGCACACTCACTTTTCCTGCTGTATTAGAGACCCTAGAAAGCAAGAGCGTGCTTCTTGCTCTAAAGCAGAGTGTGATCCATGGATGTGAACTGTGTTGTGTGTTTCCCTTCAGAAATGGAGTTAAATCCCAGGCTATGTGTCTTCCTACAAGCAAGACTTCGTTTAGGTAAGAGCAGTCACTTTTCAGCTCAAACGAACTACATCGTTGGCGAAGCTCACACGTTTCTAATCTTAACTGACAAGCATTGGATGTTAGAGGACCAGTGATTTGTATCAGTATCAGAAGCAGAGTAGGACTAGATATGGTCCGTATGTGTAAGAAACACCGGTCTTTTGTTCTCAGCACACTCATGTTTCCTGCTGTATTAGAGACTCTAGAAAGCAAGAGCGTGCTTCTTGCTCTAAAGCAGAGTGTGATCCATGGATGTGAACTGTGTTGTGTGTTTCCCTTCAGAAATGGAGTTAAATCCCAGGCTCTGTGTCTTCCTACAAGCAAGACTTCGTTTCAGGAAAGGGAAGTCACTTTTCAGCTCAAACCAACTACATCATTCAGGAAGCTCACACGTTTCTCATCTTAACTGACAAGCATTGGATGTTAGAGGACTAGTGCTTTGTTTCAGTTTCAGAAGCAGTTTTGGACTAGATATGGTCCGTATGTGTAGGAAACACCGATCTTTTTTTCTCAGCACACTCACGTAACATGCTGTCTTAGAGACTCTAGAAAGGTAGAGCTTGCTTCTTGCTCTAAAGCAGAGTGTGATCAAAGGATGGGAACTCTGCTGTGTGTTTCACTTCAGAAATGGAGTTCAATCCCAGGCTCTGAGTCTTCCTATAAGGAATACTTCGTTTCAAGTAATTGCAGTTCCTTTACAACTCAAACAAACTACATCGTTCACAAAGCTCACACGTTTCTCATCTTAACTGAGAAGTATTGGTTGTTAGAGGACCTTTGCTTTGTATCAATTTCAAGCAGAGTTGAACTAGATATGGTCCGTATGTGTAAGAAACACCGTTCTTTGGTCTCAGCACACTCACGTTTCCTGCTGTATTAGAGACTCTAGAAAGCAAGAGCGTGCTTCTTGCTCTAAAGCAGAGTGTGATCCATTGATGTGAACTGTGTTGTGTGTTTCCCTTCAGAAATATAGTTAAATCCCAGGCTCTGTGTCTTCCTACAATTAAGACTTCGTTTCAGGAAAGGGCAGTCACTTTTCAGCTCAAACGAACTACATCTTTCAGGAAGCTCACACATGTCTCACCTTAACTGACAAGCATTGGATGTTGCTGGACCAGTGCTTTGTATCAGTATCAGAAGTAGAGTTGGACTAGATATGATCCGTATGTGTAAGAAACACCGGTCTTTTTTTCTCAGCACACTCATGTTTCCTGCTGTATTAGTGACTCTAGAAAGCAAGAGCGTGCTTCTTGCTCTAAAGCAGAGTGTGATCCATGGATGTGAACTGTGCTGTGTGTTTCCCTTCAGAAATATAGTTAAATCCCAGGCTCTGTGTCTTCCTACAATTAAGACTTCGTTTCAGGAGAGGGCAGTCACTTTTCAGCTCAAACGAACTACATCATTCAAGAAGCTCACACGTGTCTCATCTTAACTGACAAGCATTGGATGTTAGAGGACCTGTGGTTTGTTTCAGTTTCAGAAGAAGAGTTGGACTAGATATGGTCTGTGTGTGTAGGAAACACCATTCTTTTGTTCTCATCACACTCATGTTTCTTGCTCTATAAGAGACTCTAGAAAGCAAGAGCGTCATTCTTGCTGTAAAGCAGAGTGTGAACACTGAATGAGAACTCTGCTGTGTGTTTCGCTTCAGAAATGGAGTTAAATACCTGGCTCTGAGTCTTCCTACAAGCAAGACTTCATTTCAGGTAAGGGCAGTTACTTTACACCTCAAACGAACTACTTCGTTCACGAAGCTCACACGTTTCTCATGATAACTGAGAAGCATTGGATATTAGAGGACCTTTGCTTTGTATCAATTTCAAGCAGAGTTGAACTAGATATGGTCCGTATGTATAGGAAACACGGTTGTTTTCTTCTGAGCACACTCACTTTTCCTGCTGTATTAGGGACTCTAGAAAGCAAGAGCGTGCTTCTTGCTCTATAGCAGAGTGTGATCCATGGATGAGAACGATTCTGTGTGTTTCCCTTCAGAAATGGAGTTAAATCCCAGGCTGTGAGTCTTCCTAAAAGGAAGACTTCGTTTAAATTAAGGGCAGTTACTTTCAGCTCAAACAACTACATCGTTCACAAAGCTCCCACGTTTCTCATCTTCACTGACAAGCATTGGATGTTAGAGGACCAGTGCTTTGTATGAGTTTCAGAAACAGAGTTGGACTAGATATGATCCGTATGTGTAGGAAAAACCGTTTATTTGTTCTTGGGACACTCATATTTCCTGCTGTCTTAGAGACTCCAGAAAGCAAGAGCATGCTTCTTGCTCTAAAGCAGAGTGTGATCAAAGTCTGAGAACTGTGTTGTGTGTTTCCCTTCAGAAATGGAGTAAAATCCCAGTCTCTGTGTTTTCCTACAAGCAAGACTACGTTTCAGGTAAGGGCAGTCACTTTTCAGCTCAAACGAACTACATCGTTCAAGAAGCTCACATGTTTCTAATCTTAACTGACAAGCATTGGATGTTAGAGGACCTGTGGTTTGTTTCAGTTTCAGAAGAAGAGTTGGACTAGCGATGGTCCGTTTGTGTAGGAAACACCCTTCTTTTGTTCTCATCACACTCATGTTTCCTGCTGTCTTAGAGAATCTAGAAAGCAAGAGCGTGGTTCTTGCTCTAAGCCAGAGTGTGATCCATGGATGAGAAAGATTCTGTGTGTTTCCCTTCTGAAATGGAGTTAAATCTCTGACTCTGAGTCTTCCTACAAGCAAGAATTCGTTTCCGGTAAGGGCAGTTACTTTACATCTCAAATGAACTACATCGTTCAAAAAGCTCACACGTTTCTCATTTTAACTGAGAAGCATTGGATGTTAGAGGACCTTTGCATTGTATCAATTTCAAGCAGAGTTGAACTAGATATGGTCCGGATGTATACGAAACCCGGTTGTTTTCTTCTGAGCACACTCACTTTTCCTGCTGTATTAGAGACCCTAGAAAGCAAGAGCGTGCTTCTTGCTCTAAAGCAGAGTGTGATCCATGGCTGAGAACTGTGTTGTGTGTTTCCCTTCAGAAATGGAGTGAAATCCCAGGCTCTGAGTCTTCCTAGAAGCAAGACTTCATTTCAGGTAACGGCAGTCACTTTTCAGCTCAAACGAACTACATCGTTCACGAAGCTCACACATTTCTCATCTTAACTGAGAAGCATTGGATGTTAGAGGACCTCTGCTTTGTATCAATTTCAAGCAGAGATGAACTAGATATCGTCTGTATGTATAGGAAACACGGTTCTTTTCTTCTGAGCACACTCACGTTTCCTGCTGTATTAGAGACTCTAGAAAGCAAGAGGGTGCTTATTTCTCTAAAGCAGAGTGTGATCCATGGATGAGAACGATTCTGTGTGTTTCCCTTCAGAAATGGAGTTAAATACCAGGCTCTGTGTCTTCCTACAAGCAAGACTTCATTTCAGGTAACGGCAGTCACTTTTCAGCTCAAACAAACTACATCGTTCATGAAGCTCACATGTTTCTCATCTTAACTGAGAAGCATTGGATGTTAGAGGACCAGTGCTTTGTATCAGTATCAGAAGCAGAGTTGGACTAGATATGATCCGTTTGTGTAAGAAACACCGGTCTTTTTTTCTCAGCACACTCACGTTTCCTGCTGTATTAGAGACTCTAGAAAGCAACAGCGTGCTTCTTGCTCTAAAGCAGAGTGTGATCCATGGATGTGAACTGTGTTGTGTGTTTCCCTTCAGAAATATAGTTAAATCCCAGGCTCTGTGTCTTCCTACTATTAAGACTTGGTTTCAGGAAAGGGCAGTCACTTTTCAGCTTAAACGAACTACATCGTTCAGGAAGCTCACACGTGTCTCATCTTAACTGACAAGCATTGGATATTAGAGGACCTGTGGTTTGTTTCAGTTTCAGAAGAAGAGTTGGACTAGATATGGTCAGTGTGTGTAGGAAACACCATTCTTTTGTTCTCATCACACTCATGTTTCTTGCTCTATAAGAGACTCTAGAAAGCAAGAGCGTCATTCTTGCTGTAAAGCAGAGTGTGAACACTGAATGAGAACTCTGCTGTGTGTTTCACTTCAGAAATGGAGTTAAATACCTGGCTCTGAGTCTTCCTACAAGCAAGACTTCATTTCAGGTAAGGGCAGTTACTTTACACCTCAAACGAACTACTTCGTTCACGAAGCTCACACGTTTCTCATGATAACTGAGAAGCATTGGATATTAGAGGACCTTTGCTTTGTATCAATTTCAAGCAGAGTTGAACTAGATATGGTCCGTATGTATAGGAAACACGGTTGTTTTCTTCTGAGCACACTCACTTTTCCTGCTGTATTAGGGACTCTAGAAAGCAAGAGCGTGCTTCTTGCTCTATAGCAGAGTGTGATCCATGGATGAGAACGATTCTGTGTGTTTCCCTTCAGAAATGGAGTTAAATCCCAGGCTGTGAGTCTTCCTAAAAGGAAGACTTCGTTTAAATTAAGGGCAGTTACTTTCAGCTCAAACAACTACATCGTTCACAAAGCTCCCACGTTTCTCATCTTCACTGACAAGCATTGGATGTTAGAGGACCAGTGCTTTGTATGAGTTTCAGAAACAGAGTTGGACTAGATATGATCCGTATGTGTAGGAAAAACCGTTTATTTGTTCTCGGGACACTCATATTTCCTGCTGTCTTAGAGACTCCAGAAAGCAAGAGCATGCTTCTTGCTCTAAAGCAGAGTGTGATCAAAGTCTGAGAACTGTGTTGTGTGTTTCCCTTCAGAAATGGAGTAAAATCCCAGTCTCTGTGTTTTCCTACAAGCAAGACTACGTTTCAGGTAAGGGCAGTCACTTTTCAGCTCAAACCAACTACATCGTTCAAGAAGCTCACATGTTTCTAATCTTAACTGACAAGCATTGGATGTTAGAGGACCTGTGGTTTGTTTCAGTTTCAGAAGAAGAGTTGGACTAGCGATGGTCCGTTTGTGTAGGAAACACCCTTCTTTTGTTCTCATCACACTCATGTTTCCTGCTGTCTTAGAGAATCTAGAAAGCAAGAGCGTGGTTCTTGCTCTAAGCCAGAGTGTGATCCATGGATGAGAAAGATTCTGTGTGTTTCCCTTCTGAAATGGAGTTAAATCTCTGACTCTGAGTCTTCCTACAAGCAAGAATTCGTTTCCGGTAAGGGCAGTTACTTTACATCTCAAATGAACTACATCGTTCAAAAAGCTCACACGTTTCTCATTTTAACTGAGAAGCATTGGATGTTAGAGGACCTTTGCATTGTATCAATTTCAAGCAGAGTTGAACTAGATATGGTCCGGATGTATACGAAACCCGGTTGTTTTCTTCTGAGCACACTCACTTTTCCTGCTGTATTAGAGACCCTAGAAAGCAAGAGCGTGCTTCTTGCTCTAAAGCAGAGTGTGATCCATGGCTGAGAACTGTGTTGTGTGTTTCCCTTCAGAAATGGAGTGAAATCCCAGGCTCTGAGTCTTCCTAGAAGCAAGACTTCATTTCAGGTAACGGCAGTCACTTTTCAGCTCAAACGAACTACATCGTTCACGAAGCTCACACATTTCTCATCTTAACTGAGAAGCATTGGATGTTAGAGGACCTCTGCTTTGTATCAATTTCAAGCAGAGATGAACTAGATATCGTCTGTATGTATAGGAAACACGGTTCTTTTCTTCTGAGCACACTCACGTTTCCTGCTGTATTAGAGACTCTAGAAAGCAAGAGGGTGCTTATTTCTCTAAAGCAGAGTGTGATCCATGGATGAGAACGATTCTGTGTGTTTCCCTTCAGAAATGGAGTTAAATACCAGGCTCTGTGTCTTCCTACAAGCAAGACTTCATTTCAGGTAACGGCAGTCACTTTTCAGCTCAAACAAACTACATCGTTCATGAAGCTCACATGTTTCTCATCTTAACTGAGAAGCATTGGATGTTAGAGGACCAGTGCTTTGTATCAGTTTCAGAAGCAGAGTTGGACTAGATATGATCCGTTTGTGTAAGAAACACCGGTCTTTTTTTCTCAGCACACTCACGTTTCCTGCTGTATTAGAGACTCTAGAAAGCAACAGCGTGCTTCTTGCTCTAAAGCAGAGTGTGATCCATGGATGTGAACTGTGTTGTGTGTTTCCCTTCAGAAATATAGTTAAATCCCAGGCTCTGTGTCTTCCTACTATTAAGACTTGGTTTCAGGAAAGGGCAGTCACTTTTCAGCTTAAACGAACTACATCGTTCAGGAAGCTCACACGTGTCTCATCTTAACTGACAAGCATTGGATATTAGAGGACCTGTGGTTTGTTTCAGTTTCAGAAGAAGAGTTGGACTAGATATGGTCCGTGTGTGTAGGAAACACCATTCTTTTGTTCTCATCACACTCATGTTTCTTGGTCTATTAGAGACTCTAGAAAGCAAGAGCGTCATTCTTGCTGTAAAGCAGAGTGTGAACACTGGATGAAAACTCTGCTGTGTGTTTCACTTCAGAAATAGAGTTAAATCCCTGGCTCTTAGTCTTCCTACAAGCAAGAATTCCTTTCAGGTAAGGGCAGTTACTTTACATCTCAAACGAACTACATCGTTCACGAAGCTCACACGTTTCTCATTTTAACTGAGACGCATTGGATGTTAGAGGACCTTTGCTTTGTATCAATTTCAAGCAGAGTTGAACTAGATATGGTCCGTATGTATATGAAACCCGGTTGTTTTCTTCTGAGCACACTCACTTTTCCTGCTGTATTAGAGACCCTAGAAAGCAAGAGCGTGCTTCTTGCTCTAAAGCAGAGTGTGATCCATGGCTGAGAACTGTGTTGTGTGTTTCCCTTCAGAAATGGAGTTAAATCCCTGGCTATGTGTCTTCCTACAAGCAAGATTTCGTTTCAGGTGAGGGCAGTCACTTTTCAGCTCAAACGAACTACATCGTTCAAGAAGCTCACATGTTTCTAATCTTAACTGACAAGCATTGGATGTTAGAGGACCTTTGGTTTGTTTCAGTTTCAGAAGAAGAGTTGGACTAGCTATGGTCCGTTTGTGTAGGAAACACCCTTCTTTTGTTCTCATCACACTCATGTTTCCTGCTGTCTTAGAGAATCTAGAAAGCAAGAGCGTGCTTCTTGCTCTAAGCCAGAGTGTGATCCATGGATGAGAAAGATTCTGTGTGTTTCCCTTCTGAAATGGAGTTAAATCTCTGGCTCTGAGTCTTCCTACAAGCAAGACTTCGTTTCAGGTAAGGGCAGTTACTTTACATCTCAAACGAACTACATCGTTCACAAAGCTCACACGTTTCTCATTTTAACTGAGAAGCATTGGATGTTAGAGGACCTTTGCTTTGTATCAATTTCAAGCAGATTTGAACTAGATATGGTCCGTATGTATATGAAACCCGGTTGTTTTCTTCTGAGCACACTCACTTTTCCTGCTGTATTAGAGACCCTAGAAAGCAAGAGCGTGCTTCTTGCTCTAAAGCAGAATGTGATCCATGGCTGAGAACTGTGTTGTGTGTTTCCCTTCAGAAATGGAGTTAAATCCCTGGCTATATGTCTTCCTACAAGCAAGACTTCGTTTCAGGTAAGGGCAGTCACTTTTCACCTCAAATGAACTACATCGTTGGCGAAGCTCACACGTTTCTCATCTTAACTGACAAGCATTGGATGTTAAAGGACCAGTGCTTTGTATCAGTATCAGAAGCAGAGTTGGACTAGATATGGTCCGTATGTGTAGGAAACTCCGTTCTTTTGTTCTCATCACACTCATGTTTCCTCTTGTCTTAGAGATTCTAGAAAGCAAGAGCGTGCTTCTTGCTCTAAAGCAGAGTGTGATCCATGGATGTGAACTGTGTTGTGTGTTTCCCTTCAGAAATATAGTTAAATCCCAGGCTCTGTGTCTTCCTACAATTAAGACTTCATTTCAGGAAAGGGCAGTCACTTTTCAGCTCAAACAAACTACATCTTTCAGGAAGCTCACACATGTCTCATCTTAACTGACAAGCATTGGATGTTGGAGGACCAGTGCTTTGTATCAGTATCAGAAGTAGAGTTGTACTAGATATGATCCGTATGTGTAAGAAACACCGGTCTTTTTTTCTCAGCACACTCATGTTTCCTGCTGTATTAGAGACTCTAGAAAGCAAGAGCGTGCTTCTTGCTCTAAAGCAGAGTGTGATCCATGGATGTGAACTGTGCTGTGTGTTTCCCTTCAGAAATATAGTTAAATCCCAGGCTCTGTGTCTTCCTACAATTAATACTTCATTTCAGGTGAGGGCAGTCACTTTTCAGCTCAAACGAACTACATCATTCAGGAAGCTCACACGTGTGTCATCTTAACTGACAAGCATTGGATGTTAGAGGACCTGTGGTTTGTTTCAGTTTCAGAAGAAGAGTTGGACTAGATATGGTCCGTGTGTGTAGGAAACACCATTCTTTTGTTCTCATCACACTTATGTTTCTTGGTCTATTAGAGACTCTAGAAAGCAAGAGCGTCATTCTTGCTGTAAAGCAGAGTGTGAACACTGGATGAAAACTCTGCTGTGTGTTTCACTTCAGAAATAGAGTTAAATCCCTGGCTCTTAGTCTTCCTACAAGCAAGAATTCCTTTTAGGTAAGGGCAGTTACTTTACATCTCAAATGAACTACATCGTTCACGAAGCTCACACGTTTCTCATTTTAACTGAGAAGCATTGGATGTTAGAGGACCTTTGCTTTGTATCAATTTCAAGCAGAGTTGAACTAGATATGGTCCGTATGTATATGAAACCCGGTTGTTTTCTTCTGAGCACACTCACTTTTCCTGCTGTATTAGAGACACTAGAAAGCAAGAGCGTGCTTCTTGCTCTAAAGCAGAGTGTGATCCATGGCTGAGAACTGTGTTGTGTGTTTCCCTTCAGAAATGGTGTTAAATCCCTGGCTATGTGTCTTCCTACAAGCAAGACTTCGTTTCAGGTAAGGGCAGTCACTTTTCAGCTCAAACGAACTACATCGTTCAAGAAGCTCACATGTTTCTAATCTTAACTGACAAGCATTGGATGTTAGAGGACCTGTGGTTTGTTTCAGTTTCAGAAGAAGAGTTGGACTAGCTATGGTCCGTTTGTGTAGGAAACACCCTTCTTTTGTTCTCATCACACTCATGTTTCCTGCTGTCTTAGAGAATCTAGAAAGCAAGAGCGTGCTTCTTGCTCTAAGCCAGAGTGTGATCCATGGATGAGAAAGATTCTGTGTGTTTCCCTTCTGAAATGGAGTTAAATCTCTGGCTCTGAGTCTTCCTACAAGCAAGACTTCGTTTCAGGTAAGGGCAGTTACTTTACATCTCAAACGAACTACATCGTTCACAAAGCTCACACGTTTCTCATTTTAACTGAGAAGCATTGGATGTTAGAGGACCTTTGCTTTGTATCAATTTCAAGCAGATTTGAACTAGATATGGTCCGTATGTATATGAAACCCGGTTGTTTTCTTCTGAGCACACTCATGTTTCCTGTTGTCTTAGAGACTCTATAAAGTAAGAGCGTGCTTCTTGCTCTAAAGCAGACTGTGATCCATCGATGAGAACTATGCTGTGTGTTTCCCTTCAGAAATGGAGTTAGATTCCAGGCTCTGTGTCTTCCTACAAGCAGGACGTCGTTTCAAGTAAGGGCAGTCACTTTTCAGATCAAAGGATCTACATCTTTCGCGAAGCTCACACGTTTCTCTTATTAACTGACAAGCATTGGATGTTAGAGGACCTGTGCTTTGTATCAATTTCAGAGGCAGAGTTGTACTAGATATGGTCCGTATGTGTAGGAAACACCGTACATTTGTTCTGAGCGCACTCAAGTTTCCTGATGTATTAGAGAATCTAGAAAGCAAGTGTGTGCTTCTTGCTCTATGGCAGAGTGTGATCCATGGATGAGAACTCTGCTGTGTTTCACTTCAGAAATGGAGTTAAATCCCAGGCTCTGTGTCTTCCTACAAGCAAGACTTCGTTTCCAGTGAGGGCAGTCATTTTTCAGATCAAAGGAACTACATCATTTACAAATCTCACACGTTTCTCATCTTAACAGACAAGCATTGAATGTTAGAGGACCAGTACTTTCTATCAGTTTCAGAAGCAGAGTTGGACTAGATATGGTCCGTATGTGTAGGAAACACCTTTCATTTGTTCTCAGCAAACTCAAGTTTCCTGCTGTCTTAGAGACTCTAGAAAGCTAGGGCGTGCTTCTTGCTCTAAAGCAGAGTTTGATCAATGTATGAGAACTCTGTTGTGTGTTTCACTTCAGAAATGGAGTTAAATCCCAGGCTCTGAGTCTTCCTACATGCACTACTTCGTTTCCGGTAAGGGCAGTAACTTTACAGCTCAAACGAACTACATCATTCACTAAGCTCACATGTTTCACATCTAAACTGACAAGCATTGGATGTTAGAGGACCTGTTCTTTCTTTCAGTTTCAGAAACAGAGTAGAACTAGATATGGCATGTATGTGTATGCAACACCGTTCTTTAATCTGAGCACACTCAATTTTCTTGCTGTATTAGAGACTCTAGAAAGCAAGAGCATTCTTCTTGTTCTAAAGCAGAGTGTGATCCATGGATGAGAACTATACTGTATGATTCCCTTCAGAAATGGAGTTAAATCCCAGGCTCTGAGTCTTCCTACATGCACTACTTCGTTTCAGGTAAGGGCAGTCACCTTTCAGCTCAAACGAACTACATCATTCACGAAGCTCACTCATTTCTCATCTTAAATGACAATCATTGGATGTTAGAGGACCTGTGCTTGTATCAATTTCAGAAGTAGAGTTGAACTAGATATGGCCCATATGTTGAGGAAACACTGTTCTTTTGTTCTGAGCACACTCAAGTTTCCTGCTGTCTTAGAGGCTCTAGAAAGCAAGAGTGTGCTCGGTGATCAAAAGCAGAGTTGAACAATGGATGAGAACTCTGCTGTGTGTTTCACTTCAGAAATGGAGTTAAATCCCAGGCTCTGAGTCTTCCTACAAGGAGCACTTCGATTCAAGTACGGGCAGTTACTTTACAGCTCAAACAAACTACATCGTAAACGAAGCTCACACGTTTCTCATCTTAACTGACAAGCATTGGATGTTAGAGGACCTCTGCTTTCTTTCAGTTTCAGAAGCAGAGTTGAAATATATATAGTTTGTATGTGGAGGAAAAGTGTTCTTTTGTTCTGAGCACACTCAAGTTTCCTGCTCTATTAGAGATTCTAGAAAGCAAGAGCGGTCTTCTTGCTCTAAAGCAGAGTGTGATCCATTTGAGAGAACTATGCTGTGTATTTCCTTTCATAAATGGAGTTAAATCCCAGGCTCTGTGTCTTCCTACAAGCAAGAATTCCTTTCAGGTAAGGGCAGTTACTTTACATCTCAAACGAACTACATCGTTCACGAAGCTCACACGTTTCTCATTTTAACTGAGAAGCATTGGATGTTAGAGGACCTTTGCTTTGTATCAATTTCAAGCAGAGTTGAACTAGATATGGTCCGTATGTATATGAAACCCGGTTGTTTTCTTCTGAGCACACTCACTTTTCCTGCTGTATTAGAGACCCTAGAAAGCAAGAGCGTGCTTCTTGCTCTAAAGCAGAGTGTGATCCATGGCTGAGAACTGTGTTGTGTGTTTCCCTTCAGAAATGGAGTTAAATCCCTGGCTATGTGTCTTCCTACAAGCAAGATTTCGTTTCAGGTGAGGGCAGTCACTTTTCAGCTCAAACGAACTACATCGTTCAAGAAGCTCACATGTTTCTAATCTTAACTGACCAGCATTGGATGTTAGAGGACCTGTGGTTTGTTTCAGTTTCAGAAGAAGAGTTGGACTAGCTATGGTCCGTTTGTGTAGGAAACACCCTTCTTTTGTTCTCATCACACTCATGTTTCCTGCTGTCTTAGAGAATCTAGAAAGCAAGAGCGTGCTTCTTGCTCTAAGCCAGAGTGTGATCCATGGATGAGAAAGATTCTGTGTGTTTCCCTTCTGAAATGGAGTTAAATCTCTGGCTCTGAGTCTTCCTACAAGCAAGACTTCGTTTCAGGTAAGGGCAGTTACTTTACATCTCAAACGAACTACATCGTTCACAAAGCTCACACGTTTCTCATTTTAACTGAGAAGCATTGGATGTTAGAGGACCTTTGCTTTGTATCAATTTCAAGCAGAGTTGAACTAGATATGGTCCGTATGTATATGAAACCCGGTTGTTTTCTTCTGAGCACACTCACTTTTCCTGCTGTATTAGAGACCCTAGAAAGCAAGAGCGTGCTTCTTGCTCTAAAGCAGAATGTGATCCATGGCTGAGAACTGTGTTGTGTGTTTCCCTTCAGAAATGGAGTTAAATCCCTGGCTATATGTCTTCCTACAAGCAAGACTTCGTTTCAGGTAAGGGCAGTCACTTTTCACCTCAAATGAACTACATCGTTGGCGAAGCTCACACGTTTCTCATCTTAACTGACAAGCATTGGATGTTAGAGGACCAGTGCTTTGTATCAGTATCAGAAGCAGAGTTGGACTAGATATGGTCCGTATGTGTAGGAAACTCCGTTCTTTTGTTCTCATCACACTCATGTTTCCTGTTGTCTTAGAGACTCTAGAAAGCAAGAGCGTGCTTCTTGCTCTAAAGCAGAGTGTGATCCATGGATGTGAACTGTGTTGTGTGTTTCCCTTCAGAAATATAGTTAAATCCCAGGCTCTGTGTCTTCCTACAATTAAGACTTCGTTTCAGGAAAGGGCAGTCACTTTTCAGCTCAAACGAACTACATCTTTCAGGAAGCTCACACATGTCTCATCTTAACTGACAAGCATTGGATGTTGGAGGACCAGTGCTTTGTATCAGTATCAGAAGTAGAGTTGTACTAGATATGATCCGTATGTGTAAGAAACACCGGTCTTTTTTTCTCAGCACACTCATGTTTCCTGCTGTATTAGAGACTCTAGAAAGCAAGAGCGTGCTTCTTGCTCTAAAGCAGAGTGTGATCCATGGATGTGAACTGTGCTGTGTGTTTCCCTTCAGAAATATAGTTAAATCCCAGGCTCTGTGTCTTCCTACAATTAAGACTTCGTTTCAGGAGAGGGCAGTCACTTTTCAGCTCAAACGAACTACATCATTCAGGAAGCTCACACGTGTGTCATCTTAACTGACAAGCATTGGATGTTAGAGGACCTGTGGTTTGTTTCAGTTTCAGAAGAAGAGTTGGACTAGATATGGTCCGTGTGTGTAGGAAACACCATTCTTTTGTTCTCATCACACTTATGTTTCTTGGTCTATTAGAGACTCTAAAAAGCAAGAGCGTCATTCTTGCTGTAAAGCAGAGTGTGAACACTGGATGAAAACTCTGCTGTGTGTTTCACTTCAGAAATAGAGTTAAATCCCTGGCTCTTAGTCTTCCTACAAGCAAGAATTCCTTTTAGGTAAGGGCAGTTACTTTACATCTCAAACGAACTACATCGTTCACAAAGCTCACACGTTTCTCATTTTAACTGAGAAGCATTGGATGTTAGAGGACCTTTGCTTTGTATCAATTTCAAGCAGAGTTGAACTAGATATGGTCCGTATGTATATGAAACCCGGTTGTTTTCTTCTGAGCACACTCACTTTTCCTGCTGTATTAGAGACCCTAGAAAGCAAGAGCGTGCTTCTTGCTCTAAAGCAGAGTGTGATCCATGGCTGAGAACTGTGTTGTGTGTTTCCCTTCAGAAATGGTGTTAAATCCCTGGCTATGTGTCTTCCTACAAGCAAGACTTCGTTTCAGGTAAGGGCAGTCACTTTTCAGCTCAAACGAACTACATCGTTCAAGAAGCTCACATGTTTCTAATCTTAACTGACAAGCATTGGATGTTAGAGGACCTGTGGTTTGTTTCAGTTTCAGAAGAAGAGTTGGACTAGCTATGGTCCGTTTGTGTAGGAAACACCCTTCTTTTGTTCTCATCACACTCATGTTTCCTGCTGTCTTAGAAAATCTAGAAAGCAAGAGCGTGCTTCTTGCTCTAAGCCAGAGTGTGATCCATGGATGAGAAAGATTCTGTGTGTTTCCCTTCTGAAATGGAGTTAAATCTCTGGCTCTGAGTCTTCCTACAAGCAAGACTTCGTTTCAGGTAAGGGCAGTTACTTTACATCTCAAACGAACTACATCGTTCACAAAGCTCACACGTTTCTCATTTTAACTGAGAAGCATTGGATGTTAGAGGACCTTTGCTTTGTATCAATTTCAAGCAGATTTGAACTAGATATGGTCCGTATGTATATGAAACCCGGTTGTTTTCTTCTGAGCACACTCATGTTTCCTGTTGTCTTAGAGACTCTATAAAGTAAGAGCGTGCTTCTTGCTCTAAAGCAGACTGTGATCCATCGATGAGAACTATGCTGTGTGTTTCCCTTCAGAAATGGAGTTAGATTCCAGGCTCTGTGTCTTCCTACAAGCAGGACGTCGTTTCAAGTAAGGGCAGTCACTTTTCAGATCAAAGGATCTACATCTTTCGCGAAGCTCACACGTTTCTCTTATTAACTGACAAGCATTGGATGTTAGAGGACCTGTGCTTTGTATCAATTTCAGAGGCAGAGTTGTACTAGATATGGTCCGTATGTGTAGGAAACACCGTACATTTGTTCTGAGCGCACTCAAGTTTCCTGATGTATTAGAGAATCTAGAAAGCAAGTGTGTGCTTCTTGCTCTATGGCAGAGTGTGATCCATGGATGAGAACTCTGCTGTGTTTCACTTCAGAAATGGAGTTAAATCCCAGGCTCTGTGTCTTCCTACAAGCAAGACTTCGTTTCCAGTGAGGGCAGTCATTTTTCAGATCAAAGGAACTACATCGTTTACAAATCTCACACGTTTCTCATCTTAACAGACAAGCATTGAATGTTAGAGGACCAGTACTTTCTATCAGTTTCAGAAGCAGAGTTGGACTAGATATGGTCCGTATGTGTAGGAAACACCTTTCATTTGTTCTCAGCAAACTCAAGTTTCCTGCTGTCTTAGAGACTCTAGAAAGCTAGGGCGTGCTTCTTGCTCTAAAGCAGAGTTTGATCAATGTATGAGAACTCTGTTGTGTGTTTCACTTCAGAAATGGAGTTAAATCCCAGGCTCTGAGTCTTCCTACATGCACTACTTCGTTTCCGGTAAGGGCAGTAACTTTACAGCTCAAACGAACTACATCATTCACTAAGCTCACATGTTTCACATCTAAACTGACAAGCATTGGATGTTAGAGGACCTGTTCTTTCTTTCAGTTTCAGAAACAGAGTAGAACTAGATATGGCATGTATGTGTATGCAACACCGTTCTTTAATCTGAGCACACTCAATTTTCTTGCTGTATTAGAGACTCTAGAAAGCAAGAGCATTCTTCTTGTTCTAAAGCAGAGTGTGATCCATGGATGAGAACTATACTGTATGATTCCCTTCAGAAATGGAGTTAAATCCCAGGCTCTGAGTCTTCCTACATGCACTACTTCGTTTCAGGTAAGGGCAGTCACCTTTCAGCTCAAACGAACTACATCATTCACGAAGCTCACTCATTTCTCATCTTAAATGACAATCATTGGATGTTAGAGGACCTGTGCTTGTATCAATTTCAGAAGTAGAGTTGAACTAGATATGGCCCATATGTTGAGGAAACACTGTTCTTTTGTTCTGAGCACACTCAAGTTTCCTGCTGTCTTAGAGGCTCTAGAAAGCAAGAGTGTGCTCGGTGATCAAAAGCAGAGTTGAACAATGGATGAGAACTCTGCTGTGTGTTTCACTTCAGAAATGGAGTTAAATCCCAGGCTCTGAGTCTTCCTACAAGGAGCACTTCGATTCAAGTACGGGCAGTTACTTTACAGCTCAAACAAACTACATCGTAAACGAAGCTCACACGTTTCTCATCTTAACTGACAAGCATTGGATGTTAGAGGACCTCTGCTTTCTTTCAGTTTCAGAAGCAGAGTTGAAATATATATAGTTTGTATGTGGAGGAAAAGTGTTCTTTTGTTCTGAGCACACTCAAGTTTCCTGCTCTATTAGAGATTCTAGAAAGCAAGAGCGGTCTTCTTGCTCTAAAGCAGAGTGTGATCCATTTGAGAGAACTATGCTGTGTATTTCCTTTCATAAATGGAGTTAAATCCCAGGCTCTGTGTCTTCCTACAAGCAAGAATTCCTTTCAGGTAAGGGCAGTTACTTTACATCTCAAACGAACTACATCGTTCACGAAGCTCACACGTTTCTCATTTTAACTGAGAAGCATTGGATGTTAGAGGACCTTTGCTTTGTATCAATTTCAAGCAGAGTTGAACTAGATATGGTCCGTATGTATATGAAACCCGGTTGTTTTCTTCTGAGCACACTCACTTTTCCTGCTGTATTAGAGACCCTAGAAAGCAAGAGCGTGCTTCTTGCTCTAAAGCAGAGTGTGATCCATGGCTGAGAACTGTGTTGTGTGTTTCCCTTCAGAAATGGAGTTAAATCCCTGGCTATGTGTCTTCCTACAAGCAAGATTTCGTTTCAGGTGAGGGCAGTCACTTTTCAGCTCAAACGAACTACATCGTTCAAGAAGCTCACATGTTTCTAATCTTAACTGACCAGCATTGGATGTTAGAGGACCTGTGGTTTGTTTCAGTTTCAGAAGAAGAGTTGGACTAGCTATGGTCCGTTTGTGTAGGAAACACCCTTCTTTTGTTCTCATCACACTCATGTTTCCTGCTGTCTTAGAGAATCTAGAAAGCAAGAGCGTGCTTCTTGCTCTAAGCCAGAGTGTGATCCATGGATGAGAAAGATTCTGTGTGTTTCCCTTCTGAAATGGAGTTAAATCTCTGGCTCTGAGTCTTCCTACAAGCAAGACTTCGTTTCAGGTAAGGGCAGTTACTTTACATCTCAAACGAACTACATCGTTCACAAAGCTCACACGTTTCTCATTTTAACTGAGAAGCATTGGATGTTAGAGGACCTTTGCTTTGTATCAATTTCAAGCAGAGTTGAACTAGATATGGTCCGTATGTATATGAAACCCGGTTGTTTTCTTCTGAGCACACTCACTTTTCCTGCTGTATTAGAGACCCTAGAAAGCAAGAGCGTGCTTCTTGCTCTAAAGCAGAATGTGATCCATGGCTGAGAACTGTGTTGTGTGTTTCCCTTCAGAAATGGAGTTAAATCCCTGGCTATATGTCTTCCTACAAGCAAGACTTCGTTTCAGGTAAGGGCAGTCACTTTTCACCTCAAATGAACTACATCGTTGGCGAAGCTCACACGTTTCTCATCTTAACTGACAAGCATTGGATGTTAGAGGACCAGTGCTTTGTATCAGTATCAGAAGCAGAGTTGGACTAGATATGGTCCGTATGTGTAGGAAACTCCGTTCTTTTGTTCTCATCACACTCATGTTTCCTGTTGTCTTAGAGATTCTAGAAAGCAAGAGCGTGCTTCTTGCTCTAAAGCAGAGTGTGATCCATGGATGTGAACTGTGTTGTGTGTTTCCCTTCAGAAATATAGTTAAATCCCAGGCTCTGTGTCTTCCTACAATTAAGACTTCGTTTCAGGAAAGGGCAGTCACTTTTCAGCTCAAACGAACTACATCTTTCAGGAAGCTCACACATGTCTCATCTTAACTGACAAGCATTGGATGTTGGAGGACCAGTGCTTTGTATCAGTATCAGAAGTAGAGTTGTACTAGATATGATCCGTATGTGTAAGAAACACCGGTCTTTTTTTCTCAGCACACTCATGTTTCCTGCTGTATTAGAGACTCTAGAAAGCAAGAGCGTGCTTCTTGCTCTAAAGCAGAGTGTGATCCATGGATGTGAACTGTGCTGTGTGTTTCCCTTCAGAAATATAGTTAAATCCCAGGCTCTGTGTCTTCCTACAATTAAGACTTCGTTTCAGGAGAGGGCAGTCACTTTTCAGCTCAAACGAACTACATCATTCAGGAAGCTCACACGTGTGTCATCTTAACTGACAAGCATTGGATGTTAGAGGACCTGTGGTTTGTTTCAGTTTCAGAAGAAGAGTTGGACTAGATATGGTCCGTGTGTGTAGGAAACACCATTCTTTTGTTCTCATCACACTTATGTTTCTTGGTCTATTAGAGACTCTAGAAAGCAAGAGCGTCATTCTTGCTGTAAAGCAGAGTGTGAACACTGGATGAAAACTCTGCTGTGTGTTTCACTTCAGAAATAGAGTTAAATCCCTGGCTCTTAGTCTTCCTACAAGCAAGAATTCCTTTTAGGTAAGGGCAGTTACTTTACATCTCAAACGAACTACATCGTTCACAAAGCTCACACGTTTCTCATTTTAACTGAGAAGCATTGGATGTTAGAGGACCTTTGCTTTGTATCAATTTCAAGCAGAGTTGAACTAGATATGGTCCGTATGTATATGAAACCCGGTTGTTTTCTTCTGAGCACACTCACTTTTCCTGCTGTATTAGAGACCCTAGAAAGCAAGAGCGTGCTTCTTGCTCTAAAGCAGAGTGTGATCCATGGCTGAGAACTGTGTTGTGTGTTTCCCTTCAGAAATGGTGTTAAATCCCTGGCTATGTGTCTTCCTACAAGCAAGACTTCGTTTCAGGTAAGGGCAGTCACTTTTCAGCTCAAACGAACTACATCGTTCAAGAAGCTCACATGTTTCTAATCTTAACTGACAAGCATTGGATGTTAGAGGACCTGTGGTTTGTTTCAGTTTCAGAAGAAGAGTTGGACTAGCTATGGTCCGTTTGTGTAGGAAACACCCTTCTTTTGTTCTCATCACACTCATGTTTCCTGCTGTCTTAGAAAATCTAGAAAGCAAGAGCGTGCTTCTTGCTCTAAGCCAGAGTGTGATCCATGGATGAGAAAGATTCTGTGTGTTTCCCTTCTGAAATGGAGTTAAATCTCTGGCTCTGAGTCTTCCTACAAGCAAGACTTCGTTTCAGGTAAGGGCAGTTACTTTACATCTCAAACGAACTACATCGTTCACAAAGCTCACACGTTTCTCATTTTAACTGAGAAGCATTGGATGTTAGAGGACCTTTGCTTTGTATCAATTTCAAGCAGATTTGAACTAGATATGGTCCGTATGTATATGAAACCCGGTTGTTTTCTTCTGAGCACACTCATGTTTCCTGTTGTCTTAGAGACTCTATAAAGTAAGAGCGTGCTTCTTGCTCTAAAGCAGACTGTGATCCATCGATGAGAACTATGCTGTGTGTTTCCCTTCAGAAATGGAGTTAGATTCCAGGCTCTGTGTCTTCCTACAAGCAGGACGTCGTTTCAAGTAAGGGCAGTCACTTTTCAGATCAAAGGATCTACATCTTTCGCGAAGCTCACACGTTTCTCTTATTAACTGACAAGCATTGGATGTTAGAGGACCTGTGCTTTGTATCAATTTCAGAGGCAGAGTTGTACTAGATATGGTCCGTATGTGTAGGAAACACCGTACATTTGTTCTGAGCGCACTCAAGTTTCCTGATGTATTAGAGAATCTAGAAAGCAAGTGTGTGCTTCTTGCTCTATGGCAGAGTGTGATCCATGGATGAGAACTCTGCTGTGTTTCACTTCAGAAATGGAGTTAAATCCCAGGCTCTGTGTCTTCCTACAAGCAAGACTTCGTTTCCAGTGAGGGCAGTCATTTTTCAGATCAAAGGAACTACATCGTTTACAAATCTCACACGTTTCTCATCTTAACAGACAAGCATTGAATGTTAGAGGACCAGTACTTTCTATCAGTTTCAGAAGCAGAGTTGGACTAGATATGGTCCGTATGTGTAGGAAACACCTTTCATTTGTTCTCAGCAAACTCAAGTTTCCTGCTGTCTTAGAGACTCTAGAAAGCTAGGGCGTGCTTCTTGCTCTAAAGCAGAGTTTGATCAATGTATGAGAACTCTGTTGTGTGTTTCACTTCAGAAATGGAGTTAAATCCCAGGCTCTGAGTCTTCCTACATGCACTACTTCGTTTCCGGTAAGGGCAGTAACTTTACAGCTCAAACGAACTACATCATTCACTAAGCTCACATGTTTCACATCTAAACTGACAAGCATTGGATGTTAGAGGACCTGTTCTTTCTTTCAGTTTCAGAAACAGAGTAGAACTAGATATGGCATGTATGTGTATGCAACACCGTTCTTTAATCTGAGCACACTCAATTTTCTTGCTGTATTAGAGACTCTAGAAAGCAAGAGCATTCTTCTTGTTCTAAAGCAGAGTGTGATCCATGGATGAGAACTATACTGTATGATTCCCTTCAGAAATGGAGTTAAATCCCAGGCTCTGAGTCTTCCTACATGCACTACTTCGTTTCAGGTAAGGGCAGTCACCTTTCAGCTCAAACGAACTACATCATTCACGAAGCTCACTCATTTCTCATCTTAAATGACAATCATTGGATGTTAGAGGACCTGTGCTTGTATCAATTTCAGAAGTAGAGTTGAACTAGATATGGCCCATATGTTGAGGAAACACTGTTCTTTTGTTCTGAGCACACTCAAGTTTCCTGCTGTCTTAGAGGCTCTAGAAAGCAAGAGTGTGCTCGGTGATCAAAAGCAGAGTTGAACAATGGATGAGAACTCTGCTGTGTGTTTCACTTCAGAAATGGAGTTAAATCCCAGGCTCTGAGTCTTCCTACAAGGAGCACTTCGATTCAAGTACGGGCAGTTACTTTACAGCTCAAACAAACTACATCGTAAACGAAGCTCACACGTTTCTCATCTTAACTGACAAGCATTGGATGTTAGAGGACCTCTGCTTTCTTTCAGTTTCAGAAGCAGAGTTGAAATATATATAGTTTGTATGTGGAGGAAAAGTGTTCTTTTGTTCTGAGCACACTCAAGTTTCCTGCTCTATTAGAGATTCTAGAAAGCAAGAGCGGTCTTCTTGCTCTAAAGCAGAGTGTGATCCATTTGAGAGAACTATGCTGTGTATTTCCTTTCATAAATGGAGTTAAATCCCAGGCTCTGTGTCTTCCTACAAGCACTACTTCGTTTCAGGCAATGGCAGTCACTTTTCAGTTGAAACGAACTGCATCGTTCACGAAGGTCACACGTTTCTCATCTTAACTGACAAGCATTGGATGTTAGAGGAGTTGTGGTTTCTTTCAGTTTCAGAAGCAGAGTTGAACTAGATATGGTCCGTATGTGTAGGAAACACCGTTCTTTTGTTCAGAGCACACTCATGTTTCCTGCTGTCTTAGAGACTCTAGAAAGTGAGAGCTTGCTTCTTGCTCTAAAGCAGAGTGTGATCAATGGATGAGAACTCTGCTGTGTGTTTCACTTCAGAACTGGAGTTACATCCCAGGCTCTGAGTCTTACTACAAGGAAGACATCGTTTAAAGTAAGGGCAGTTACTTTCAGCTCAAACGAACTACATCGTTCTTGAAGCTCACACGTTTCTCATCTTCACTGACAAGCATTGGATGTTAGAGGACGTTTGCTTTGTATCAATTTCAGGCAGAGTTGGACTAGGTATGGTCCGTATGTATAGGAAACACATTTCTGTTCTTCTGAGCACACTCACGTTTCCTGCTGTATCAGAGACTCTAGAAAGAAAGAGCGTGCTTCTTGCTCTATAGCAGGCTGTGATCCATGGATGAGAACTGTGTTGTGTTTCCCTTCAGAAATGTAGTTAAATCCCAGGCTCTTTGTCTTCCTACAAGCAAGACTTCTTTCCGGTAAGGGCAGTCACTTTTCAGCTCAAACAAACTACATCGTTCAGGAAGCTCACACGTTTCTCATCTTAACTGACAAGCATTGGATGTTAGAGGACCAGTGCTTAGTATCAGTTTCAGAAGCAGAGTTGGAATAGATATGGTCTGAATGTGTAAGAAACACCGTTGTTTGGTTCTCATTACACTCACGTTTCCTGCTGTATTAGAGACTCTAGAAAGCTAGAGCATGCTTCTTGCTCTAAAGCAGACGGTAATAAATGGATGAGAACTCTGCTGTGTGTTTCATTCAGAAATGGAGTTAAATACCAGGCTCTGTGTCTTCCTACAAGGAAGACTTCGTTTCAAGTAAGGGCAGTTACTTTCAGCTCAAACGAACTACATCTTTCACGAAGCTCACACATTTCTCATCTTCACTGACAAGCATTGGATGTTAAAGGACCTGTGGTTAGTTTCAGTTTCAGAAGCAGATTTGAACTACATATGGTCCGTATGTGTAGGAAACACCGTTCTTTTGTTCTGAACACACTCATGTTTCCTGCTGTATTAGAGACTCTGGAAAGCAAGAGCATGCTTCTTGCTCTAAAGCAGAGTGTGAACAATGGATGAGAACTCTGCTGTGTGTTTCACTTCAGAAATGGAGTTAAATTCCTGGCTCTGAGTCTTCCAACAAGCAAGACTTCGTTTCAGGTAAGGGCAGTCACTTCTCAGCTCAAACGAACTACATCATTCAGGAAGCTCACAAGTTTCCCATCTTAACTGAGAAGCATTGGATGTTAGAGGACCTTTGCTTTACATCAATTTCAAGCAGAGTTGAACTAGATATGATCCGTCTGTATAGGAATCACCGTTCTTTTGTTCTCATCACACTCATGTTTCCTGCCGTCTTAGAGACTCTAGAAAGCAAGAGCGTGCTTCTTGCTCTAAAGCAGAGTGTGATCCATGGATGAGAACTGTGTTGTGTGTTTCCCTTCAGAAATGGAGTTAAATCCCAGGTTCTGTGTCTTCCTACAAGCAAGACTTCGTTTAAGGTAAGGGCAGTCACTTTTCAGCTCAAACGACCTACATCGTTCAGGAAGCTCACAAATTTCTCATCTTAACTGAGTAGCATTGGATGTTAGACGACCAGTGCTTTGTATCAGTTTCAGAAGCAGAGTTGGCATAGATATGGTCTGTATGTGTAAGAAACACCGTTCTTTGCTTCTCAGCAACTCACGTTTACTGCTGTATTAGAGACTCTAGAAAGCAAGAGCGAGCTTCTTGCTCTAAAGCAGAGTGTGATAAATGGATGAGAACTGTGTTGTGTGTTTCCCTTCAGAAATGGAGTTAAATTCCAGGCTCTGTGTCTTCCTACAAGCAAGACTGCTTTTCAGGTAAGGGAATTTACTTTACAGCTCAAAAGAACTATATCGTTCACGAAGCTCACACGTTTTTCATCTTAACTGAGAAGCACTGGATGTTTAGGACCTTTGCTCTGAATCAATTTCAAGCAGAGTTGAACTAGATATGGTCCGTATGTATAGGAAACACGGTTCTTTTCTTCTGAGCACACTCACGTTTCCTGCTGTATTAGAGACTCTAGAAAGCAAGAGCGTGCTTCTTGCTCTAAAGCAGAGTGTGATCCATGGATGAGAACTGTGTTGTGTGTTTCCCTTCAATAATGGAGTTAAATCCCAGGCTCTGTGTCTTCTTACAACCAACACTTCGTTTCAGGTAAGGGCAGTCACTTTTCAGCTCAAGCGAACTACATCATTCAGGAAGCTAACACGTTTCTCATGTTAACTGACAAGCATCGGATGATAGACAACCAGTGCTTTCTGTCAGTTTCAGAAGCAGAGTTGGACTCTATATGGTCTGTATGTGTAAGAAACATCGTTCTTTGGTTCTCAGCACACTCACCATTCCTGCTGTATTAGAGACTCTAGAAAGCAAGAGTGTACTTCTTGCTCTAAAGCAGAGTGTGTGCAGTTGATGAGAACTCTGCTGTGTGTTTCGCTTCAGAAATGGAGTTTAATCCCTAGCTCTGAGTCTAACTACAAGCAAGATTATGTTTCAGGTAAGGGCATTTACTTTATAGCTCAAACAAACTATATCGTTCACGAAGCTCACACGTTTCTCATCTTAACTGACAAGCATTGGATGTTAGAGGACCAGTGCTTTGTATCAGTTTCAGAAGCAGAGTTGGACTAGATATGATACGTATGTGTATGAAACACCGTTCATTTGTTCTCAGCACACTCAAGTTTCTTGCTCTCTTAGAGACTCTAGAAAGCTAGAGCGTGCTTCTTGCTCTAATGCAGAGTGTGATCAATGAATGAGAAGTCTGTTGTGTGTTTCACATCAGAAATGGATTTAAATCCTGGGTCTGAGTCTTCCTAAAAGCAAGTTTCGTTTCAGGTAAGGACATTTACTTTACAGCTCAAACGAACTATATCGTTCACGATGGTCACACTTTTCTCATCTTAACTGAGAAACATTGCATGATAGAGGACCTTAGCTTTGAATGAATTTCAAGCAGAGTTGAACTATATATGGTCCGTATGTATAGGAAACACGGTTCTTTTCTTATGAGCACACTCACGTTTCCTGCTGTATTAGAGACTCTAGAAAGCAAGAGCGTGCTTCTTGCTCTAAAGCAGAGTGTGATCCATGGATGAGAACTGTGTTGTGTGTTTCCCTTCAGAAATGGAGTTAAATCCCAGGCTCTGTGTCTTCTTACAACCAACACTTCGTTTCAGGTAAGGGCAGTCACTTTTCAGCTCAAGCGAACTACATCATTCAGGAAGCTAACAGGTTTCTCATGTTAACTGACAAGCATCAGATGTTAGACAACCAGGGCTTTGTATCAGTTTCAGAAGCAGAGTTGGACTGTATATGGTCTGTATGTGTAAGAAACACCGTTCTTTGGTTCTCAGCACACTCACCATTCCTGCTGTATTAGAGACTCTAGAAAGCAAGAGCGTGCTTCTTGCTCTAAAGCAGATTGTGCAGTTGATGAGAACTCTGCTGTGTGTTTCACTTCAGAAATGGAGTTTAATCCCTAGCTCTGAGTCTAACTACAAGCAATATTACGTTTCAGGTAAGGGCATTTACTTTACAGCTCAAACAAACAATATCGTTCACGAAGCTCACGCGTTTCTCATCTTAACTGAGAACCATTGAATGTTAGAGGACCTTTGCTTCGTATCAATTTCAAGCAGAGTTGAACTAGATATGGTCTGTATGTATAGCAAACACGGTTTTTTTCTTCTGAGCACACTCACGTTTCCTGCTGTATTAGAGACTCTTGAAACAAGAGCGTGCTTCTTGCTCTAAAGCAGAGTGTGATCCATGGATGAGAACTGTGTTGTGTGTTTCCCTTCAGAAATGGAGTTAAATCCCAGGTTCTGTGTCTTCCTACAAGCAAGACTTCGTTTCAGGTAAGGGCAGTCACTTTTCAGCTCAAACGAACTACATCATTCACGAAGCTCACACGTTTCTCATCTTAACTGACAAGCATTGGATGTTAGAGGACCAGTGCTTTTTATCAGTTTCAGAAGCAGATTCGGACTAGAGATGATCCGTATATGTAGGAAACACCGTTCATTTGTTCTCAGGACACTCACGTTTTCTGCTGTCTTAGAGATTTTAGAAAGCTAGAGCGTGCTTCTTGCTCTAAAGCAGAGTGTGATCAATGGATGAGAACTCTGTTGTGTGTTTCACTTCAGAAATGGAGTTAAATCCCTGCCTCTAAACCTTCATAAAAGCAAGACTTCGTTTCAGGTAAGGGCAGTTACTTTACAGATCAAAAGAACTACATAGTTCACGAAGCTCACACGTTTCTCATCTTCACTGACAAGCATTGGATGTTAGAGGACGTTTGCTTTGTATCAATTTCAAGCAGAGTTGAACTAGATATGGTCCATATGTATAGGAAACACATTTCTTTTCTTCTGAGCTCACTCACGTTTCCTGCTGTATTAGAGACTCTAGAAAGCAAGAGCATGCTTCTTGCTCTAAAGCAGAGAGTGATCCATGGATGAGAACTGTGTTGTGTGTTTCCCTTCAGAAATGGAGTTAAATCCAAGGCTCTGTGTCTTCCTACACCAAGACTTCATTTCACGTAAGGGCAGTCACTTTTCAGCTCAAGCGAACTACATCATTCAGGAAGCTCACACGTTTCTCATCTTAACTGACAAGCATCGGATGTTAGACGACCAGTGCTTTGTATCAGTTTCAGAAGCAGAGTTGGACTAGATATGGTCCGTCTGTGTAAGAAACACCGTTCTTTGGTTCTCAGCACACTCACGTTTCCTGCTGTATTAGAGACTCTAGAAAGCAAGAGCGTGCTTCTTGCTCTAAAGCAGAGTGTGATCAATGGAAGAGAAATCTGTTGTGTGTTTCACTTCAGAAATGGAGTTAAATACCAGGGTCTGAGTCTTCCTACAAGCAAGAATTCCTTTCAGGTAAGGGAAGTTACTTTACAGCTCAAACGAACTACATCATTCAGGAAGCTCACATGTTTCTCATCTTAACTGACAAGCATTGGATGTTAGAGGACCAGTGCTTTGTATCAGTTTCAGAAGCAGAGTTGGACTACATATAATCCGTATGTGTAGGAAACACCGTTCATTTGTTCTCAGCACACTCATGTTTCTTGCTGTCTTAGAGACACTAGAAAGCTAGAGCGTGCTTCTTGCTCTAATGCAGAGTGTGATCAATGAATGAGAACTCTGTTGTGTGTTTCACATCAGAAATGGATTTAAATCCCTGTGTCTGAGTCTTCCTACAAGCAAGACTTCGTTTCAGGTAAGGGCATTTAATTTACAGCTCAAACGAACTATATCGTTCACGAAGCTCACAGTTTCTCATCTTAAATGTGAAGCATTGGATGTTAGAGAACCTTTGCTTTGAATCAATTTATAGCAGAGTTGAAATAGATATGGTCTGTATGTATAAGAAACACGGTTCTTTTCTTATGAGCACACTCACGTTTTCTGTTGTAGTAGAGACTCTAGAATGCAAGAGCGTGCTTCTAGCTCTAAAGAAGAGTGTGATCCATGGATGAGAACTGTGTTGTGTGTTTCCCTTCAGAAATGGAGTTAATCCCAGGCTCTGTGTCTTCCTACATGCAAGACTTCTTTTAAGGTAAGGGCAGTCACTTTTCAGCTCAAAAGAACTACATAATTCACGAAGCTCACACGTTTCTCATCTTCGCTGAGAAGCATTGGATGTTAGAGGACCAGTGCTTTGTATCAGTTTCAGAAGTAGAGTTGGACTAGATATGGTCCGTATGTGTAGGCAACACCGTTCATTTGTTCTCAGCACACTCAAGTTTCCTGCTGTCTTAGAGACTCTAGAAAGCGAGAGCTTGCTTCTTGCTCTAAAGCAGAGTGTGATCAATGGAAGAGAACTCTGTTGTGTGTTTCACTTCAGAAATGGAGTTAAATACCAGGCTCTGAGTCTTCCTACAAGCAAGAATTCGTTTCAGGTAAGGGAAGTTACTTTACAGCTCAAACGAACTACATCATTCAGGAAGCTCACATGTTTCTCATCTTAACTGACAAGCATTGGATGTTAGAGGACCAGTGCTTTGTATCAGTTTCAGAAGCAAAGTTGGACTAGATATAATCCGTATGTGTAGGAAACACTGTTCATTTGTTCTCATCACACTCAAGTTTCTTGCTGTCTTAGAGACACTAGAAAGCTAGAGCGTGATTCTTGCTCTAATGCAGAGTGTGATCAATGAATGAGACCTCTGTTGTGTGTTTCACATCAGAAATGGATTTAAATCCCTGTGTCTGAGTCTTCCTACAAGCAAGATTTCGTTTCAGGTAAGGGCATTTAATTTACAGCTCAAACGAACTATATCGTTCACGATGGTCACACTTTTCTCATCTTAACTGAGAAGCATTGGATGTTAGAGGACCTTTGCTTTGAATCAATTTCAAGCAGAGTTGAACTAGATATGGTCCGTACGTATAGGAAACACGGTTATTTACTTATGAGAACCCTCACGTTTCCTGCTGTATTAGAGACTCTAGAAAGCAAGAGCGTGCTTCTTGCTCTAATGCAGAGTGTGACCATGGATGAGAACTGTGTTGTGTGTTTCCCTTCAGAAATGGAGTTAAATCACAGACTCTCTGTCTTCCTACAAGCAAGACTTCGTTTCAGGTAAGGGCAGTCACTTTTCAGCTCAAACGAACTACATCATTCACCAAGCTCACACGTTCCTCATCTTAACTGACAAGCATTGGATGTTAGAGGCCCAGTGCTTTGTATCAGTTTCAGAAGCAGATTCGGACTAGATATGATCCGTATATGTAGGAAACACCGTTCATTTGTTCTCAGGACACTCACGTTTCCTGCTGTCTTAGAGATTTTAGAAAGCTAGAGCGTGCTTCTTGCTCTAAAGCAGAGTGTGATCAATGGATGAGAACTCTGTTGTGTGTTTCACTTCAGAAATGGAGTTAAATCCCTGCCTCTAAACCTTCCTAAAAGCAAGACTTCGTTTCAGGTAAGGGCAGTTACTTTACAGATCAAAAGAACTACATAGTTCACGAAGCTCACACGTTTCTCATCTTCACTGACAAGCATTGGATGTTAGAGGACATTTGCTTTGTATCAATTTCAAGCAGAGTTGAACTAGATATGGTCCGTATGTATAGGAAACACATTTCTTTTCTTCTGAGCACACTCACGTTTCCTGCTGTATTAGAGACTCTAGAAAGCAAGAGCGTGATTCTTGCTCTAAAGCAGAGTGTGATCCATGGATGAGAACTGTGTTGTGTGTTTCCCTTCAGAAATGGAGTTAAATCCAAGGCTCTGTGTCTTCCTACACCAAGACTTCATTTCACGTAAGGGCAGTCACTTTTCAGCTCAAGCGAACTACATCATTCAGGAAGCTCACACGTTTCTCATCTTAACTGACAAGCATCGGATGTTAGACGACCAGTGCTGTGTATCAGTTTCAGAAGCAGAGTTGGACTAGATATGGTCCGTCTGTGTAAGAAACACCATTCTTTGGTTCTCAGCACACTCACGTTTCCTGCTGTATTAGAGACTCTAGAAAGCAAGAGCGTGCTTCTTGCTCTAAAGCAGAGTGTGATCAATGGAAGAGAACTCTGTTGTGTATTTCACTTCAGAAATGGAGTTAAATCCCAGGCTCTGTGTCTTCCTACAAGCAAGACTTCATTTCAGGTAAGGGCAGACACTTTTCAGCTCAAGCAAACTACATTGCTCAGGAAGCTCACACTTTTCTCATCTTAACTGACAAGCATCGCATTTTAGACTACCAGTGCTTTGTATCAGTTTCAGAAGCAGAGTTGGAATAGATATGGTCCAAATGTGTAAGAAACACCGTTGTTTGGTTCTCATTACACTCACGTTTCCTGCTGTATTAGAGACTCTAGAAAGCAAGAGCGTGCTTCTTGCTCTAAGGCAGACGATAATAAATGGATGAGAACTCTGCTGTGTGTTTCATTCAGAAATGGAGTTAAATAACAGGCTCTGTGTCTTCCTACAAGGAAGACTTCGTTTCAAGTAAGGGCAGTTACTTTCAGCTCAAACGAACTACATCGTTCACGAAGCTCACACATTTCTCATCTTCACTGACAAGCATTGGATGTTAAAGGACCTGTGGTTTGTTTCAGTTTCAGAAGCAGATTTGAACTACATATGGTCCGTATATGTAGGAAACACTGTTCTTTTGTTCTGAACACACTCATGTTTCCTGCTGTATTAGAGACTCTGGAAAGCAAGAGCATGCTTCTTGCTCTAAAGCAGAGGGTGAACAATGGATGAGAACTCTGCTGTGTGTTTCACTTCAGAAATGGAGTTAAATTCCTGGCTCTGAGTCTTCCAACAAGCAAGACTTCGTTTCAGGTAAGGGCAGTCACTTTTCAGCTCAAACGAACTACATCGTTCACCAAGATCACACGTTCCTCATCTTAACTGACAAGCATTGGATGTTAGAGGCCCAGTGCTTTGTATCAGTTTCAGAAACAGATTCGGACTAGATATGATCCGTATATGTAGGAAACACCGTTCATTTGTTCTCAGGACACTCACGTTTCCTGCTGTCTTAGAGATTTTAGAAAGCTAGAGCGTGCTTCTTGCTCTAAAGCAGAGTGTGATCAATGGATGAGAACTCTGTTGTGTGTTTCACTTCAGAAATGGAGTTAAATCCCTGCCTCTAAACCTTCATAAAAGCAAGACTTCGTTTCAGGTAAGGGCAGTTACTTTACAAATCAAAAGAACTACATAGTTCACGAAGCGCACACGTTTCTCATCTTCACTGACAAGCATTGGATGTTAGAGGACGTTTGCTTTGTATCAATTTCAAGCAGAGTTGAACTAGATATGGTCCGTATGTATAGGAAACACATTTCTTTTCTTCTGAGCACACTCACGTTTCCTGCTGTATTAGAGACTCTAGAAAGCAAGAGCGTGCTTCTTGCTCTAAAGCAGAGTGTGATCCATGGATGAGAACTGTGTTGTGTGTTTCCCTTCAGAAATGGAGTTAAATCCAAGGCTCTGTGTCTTCCTACACCAAGACTTCATTTCACGTAAGGGCAGTCACTTTTCAGCTCAAGCGAACTACATCATTCAGGAAGCTCACACGTTTCTCATCTTAACTGACAAGCATCGGATGTTAGACGACCAGTGCTTTGTATCAGTTTCAGAAGCAGAGTTGGACTAGATATGGTCCGTCTGTGTAAGAAACACCGTTCTTTGGTTCTCAGCACACTCACGTTTCCTGCTGTATTAGAGACTCTAGAAAGCAAGAGCGTGCTTCTTGCTCTAAAGCAGAGTGTGATCAATGGAAGAGAACTCTGTTGTGTGTTTCACTTCAGAAATGGAGTTAAATACCAGGCTCTGAGTCTTCCTACAAGCAAGAATACGTTTCAGGTAAGGGAAATTACTTTACAGCTCAAACGAACTACATCATTCAGGAAGCTCACATGTTTCTCATCTTAACTGACAAGCATTGGATGTTAGAGGACCAGTGCTTTGTATCAGTTTCAGAAGCAGAGTTGGACTAGATATAATCCGTATGTGTAGGATACACCGTTCATTTGTTCTCAGCACACTCAAGTTTCTTGCTGTCTTAGAGACACTAGAAAGCTAGAGCGTGCTTCTTGCTCTAATGCAGAGTGTGATCAATGAATGAGAACTCTGTTGTGTGTTTCACATCAGAAATGGATTTAAATCCCTGTGTCTGAGTCTTCCTACAAGCAAGACTTCGTTTCAGGTAAGGGCATTTAATTTACAGCTCAAACGAACTATATCGTTCACGAAGCTCACAGTTTCTCATCTTAAATGTGAAGCATTGGATGTTAGAGAACCTTTGCTTTGAATCAATTTATAGCAGAGTTGAAATAGATATGGTCTGTATGTATAAGAAACACGGTTCTTTTCTTATGAGCACACTCAAGTTTTCTGTTGTAGTAGAGACTCTAGAATGCAAGAGCGTGCTTCTAGCTCTAAAGCAGAGTGTGATCCATGGATGAGAACTGTGTTGTGTGTTTCCCTTCAGAAATGGAGTTAATCCCAGGCTCTGTGTCTTCCTACAAGCAAGACTTCGTTTAAGGTAAGGGCAGTCACTTTTCCGCTCAAAGGAACTACATCATACAGGAAGCTCACACGTTTCCCATCTTAACTGACAAGCATCGGATGTTAGACAACCAGTGCTTTGTATCAATTTCAGAAGCAGAGTTGTACTAGATATGGTCCGTATGTATAGGAAACACGGTTCTTTTCTTCTGAGCACACTCACGTTTCCTGCTGTATTAGAGACTCTAGAAAGCAAGAGCGTGCTTCTTGCTCTAAAGCAGAGTGTGATCCATGGATGAGAACTGTGTTGTGTGTTTCCCTTCAGAAATGGAGTTAAATCCCAGGCTCTGTGTCTTCTTACAACCAACACTTCGTTTCAGGTAAGGGCAGTCACTTTTCAGCTCAAGCGAACTACACCATTCAGGAAGCTAACAGGTTACTCATGTTAACTGACAAGCATCAGATGTTAGACAACCAGGGCTTTGTATCAGTTTCAGAAGCAGAGTTGGACTGTATATGGTCTGTATGTGTAAGAAACACCGTTCTTTGGTTCTCAGCACACTCACCATTCCTGCTGTATTAGAGACTCTAGAAAGCAAGAGCGAGCTTCTTGCTCTAAAGCAGAGTGTGCAGTTGATGAGAACTCTGCTGTGTGTTTCACTTCAGAAATGGAGTTTAATCCCTAGCTCTGAGTCTAACTACAAGCAATATTACGTTTCAGGTAAGGGCATTTACTTTACAGCTCAAACAAACAATATCGTTCACGAAGCTCACGCGTTTCTCATCTTAACTGAGAAGCATTGAATGTTAGAGGACGTTTGCTTTGTATCAATTTCAAGCAGAGTTGAACTAGATATGGTCCGTATGTATAGGAAACACATTTCTTTTCTTCTGAGCACACTCACGTTTCCTGCTGTATTAGAGACTCTAGAAAGCAAGAGCGTGCTTCTTGCTCTAAAGCAGAGTGTGATCCATGGATGAGAACTGTGTTGTGTGTTTCCCTTCAGAAATGGAGTTAAATCCAAGGCTCTGTGTCTTCCTACACCAAGACTTCATTTCACGTAAGGGCAGTCACTTTTCAGCTCAAGCGAACTACATCATTCAGGAAGCTCACACGTTTCTCATCTTAACTGACAAGCATCGGATGTTAGACGACCAGTGCTTTGTATCAGTTTCAGAAGCAGAGTTGGACTAGATATGGTCCGTCTGTGTAAGAAACACCGTTCTTTGGTTCTCAGCACACTCACGTTTCCTGCTGTATTAGAGACTCTAGAAAGCAAGAGCGTGCTTCTTGCTCTAAAGCAGAGTGTGATCAATGGAAGAGAACTCTGTTGTGTGTTTCACTTCAGAAATGGAGTTAAATACCAGGCTCTGAGTCTTCCTACAAGCAAGAATACGTTTCAGGTAAGGGAAATTACTTTACAGCTCAAACGAACTACATCATTCAGGAAGCTCACATGTTTCTCATCTTAACTGACAAGCATTGGATGTTAGAGGACCAGTGCTTTGTATCAGTTTCAGAAGCAGAGTTGGACTAGATATAATCCGTATGTGTAGGATACACCGTTCATTTGTTCTCAGCACACTCAAGTTTCTTGCTGTCTTAGAGACACTAGAAAGCTAGAGCGTGCTTCTTGCTCTAATGCAGAGTGTGATCAATGAATGAGAACTCTGTTGTGTGTTTCACATCAGAAATGGATTTAAATCCCTGTGTCTGAGTCTTCCTACAAGCAAGACTTCGTTTCAGGTAAGGGCATTTAATTTACAGCTCAAACGAACTATATCGTTCACGAAGCTCACAGTTTCTCATCTTAAATGTGAAGCATTGGATGTTAGAGAACCTTTGCTTTGAATCAATTTATAGCAGAGTTGAAATAGATATGGTCTGTATGTATAAGAAACACGGTTCTTTTCTTATGAGCACACTCAAGTTTTCTGTTGTAGTAGAGACTCTAGAATGCAAGAGCGTGCTTCTAGCTCTAAAGCAGAGTGTGATCCATGGATGAGAACTGTGTTGTGTGTTTCCCTTCAGAAATGGAGTTAATCCCAGGCTCTGTGTCTTCCTACAAGCAAGACTTCGTTTAAGGTAAGGGCAGTCACTTTTCCGCTCAAAGGAACTACATCATACAGGAAGCTCACACGTTTCCCATCTTAACTGACAAGCATCGGATGTTAGACAACCAGTGCTTTGTATCAATTTCAGAAGCAGAGTTGTACTAGATATGGTCCGTATGTATAGGAAACACGGTTCTTTTCTTCTGAGCACACTCACGTTTCCTGCTGTATTAGAGACTCTAGAAAGCAAGAGCGTGCTTCTTGCTCTAAAGCAGAGTGTGATCCATGGATGAGAACTGTGTTGTGTGTTTCCCTTCAGAAATGGAGTTAAATCCCAGGCTCTGTGTCTTCTTACAACCAACACTTCGTTTCAGGTAAGGGCAGTCACTTTTCAGCTCAAGCGAACTACACCATTCAGGAAGCTAACAGGTTACTCATGTTAACTGACAAGCATCAGATGTTAGACAACCAGGGCTTTGTATCAGTTTCAGAAGCAGAGTTGGACTGTATATGGTCTGTATGTGTAAGAAACACCGTTCTTTGGTTCTCAGCACACTCACCATTCCTGCTGTATTAGAGACTCTAGAAAGCAAGAGCGAGCTTCTTGCTCTAAAGCAGAGTGTGCAGTTGATGAGAACTCTGCTGTGTGTTTCACTTCAGAAATGGAGTTTAATCCCTAGCTCTGAGTCTAACTACAAGCAATATTACGTTTCAGGTAAGGGCATTTACTTTACAGCTCAAACAAACAATATCGTTCACGAAGCTCACGCGTTTCTCATCTTAACTGAGAAGCATTGAATGTTAGAGGACCTTTGCTTCGTATCAATTTCAAGCAGAGTTGAACTAGATATGGTCTGTATGTATAGGAAACACGGTTTTTTTCTTCTGAGCACACCCACGTTTCCTGCTGTATTAGAGACTCTAGAAACAAGAGCGTGCTTCTTGCTCTAAAGCAGAGTGTGATCCATGGATGAGAACTGTGTTGTGTGTTTCCCTTCAGAAATGGAGTTAAATCCCAGGTTCTGTGTCTTCCTACAAGCAAGACTTCGTTTCAGGTAAGGGCAGTCACTTTTCAGCTCAAACGAACTACATCGTTCACGAAGCTCACACGTTTCTCATCTTAACTGACAAGCATTGGATGTTAGAGGACCAGTGCTTTGTATCAGTTTCAGAAGCAGATTCGGACTAGAGATGATCCGTATGTGTAGGAAATACCGTTCATTTGTTCTCAGGACACTCACGTTTCCTGCTGTCTTAGAGATTTTAGAAAGCTAGAGCGTGCTTCTTGCTCTAAAGCAGAGTGTGATCAATGGATGAGAACTCTGTTGTGTGTTTCACTTCAGAAATGGAGTTAAATCCCTGCCTCTAAACCTTCATAAAAGCAAGACTTCGTTTCAGGTAAGGGCATTTACTTTACAGATCAAAGAACTACATAGTTCACGAGGCTCACACGTTTCTCATCTTCACTGACAAGCATTGGATGTTAGAGGACGTTTGCTTTGTATCAATTTCAAGCAGAGTTGAACTAGATATGGTCCGTATGTATAGGAAACACATTTCTTTTCTTCTGAGCTCACTCACGTTTCCTGCTGTATTAGAGACTCTAGAAAGCAAGAGCATGCTTCTTGCTCTAAAGCAGAGTGTGATCAATGGATGAGAACTCTGCTGTGTGTTTCACTTCAGAACTGGAGTTACATCCCAGGCTCTGAGTCTTACTACAAGGAAGACATCGTTAAAAGTAAGGGCAGTTACTTTCAGCTCAAATGAACTACATCGTTCTTGAAGCTCACACGTTTCTCATCTTCACTGACAAGCATTGGATGTTAGAGGACGTTTGCTTTGTATCAATTTCAGGCAGAGTTGAACTAGATATGGTCCGTATGTATAGGAAACACATTTCTTTTCTTCTGAGCACACTCACGTTTCCTGCTGTATTAGAGACTCTAGAAAGCAAGAGCGTGCTTCTTGCTCTAAAGCAGAGTGTGATCAATGGAAGAGAACTCTGTTGTGTATTTCACTTCAGAAATGGAGTTAAATCCCAGGCTCTGTGTCTTCCTACAAGCAAGACTTCATTTCAGGTAAGGGCAGACACTTTTCAGCTCAAGCAAACTACATTGCTCAGGAAGCTCACACTTTTCTCATCTTAACTGACAAGCATCGCATTTTAGACTACCAGTGCTTTGTATCAGTTTCAGAAGCAGAGTTGGAATAGATATGGTCCAAATGTGTAAGAAACACCGTTGTTTGGTTCTCATTACACTCACGTTTCCTGCTGTATTAGAGACTCTAGAAAGCAAGAGCGTGCTTCTTGCTCTAAGGCAGACGATAATAAATGGATGAGAACTCTGCTGTGTGTTTCATTCAGAAATGGAGTTAAATAACAGGCTCTGTGTCTTCCTACAAGGAAGACTTCGTTTCAAGTAAGGGCAGTTACTTTCAGCTCAAACGAACTACATCGTTCACGAAGCTCACACATTTCTCATCTTCACTGACAAGCATTGGATGTTAAAGGACCTGTGGTTTGTTTCAGTTTCAGAAGCAGATTTGAACTACATATGGTCCGTATATGTAGGAAACACTGTTCTTTTGTTCTGAACACACTCATGTTTCCTGCTGTATTAGAGACTCTGGAAAGCAAGAGCATGCTTCTTGCTCTAAAGCAGAGGGTGAACAATGGATGAGAACTCTGCTGTGTGTTTCACTTCAGAAATGGAGTTAAATTCCTGGCTCTGAGTCTTCCAACAAGCAAGACTTCGTTTCAGGTAAGGGCAGTCACTTTTCAGCTCAAACGAACTACATCGTTCACCAAGATCACACGTTCCTCATCTTAACTGACAAGCATTGGATGTTAGAGGCCCAGTGCTTTGTATCAGTTTCAGAAACAGATTCGGACTAGATATGATCCGTATATGTAGGAAACACCGTTCATTTGTTCTCAGGACACTCACGTTTCCTGCTGTCTTAGAGATTTTAGAAAGCTAGAGCGTGCTTCTTGCTCTAAAGCAGAGTGTGATCAATGGATGAGAACTCTGTTGTGTGTTTCACTTCAGAAATGGAGTTAAATCCCTGCCTCTAAACCTTCATAAAAGCAAGACTTCGTTTCAGGTAAGGGCAGTTACTTTACAAATCAAAAGAACTACATAGTTCACGAAGCGCACACGTTTCTCATCTTCACTGACAAGCATTGGATGTTAGAGGACGTTTGCTTTGTATCAATTTCAAGCAGAGTTGAACTAGATATGGTCCGTATGTATAGGAAACACATTTCTTTTCTTCTGAGCACACTCACGTTTCCTGCTGTATTAGAGACTCTAGAAAGCAAGAGCGTGCTTCTTGCTCTAAAGCAGAGTGTGATCCATGGATGAGAACTGTGTTGTGTGTTTCCCTTCAGAAATGGAGTTAAATCCAAGGCTCTGTGTCTTCCTACACCAAGACTTCATTTCACGTAAGGGCAGTCACTTTTCAGCTCAAGCGAACTACATCATTCAGGAAGCTCACACGTTTCTCATCTTAACTGACAAGCATCGGATGTTAGACGACCAGTGCTTTGTATCAGTTTCAGAAGCAGAGTTGGACTAGATATGGTCCGTCTGTGTAAGAAACACCGTTCTTTGGTTCTCAGCACACTCACGTTTCCTGCTGTATTAGAGACTCTAGAAAGCAAGAGCGTGCTTCTTGCTCTAAAGCAGAGTGTGATCAATGGAAGAGAACTCTGTTGTGTGTTTCACTTCAGAAATGGAGTTAAATACCAGGCTCTGAGTCTTCCTACAAGCAAGAATACGTTTCAGGTAAGGGAAATTACTTTACAGCTCAAACGAACTACATCATTCAGGAAGCTCACATGTTTCTCATCTTAACTGACAAGCATTGGATGTTAGAGGACCAGTGCTTTGTATCAGTTTCAGAAGCAGAGTTGGACTAGATATAATCCGTATGTGTAGGATACACCGTTCATTTGTTCTCAGCACACTCAAGTTTCTTGCTGTCTTAGAGACACTAGAAAGCTAGAGCGTGCTTCTTGCTCTAATGCAGAGTGTGATCAATGAATGAGAACTCTGTTGTGTGTTTCACATCAGAAATGGATTTAAATCCCTGTGTCTGAGTCTTCCTACAAGCAAGACTTCGTTTCAGGTAAGGGCATTTAATTTACAGCTCAAACGAACTATATCGTTCACGAAGCTCACAGTTTCTCATCTTAAATGTGAAGCATTGGATGTTAGAGAACCTTTGCTTTGAATCAATTTATAGCAGAGTTGAAATAGATATGGTCTGTATGTATAAGAAACACGGTTCTTTTCTTATGAGCACACTCAAGTTTTCTGTTGTAGTAGAGACTCTAGAATGCAAGAGCGTGCTTCTAGCTCTAAAGCAGAGTGTGATCCATGGATGAGAACTGTGTTGTGTGTTTCCCTTCAGAAATGGAGTTAATCCCAGGCTCTGTGTCTTCCTACAAGCAAGACTTCGTTTAAGGTAAGGGCAGTCACTTTTCCGCTCAAAGGAACTACATCATACAGGAAGCTCACACGTTTCCCATCTTAACTGACAAGCATCGGATGTTAGACAACCAGTGCTTTGTATCAATTTCAGAAGCAGAGTTGTACTAGATATGGTCCGTATGTATAGGAAACACGGTTCTTTTCTTCTGAGCACACTCACGTTTCCTGCTGTATTAGAGACTCTAGAAAGCAAGAGCGTGCTTCTTGCTCTAAAGCAGAGTGTGATCCATGGATGAGAACTGTGTTGTGTGTTTCCCTTCAGAAATGGAGTTAAATCCCAGGCTCTGTGTCTTCTTACAACCAACACTTCGTTTCAGGTAAGGGCAGTCACTTTTCAGCTCAAGCGAACTACACCATTCAGGAAGCTAACAGGTTACTCATGTTAACTGACAAGCATCAGATGTTAGACAACCAGGGCTTTGTATCAGTTTCAGAAGCAGAGTTGGACTGTATATGGTCTGTATGTGTAAGAAACACCGTTCTTTGGTTCTCAGCACACTCACCATTCCTGCTGTATTAGAGACTCTAGAAAGCAAGAGCGAGCTTCTTGCTCTAAAGCAGAGTGTGCAGTTGATGAGAACTCTGCTGTGTGTTTCACTTCAGAAATGGAGTTTAATCCCTAGCTCTGAGTCTAACTACAAGCAATATTACGTTTCAGGTAAGGGCATTTACTTTACAGCTCAAACAAACAATATCGTTCACGAAGCTCACGCGTTTCTCATCTTAACTGAGAAGCATTGAATGTTAGAGGACCTTTGCTTCGTATCAATTTCAAGCAGAGTTGAACTAGATATGGTCTGTATGTATAGGAAACACGGTTTTTTTCTTCTGAGCACACCCACGTTTCCTGCTGTATTAGAGACTCTAGAAACAAGAGCGTGCTTCTTGCTCTAAAGCAGAGTGTGATCCATGGATGAGAACTGTGTTGTGTGTTTCCCTTCAGAAATGGAGTTAAATCCCAGGTTCTGTGTCTTCCTACAAGCAAGACTTCGTTTCAGGTAAGGGCAGTCACTTTTCAGCTCAAACGAACTACATCGTTCACGAAGCTCACACGTTTCTCATCTTAACTGACAAGCATTGGATGTTAGAGGACCAGTGCTTTGTATCAGTTTCAGAAGCAGATTCGGACTAGAGATGATCCGTATGTGTAGGAAATACCGTTCATTTGTTCTCAGGACACTCACGTTTCCTGCTGTCTTAGAGATTTTAGAAAGCTAGAGCGTGCTTCTTGCTCTAAAGCAGAGTGTGATCAATGGATGAGAACTCTGTTGTGTGTTTCACTTCAGAAATGGAGTTAAATCCCTGCCTCTAAACCTTCATAAAAGCAAGACTTCGTTTCAGGTAAGGGCATTTACTTTACAGATCAAAGAACTACATAGTTCACGAGGCTCACACGTTTCTCATCTTCACTGACAAGCATTGGATGTTAGAGGACGTTTGCTTTGTATCAATTTCAAGCAGAGTTGAACTAGATATGGTCCGTATGTATAGGAAACACATTTCTTTTCTTCTGAGCTCACTCACGTTTCCTGCTGTATTAGAGACTCTAGAAAGCAAGAGCATGCTTCTTGCTCTAAAGCAGAGTGTGATCAATGGATGAGAACTCTGCTGTGTGTTTCACTTCAGAACTGGAGTTACATCCCAGGCTCTGAGTCTTACTACAAGGAAGACATCGTTAAAAGTAAGGGCAGTTACTTTCAGCTCAAATGAACTACATCGTTCTTGAAGCTCACACGTTTCTCATCTTCACTGACAAGCATTGGATGTTAGAGGACGTTTGCTTTGTATCAATTTCAGGCAGAGTTGAACTAGATATGGTCCGTATGTATAGGAAACACATTTCTTTTCTTCTGAGCACACTCACGTTTCCTGCTGTATTAGAGACTCTAGAAAGCAAGAGCGTGCTTCTTGCTCTAAAGCAGAGTGTGATCCATGGATGAGAACTGTGTTGTGTGTTTCCCTTCAGAAATGGAGTTAAATCCAAGGCTCTGTGTCTTCCTACACCAAGACTTCATTTCACGTAAGGGCAGTCACTTTTCAGCTCAAGCGAACTACATCATTCAGGAAGCTCACACGTTTCTCATCTTAACTGACAAGCATCGGATGTTAGAGGACCAGTGCTTTGTATCAGTTTCAGAAGCAGAGTTGGACTAGATATGGTCCGTCTGTGTGAGAAACACCGTTCTTTGGTTCTCAGCATACTCACGTTTCCTGCTGTATTAGAGACTCTAGAAAGCAAGAGCGTGCTTCTTGCTCTAAAGCAGAGTGTGATCAATGGAAGAGAACTCTGTTGTGTGTTTCACTTCAGAAATGGAGTTAAATACCAGGCTCTGAGTCTTCCTACAAGCAAGAATTCGTTTCAGGTAAGGGAAGTTACTTTACAGCTCAAACGAACTACATCATTCAGGAAGCTCACATGTTTCTCATCTTAACTGACAAGCATTGGATGTTAGAGGACCAGTGCTTTGTATCAGTTTCAGAAGCAAAGTTGGACTAGATATAATCCGTATGTGTAGGAAACACTGTTCATTTGTTCTCATCACACTCAAGTTTCTTGCTGTCTTAGAGACACTAGAAAGCTAGAGCGTGATTCTTGCTCTAATGCAGAGTGTGATCAATGAATGAGACCTCTGTTGTGTGTTTCACATCAGAAATGGATTTAAATCCCTGTGTCTGAGTCTTCCTACAAGCAAGATTTCGTTTCAGGTTAGGGCATTTAATTTACAGCTCAAACGAACTATATCGTTCACGATGGTCACACTTTTCTCATCTTAACTGAGAAGCATTGGATGTTAGAGGACCTTTGCTTTGAATCAATTTCAAGCAGAGTTGAACTAGATATGGTCCGTACGTATAGGAAACACGGTTATTTACTTATGAGAACCCTCACGTTTCCTGCTGTATTAGAGACTCTAGAAAGCAAGAGCGTGCTTCTTGCTCTAATGCAGAGTGTGACCATGGATGAGAACTGTGTTGTGTGTTTCCCTTCAGAAATGGAGTTAAATCACAGACTCTCTGTCTTCCTACAAGCAAGACTTCGTTTCAGGTAAGGGCAGTCACTTTTCAGCTCAAACGAACTACATCATTCACCAAGCTCACACGTTCCTCATCTTAACTGACAAGCATTGGATGTTAGAGGCCCAGTGCTTTGTATCAGTTTCAGAAGCAGATTCGGACTAGATATGATCCGTATATGTAGGAAACACCGTTCATTTGTTCTCAGGACACTCACGTTTCCTGCTGTCTTAGAGATTTTAGAAAGCTAGAGCGTGCTTCTTGCTCTAAAGCAGAGTGTGATCAATGGATGAGAACTCTGTTGTGTGTTTCACTTCAGAAATGGAGTTAAATCCCTGCCTCTAAACCTTCCTAAAAGCAAGACTTCGTTTCAGGTAAGGGCAGTTACTTTACAGATCAAAAGAACTACATAGTTCACGAAGCTCACACGTTTCTCATCTTCACTGACAAGCATTGGATGTTAGAGGACATTTGCTTTGTATCAATTTCAAGCAGAGTTGAACTAGATATGGTCCGTATGTATAGGAAACACATTTCTTTTCTTCTGAGCACACTCACGTTTCCTGCTGTATTAGAGACTCTAGAAAGCAAGAGCGTGATTCTTGCTCTAAAGCAGAGTGTGATCCATGGATGAGAACTGTGTTGTGTGTTTCCCTTCAGAAATGGAGTTAAATCCAAGGCTCTGTGTCTTCCTACACCAAGACTTCATTTCACGTAAGGGCAGTCACTTTTCAGCTCAAGCGAACTACATCATTCAGGAAGCTCACACGTTTCTCATCTTAACTGACAAGCATCGGATGTTAGACGACCAGTGCTGTGTATCAGTTTCAGAAGCAGAGTTGGACTAGATATGGTCCGTCTGTGTAAGAAACACCGTTCTTTGGTTCTCAGCACACTCACGTTTCCTGCTGTATTAGAGACTCTAGAAAGCAAGAGCGTGCTTCTTGCTCTAAAGCAGAGTGTGATCAATGGAAGAGAACTCTGTTGTGTATTTCACTTCAGAAATGGAGTTAAATCCCAGGCTCTGTGTCTTCCTACAAGCAAGACTTCATTTCAGGTAAGGGCAGACACTTTTCAGCTCAAGCAAACTACATTGCTCAGGAAGCTCACACTTTTCTCATCTTAACTGACAAGCATCGCATTTTAGACTACCAGTGCTTTGTATCAGTTTCAGAAGCAGAGTTGGAATAGATATGGTCCAAATGTGTAAGAAACACCGTTGTTTGGTTCTCATTACACTCACGTTTCCTGCTGTATTAGAGACTCTAGAAAGCAAGAGCGTGCTTCTTGCTCTAAGGCAGACGATAATAAATGGATGAGAACTCTGCTGTGTGTTTCATTCAGAAATGGAGTTAAATAACAGGCTCTGTGTCTTCCTACAAGGAAGACTTCGTTTCAAGTAAGGGCAGTTACTTTCAGCTCAAACGAACTACATCGTTCACGAAGCTCACACATTTCTCATCTTCACTGACAAGCATTGGATGTTAAAGGACCTGTGGTTTGTTTCAGTTTCAGAAGCAGATTTGAACTACATATGGTCCGTATATGTAGGAAACACTGTTCTTTTGTTCTGAACACACTCATGTTTCCTGCTGTATTAGAGACTCTGGAAAGCAAGAGCATGCTTCTTGCTCTAAAGCAGAGGGTGAACAATGGATGAGAACTCTGCTGTGTGTTTCACTTCAGAAATGGAGTTAAATTCCTGGCTCTGAGTCTTCCAACAAGCAAGACTTCGTTTCAGGTAAGGGCAGTCACTTTTCAGCTCAAACGAACTACATCGTTCACCAAGATCACACGTTCCTCATCTTAACTGACAAGCATTGGATGTTAGAGGCCCAGTGCTTTGTATCAGTTTCAGAAACAGATTCGGACTAGATATGATCCGTATATGTAGGAAACACCGTTCATTTGTTCTCAGGACACTCACGTTTCCTGCTGTCTTAGAGATTTTAGAAAGCTAGAGCGTGCTTCTTGCTCTAAAGCAGAGTGTGATCAATGGATGAGAACTCTGTTGTGTGTTTCACTTCAGAAATGGAGTTAAATCCCTGCCTCTAAACCTTCATAAAAGCAAGACTTCGTTTCAGGTAAGGGCAGTTACTTTACAAATCAAAAGAACTACATAGTTCACGAAGCTCACACGTTTCTCATCTTCACTGACAAGCATTGGATGTTAGAGGACGTTTGCTTTGTATCAATTTCAAGCAGAGTTGAACTAGATATGGTCCGTATGTATAGGAAACACATTTCTTTTCTTCTGAGCACACTCACGTTTCCTGCTGTATTAGAGACTCTAGAAAGCAAGAGCGTGCTTCTTGCTCTAAAGCAGAGTGTGATCCATGGATGAGAACTGTGTTGTGTGTTTCCCTTCAGAAATGGAGTTAAATCCAAGGCTCTGTGTCTTCCTACACCAAGACTTCATTTCACGTAAGGGCAGTCACTTTTCAGCTCAAGCGAACTACATCATTCAGGAAGCTCACACGTTTCTCATCTTAACTGACAAGCATCGGATGTTAGACGACCAGTGCTTTGTATCAGTTTCAGAAGCAGAGTTGGACTAGATATGGTCCGTCTGTGTAAGAAACACCGTTCTTTGGTTCTCAGCACACTCACGTTTCCTGCTGTATTAGAGACTCTAGAAAGCAAGAGCGTGCTTCTTGCTCTAAAGCAGAGTGTGATCAATGGAAGAGAACTCTGTTGTGTGTTTCACTTCAGAAATGGAGTTAAATACCAGGCTCTGAGTCTTCCTACAAGCAAGAATACGTTTCAGGTAAGGGAAATTACTTTACAGCTCAAACGAACTACATCATTCAGGAAGCTCACATGTTTCTCATCTTAACTGACAAGCATTGGATGTTAGAGGACCAGTGCTTTGTATCAGTTTCAGAAGCAGAGTTGGACTAGATATAATCCGTATGTGTAGGATACACCGTTCATTTGTTCTCAGCACACTCAAGTTTCTTGCTGTCTTAGAGACACTAGAAAGCTAGAGCGTGCTTCTTGCTCTAATGCAGAGTGTGATCAATGAATGAGAACTCTGTTGTGTGTTTCACATCAGAAATGGATTTAAATCCCTGTGTCTGAGTCTTCCTACAAGCAAGACTTCGTTTCAGGTAAGGGCATTTAATTTACAGCTCAAACGAACTATATCGTTCACGAAGCTCACAGTTTCTCATCTTAAATGTGAAGCATTGGATGTTAGAGAACCTTTGCTTTGAATCAATTTATAGCAGAGTTGAAATAGATATGGTCTGTATGTATAAGAAACACGGTTCTTTTCTTATGAGCACACTCAAGTTTTCTGTTGTAGTAGAGACTCTAGAATGCAAGAGCGTGCTTCTAGCTCTAAAGCAGAGTGTGATCCATGGATGAGAACTGTGTTGTGTGTTTCCCTTCAGAAATGGAGTTAATCCCAGGCTCTGTGTCTTCCTACAAGCAAGACTTCGTTTAAGGTAAGGGCAGTCACTTTTCCGCTCAAAGGAACTACATCATTCAGGAAGCTCACACGTTTCCCATCTTAACTGACAAGCATCGGATGTTAGACAACCAGTGCTTTGTATCAATTTCAGAAGCAGAGTTGTACTAGATATGGTCCGTATGTATAGGAAACACGGTTCTTTTCTTCTGAGCACACTCACGTTTCCTGCTGTATTAGAGACTCTAGAAAGCAAGAGCGTGCTTCTTGCTCTAAAGCAGAGTGTGATCCATGGATGAGAACTGTGTTGTGTGTTTCCCTTCAGAAATGGAGTTAAATCCCAGGCTCTGTGTCTTCTTACAACCAACACTTCGTTTCAGGTAAGGGCAGTCACTTTTCAGCTCAAGCGAACTACACCATTCAGGAAGCTAACAGGTTACTCATGTTAACTGACAAGCATCAGATGTTAGACAACCAGGGCTTTGTATCAGTTTCAGAAGCAGAGTTGGACTGTATATGGTCTGTATGTGTAAGAAACACCGTTCTTTGGTTCTCAGCACACTCACCATTCCTGCTGTATTAGAGACTCTAGAAAGCAAGAGCGAGCTTCTTGCTCTAAAGCAGAGTGTGCAGTTGATGAGAACTCTGCTGTGTGTTTCACTTCAGAAATGGAGTTTAATCCCTAGCTCTGAGTCTAACTACAAGCAATATTACGTTTCAGGTAAGGGCATTTACTTTACAGCTCAAACAAACAATATCGTTCACGAAGCTCACGCGTTTCTCATCTTAACTGAGAAGCATTGAATGTTAGAGGACCTTTGCTTCGTATCAATTTCAAGCAGAGTTGAACTAGATATGGTCTGTATGTATAGGAAACACGGTTTTTTTCTTCTGAGCACACCCACGTTTCCTGCTGTATTAGAGACTCTAGAAACAAGAGCGTGCTTCTTGCTCTAAAGCAGAGTGTGATCCATGGATGAGAACTGTGTTGTGTGTTTCCCTTCAGAAATGGAGTTAAATCCCAGGTTCTGTGTCTTCCTACAAGCAAGACTTCGTTTCAGGTAAGGGCAGTCACTTTTCAGCTCAAACGAACTACATCGTTCACGAAGCTCACACGTTTCTCATCTTAACTGACAAGCATTGGATGTTAGAGGACCAGTGCTTTGTATCAGTTTCAGAAGCAGATTCGGACTAGAGATGATCCGTATGTGTAGGAAATACCGTTCATTTGTTCTCAGGACACTCACGTTTCCTGCTGTCTTAGAGATTTTAGAAAGCTAGAGCGTGCTTCTTGCTCTAAAGCAGAGTGTGATCAATGGATGAGAACTCTGTTGTGTGTTTCACTTCAGAAATGGAGTTAAATCCCTGCCTCTAAACCTTCATAAAAGCAAGACTTCGTTTCAGGTAAGGGCATTTACTTTACAGATCAAAGAACTACATAGTTCACGAGGCTCACACGTTTCTCATCTTCACTGACAAGCATTGGATGTTAGAGGACGTTTGCTTTGTATCAATTTCAAGCAGAGTTGAACTAGATATGGTCCGTATGTATAGGAAACACATTTCTTTTCTTCTGAGCTCACTCACGTTTCCTGCTGTATTAGAGACTCTAGAAAGCAAGAGCATGCTTCTTGCTCTAAAGCAGAGTGTGATCAATGGATGAGAACTCTGCTGTGTGTTTCACTTCAGAACTGGAGTTACATCCCAGGCTCTGAGTCTTACTACAAGGAAGACATCGTTAAAAGTAAGGGCAGTTACTTTCAGCTCAAATGAACTACATCGTTCTTGAAGCTCACACGTTTCTCATCTTCACTGACAAGCATTGGATGTTAGAGGACGTTTGCTTTGTATCAATTTCAGGCAGAGTTGAACTAGATATGGTCCGTATGTATAGGAAACACATTTCTTTTCTTCTGAGCACACTCACGTTTCCTGCTGTATTAGAGACTCTAGAAAGCAAGAGCGTGCTTCTTGCTCTAAAGCAGAGTGTGATCCATGGATGAGAACTGTGTTGTGTGTTTCCCTTCAGAAATGGAGTTAAATCCAAGGCTCTGTGTCTTCCTACACCAAGACTTCATTTCACGTAAGGGCAGTCACTTTTCAGCTCAAGCGAACTACATCATTCAGGAAGCTCACACGTTTCTCATCTTAACTGACAAGCATCGGATGTTAGAGGACCAGTGCTTTGTATCAGTTTCAGAAGCAGAGTTGGACTAGATATGGTCCGTCTGTGTGAGAAACACCGTTCTTTGGTTCTCAGCATACTCACGTTTCCTGCTGTTTTAGAGACTCTAGAAAGCAAGAGCGTGCTTCTTGCTCTAAAGCAGAGTGTGATCAATGGAAGAGAACTCTGTTGTGTGTTTCACTTCAGTAATGGAGTTAAATACCAGGCTCTGAGTCTTCCTACAAGCAAGAATTCGTTTCAGGTAAGGGAAGTTACTTTACAGCTCAAATGAACTACATCATTCAGGAAGCTCACATGTTTCTCATCTTAACTGACAAGCATTGGATGTTAGAGGACCAGTGCTTTGTATCAGTTTCAGAAGCAGAGTTGGACTACATATAATCCGTATGTGTAGGAAACACCGTTCATTTGTTCTCAGCACACTCATGTTTCTTGCTGTCTTAGAGACACTAGAAAGCTAGAGTGTGCTTCTTGCTCTAATGCAGAGTGTGATCAATGAATGAGAACTCTGTTGTGTGTTTCACATCAGAAATGGATTTAAATCCCTGTGTCTGAGTCTTCCTACAAGCAAGACTTCGTTTCAGGTAAGGGCATTTAATTTACAGCTCAAACGAACTATATCGTTCACGAAGCTCACAGTTTCTCATCTTAAATGTGAAGCATTGGATGTTAGAGAACCTTTGCTTTGAATCAATTTATAGCAGAGTTGAAATAGATATGGTCTGTATGTATAAGAAACACGGTTCTTTTCTTATGAGCACACTCAAGTTTTCTGTTGTAGTAGAGACTCTAGAATGCAAGAGCGTGCTTCTAGCTCTAAAGCAGAGTGTGATCCATGGATGAGAACTGTGTTGTGTGTTTCCCTTCAGAAATGGAGTTAATCCCAGGCTCTGTGTCTTCCTACAAGCAAGACTTCGTTTAAGGTAAGGGCAGTCACTTTTCCGCTCAAAGGAACCACATCATTCAGGAAGCTCACACGTTTCGCATCTTAACTGACAAGCATCGGATGTTAGAGGACCAGTGCTTTGTATCAGTTTCAGAAGTAGAGTTGGACTAGATATGGTCCGTATGTGTAGGAAACACTGTTCATTTGTTCTCAGCACACTCAAGTTTCCTGCTGTCTTAGAGACTCTAGAAAGCGAGAGCTTGCTTCTTGCTCTAAAGCAGAGTGTGATCAATGGATGAGAACTCTGCTGTGTGTTTCACTTCAGAACTGGAGTTACATCCCTGGCTCTGAGTCTTACTACAAGGAAGACATCGTTTAATGTAAGGGCAGTTACTTTCAGCTCAAACGAACTACATCGTTCTTGAAGCTCACACATTTCTCATCTTCACTGACAAGCATTGGATGTTAGAGGACATTTGCTTTCTATCAATTTCAGGCAGAGTTGAACTAGATATGGTCCATATGTATAGGAAACACATTTCTTTTCTTCTGAGCACACTCACGTTTCCTGCTGTATTAGAGACTCTAGAAAGCAAGAGCGTGCTTCTTGCTCTAAAGCAGAGTGTGATCCATGGATGAGAACTGTGTTGTGTGTTTCCCTTCAGAAATGGAGTTAAATCCAAGGCTCTGTGTCTTCCTACACCAAGACTTCATTTCACGTAAGGGCAGTCACTTTTCAGCTCAAGCGAACTACATCATTCAGGAAGCTCACACGTTTCTCATCTTAACTGACAAGCATCGGATGTTAGACGACCAGTGCTTTGTATCAGTTTCAGAAGCAGAGTTGGACTAGATATGGTCCGTCTGTGTAAGAAACACCGTTCTTTGGTTCTCAGCACACTCACGTTTCCTGCTGTATTAGAGACTCTAGAAAGCAAGAGCGTGCTTCTTGCTCTAAAGCAGAGTGTGATCAATGGAAGAGAACTCTGTTGTGTGTTTCACTTCAGAAATGGAGTTAAATACCAGGCTCTGAGTCTTCCTATAAGCAAGAATTCGTTTCAGGTAAGGGAAGTTACTTTACAGCTCAAACGAACTACATCATTCAGGAAGCTCACATGTTTCTCATCTTAACTGACAAGCATTGGATGTTAGAGGACCATTGCTTTGTATCAGTTTCAGAAGCAGAGTTGTACTAGATATGGTCTGTATTTGTAGGAAACACCGTTCATTTGTTCTCAGCACACTCACGTTTCAGGCTGTCTTAGAGACTCTAGAAAGCTAAAGCTTGCTTCTTGCTCTAAAGCAGAGTGTGATCAATGGATGAGAACGCTGCTGTGTGTTGCACTTCAGAAATGGAGTTAAATCCCAGGCTCTGAGTCTTCCTACATGCAAGACTTCGTTTCAGGTAAGGGCATTTACTTTACATCTTAAACGAGCTATATCGTTCACAAAGCTTACAGGTTTCTCATCTTAACTGAGAAGCATTGGATGTTAGAGGACCTTTGCTCTGAAACAATTTCAAGCAGAGTTGAACTAGATATGGTACGTATGTATAGGAAACACGATTCTTTTCTTTTGAGCACACTCACGTTTCCTGCTGTATTAGAGACTCTAGAAAGCAAGAGTGTGCTTCTTGCTCTAAAGCAGAGTGTGATACATGGATGAGAACTGTGTTGTGTGTTTCCCTTAGAAATGGAGTTAAATCCCAGGCTCTGTTTCTTCTTACAACCAAGACTTCGTTTCAGGTAAGGGCAGTCACTTTTCAGCTCAAGCAAACTACATCATTCAGGAAGCTAACACATTTCTCATGTTAACTGACAAGCATCGGATGTTAGACAACCAGTGCTTTGTATCAGTTTCAGAAGCAGAGTTGGACTCTATATGGTCTGTATGTGTAAGAAACACCATTCTTTGGTTCTCAGCACACTCACCATTCCTGCTATATTAGAGAGTCTAGAAAGCAAGAGCGTGCTTCTTGCTCTAAAGCAGAGTATGATCAACGGATGAGAACTCTGTTGTGTGTTTCACATCAGAAATGGATTAAAATCCCTGGGTGTGGGTCTTCCTACAAGCAAGACTTCGTTTCAGGTAAGGGCATTTACTTTACAGCTCAAAAGAACTATATCGTTCACAAAGCTCACACGATTCTCATGTTAACTGCGAAGCATTGGATGTTAGAGGAACTTTGCTTTGTATCAATTTCAAGCAGAGTTGAACTAGATATGGTCTGTATGTATAGGAAACACGGTACTTTACTTCTGAGCACACTCACGTTTCCTGCTGTATTAGAGATTCTAGAAAGCAAGAGCATGCTTCTTGCTCTAAAGCAGAGTGTGATCCATGGATGAGAACTGTGTCGTTTGTTTCCCTTCAGAAATGGAGTTAAACCCCAGGCTCTGAGTCTTCCTACAAGTAAGACTTTGTTTTAGGTAGGGGCATTTACTTTACAGCTCAAACGATCTATATCGTTCACAAAGCTCACACGTTTCTCTTCTTAACTGGGAAGCATTGGATGTTAGAGGACCTTTGCTTTTTATCAATTTCAACCAGAGTTGAACTAGATATGGTCCGTATGTATAGGAAACACGGTTCTTTTCTTATGAGCACACTCATGTTTCCTACTGTATTAGAGACTCTAGAAAGCAAGAGCGTGCTTCTTGCTCTAAAGCAGAGTGTGATCCATGGATGAGAACTGTGTTGTGTGTTTCCCTTCAGAAATGGAGTTAATCCCAGGCTCTGTGTTTTCCTACAAGCAAGACTTCGTTTAAGGTAAGGGCAGTCACTTTTCCGCTCAAAGGAACTACATCATTCAGGAAGCTCACACGTTTCCCATCTTAACTGACAAGCATCGGATGTTAGACAACCAGTGCTTTGTATCAATTTCAGAAGCAGAGTTGTACTAGATATGGTCCGTATGTATAGGAAACACGGTTCTTTTCTTCTGAGCACACTCACGTTTCCTGCTGTATTAGAGACTCTAGAAAGCAAGAGCGTGCTTCTTGCTCTAAAGCAGAGTGTGATCCATGGATGAGAACTGTGTTGTGTGTTTCCCTTCAGAAATGGAGTTAAATCCCAGGCTCTGTGTCTTCTTACAACCAACACTTCGTTTCAGGTAAGGGCAGTCACTTTTCAGCTCAAGCGAACTACACCATTCAGGAAGCTAACAGGTTACTCATGTTAACTGACAAGCATCAGATGTTAGACAACCAGGGCTTTGTATCAGTTTCAGAAGCAGAGTTGGACTGTATATGGTCTGTATGTGTAAGAAACACCGTTCTTTGGTTCTCAGCACACTCACCATTCCTGCTGTATTAGAGACTCTAGAAAGCAAGAGCGAGCTTCTTGCTCTAAAGCAGAGTGTGCAGTTGATGAGAACTCTGCTGTGTGTTTCACTTCAGAAATGGAGTTTAATCCCTAGCTCTGAGTCTAACTACAAGCAATATTACGTTTCAGGTAAGGGCATTTACTTTACAGCTCAAACAAACAATATCGTTCACGAAGCTCACGCGTTTCTCATCTTAACTGACAAGCATTGGATGTTAGAGGACCAGTGCTTTGTATCAGTTTCAGAAGCAAAGTTGGACTAGATATAATCCGTATGTGTAGGAAACACTGTTCATTTGTTCTCATCACACTCAAGTTTCTTGCTGTCTTAGAGACACTAGAAAGCTAGAGCGTGATTCTTGCTCTAATGCAGAGTGTGATCAATGAATGAGACGTCTGTTGTGTGTTTCACATCAGAAATGGATTTAAATCCCTGTGTCTGAGTCTTCCTACAAGCAAGATTTCGTTTCAGGTAAGGGCATTTAATTTACAGCTCAAACGAACTATATCGTTCACGATGGTCACACTTTTCTCATCTTAACTGAGAAGCATTGGATGTTAGAGGACCTTTGCTTTGAATCAATTTCAAGCAGAGTTGAACTAGATATGGTCCGTACGTATAGGAAACACGGTTATTTACTTATGAGAACCCTCACGTTTCCTGCTGTATTAGAGACTCTAGAAAGCAAGAGCGTGCTTCTTGCTCTAATGCAGAGTGTGACCATGGATGAGAACTGTGTTGTGTGTTTCCCTTCAGAAATGGAGTTAAATCACAGACTCTCTGTCTTCCTACAAGCAAGACTTCGTTTCAGGTAAGGGCAGTCACTTTTCAGCTCAAACGAACTACATCATTCACCAAGCTCACACGTTCCTCATCTTAACTGACAAGCATTGGATGTTAGAGGCCCAGTGCTTTGTATCAGTTTCAGAAGCAGATTCGGACTAGATATGATCCGTATATGTAGGAAACACCGTTCATTTGTTCTCAGGACACTCACGTTTCCTGCTGTCTTAGAGATTTTAGAAAGCTAGAGCGTGCTTCTTGCTCTAAAGCAGAGTGTGATCAATGGATGAGAACTCTGTTGTGTGTTTCACTTCAGAAATGGAGTTAAATCCCTGCCTCTAAACCTTCCTAAAAGCAAGACTTCGTTTCAGGTAAGGGCAGTTACTTTACAGATCAAAAGAACTACATAGTTCACGAAGCTCACACGTTTCTCATCTTCACTGACAAGCATTGGATGTTAGAGGACATTTGCTTTGTATCAATTTCAAGCAGAGTTGAACTAGATATGGTCCGTATGTATAGGAAACACATTTCTTTTCTTCTGAGCACACTCACGTTTCCTGCTGTATTAGAGACTCTAGAAAGCAAGAGCGTGATTCTTGCTCTAAAGCAGAGTGTGATCCATGGATGAGAACTGTGTTGTGTGTTTCCCTTCAGAAATGGAGTTAAATCCAAGGCTCTGTGTCTTCCTACACCAAGACTTCATTTCACGTAAGGGCAGTCACTTTTCAGCTCAAGCGAACTACATCATTCAGGAAGCTCACACGTTTCTCATCTTAACTGACAAGCATCGGATGTTAGACGACCAGTGCTGTGTATCAGTTTCAGAAGCAGAGTTGGACTAGATATGGTCCGTCTGTGTAAGAAACACCGTTCTTTGGTTCTCAGCACACTCACGTTTCCTGCTGTATTAGAGACTCTAGAAAGCAAGAGCGTGCTTCTTGCTCTAAAGCAGAGTGTGATCAATGGAAGAGAACTCTGTTGTGTATTTCACTTCAGAAATGGAGTTAAATCCCAGGCTCTGTGTCTTCCTACAAGCAAGACTTCATTTCAGGTAAGGGCAGACACTTTTCAGCTCAAGCAAACTACATTGCTCAGGAAGCTCACACTTTTCTCATCTTAACTGACAAGCATCGCATTTTAGACTACCAGTGCTTTGTATCAGTTTCAGAAGCAGAGTTGGAATAGATATGGTCCAAATGTGTAAGAAACACCGTTGTTTGGTTCTCATTACACTCACGTTTCCTGCTGTATTAGAGACTCTAGAAAGCAAGAGCGTGCTTCTTGCTCTAAGGCAGACGATAATAAATGGATGAGAACTCTGCTGTGTGTTTCATTCAGAAATGGAGTTAAATAACAGGCTCTGTGTCTTCCTACAAGGAAGACTTCGTTTCAAGTAAGGGCAGTTACTTTCAGCTCAAACGAACTACATCGTTCACGAAGCTCACACATTTCTCATCTTCACTGACAAGCATTGGATGTTAAAGGACCTGTGGTTTGTTTCAGTTTCAGAAGCAGATTTGAACTACATATGGTCCGTATATGTAGGAAACACTGTTCTTTTGTTCTGAACACACTCATGTTTCCTGCTGTATTAGAGACTCTGGAAAGCAAGAGCATGCTTCTTGCTCTAAAGCAGAGGGTGAACAATGGATGAGAACTCTGCTGTGTGTTTCACTTCAGAAATGGAGTTAAATTCCTGGCTCTGAGTCTTCCAACAAGCAAGACTTCGTTTCAGGTAAGGGCAGTCACTTTTCAGCTCAAACGAACTACATCGTTCACCAAGATCACACGTTCCTCATCTTAACTGACAAGCATTGGATGTTAGAGGCCCAGTGCTTTGTATCAGTTTCAGAAACAGATTCGGACTAGATATGATCCGTATATGTAGGAAACACCGTTCATTTGTTCTCAGGACACTCACGTTTCCTGCTGTCTTAGAGATTTTAGAAAGCTAGAGCGTGCTTCTTGCTCTAAAGCAGAGTGTGATCAATGGATGAGAACTCTGTTGTGTGTTTCACTTCAGAAATGGAGTTAAATCCCTGCCTCTAAACCTTCATAAAAGCAAGACTTCGTTTCAGGTAAGGGCAGTTACTTTACAAATCAAAAGAACTACATAGTTCACGAAGCGCACACGTTTCTCATCTTCACTGACAAGCATTGGATGTTAGAGGACGTTTGCTTTGTATCAATTTCAAGCAGAGTTGAACTAGATATGGTCCGTATGTATAGGAAACACATTTCTTTTCTTCTGAGCACACTCACGTTTCCTGCTGTATTAGAGACTCTAGAAAGCAAGAGCGTGCTTCTTGCTCTAAAGCAGAGTGTGATCCATGGATGAGAACTGTGTTGTGTGTTTCCCTTCAGAAATGGAGTTAAATCCAAGGCTCTGTGTCTTCCTACACCAAGACTTCATTTCACGTAAGGGCAGTCACTTTTCAGCTCAAGCGAACTACATCATTCAGGAAGCTCACACGTTTCTCATCTTAACTGACAAGCATCGGATGTTAGACGACCAGTGCTTTGTATCAGTTTCAGAAGCAGAGTTGGACTAGATATGGTCCGTCTGTGTAAGAAACACCGTTCTTTGGTTCTCAGCACACTCACGTTTCCTGCTGTATTAGAGACTCTAGAAAGCAAGAGCGTGCTTCTTGCTCTAAAGCAGAGTGTGATCAATGGAAGAGAACTCTGTTGTGTGTTTCACTTCAGAAATGGAGTTAAATACCAGGCTCTGAGTCTTCCTACAAGCAAGAATACGTTTCAGGTAAGGGAAATTACTTTACAGCTCAAACGAACTACATCATTCAGGAAGCTCACATGTTTCTCATCTTAACTGACAAGCATTGGATGTTAGAGGACCAGTGCTTTGTATCAGTTTCAGAAGCAGAGTTGGACTAGATATAATCCGTATGTGTAGGATACACCGTTCATTTGTTCTCAGCACACTCAAGTTTCTTGCTGTCTTAGAGACACTAGAAAGCTAGAGCGTGCTTCTTGCTCTAATGCAGAGTGTGATCAATGAATGAGAACTCTGTTGTGTGTTTCACATCAGAAATGGATTTAAATCCCTGTGTCTGAGTCTTCCTACAAGCAAGACTTCGTTTCAGGTAAGGGCATTTAATTTACAGCTCAAACGAACTATATCGTTCACGAAGCTCACAGTTTCTCATCTTAAATGTGAAGCATTGGATGTTAGAGAACCTTTGCTTTGAATCAATTTATAGCAGAGTTGAAATAGATATGGTCTGTATGTATAAGAAACACGGTTCTTTTCTTATGAGCACACTCAAGTTTTCTGTTGTAGTAGAGACTCTAGAATGCAAGAGCGTGCTTCTAGCTCTAAAGCAGAGTGTGATCCATGGATGAGAACTGTGTTGTGTGTTTCCCTTCAGAAATGGAGTTAATCCCAGGCTCTGTGTCTTCCTACAAGCAAGACTTCGTTTAAGGTAAGGGCAGTCACTTTTCCGCTCAAAGGAACTACATCATACAGGAAGCTCACACGTTTCCCATCTTAACTGACAAGCATCGGATGTTAGACAACCAGTGCTTTGTATCAATTTCAGAAGCAGAGTTGTACTAGATATGGTCCGTATGTATAGGAAACACGGTTCTTTTCTTCTGAGCACACTCACGTTTCCTGCTGTATTAGAGACTCTAGAAAGCAAGAGCGTGCTTCTTGCTCTAAAGCAGAGTGTGATCCATGGATGAGAACTGTGTTGTGTGTTTCCCTTCAGAAATGGAGTTAAATCCCAGGCTCTGTGTCTTCTTACAACCAACACTTCGTTTCAGGTAAGGGCAGTCACTTTTCAGCTCAAGCGAACTACACCATTCAGGAAGCTAACAGGTTACTCATGTTAACTGACAAGCATCAGATGTTAGACAACCAGGGCTTTGTATCAGTTTCAGAAGCAGAGTTGGACTGTATATGGTCTGTATGTGTAAGAAACACCGTTCTTTGGTTCTCAGCACACTCACCATTCCTGCTGTATTAGAGACTCTAGAAAGCAAGAGCGAGCTTCTTGCTCTAAAGCAGAGTGTGCAGTTGATGAGAACTCTGCTGTGTGTTTCACTTCAGAAATGGAGTTTAATCCCTAGCTCTGAGTCTAACTACAAGCAATATTACGTTTCAGGTAAGGGCATTTACTTTACAGCTCAAACAAACAATATCGTTCACGAAGCTCACGCGTTTCTCATCTTAACTGAGAAGCATTGAATGTTAGAGGACCTTTGCTTCGTATCAATTTCAAGCAGAGTTGAACTAGATATGGTCTGTATGTATAGGAAACACGGTTTTTTTCTTCTGAGCACACCCACGTTTCCTGCTGTATTAGAGACTCTAGAAACAAGAGCGTGCTTCTTGCTCTAAAGCAGAGTGTGATCCATGGATGAGAACTGTGTTGTGTGTTTCCCTTCAGAAATGGAGTTAAATCCCAGGTTCTGTGTCTTCCTACAAGCAAGACTTCGTTTCAGGTAAGGGCAGTGACTTTTCAGCTCAAACGAACTACATCGTTCACGAAGCTCACACGTTTCTCATCTTAACTGACAAGCATTGGATGTTAGAGGACCAGTGCTTTGTATCAGTTTCAGAAGCAGATTCGGACTAGAGATGATCCGTATGTGTAGGAAATACCGTTCATTTGTTCTCAGGACACTCACGTTTCCTGCTGTCTTAGAGATTTTAGAAAGCTAGAGCGTGCTTCTTGCTCTAAAGCAGAGTGTGATCAATGGATGAGAACTCTGTTGTGTGTTTCACTTCAGAAATGGAGTTAAATCCCTGCCTCTAAACCTTCATAAAAGCAAGACTTCGTTTCAGGTAAGGGCATTTACTTTACAGATCAAAGAACTACATAGTTCACGAGGCTCACACGTTTCTCATCTTCACTGACAAGCATTGGATGTTAGAGGACGTTTGCTTTGTATCAATTTCAAGCAGAGTTGAACTAGATATGGTCCGTATGTATAGGAAACACATTTCTTTTCTTCTGAGCTCACTCACGTTTCCTGCTGTATTAGAGACTCTAGAAAGCAAGAGCATGCTTCTTGCTCTAAAGCAGAGTGTGATCAATGGATGAGAACTCTGCTGTGTGTTTCACTTCAGAACTGGAGTTACATCCCAGGCTCTGAGTCTTACTACAAGGAAGACATCGTTAAAAGTAAGGGCAGTTACTTTCAGCTCAAATGAACTACATCGTTCTTGAAGCTCACACGTTTCTCATCTTCACTGACAAGCATTGGATGTTAGAGGACGTTTGCTTTGTATCAATTTCAGGCAGAGTTGAACTAGATATGGTCCGTATGTATAGGAAACACATTTCTTTTCTTCTGAGCACACTCACGTTTCCTGCTGTATTAGAGACTCTAGAAAGCAAGAGCGTGCTTCTTGCTCTAAAGCAGAGTGTGATCCATGGATGAGAACTGTGTTGTGTGTTTCCCTTCAGAAATGGAGTTAAATCCAAGGCTCTGTGTCTTCCTACACCAAGACTTCATTTCACGTAAGGGCAGTCACTTTTCAGCTCAAGCGAACTACATCATTCAGGAAGCTCACACGTTTCTCATCTTAACTGACAAGCATCGGATGTTAGAGGACCAGTGCTTTGTATCAGTTTCAGAAGCAGAGTTGGACTAGATATGGTCCGTCTGTGTGAGAAACACCGTTCTTTGGTTCTCAGCATACTCACGTTTCCTGCTGTATTAGAGACTCTAGAAAGCAAGAGCGTGCTTCTTGCTCTAAAGCAGAGTGTGATCAATGGAAGAGAACTCTGTTGTGTGTTTCACTTCAGAAATGGAGTTAAATACCAGGCTCTGAGTCTTCCTACAAGCAAGAATTCGTTTCAGGTAAGGGAAGTTACTTTACAGCTCAAACGAACTACATCATTCAGGAAGCTCACATGTTTCTCATCTTAACTGACAAGCATTGGATGTTAGAGGACCAGTGCTTTGTATCAGTTTCAGAAGCAAAGTTGGACTAGATATAATCCGTATGTGTAGGAAACACTGTTCATTTGTTCTCATCACACTCAAGTTTCTTGCTGTCTTAGAGACACTAGAAAGCTAGAGCGTGATTCTTGCTCTAATGCAGAGTGTGATCAATGAATGAGACCTCTGTTGTGTGTTTCACATCAGAAATGGATTTAAATCCCTGTGTCTGAGTCTTCCTACAAGCAAGATTTCGTTTCAGGTTAGGGCATTTAATTTACAGCTCAAACGAACTATATCGTTCACGATGGTCACACTTTTCTCATCTTAACTGAGAAGCATTGGATGTTAGAGGACCTTTGCTTTGAATCAATTTCAAGCAGAGTTGAACTAGATATGGTCCGTACGTATAGGAAACACGGTTATTTACTTATGAGAACCCTCACGTTTCCTGCTGTATTAGAGACTCTAGAAAGCAAGAGCGTGCTTCTTGCTCTAATGCAGAGTGTGACCATGGATGAGAACTGTGTTGTGTGTTTCCCTTCAGAAATGGAGTTAAATCACAGACTCTCTGTCTTCCTACAAGCAAGACTTCGTTTCAGGTAAGGGCAGTCACTTTTCAGCTCAAACGAACTACATCATTCACCAAGCTCACACGTTCCTCATCTTAACTGACAAGCATTGGATGTTAGAGGCCCAGTGCTTTGTATCAGTTTCAGAAGCAGATTCGGACTAGATATGATCCGTATATGTAGGAAACACCGTTCATTTGTTCTCAGGACACTCACGTTTCCTGCTGTCTTAGAGATTTTAGAAAGCTAGAGCGTGCTTCTTGCTCTAAAGCAGAGTGTGATCAATGGATGAGAACTCTGTTGTGTGTTTCACTTCAGAAATGGAGTTAAATCCCTGCCTCTAAACCTTCCTAAAAGCAAGACTTCGTTTCAGGTAAGGGCAGTTACTTTACAGATCAAAAGAACTACATAGTTCACGAAGCTCACACGTTTCTCATCTTCACTGACAAGCATTGGATGTTAGAGGACATTTGCTTTGTATCAATTTCAAGCAGAGTTGAACTAGATATGGTCCGTATGTATAGGAAACACATTTCTTTTCTTCTGAGCACACTCACGTTTCCTGCTGTATTAGAGACTCTAGAAAGCAAGAGCGTGATTCTTGCTCTAAAGCAGAGTGTGATCCATGGATGAGAACTGTGTTGTGTGTTTCCCTTCAGAAATGGAGTTAAATCCAAGGCTCTGTGTCTTCCTACACCAAGACTTCATTTCACGTAAGGGCAGTCACTTTTCAGCTCAAGCGAACTACATCATTCAGGAAGCTCACACGTTTCTCATCTTAACTGACAAGCATCGGATGTTAGACGACCAGTGCTGTGTATCAGTTTCAGAAGCAGAGTTGGACTAGATATGGTCCGTCTGTGTAAGAAACACCGTTCTTTGGTTCTCAGCACACTCACGTTTCCTGCTGTATTAGAGACTCTAGAAAGCAAGAGCGTGCTTCTTGCTCTAAAGCAGAGTGTGATCAATGGAAGAGAACTCTGTTGTGTATTTCACTTCAGAAATGGAGTTAAATCCCAGGCTCTGTGTCTTCCTACAAGCAAGACTTCATTTCAGGTAAGGGCAGACACTTTTCAGCTCAAGCAAACTACATTGCTCAGGAAGCTCACACTTTTCTCATCTTAACTGACAAGCATCGCATTTTAGACTACCAGTGCTTTGTATCAGTTTCAGAAGCAGAGTTGGAATAGATATGGTCCAAATGTGTAAGAAACACCGTTGTTTGGTTCTCATTACACTCACGTTTCCTGCTGTATTAGAGACTCTAGAAAGCAAGAGCGTGCTTCTTGCTCTAAGGCAGACGATAATAAATGGATGAGAACTCTGCTGTGTGTTTCATTCAGAAATGGAGTTAAATAACAGGCTCTGTGTCTTCCTACAAGGAAGACTTCGTTTCAAGTAAGGGCAGTTACTTTCAGCTCAAACGAACTACATCGTTCACGAAGCTCACACATTTCTCATCTTCACTGACAAGCATTGGATGTTAAAGGACCTGTGGTTTGTTTCAGTTTCAGAAGCAGATTTGAACTACATATGGTCCGTATATGTAGGAAACACTGTTCTTTTGTTCTGAACACACTCATGTTTCCTGCTGTATTAGAGACTCTGGAAAGCAAGAGCATGCTTCTTGCTCTAAAGCAGAGGGTGAACAATGGATGAGAACTCTGCTGTGTGTTTCACTTCAGAAATGGAGTTAAATTCCTGGCTCTGAGTCTTCCAACAAGCAAGACTTCGTTTCAGGTAAGGGCAGTCACTTTTCAGCTCAAACGAACTACATCGTTCACCAAGATCACACGTTCCTCATCTTAACTGACAAGCATTGGATGTTAGAGGCCCAGTGCTTTGTATCAGTTTCAGAAACAGATTCGGACTAGATATGATCCGTATATGTAGGAAACACCGTTCATTTGTTCTCAGGACACTCACGTTTCCTGCTGTCTTAGAGATTTTAGAAAGCTAGAGCGTGCTTCTTGCTCTAAAGCAGAGTGTGATCAATGGATGAGAACTCTGTTGTGTGTTTCACTTCAGAAATGGAGTTAAATCCCTGCCTCTAAACCTTCATAAAAGCAAGACTTCGTTTCAGGTAAGGGCAGTTACTTTACAAATCAAAAGAACTACATAGTTCACGAAGCTCACACGTTTCTCATCTTCACTGACAAGCATTGGATGTTAGAGGACGTTTGCTTTGTATCAATTTCAAGCAGAGTTGAACTAGATATGGTCCGTATGTATAGGAAACACATTTCTTTTCTTCTGAGCACACTCACGTTTCCTGCTGTATTAGAGACTCTAGAAAGCAAGAGCGTGCTTCTTGCTCTAAAGCAGAGTGTGATCCATGGATGAGAACTGTGTTGTGTGTTTCCCTTCAGAAATGGAGTTAAATCCAAGGCTCTGTGTCTTCCTACACCAAGACTTCATTTCACGTAAGGGCAGTCACTTTTCAGCCTAAGCGAACTACATCATTCAGGAAGCTCACACGTTTCTCATCTTAACTGACAAGCATCGGATGTTAGACGACCAGTGCTTTGTATCAGTTTCAGAAGCAGAGTTGGACTAGATATGGTCCGTCTGTGTAAGAAACACCGTTCTTTGGTTCTCAGCACACTCACGTTTCCTGCTGTATTAGAGACTCTAGAAAGCAAGAGCGTGCTTCTTGCTCTAAAGCAGAGTGTGATCAATGGAAGAGAACTCTGTTGTGTGTTTCACTTCAGAAATGGAGTTAAATACCAGGCTCTGAGTCTTCCTACAAGCAAGAATACGTTTCAGGTAAGGGAAATTACTTTACAGCTCAAACGAACTACATCATTCAGGAAGCTCACATGTTTCTCATCTTAACTGACAAGCATTGGATGTTAGAGGACCAGTGCTTTGTATCAGTTTCAGAAGCAGAGTTGGACTAGATATAATCCGTATGTGTAGGATACACCGTTCATTTGTTCTCAGCACACTCAAGTTTCTTGCTGTCTTAGAGACACTAGAAAGCTAGAGCGTGCTTCTTGCTCTAATGCAGAGTGTGATCAATGAATGAGAACTCTGTTGTGTGTTTCACATCAGAAATGGATTTAAATCCCTGTGTCTGAGTCTTCCTACAAGCAAGACTTCGTTTCAGGTAAGGGCATTTAATTTACAGCTCAAACGAACTATATCGTTCACGAAGCTCACAGTTTCTCATCTTAAATGTGAAGCATTGGATGTTAGAGAACCTTTGCTTTGAATCAATTTATAGCAGAGTTGAAATAGATATGGTCTGTATGTATAAGAAACACGGTTCTTTTCTTATGAGCACACTCAAGTTTTCTGTTGTAGTAGAGACTCTAGAATGCAAGAGCGTGCTTCTAGCTCTAAAGCAGAGTGTGATCCATGGATGAGAACTGTGTTGTGTGTTTCCCTTCAGAAATGGAGTTAATCCCAGGCTCTGTGTCTTCCTACAAGCAAGACTTCGTTTAAGGTAAGGGCAGTCACTTTTCCGCTCAAAGGAACTACATCATTCAGGAAGCTCACACGTTTCCCATCTTAACTGACAAGCATCGGATGTTAGACAACCAGTGCTTTGTATCAATTTCAGAAGCAGAGTTGTACTAGATATGGTCCGTATGTATAGGAAACACGGTTCTTTTCTTCTGAGCACACTCACGTTTCCTGCTGTATTAGAGACTCTAGAAAGCAAGAGCGTGCTTCTTGCTCTAAAGCAGAGTGTGATCCATGGATGAGAACTGTGTTGTGTGTTTCCCTTCAGAAATGGAGTTAAATCCCAGGCTCTGTGTCTTCTTACAACCAACACTTCGTTTCAGGTAAGGGCAGTCACTTTTCAGCTCAAGCGAACTACACCATTCAGGAAGCTAACAGGTTACTCATGTTAACTGACAAGCATCAGATGTTAGACAACCAGGGCTTTGTATCAGTTTCAGAAGCAGAGTTGGACTGTATATGGTCTGTATGTGTAAGAAACACCGTTCTTTGGTTCTCAGCACACTCACCATTCCTGCTGTATTAGAGACTCTAGAAAGCAAGAGCGAGCTTCTTGCTCTAAAGCAGAGTGTGCAGTTGATGAGAACTCTGCTGTGTGTTTCACTTCAGAAATGGAGTTTAATCCCTAGCTCTGAGTCTAACTACAAGCAATATTACGTTTCAGGTAAGGGCATTTACTTTACAGCTCAAACAAACAATATCGTTCACGAAGCTCACGCGTTTCTCATCTTAACTGAGAAGCATTGAATGTTAGAGGACCTTTGCTTCGTATCAATTTCAAGCAGAGTTGAACTAGATATGGTCTGTATGTATAGGAAACACGGTTTTTTTCTTCTGAGCACACCCACGTTTCCTGCTGTATTAGAGACTCTAGAAACAAGAGCGTGCTTCTTGCTCTAAAGCAGAGTGTGATCCATGGATGAGAACTGTGTTGTGTGTTTCCCTTCAGAAATGGAGTTAAATCCCAGGTTCTGTGTCTTCCTACAAGCAAGACTTCGTTTCAGGTAAGGGCAGTCACTTTTCAGCTCAAACGAACTACATCGTTCACGAAGCTCACACGTTTCTCATCTTAACTGACAAGCATTGGATGTTAGAGGACCAGTGCTTTGTATCAGTTTCAGAAGCAGATTCGGACTAGAGATGATCCGTATGTGTAGGAAATACCGTTCATTTGTTCTCAGGACACTCACGTTTCCTGCTGTCTTAGAGATTTTAGAAAGCTAGAGCGTGCTTCTTGCTCTAAAGCAGAGTGTGATCAATGGATGAGAACTCTGTTGTGTGTTTCACTTCAGAAATGGAGTTAAATCCCTGCCTCTAAACCTTCATAAAAGCAAGACTTCGTTTCAGGTAAGGGCATTTACTTTACAGATCAAAGAACTACATAGTTCACGAGGCTCACACGTTTCTCATCTTCACTGACAAGCATTGGATGTTAGAGGACGTTTGCTTTGTATCAATTTCAAGCAGAGTTGAACTAGATATGGTCCGTATGTATAGGAAACACATTTCTTTTCTTCTGAGCTCACTCACGTTTCCTGCTGTATTAGAGACTCTAGAAAGCAAGAGCATGCTTCTTGCTCTAAAGCAGAGTGTGATCAATGGATGAGAACTCTGCTGTGTGTTTCACTTCAGAACTGGAGTTACATCCCAGGCTCTGAGTCTTACTACAAGGAAGACATCGTTAAAAGTAAGGGCAGTTACTTTCAGCTCAAATGAACTACATCGTTCTTGAAGCTCACACGTTTCTCATCTTCACTGACAAGCATTGGATGTTAGAGGACGTTTGCTTTGTATCAATTTCAGGCAGAGTTGAACTAGATATGGTCCGTATGTATAGGAAACACATTTCTTTTCTTCTGAGCACACTCACGTTTCCTGCTGTATTAGAGACTCTAGAAAGCAAGAGCGTGCTTCTTGCTCTAAAGCAGAGTGTGATCCATGGATGAGAACTGTGTTGTGTGTTTCCCTTCAGAAATGGAGTTAAATCCAAGGCTCTGTGTCTTCCTACACCAAGACTTCATTTCACGTAAGGGCAGTCACTTTTCAGCTCAAGCGAACTACATCATTCAGGAAGCTCACACGTTTCTCATCTTAACTGACAAGCATCGGATGTTAGAGGACCAGTGCTTTGTATCAGTTTCAGAAGCAGAGTTGGACTAGATATGGTCCGTCTGTGTGAGAAACACCGTTCTTTGGTTCTCAGCATACTCACGTTTCCTGCTGTTTTAGAGACTCTAGAAAGCAAGAGCGTGCTTCTTGCTCTAAAGCAGAGTGTGATCAATGGAAGAGAACTCTGTTGTGTGTTTCACTTCAGTAATGGAGTTAAATACCAGGCTCTGAGTCTTCCTACAAGCAAGAATTCGTTTCAGGTAAGGGAAGTTACTTTACAGCTCAAATGAACTACATCATTCAGGAAGCTCACATGTTTCTCATCTTAACTGACAAGCATTGGATGTTAGAGGACCAGTGCTTTGTATCAGTTTCAGAAGCAGAGTTGGACTACATATAATCCGTATGTGTAGGAAACACCGTTCATTTGTTCTCAGCACACTCATGTTTCTTGCTGTCTTAGAGACACTAGAAAGCTAGAGTGTGCTTCTTGCTCTAATGCAGAGTGTGATCAATGAATGAGAACTCTGTTGTGTGTTTCACATCAGAAATGGATTTAAATCCCTGTGTCTGAGTCTTCCTACAAGCAAGACTTCGTTTCAGGTAAGGGCATTTAATTTACAGCTCAAACGAACTATATCGTTCACGAAGCTCACAGTTTCTCATCTTAAATGTGAAGCATTGGATGTTAGAGAACCTTTGCTTTGAATCAATTTATAGCAGAGTTGAAATAGATATGGTCTGTATGTATAAGAAACACGGTTCTTTTCTTATGAGCACACTCAAGTTTTCTGTTGTAGTAGAGACTCTAGAATGCAAGAGCGTGCTTCTAGCTCTAAAGCAGAGTGTGATCCATGGATGAGAACTGTGTTGTGTGTTTCCCTTCAGAAATGGAGTTAATCCCAGGCTCTGTGTCTTCCTACAAGCAAGACTTCGTTTAAGGTAAGGGCAGTCACTTTTCCGCTCAAAGGAACCACATCATTCAGGAAGCTCACACGTTTCGCATCTTAACTGACAAGCATCGGATGTTAGAGGACCAGTGCTTTGTATCAGTTTCAGAAGTAGAGTTGGACTAGATATGGTCCGTATGTGTAGGAAACACTGTTCATTTGTTCTCAGCACACTCAAGTTTCCTGCTGTCTTAGAGACTCTAGAAAGCGAGAGCTTGCTTCTTGCTCTAAAGCAGAGTGTGATCAATGGATGAGAACTCTGCTGTGTGTTTCACTTCAGAACTGGAGTTACATCCCTGGCTCTGAGTCTTACTACAAGGAAGACATCGTTTAATGTAAGGGCAGTTACTTTCAGCTCAAACGAACTACATCGTTCTTGAAGCTCACACATTTCTCATCTTCACTGACAAGCATTGGATGTTAGAGGACATTTGCTTTCTATCAATTTCAGGCAGAGTTGAACTAGATATGGTCCATATGTATAGGAAACACATTTCTTTTCTTCTGAGCACACTCACGTTTCCTGCTGTATTAGAGACTCTAGAAAGCAAGAGCGTGCTTCTTGCTCTAAAGCAGAGTGTGATCCATGGATGAGAACTGTGTTGTGTGTTTCCCTTCAGAAATGGAGTTAAATCCAAGGCTCTGTGTCTTCCTACACCAAGACTTCATTTCACGTAAGGGCAGTCACTTTTCAGCTCAAGCGAACTACATCATTCAGGAAGCTCACACGTTTCTCATCTTAACTGACAAGCATCGGATGTTAGACGACCAGTGCTTTGTATCAGTTTCAGAAGCAGAGTTGGACTAGATATGGTCCGTCTGTGTAAGAAACACCGTTCTTTGGTTCTCAGCACACTCACGTTTCCTGCTGTATTAGAGACTCTAGAAAGCAAGAGCGTGCTTCTTGCTCTAAAGCAGAGTGTGATCAATGGAAGAGAACTCTGTTGTGTGTTTCACTTCAGAAATGGAGTTAAATACCAGGCTCTGAGTCTTCCTATAAGCAAGAATTCGTTTCAGGTAAGGGAAGTTACTTTACAGCTCAAACGAACTACATCATTCAGGAAGCTCACATGTTTCTCATCTTAACTGACAAGCATTGGATGTTAGAGGACCATTGCTTTGTATCAGTTTCAGAAGCAGAGTTGTACTAGATATGGTCTGTATTTGTAGGAAACACCGTTCATTTGTTCTCAGCACACTCACGTTTCAGGCTGTCTTAGAGACTCTAGAAAGCTAAAGCTTGCTTCTTGCTCTAAAGCAGAGTGTGATCAATGGATGAGAACGCTGCTGTGTGTTGCACTTCAGAAATGGAGTTAAATCCCAGGCTCTGAGTCTTCCTACATGCAAGACTTCGTTTCAGGTAAGGGCATTTACTTTACATCTTAAACGAGCTATATCATTCACAAAGCTTACAGGTTTCTCATCTTAACTGAGAAGCATTGGATGTTAGAGGACCTTTGCTCTGAAACAATTTCAAGCAGAGTTGAACTAGATATGGTACGTATGTATAGGAAACACGATTCTTTTCTTTTGAGCACACTCACGTTTCCTGCTGTATTAGAGACTCTAGAAAGCAAGAGTGTGCTTCTTGCTCTAAAGCAGAGTGTGATACATGGATGAGAACTGTGTTGTGTGTTTCCCTTAGAAATGGAGTTAAATCCCAGGCTCTGTTTCTTCTTACAACCAAGACTTCGTTTCAGGTAAGGGCAGTCACTTTTCAGCTCAAGCAAACTACATCATTCAGGAAGCTAACACATTTCTCATGTTAACTGACAAGCATCGGATGTTAGACAACCAGTGCTTTGTATCAGTTTCAGAAGCAGAGTTGGACTCTATATGGTCTGTATGTGTAAGAAACACCGTTCTTTGGTTCTCAGCACACTCACCATTCCTGCTATATTAGAGAGTCTAGAAAGCAAGAGCGTGCTTCTTGCTCTAAAGCAGAGTATGATCAACGGATGAGAACTCTGTTGTGTGTTTCACATCAGAAATGGATTAAAATCCCTGGGTGTGGGTCTTCCTACAAGCAAGACTTCGTTTCAGGTAAGGGTATTTACTTTACAGCTCAAAAGAACTATATCGTTCACAAAGCTCACACGATTCTCATGTTAACTGCGAAGCATTGGATGTTAGAGGAACTTTGCTTTGTATCAATTTCAAGCAGAGTTGAACTAGATATGGTCTGTATGTATAGGAAACACGGTACTTTACTTCTGAGCACACTCACGTTTCCTGCTGTATTAGAGATTCTAGAAAGCAAGAGCATGCTTCTTGCTCTAAAGCAGAGTGTGATCCATGGATGAGAACTGTGTCGTTTGTTTCCCTTCAGAAATGGAGTTAAACCCCAGGCTCTGAGTCTTCCTACAAGGAAGACTTCATTTCAAGTAAGGGCAGTTACTTTCAGCTCAAACGAACTACATCGTTCATAAAGCTCACACGTTTCTCATCTTCACTGACAAGCTTTGGATGTTAGAGGACCTTTGCTTTGTATCAATTTCAAGCAGACTTGAACTAGATATGGTCCGTATGTATAGGAAACACGGTTCTTTTCTTCTGAGCACCCTCACGTTTCCTGCTGTATTAGAGACTCTGGAAAGCAAGAGCGTGCTTCTTGCTCTAAAGTAGAGTGTGATCCATGGATGAGAACTGTGTTGTGTGTTTCCCTTAAGAAGTGGAGTTAAATCCCAGGCTCTGTGTCTTCCTACAAGTAAGACTTTGTTTTAGGTAGGGGCATTTACTTTACAGCTCAAACGATCTATATCGTTCACAAAGCTCACACGTTTCTCTTCTTAACTGGGAAGCATTGGATGTTAGAGGACCTTTGCTTTTTATCAATTTCAACCAGAGTTGAACTAGATATGGTCCGTATGTATAGGAAACACGGTTCTTTTCTTATGAGCACACTCATGTTTCCTACTGTATTAGAGACTCTAGAAAGCAAGAGCGTGCTTCTTGCTCTAAAGCAGAGTGTGATCCATGGATGAGAACTGTGTTGTGTGTTTCCCTTCAGAAATGGAGTTAATCCCAGGCTCTGTGTTTTCCTACAAGCAAGACTTCGTTTAAGGTAAGGGCAGTCACTTTTCCGCTCAAAGGAACTACATCATTCAGGAAGCTCACACGTTTCCCATCTTAACTGACAAGCATCGGATGTTAGACAACCAGTGCTTTGTATCAATTTCAGAAGCAGAGTTGTACTAGATATGGTCCGTATGTATAGGAAACACGGTTCTTTTCTTCTGAGCACACTCACGTTTCCTGCTGTATTAGAGACTCTAGAAAGCAAGAGCGTGCTTCTTGCTCTAAAGCAGAGTGTGATCCATGGATGAGAACTGTGTTGTGTGTTTCCCTTCAGAAATGGAGTTAAATCCCAGGCTCTGTGTCTTCTTACAACCAACACTTCGTTTCAGGTAAGGGCAGTCACTTTTCAGCTCAAGCGAACTACACCATTCAGGAAGCTAACAGGTTACTCATGTTAACTGACAAGCATCAGATGTTAGACAACCAGGGCTTTGTATCAGTTTCAGAAGCAGAGTTGGACTGTATATGGTCTGTATGTGTAAGAAACACCGTTCTTTGGTTCTCAGCACACTCACCATTCCTGCTGTATTAGAGACTCTAGAAAGCAAGAGCGAGCTTCTTGCTCTAAAGCAGAGTGTGCAGTTGATGAGAACTCTGCTGTGTGTTTCACTTCAGAAATGGAGTTTAATCCCTAGCTCTGAGTCTAACTACAAGCAATATTACGTTTCAGGTAAGGGCATTTACTTTACAGCTCAAACAAACAATATCGTTCACGAAGCTCACGCGTTTCTCATCTTAACTGACAAGCATTGGATGTTAGAGGACCAGTGCTTTGTATCAGTTTCAGAAGCAAAGTTGGACTAGATATAATCCGTATGTGTAGGAAACACTGTTCATTTGTTCTCATCACACTCAAGTTTCTTGCTGTCTTAGAGACACTAGAAAGCTAGAGCGTGATTCTTGCTCTAATGCAGAGTGTGATCAATGAATGAGACCTCTGTTGTGTGTTTCACATCAGAAATGGATTTAAATCCCTGTGTCTGAGTCTTCCTACAAGCAAGATTTCGTTTCAGGTAAGGGCATTTAATTTACAGCTCAAACGAACTATATCGTTCACGATGGTCACACTTTTCTCATCTTAACTGAGAAGCATTGGATGTTAGAGGACCTTTGCTTTGAATCAATTTCAAGCAGAGTTGAACTAGATATGGTCCGTACGTATAGGAAACACGGTTATTTACTTATGAGAACCCTCACGTTTCCTGCTGTATTAGAGACTCTAGAAAGCAAGAGCGTGCTTCTTGCTCTAATGCAGAGTGTGACCATGGATGAGAACTGTGTTGTGTGTTTCCCTTCAGAAATGGAGTTAAATCACAGACTCTCTGTCTTCCTACAAGCAAGACTTCGTTTCAGGTAAGGGCAGTCACTTTTCAGCTCAAACGAACTACATCATTCACCAAGCTCACACGTTCCTCATCTTAACTGACAAGCATTGGATGTTAGAGGCCCAGTGCTTTGTATCAGTTTCAGAAGCAGATTCGGACTAGATATGATCCGTATATGTAGGAAACACCGTTCATTTGTTCTCAGGACACTCACGTTTCCTGCTGTCTTAGAGATTTTAGAAAGCTAGAGCGTGCTTCTTGCTCTAAAGCAGAGTGTGATCAATGGATGAGAACTCTGTTGTGTGTTTCACTTCAGAAATGGAGTTAAATCCCTGCCTCTAAACCTTCCTAAAAGCAAGACTTCGTTTCAGGTAAGGGCAGTTACTTTACAGATCAAAAGAACTACATAGTTCACGAAGCTCACACGTTTCTCATCTTCACTGACAAGCATTGGATGTTAGAGGACATTTGCTTTGTATCAATTTCAAGCAGAGTTGAACTAGATATGGTCCGTATGTATAGGAAACACATTTCTTTTCTTCTGAGCACACTCACGTTTCCTGCTGTATTAGAGACTCTAGAAAGCAAGAGCGTGATTCTTGCTCTAAAGCAGAGTGTGATCCATGGATGAGAACTGTGTTGTGTGTTTCCCTTCAGAAATGGAGTTAAATCCAAGGCTCTGTGTCTTCCTACACCAAGACTTCATTTCACGTAAGGGCAGTCACTTTTCAGCTCAAGCGAACTACATCATTCAGGAAGCTCACACGTTTCTCATCTTAACTGACAAGCATCGGATGTTAGACGACCAGTGCTGTGTATCAGTTTCAGAAGCAGAGTTGGACTAGATATGGTCCGTCTGTGTAAGAAACACCGTTCTTTGGTTCTCAGCACACTCACGTTTCCTGCTGTATTAGAGACTCTAGAAAGCAAGAGCGTGCTTCTTGCTCTAAAGCAGAGTGTGATCAATGGAAGAGAACTCTGTTGTGTATTTCACTTCAGAAATGGAGTTAAATCCCAGGCTCTGTGTCTTCCTACAAGCAAGACTTCATTTCAGGTAAGGGCAGACACTTTTCAGCTCAAGCAAACTACATTGCTCAGGAAGCTCACACTTTTCTCATCTTAACTGACAAGCATCGCATTTTAGACTACCAGTGCTTTGTATCAGTTTCAGAAGCAGAGTTGGAATAGATATGGTCCAAATGTGTAAGAAACACCGTTGTTTGGTTCTCATTACACTCACGTTTCCTGCTGTATTAGAGACTCTAGAAAGCAAGAGCGTGCTTCTTGCTCTAAGGCAGACGATAATAAATGGATGAGAACTCTGCTGTGTGTTTCATTCAGAAATGGAGTTAAATAACAGGCTCTGTGTCTTCCTACAAGGAAGACTTCGTTTCAAGTAAGGGCAGTTACTTTCAGCTCAAACGAACTACATCGTTCACGAAGCTCACACATTTCTCATCTTCACTGACAAGCATTGGATGTTAAAGGACCTGTGGTTTGTTTCAGTTTCAGAAGCAGATTTGAACTACATATGGTCCGTATATGTAGGAAACACTGTTCTTTTGTTCTGAACACACTCATGTTTCCTGCTGTATTAGAGACTCTGGAAAGCAAGAGCATGCTTCTTGCTCTAAAGCAGAGGGTGAACAATGGATGAGAACTCTGCTGTGTGTTTCACTTCAGAAATGGAGTTAAATTCCTGGCTCTGAGTCTTCCAACAAGCAAGACTTCGTTTCAGGTAAGGGCAGTCACTTTTCAGCTCAAACGAACTACATCGTTCACCAAGATCACACGTTCCTCATCTTAACTGACAAGCATTGGATGTTAGAGGCCCAGTGCTTTGTATCAGTTTCAGAAACAGATTCGGACTAGATATGATCCGTATATGTAGGAAACACCGTTCATTTGTTCTCAGGACACTCACGTTTCCTGCTGTCTTAGAGATTTTAGAAAGCTAGAGCGTGCTTCTTGCTCTAAAGCAGAGTGTGATCAATGGATGAGAACTCTGTTGTGTGTTTCACTTCAGAAATGGAGTTAAATCCCTGCCTCTAAACCTTCATAAAAGCAAGACTTCGTTTCAGGTAAGGGCAGTTACTTTACAAATCAAAAGAACTACATAGTTCACGAAGCTCACACGTTTCTCATCTTCACTGACAAGCATTGGATGTTAGAGGACGTTTGCTTTGTATCAATTTCAAGCAGAGTTGAACTAGATATGGTCCGTATGTATAGGAAACACATTTCTTTTCTTCTGAGCACACTCACGTTTCCTGCTGTATTAGAGACTCTAGAAAGCAAGAGCGTGCTTCTTGCTCTAAAGCAGAGTGTGATCCATGGATGAGAACTGTGTTGTGTGTTTCCCTTCAGAAATGGAGTTAAATCCAAGGCTCTGTGTCTTCCTACACCAAGACTTCATTTCACGTAAGGGCAGTCACTTTTCAGCTCAAGCGAACTACATCATTCAGGAAGCTCACACGTTTCTCATCTTAACTGACAAGCATCGGATGTTAGACGACCAGTGCTTTGTATCAGTTTCAGAAGCAGAGTTGGACTAGATATGGTCCGTCTGTGTAAGAAACACCGTTCTTTGGTTCTCAGCACACTCACGTTTCCTGCTGTATTAGAGACTCTAGAAAGCAAGAGCGTGCTTCTTGCTCTAAAGCAGAGTGTGATCAATGGAAGAGAACTCTGTTGTGTGTTTCACTTCAGAAATGGAGTTAAATACCAGGCTCTGAGTCTTCCTACAAGCAAGAATACGTTTCAGGTAAGGGAAATTACTTTACAGCTCAAACGAACTACATCATTCAGGAAGCTCACATGTTTCTCATCTTAACTGACAAGCATTGGATGTTAGAGGACCAGTGCTTTGTATCAGTTTCAGAAGCAGAGTTGGACTAGATATAATCCGTATGTGTAGGATACACCGTTCATTTGTTCTCAGCACACTCAAGTTTCTTGCTGTCTTAGAGACACTAGAAAGCTAGAGCGTGCTTCTTGCTCTAATGCAGAGTGTGATCAATGAATGAGAACTCTGTTGTGTGTTTCACATCAGAAATGGATTTAAATCCCTGTGTCTGAGTCTTCCTACAAGCAAGACTTCGTTTCAGGTAAGGGCATTTAATTTACAGCTCAAACGAACTATATCGTTCACGAAGCTCACAGTTTCTCATCTTAAATGTGAAGCATTGGATGTTAGAGAACCTTTGCTTTGAATCAATTTATAGCAGAGTTGAAATAGATATGGTCTGTATGTATAAGAAACACGGTTCTTTTCTTATGAGCACACTCAAGTTTTCTGTTGTAGTAGAGACTCTAGAATGCAAGAGCGTGCTTCTAGCTCTAAAGCAGAGTGTGATCCATGGATGAGAACTGTGTTGTGTGTTTCCCTTCAGAAATGGAGTTAATCCCAGGCTCTGTGTCTTCCTACAAGCAAGACTTCGTTTAAGGTAAGGGCAGTCACTTTTCCGCTCAAAGGAACTACATCATTCAGGAAGCTCACACGTTTCCCATCTTAACTGACAAGCATCGGATGTTAGACAACCAGTGCTTTGTATCAATTTCAGAAGCAGAGTTGTACTAGATATGGTCCGTATGTATAGGAAACACGGTTCTTTTCTTCTGAGCACACTCACGTTTCCTGCTGTATTAGAGACTCTAGAAAGCAAGAGCGTGCTTCTTGCTCTAAAGCAGAGTGTGATCCATGGATGAGAACTGTGTTGTGTGTTTCCCTTCAGAAATGGAGTTAAATCCCAGGCTCTGTGTCTTCTTACAACCAACACTTCGTTTCAGGTAAGGGCAGTCACTTTTCAGCTCAAGCGAACTACACCATTCAGGAAGCTAACAGGTTACTCATGTTAACTGACAAGCATCAGATGTTAGACAACCAGGGCTTTGTATCAGTTTCAGAAGCAGAGTTGGACTGTATATGGTCTGTATGTGTAAGAAACACCGTTCTTTGGTTCTCAGCACACTCACCATTCCTGCTGTATTAGAGACTCTAGAAAGCAAGAGCGAGCTTCTTGCTCTAAAGCAGAGTGTGCAGTTGATGAGAACTCTGCTGTGTGTTTCACTTCAGAAATGGAGTTTAATCCCTAGCTCTGAGTCTAACTACAAGCAATATTACGTTTCAGGTAAGGGCATTTACTTTACAGCTCAAACAAACAATATCGTTCACGAAGCTCACGCGTTTCTCATCTTAACTGAGAAGCATTGAATGTTAGAGGACCTTTGCTTCGTATCAATTTCAAGCAGAGTTGAACTAGATATGGTCTGTATGTATAGGAAACACGGTTTTTTTCTTCTGAGCACACCCACGTTTCCTGCTGTATTAGAGACTCTAGAAACAAGAGCGTGCTTCTTGCTCTAAAGCAGAGTGTGATCCATGGATGAGAACTGTGTTGTGTGTTTCCCTTCAGAAATGGAGTTAAATCCCAGGTTCTGTGTCTTCCTACAAGCAAGACTTCGTTTCAGGTAAGGGCAGTCACTTTTCAGCTCAAACGAACTACATCGTTCACGAAGCTCACACGTTTCTCATCTTAACTGACAAGCATTGGATGTTAGAGGACCAGTGCTTTGTATCAGTTTCAGAAGCAGATTCGGACTAGAGATGATCCGTATGTGTAGGAAATACCGTTCATTTGTTCTCAGGACACTCACGTTTCCTGCTGTCTTAGAGATTTTAGAAAGCTAGAGCGTGCTTCTTGCTCTAAAGCAGAGTGTGATCAATGGATGAGAACTCTGTTGTGTGTTTCACTTCAGAAATGGAGTTAAATCCCTGCCTCTAAACCTTCATAAAAGCAAGACTTCGTTTCAGGTAAGGGCATTTACTTTACAGATCAAAGAACTACATAGTTCACGAGGCTCACACGTTTCTCATCTTCACTGACAAGCATTGGATGTTAGAGGACGTTTGCTTTGTATCAATTTCAAGCAGAGTTGAACTAGATATGGTCCGTATGTATAGGAAACACATTTCTTTTCTTCTGAGCTCACTCACGTTTCCTGCTGTATTAGAGACTCTAGAAAGCAAGAGCATGCTTCTTGCTCTAAAGCAGAGTGTGATCAATGGATGAGAACTCTGCTGTGTGTTTCACTTCAGAACTGGAGTTACATCCCAGGCTCTGAGTCTTACTACAAGGAAGACATCGTTAAAAGTAAGGGCAGTTACTTTCAGCTCAAATGAACTACATCGTTCTTGAAGCTCACACGTTTCTCATCTTCACTGACAAGCATTGGATGTTAGAGGACGTTTGCTTTGTATCAATTTCAGGCAGAGTTGAACTAGATATGGTCCGTATGTATAGGAAACACATTTCTTTTCTTCTGAGCACACTCACGTTTCCTGCTGTATTAGAGACTCTAGAAAGCAAGAGCGTGCTTCTTGCTCTAAAGCAGAGTGTGATCCATGGATGAGAACTGTGTTGTGTGTTTCCCTTCAGAAATGGAGTTAAATCCAAGGCTCTGTGTCTTCCTACACCAAGACTTCATTTCACGTATGGGCAGTCACTTTTCAGCTCAAGCGAACTACATCATTCAGGAAGCTCACACGTTTCTCATCTTAACTGACAAGCATCGGATGTTAGAGGACCAGTGCTTTGTATCAGTTTCAGAAGCAGAGTTGGACTAGATATGGTCCGTCTGTGTGAGAAACACCGTTCTTTGGTTCTCAGCATACTCACGTTTCCTGCTGTATTAGAGACTCTAGAAAGCAAGAGCGTGCTTCTTGCTCTAAAGCAGAGTGTGATCAATGGAAGAGAACTCTGTTGTGTGTTTCACTTCAGAAATGGAGTTAAATACCAGGCTCTGAGTCTTCCTACAAGCAAGAATTCGTTTCAGGTAAGGGAAGTTACTTTACAGCTCAAACGAACTACATCATTCAGGAAGCTCACATGTTTCTCATCTTAACTGACAAGCATTGGATGTTAGAGGACCAGTGCTTTGTATCAGTTTCAGAAGCAAAGTTGGACTAGATATAATCCGTATGTGTAGGAAACACTGTTCATTTGTTCTCATCACACTCAAGTTTCTTGCTGTCTTAGAGACACTAGAAAGCTAGAGCGTGATTCTTGCTCTAATGCAGAGTGTGATCAATGAATGAGACCTCTGTTGTGTGTTTCACATCAGAAATGGATTTAAATCCCTGTGTCTGAGTCTTCCTACAAGCAAGATTTCGTTTCAGGTTAGGGCATTTAATTTACAGCTCAAACGAACTATATCGTTCACGATGGTCACACTTTTCTCATCTTAACTGAGAAGCATTGGATGTTAGAGGACCTTTGCTTTGAATCAATTTCAAGCAGAGTTGAACTAGATATGGTCCGTACGTATAGGAAACACGGTTATTTACTTATGAGAACCCTCACGTTTCCTGCTGTATTAGAGACTCTAGAAAGCAAGAGCGTGATTCTTGCTCTAAAGCAGAGTGTGATCCATGGATGAGAACTGTGTTGTGTGTTTCCCTTCAGAAATGGAGTTAAATCCAAGGCTCTGTGTCTTCCTACACCAAGACTTCATTTCACGTAAGGGCAGTCACTTTTCAGCTCAAGCGAACTACATCATTCAGGAAGCTCACACGTTTCTCATCTTAACTGACAAGCATCGGATGTTAGACGACCAGTGCTGTGTATCAGTTTCAGAAGCAGAGTTGGACTAGATATGGTCCGTCTGTGTAAGAAACACCGTTCTTTGGTTCTCAGCACACTCACGTTTCCTGCTGTATTAGAGACTCTAGAAAGCAAGAGCGTGCTTCTTGCTCTAAAGCAGAGTGTGATCAATGGAAGAGAACTCTGTTGTGTATTTCACTTCAGAAATGGAGTTAAATCCCAGGCTCTGTGTCTTCCTACAAGCAAGACTTCATTTCAGGTAAGGGCAGACACTTTTCAGCTCAAGCAAACTACATTGCTCAGGAAGCTCACACTTTTCTCATCTTAACTGACAAGCATCGCATTTTAGACTACCAGTGCTTTGTATCAGTTTCAGAAGCAGAGTTGGAATAGATATGGTCCAAATGTGTAAGAAACACCGTTGTTTGGTTCTCATTACACTCACGTTTCCTGCTGTATTAGAGACTCTAGAAAGCAAGAGCGTGCTTCTTGCTCTAAGGCAGACGATAATAAATGGATGAGAACTCTGCTGTGTGTTTCATTCAGAAATGGAGTTAAATAACAGGCTCTGTGTCTTCCTACAAGGAAGACTTCGTTTCAAGTAAGGGCAGTTACTTTCAGCTCAAACGAACTACATCGTTCACGAAGCTCACACATTTCTCATCTTCACTGACAAGCATTGGATGTTAAAGGACCTGTGGTTTGTTTCAGTTTCAGAAGCAGATTTGAACTACATATGGTCCGTATATGTAGGAAACACTGTTCTTTTGTTCTGAACACACTCATGTTTCCTGCTGTATTAGAGACTCTGGAAAGCAAGAGCATGCTTCTTGCTCTAAAGCAGAGGGTGAACAATGGATGAGAACTCTGCTGTGTGTTTCACTTCAGAAATGGAGTTAAATTCCTGGCTCTGAGTCTTCCAACAAGCAAGACTTCGTTTCAGGTAAGGGCAGTCACTTTTCAGCTCAAACGAACTACATCGTTCACCAAGATCACACGTTCCTCATCTTAACTGACAAGCATTGGATGTTAGAGGCCCAGTGCTTTGTATCAGTTTCAGAAACAGATTCGGACTCGATATGATCCGTATATGTAGGAAACACCGTTCATTTGTTCTCAGGACACTCACGTTTCCTGCTGTCTTAGAGATTTTAGAAAGCTAGAGCGTGCTTCTTGCTCTAAAGCAGAGTGTGATCAATGGATGAGAACTCTGTTGTGTGTTTCACTTCAGAAATGGAGTTAAATCCCTGCCTCTAAACCTTCATAAAAGCAAGACTTCGTTTCAGGTAAGGGCAGTTACTTTACAAATCAAAAGAACTACATAGTTCACGAAGCTCACACGTTTCTCATCTTCACTGACAAGCATTGGATGTTAGAGGACGTTTGCTTTGTATCAATTTCAAGCAGAGTTGAACTAGATATGGTCCGTATGTATAGGAAACACATTTCTTTTCTTCTGAGCACACTCACGTTTCCTGCTGTATTAGAGACTCTAGAAAGCAAGAGCGTGCTTCTTGCTCTAAAGCAGAGTGTGATCCATGGATGAGAACTGTGTTGTGTGTTTCCCTTCAGAAATGGAGTTAAATCCAAGGCTCTGTGTCTTCCTACACCAAGACTTCATTTCACGTAAGGGCAGTCACTTTTCAGCTCAAGCGAACTACATCATTCAGGAAGCTCACACGTTTCTCATCTTAACTGACAAGCATCGGATGTTAGAGGACCAGTGCTTTGTATCAGTTTCAGAAGCAGAGTTGGACTAGATATAATCCGTATGTGTAGGATACACCGTTCATTTGTTCTCAGCACACTCAAGTTTCTTGCTGTCTTAGAGACACTAGAAAGCTAGAGCGTGCTTCTTGCTCTAATGCAGAGTGTGATCAATGAATGAGAACTCTGTTGTGTGTTTCACATCAGAAATGGATTTAAATCCCTGTGTCTGAGTCTTCCTACAAGCAAGACTTCGTTTCAGGTAAGGGCATTTAATTTACAGCTCAAACGAACTATATCGTTCACGAAGCTCACAGTTTCTCATCTTAAATGTGAAGCATTGGATGTTAGAGAACCTTTGCTTTGAATCAATTTATAGCAGAGTTGAAATAGATATGGTCTGTATGTATAAGAAACACGGTTCTTTTCTTATGAGCACACTCAAGTTTTCTGTTGTAGTAGAGACTCTAGAATGCAAGAGCGTGCTTCTAGCTCTAAAGCAGAGTGTGATCCATGGATGAGAACTGTGTTGTGTGTTTCCCTTCAGAAATGGAGTTAATCCCAGGCTCTGTGTCTTCCTACAAGCAAGACTTCGTTTAAGGTAAGGGCAGTCACTTTTCCGCTCAAAGGAACTACATCATTCAGGAAGCTCACACGTTTCCCATCTTAACTGACAAGCATCGGATGTTAGACAACCAGTGCTTTGTATCAATTTCAGAAGCAGAGTTGTACTAGATATGGTCCGTATGTATAGGAAACACGGTTCTTTTCTTCTGAGCACACTCACGTTTCCTGCTGTATTAGAGACTCTAGAAAGCAAGAGCGTGCTTCTTGCTCTAAAGCAGAGTGTGATCCATGGATGAGAACTGTGTTGTGTGTTTCCCTTCAGAAATGGAGTTAAATCCCAGGCTCTGTGTCTTCTTACAACCAACACTTCGTTTCAGGTAAGGGCAGTCACTTTTCAGCTCAAGCGAACTACACCATTCAGGAAGCTAACAGGTTACTCATGTTAACTGACAAGCATCAGATGTTAGACAACCAGGGCTTTGTATCAGTTTCAGAAGCAGAGTTGGACTGTATATGGTCTGTATGTGTAAGAAACACCGTTCTTTGGTTCTCAGCACACTCACCATTCCTGCTGTATTAGAGACTCTAGAAAGCAAGAGCGAGCTTCTTGCTCTAAAGCAGAGTGTGCAGTTGATGAGAACTCTGCTGTGTGTTTCACTTCAGAAATGGAGTTTAATCCCTAGCTCTGAGTCTAACTACAAGCAATATTACGTTTCAGGTAAGGGCATTTACTTTACAGCTCAAACAAACAATATCGTTCACGAAGCTCACGCGTTTCTCATCTTAACTGAGAAGCATTGAATGTTAGAGGACCTTTGCTTCGTATCAATTTCAAGCAGAGTTGAACTAGATATGGTCTGTATGTATAGGAAACACGGTTTTTTTCTTCTGAGCACACCCACGTTTCCTGCTGTATTAGAGACTCTAGAAACAAGAGCGTGCTTCTTGCTCTAAAGCAGAGTGTGATCCATGGATGAGAACTGTGTTGTGTGTTTCCCTTCAGAAATGGAGTTAAATCCCAGGTTCTGTGTCTTCCTACAAGCAAGACTTCGTTTCAGGTAAGGGCAGTCACTTTTCAGCTCAAACGAACTACATCGTTCACGAAGCTCACACGTTTCTCATCTTAACTGACAAGCATTGGATGTTAGAGGACCAGTGCTTTGTATCAGTTTCAGAAGCAGATTCGGACTAGAGATGATCCGTATGTGTAGGAAATACCGTTCATTTGTTCTCAGGACACTCACGTTTCCTGCTGTCTTAGAGATTTTAGAAAGCTAGAGCGTGCTTCTTGCTCTAAAGCAGAGTGTGATCAATGGATGAGAACTCTGTTGTGTGTTTCACTTCAGAAATGGAGTTAAATCCCTGCCTCTAAACCTTCATAAAAGCAAGACTTCGTTTCAGGTAAGGGCATTTACTTTACAGATCAAAGAACTACATAGTTCACGAGGCTCACACGTTTCTCATCTTCACTGACAAGCATTGGATGTTAGAGGACGTTTGCTTTGTATCAATTTCAGGCAGAGTTGAACTAGATATGGTCCGTATGTATAGGAAACACATTTCTTTTCTTCTGAGCACACTCACGTTTCCTGCTGTATTAGAGACTCTAGAAAGCAAGAGCGTGCTTCTTGCTCTAAAGCAGAGTGTGATCCATGGATGAGAACTGTGTTGTGTGTTTCCCTTCAGAAATGGAGTTAAATCCAAGGCTCTGTGTCTTCCTACACCAAGACTTCATTTCACGTAAGGGCAGTCACTTTTCAGCTCAAGCGAACTACATCATTCAGGAAGCTCACACGTTTCTCATCTTAACTGACAAGCATCGGATGTTAGAGGACCAGTGCTTTGTATCAGTTTCAGAAGCAGAGTTGGACTAGATATGGTCCGTCTGTGTGAGAAACACCGTTCTTTGGTTCTCAGCATACTCACGTTTCCTGCTGTATTAGAGACTCTAGAAAGCAAGAGCGTGCTTCTTGCTCTAAAGCAGAGTGTGATCAATGGAAGAGAACTCTGTTGTGTGTTTCACTTCAGTAATGGAGTTAAATACCAGGCTCTGAGTCTTCCTACAAGCAAGAATTCGTTTCAGGTAAGGGAAGTTACTTTACAGCTCAAATGAACTACATCATTCAGGAAGCTCACATGTTTCTCATCTTAACTGACAAGCATTGGATGTTAGAGGACCAGTGCTTTGTATCAGTTTCAGAAGCAGAGTTGGACTACATATAATCCGTATGTGTAGGAAACACCGTTCATTTGTTCTCAGCACACTCATGTTTCTTGCTGTCTTAGAGACACTAGAAAGCTAGAGTGTGCTTCTTGCTCTAATGCAGAGTGTGATCAATGAATGAGAACTCTGTTGTGTGTTTCACATCAGAAATGGATTTAAATCCCTGTGTCTGAGTCTTCCTACAAGCAAGACTTCGTTTCAGGTAAGGGCATTTAATTTACAGCTCAAACGAACTATATCGTTCACGAAGCTCACAGTTTCTCATCTTAAATGTGAAGCATTGGATGTTAGAGAACCTTTGCTTTGAATCAATTTATAGCAGAGTTGAAATAGATATGGTCTGTATGTATAAGAAACACGGTTCTTTTCTTATGAGCACACTCAAGTTTTCTGTTGTAGTAGAGTCTCTAGAATGCAAGAGCGTGCTTCTAGCTCTAAAGCAGAGTGTGATCCATGGATGAGAACTGTGTTGTGTGTTTCCCTTCAGAAATGGAGTTAATCCCAGGCTCTGTGTCTTCCTACAAGCAAGACTTCGTTTAAGGTAAGGGCAGTCACTTTTCCGCTCAAAGGAACCACATCATTCAGGAAGCTCACACGTTTCGCATCTTAACTGACAAGCATCGGATGTTAGAGGACCAGTGCTTTGTATCAGTTTCAGAAGTAGAGTTGGACTAGATATGGTCCGTATGTGTAGGAAACACTGTTCATTTGTTCTCAGCACACTCAAGTTTCCTGCTGTCTTAGAGACTCTAGAAAGCGAGAGCTTGCTTCTTGCTCTAAAGCAGAGTGTGATCAATGGATGAGAACTCTGCTGTGTGTTTCACTTCAGAACTGGAGTTACATCCCAGGCTCTGAGTCTTACTACAAGGAAGACATCGTTAAAAGTAAGGGCAGTTACTTTCAGCTCAAATGAACTACATCGTTCTTGAAGCTCACACGTTTCTCATCTTCACTGACAAGCATTGGATGTTAGAGGACGTTTGCTTTGTATCAATTTCAGGCAGAGTTGAACTAGATATGGTCCGTATGTATAGGAAACACATTTCTTTTCTTCTGAGCACACTCACGTTTCCTGCTGTATTAGAGACTCTAGAAAGCAAGAGCGTGCTTCTTGCTCTAAAGCAGAGTGTGATCCATGGATGAGAACTGTGTTGTGTGTTTCCCTTCAGAAATGGAGTTAAATCCAAGGCTCTGTGTCTTCCTACACCAAGACTTCATTTCACGTAAGGGCAGTCACTTTTCAGCTCAAGCGAACTACATCATTCAGGAAGCTCACACGTTTCTCATCTTAACTGACAAGCATCGGATGTTAGAGGACCAGTGCTTTGTATCAGTTTCAGAAGCAGAGTTGGACTAGATATGGTCCGTCTGTGTGAGAAACACCGTTCTTTGGTTCTCAGCATACTCACGTTTCCTGCTGTATTAGAGACTCTAGAAAGCAAGAGCGTGCTTCTTGCTCTAAAGCAGAGTGTGATCAATGGAAGAGAACTCTGTTGTGTGTTTCACTTCAGTAATGGAGTTAAATACCAGGCTCTGAGTCTTCCTACAAGCAAGAATTCGTTTCAGGTAAGGGAAGTTACTTTACAGCTCAAATGAACTACATCATTCAGGAAGCTCACATGTTTCTCATCTTAACTGACAAGCATTGGATGTTAGAGGACCAGTGCTTTGTATCAGTTTCAGAAGCAGAGTTGGACTACATATAATCCGTATGTGTAGGAAACACCGTTCATTTGTTCTCAGCACACTCATGTTTCTTGCTGTCTTAGAGACACTAGAAAGCTAGAGTGTGCTTCTTGCTCTAATGCAGAGTGTGATCAATGAATGAGAACTCTGTTGTGTGTTTCACATCAGAAATGGATTTAAATCCCTGTGTCTGAGTCTTCCTACAAGCAAGACTTCGTTTCAGGTAAGGGCATTTAATTTACAGCTCAAACGAACTATATCGTTCACGAAGCTCACAGTTTCTCATCTTAAATGTGAAGCATTGGATGTTAGAGAACCTTTGCTTTGAATCAATTTATAGCAGAGTTGAAATAGATATGGTCTGTATGTATAAGAAACACGGTTCTTTTCTTATGAGCACACTCAAGTTTTCTGTTGTAGTAGAGACTCTAGAATGCAAGAGCGTGCTTCTAGCTCTAAAGCAGAGTGTGATCCATGGATGAGAACTGTGTTGTGTGTTTCCCTTCAGAAATGGAGTTAATCCCAGGCTCTGTGTCTTCCTACAAGCAAGACTTCGTTTAAGGTAAGGGCAGTCACTTTTCCGCTCAAAGGAACCACATCATTCAGGAAGCTCACACGTTTCGCATCTTAACTGACAAGCATCGGATGTTAGAGGACCAGTGCTTTGTATCAGTTTCAGAAGTAGAGTTGGACTAGATATGGTCCGTATGTGTAGGAAACACTGTTCATTTGTTCTCAGCACACTCAAGTTTCCTGCTGTCTTAGAGACTCTAGAAAGCGAGAGCTTGCTTCTTGCTCTAAAGCAGAGTGTGATCAATGGATGAGAACTCTGCTGTGTGTTTCACTTCAGAACTGGAGTTACATCCCTGGCTCTGAGTCTTACTACAAGGAAGACATCGTTTAATGTAAGGGCAGTTACTTTCAGCTCAAACGAACTACATCGTTCTTGAAGCTCACACATTTCTCATCTTCACTGACAAGCATTGGATGTTAGAGGACATTTGCTTTCTATCAATTTCAGGCAGAGTTGAACTAGATATGGTCCATATGTATAGGAAACACATTTCTTTTCTTCTGAGCACACTCACGTTTCCTGCTGTATTAGAGACTCTAGAAAGCAAGAGCGTGCTTCTTGCTCTAAAGCAGAGTGTGATCCATGGATGAGAACTGTGTTGTGTGTTTCCCTTCAGAAATGGAGTTAAATCCAAGGCTCTGTGTCTTCCTACACCAAGACTTCATTTCACGTAAGGGCAGTCACTTTTCAGCTCAAGCGAACTACATCATTCAGGAAGCTCACACGTTTCTCATCTTAACTGACAAGCATCGGATGTTAGACGACCAGTGCTTTGTATCAGTTTCAGAAGCAGAGTTGGACTAGATATGGTCCGTCTGTGTAAGAAACACCGTTCTTTGGTTCTCAGCACACTCACGTTTCCTGCTGTATTAGAGACTCTAGAAAGCAAGAGCGTGCTTCTTGCTCTAAAGCAGAGTGTGATCAATGGAAGAGAACTCTGTTGTGTGTTTCACTTCAGAAATGGAGTTAAATACCAGGCTCTGAGTCTTCCTATAAGCAAGAATTCGTTTCAGGTAAGGGAAGTTACTTTACAGCTCAAACGAACTACATCATTCAGGAAGCTCACATGTTTCTCATCTTAACTGACAAGCATTGGATGTTAGAGGACCATTGCTTTGTATCAGTTTCAGAAGCAGAGTTGTACTAGATATGGTCTGTATTTGTAGGAAACACCGTTCATTTGTTCTCAGCACACTCACGTTTCAGGCTGTCTTAGAGACTCTAGAAAGCTAAAGCTTGCTTCTTGCTCTAAAGCAGAGTGTGATCAATGGATGAGAACGCTGCTGTGTGTTGCACTTCAGAAATGGAGTTAAATCCCAGGCTCTGAGTCTTCCTACATGCAAGACTTCGTTTCAGGTAAGGGCATTTACTTTACATCTTAAACGAGCTATATCGTTCACAAAGCTTACAGGTTTCTCATCTTAACTGAGAAGCATTGGATGTTAGAGGACCTTTGCTCTGAAACAATTTCAAGCAGAGTTGAACTAGATATGGTACGTATGTATAGGAAACACGATTCTTTTCTTTTGAGCACACTCACGTTTCCTGCTGTATTAGAGACTCTAGAAAGCAAGAGTGTGCTTCTTGCTCTAAAGCAGAGTGTGATACATGGATGAGAACTGTGTTGTGTGTTTCCCTTAGAAATGGAGTTAAATCCCAGGCTCTGTTTCTTCTTACAACCAAGACTTCGTTTCAGGTAAGGGCAGTCACTTTTCAGCTCAAGCAAACTACATCATTCAGGAAGCTAACACATTTCTCATGTTAACTGACAAGCATCGGATGTTAGACAACCAGTGCTTTGTATCAGTTTCAGAAGCAGAGTTGGACTCTATATGGTCTGTATGTGTAAGAAACACCATTCTTTGGTTCTCAGCACACTCACCATTCCTGCTATATTAGAGAGTCTAGAAAGCAAGAGCGTGCTTCTTGCTCTAAAGCAGAGTATGATCAACGGATGAGAACTCTGTTGTGTGTTTCACATCAGAAATGGATTAAAATCCCTGGGTGTGGGTCTTCCTACAAGCAAGACTTCGTTTCAGGTAAGGGCATTTACTTTACAGCTCAAAAGAACTATATAGTTCACAAAGCTCACACGATTCTCATGTTAACTGCGAAGCATTGGATGTTAGAGGAACTTTGCTTTGTATCAATTTCAAGCAGAGTTGAACTAGATATGGTCTGTATGTATAGGAAACACGGTACTTTACTTCTGAGCACACTCACGTTTCCTGCTGTATTAGAGATTCTAGAAAGCAAGAGCATGCTTCTTGCTCTAAAGCAGAGTGTGATCCATGGATGAGAACTGTGTCGTTTGTTTCCCTTCAGAAATGGAGTTAAACCCCAGGCTCTGAGTCTTCCTACAAGGAAGACTTCATTTCAAGTAAGGGCAGTTACTTTCAGCTCAAACGAACTACATCGTTCATAAAGCTCACACGTTTCTCATCTTCACTGACAAGCTTTGGATGTTAGAGGACCTTTGCTTTGTATCAATTTCAAGCAGACTTGAACTAGATATGGTCCGTATGTATAGGAAACACGGTTCTTTTCTTCTGAGCACCCTCACGTTTCCTGCTGTATTAGAGACTCTGGAAAGCAAGAGCGTGCTTCTTGCTCTAAAGTAGAGTGTGATCCATGGATGAGAACTGTGTTGTGTGTTTCCCTTCAGAAGTGGAGTTAAATCCCAGGCTCTGTGTCTTCCTACAAGTAAGACTTTGTTTTAGGTAGGGGCATTTACTTTACAGCTCAAACGATCTATATCGTTCACAAAGCTCACACGTTTCTCTTCTTAACTGGGAAGCATTGGATGTTAGAGGACCTTTGCTTTTTATCAATTTCAACCAGAGTTGAACTAGATATGGTCCGTATGTATAGGAAACACGGTTCTTTTCTTATGAGCACACTCATGTTTCCTACTGTATTAGAGACTCTAGAAAGCAAGAGCGTGCTTCTTGCTCTAAAGCAGAGTGTGATCCATGGATGAGAACTGTGTTGTGTGTTTCCCTTCAATAATGGAGTTAAATCCCAGGCTCTGTGTCCTCTTACAACCAAGACTTCGTTTCAGGTAAGGGCAGTCACTTTTCAGCTCAAGCAAACTACATCATTCAGGAAGCTAACACATTTCACATGTTAACTGACAAGCATCGGATGTTAGACAACCAGTGCTTTGTATCAGTTTCAGAAGCAGAGTTGGACTCTATATGGTCTGTATGTGTAAGAAACACCGTTCTTTGGTTCTCAGCACACTCACCATTCCTGCTATATTAGAGAGTCTAGAAAGCAAGAGCGTGCTTCTTGCTCTAAAGCAGAGTATGATCAACGGATGAGAACTCTGTTGTGTGTTTCACATCAGAAATGGATTAAAATCCCTGGGTGTGGGTCTTCCTACAAGCAAGACTTCGTTTCAGGTAAGGGCATTTACTTTACAGCTCAAAAGAACTATATCGTTCACAAAGCTCACACGATTCTCATGTTAACTGCGAAGCATTGGATGTTAGAGGAACTTTGCTTTGTATCAATTTCAAGCAGAGTTGAACTAGATATGGTCTGTATGTATAGGAAACACGGTACTTTACTTCTGAGCACACTCACGTTTCCTGCTGTATTAGAGATTCTAGAAAGCAAGAGCATGCTTCTTGCTCTAAAGCAGAGTGTGATCCATGGATGAGAACTGTGTCGTTTGTTTCCCTTCAGAAATGGAGTTAAACCCCAGGCTCTGAGTCTTCCTACAAGGAAGACTTCATTTCAAGTAAGGGCAGTTACTTTCAGCTCAACCGAACTACATCGTTCATAAAGCTCACACGTTTCTCATCTTCACTGACAAGCATTGGATGTTAGAGGACCTTTGCTTTGTATCAATTTCAAGCAGACTTGAACTAGATATGGTCCGTATGTATAGGAAACACGGTTCTTTTCTTCTGAGCACCCTCACGTTTCCTGCTGTATTAGAGACTCTGGAAAGCAAGAGCGTGCTTCTTGCTCTAAAGTAGAGTGTGATCCATGGATGAGAACTGTGTTGTGTGTTTCCCTTCAGAAGTGGAGTTAAATCCCAGGCTCTGTGTCTTCCTACAAGTAAGACTTTGTTTTAGGTAGGGGCATTTACTTTACAGCTCAAACGATCTATATCGTTCACAAAGCTCACACGTTTCTCTTCTTAACTGGGAAGCATTGGATGTTAGAGGACCTTTGCTTTTTATCAATTTCAACCAGAGTTGAACTAGATATGGTCCGTATGTATAGGAAACACGGTTCTTTTCTTATGAGCACACTCATGTTTCCTACTGTATTAGAGACTCTAGAAAGCAAGAGCGTGCTTCTTGCTTTAAAGCAGAGTGTGATCCATGGATGAGAACTGTGTTGTGTGTTTCCCTTCAATAATGGAGTTAAATCCCAGGCTCTGTGTCTTCCTACAAGCAAGACTTCGTTTCAGGTAGGGGCAGTCAATTTTCAGCTCAAACGAACTACATTGTTCTTGAATCTCACACGTTTCTCATCTTAACTGACAAGCATCTGATGTTAGAGGACCATTTCTTTGTATCAGTTTCAGAAGCAGAGTTAGACTAGACATGGTCTGTATTTGTAGGAAACACCGTTCTTTTGTACTCAGCGCACTCACATTTCAGGCTGTCTTAGAGACTCTACAAAGCTAGAGCTTGCTTCTTGCTCTAAAGCAGAGTGTGATCAATGAATGAGAACTCTGCTGTGTGTTGCACTTCAGAAATGGAGTTAAATCCCAGGCTCTGAGTCTTCCAACGAGCAAGACTTCGTTTCAGTTAATGGCAGTCACTTTTCAGCTCAAAAAAACTACATCGTTCCCGAAGCTCACACGTTCCTCATCTTAACTGACAAGCACTGGATGTTAGAGTACCAGTGCTTTGTATCAGTTTCAGAAGCAGAGTTGGACTAGATATGGTCCGTATGTGTAGGAAACACTGTTCATTTGTTCTCAGCACACTCAAGTTTCCTGCTGTCTTAGAGACTCTAGAAAGCGAGAGCTTGCTTCTTGCTCTAAAGCAGAGTGTGATCAATGGATGAGAACTATGCTGTGTGTTTCACTTCAGAACTGGAGTTACATCCCTGGCTCTGAGTCTTACTACAAGGAAGACATCGTTTAAAGTAAGGGCAGTTACTTTCAGCTCAAACGAACTACATCGTTCTTGAAGCTCACACGTTTCTCATCTTCACTGACAAGCATTGGATGTTAGAGGACATTTGCTTTCTATCAATTTCAGGCAGAGTTGAACTAGATATGGTCCATATGTATAGGAAACACATTTCTTTTCTTCTGAGCACACTCACGTTTCCTGCTGTATTAGAGACTCTAGAAAGCAAGAGCGTGCTTCTTGCTCTAAAGCAGAGTGTGATCCATGGATGAGAACTGTGTTGTGTGTTTCCCTTCAGAAATGGAGTTAAATCCAAGGCTCTGTGTCTTCCTACACCAAGACTTCATTTCACGTAAGGGCAGTCACTTTTCAGCTCAAGCGAACTACATCATTCAGGAAGCTCACACGTTTCTCATCTTAACTGACAAGCATCGGATGTTAGACGACCAGTGCTTTGTATCAGTTTCAGAAGCAGAGTTGGACTAGATATGGTCCGTCTGTGTAAGAAACACCGTTCTTTGGTTCTCAGCACACTCACGTTTCCTGCTGTATTAGAGACTCTAGAAAGCAAGAGCGTGCTTCTTGCTCTAAAGCAGAGTGTGATCAATGGAAGAGAACTCTGTTGTGTTTTTCACTTGAGAAATGGAGTTAAATACCAGGCTCTGAGTCTTCCTACAAGCAAGAATACGTTTCAGGTAAGGGAAATTACTTTACAGCTCAAACGAACTACATCATTCAGGAAGCTCACATGTTTCTCATCTTAACTGACAAGCATTGGATGTTAGAGGACCAGTGCTTTGTATCAGTTTCAGAAGCAGAGTTGGACTAGATATAATCCGTATGTGTAGGATACACCGTTCATTTGTTCTCAGCACACTCAAGTTTCTTGCTGTCTTAGAGACACTAGAAAGCTAGAGCGTGCTTCTTGCTCTAATGCAGAGTGTGATCAATGAATGAGAACTATGTTGTGTGTTTCACACCAGAAATGGATTTAAATCTCTGGGTCTGAGTCTTGCTACAAGCAAGACTTCGTTTCAGGTAAGGGCATTTACTTTACAGCTCAAAAGAACTATATCGTTCACGAAGCTCACACGATTCTCATCTTAACTGAGAAGCATTGGATGTTAGAGGAACTTTGCTTTGTATCAATTTCAAGCAGAGTTGAACTAGATATGGTCTGTATGTATAGGAAACACGGTACTTTACTTCTGAGCACACTCACGTTTCCTGCTGTATTAGAGATTCTAGAAAGCAAGAGCATGCTTCTTGCTCTAAAGCAGAGTGTGATCCATGGATGAGAACTGTGTCGTTTGTTTCCCTTCAGAAATGGAGTTAAACCCCAGGCTCTGTGTCTTCCTACAAGGAAGACTTCGTTTCAAGTAAGGGCAGTTACTTTCAGCTCAAACGAACTACATCGTTCACAAAGCTCACATGTTTCTCATCTTCACTGACAAGCATTGGATGTTAGAGGACCTTTGCTTTGTATCAATTTCAAGCAGACTTGAACTAGATATGGTCCGTATGTATAGGAAACACGGTTCTTTTCTTCTGAGCACCCTCACGTTAGTTGCTGTATTAGAGACTCTGGAAAGCAAGAGCATGCTTCTTGCTCTAAAGCAGAGTGTGATCCATGGATGAGAACTGTGTTCTGTGTTTCCCTTCAGAAGTGGAGTTAAATCCCAGGCTCTGTGTCTTCCTACAAGTAAGACTTTGTTTCAGGTAGGGGCATTTACTTTACAGCTCAAACGATCTATATCGTTCACAAAGCTCACACGTTTCTCTTCTTAACTGGGAAGCATTGGATGTTAGAGGACCTTTGCTTTTTATCAATTTCAACCAGAGTTGAACTAGATATGGTCCGTATGTATAGGAAACACGGTTCTTTTCTTCTGAGCACACTCACGTTTCCTGCTGTATTAGAGAATCTAGAGAGCAAGAGCGTGCTTCTTGCTCTAAAGCGGAGTGTGATCAATGGAGGAGAACTCTGTTGTGTGTTTCACTTCAGAAATGGAGTTAAATACCAGGCTCTGAGTCTTCCTACAAGCAAGACTTCGTTTCAGGTTAGGGCATTTACTTTGCAGCTCAAACGAACTATATCGTTCACGATGGTCAAACTTTTCTCATTTTAACTGAGAAGCATTGCTTGATAGAGGACCGTTGCTTTGAATCATTTTCAAGCAGAGTTGAACTAGATATGGACCGTATGTATAGGAAACATGGTTCTTTTCTTCTGAGCACACTCACGTTTCCTGTTGTAATAGAGAATCTAGAAAGCTAGAGCATGCTTCTTGCTCTAATGTAGAGTGTGATCCATGGATGAGAACTGTGTTGTGTGTTTCCATTCAGAAATGGAGTTAAATCCCATGCTCTGTGTCTTCCTACAAGCAAGACTTCGTTTCAGGTAAGGGCAGTTACTTTACAGCTCAAAAGAACTACATAGTTCACCAAGCTCACACATTTCTCATCTTAACTGACAAGAATTGGATGTTAGAGGACCAGAGCTTTTTATCAGTTTCAGAAGCAGAGTTGGACTAGATATGATCCATATGTGTAGGAAACAATGTTCATTTGTTCTCAGCACACTCAAGTTTCCTGCTGTCTTAGAGATTTTAGAAAGCTAGAGCGTGCTTCTTGCTCTAGAGCAGAGTGTGATCAATGAATGAGAGCTCTGTTGTGTGTTTCCCTTCAGAAATGGAGTTAAATCCCAGGCTCTGTGTCTTCCTACAAGCAAGACTTCGTTTCAGGTAAGGGCAGTCACTTTTCAGCTCAAACGAACTACATCGTTCAGGAAGCTCACACGTTTCTCATCTTAACTGACACGCATGGGATGTTAGATGACCATTGCTTTGTATCACTTTCAGAGGCAGAGTTGGATTAGATATGGTCCGTATGTGTAGGAAACACCATTCTTTGGTTCTCAGCACACTCACCTTTCCTGCTGTATTAGAGACTCTAGAAAGCAAGAGCGTGCTTCTTGCTCTAAAGCAGAGTGTGTGCAGTTAATGAGAACTCTGCTGTGTGTTTCACTTCAGAAAGGGAGTTTAATCCTTGGCTCTGAGTCTAACTACAAGCAAGATTACGTTTCAGGTAAGGGCATTTACTGTACAGCTCAAATGTTCTATATCGTTCACAAAGCTCACACGTTTCTCTTCTTAACTGAGAAGCCTTTGATGTTAGAGGACCTTTGCTTTTTATCAATTTCAACCAGAGTTGAACTAGATATGGTCCGTATGTATAGCAAACACGGTTCTTTTCTTCTGAGCACACTCACGTTTCCTGCTGTATTAGAGACTCTAGAAAGCAAGAGCGTGCTTCTTGCTCTAAAGCAGAGTGTGATCCATGGATGAGAACTGTGTTGTGTGTTTCCCCTCAAAAATGGAGTTAAATCCCAAGTTCTGTATCTTCCTACAAGTAAGACTTTGTTTCAGGTAAGGGCATTTACTTTAGAGCTCAAACGATCTATATCGTTCACAAAGCTCACAAGTTTCTCATGTTAACTGAGGAGCATTGGATGTTAGAGGCCCTTGGCTTTGTATCAATTTCAGGCAGAGTTGAACTAGATATGGTCCATATGTATAGGAAACACGGTACTTTTCTTCTGAGCACACTCACGTTTCCTGCTGTATTAGAGATTCTAGAAAGCAAGAGCGTGCTTCTTGCTCTAAAGAGGATTGTGATCCATGGATGAGAACTGTGTCTTTTGTTTCCCTTCAGAAATGGAGTTAAACCCAAGGCTCTGAGTCTTCCTACAAGGAAGACTTCGTTTCAAGTAAGGGCAGTTACTTTCAGCTCAAACGAACTACATCGTTCACAAAGCTCACACGTTTCTCATCTTCACTGACAAGCATCGGATGTTAGATGACCAGTGCTTTGTATCAGTTTCAGAAGCAGAGTTGGACTAGATATGGTCCGTAAGTGTAAGAAACCCCGTTCTTTGGTTCTCAGCACACTCACGTTTCCTGCTGTATTAGAGACTCTAGAAAGCAAGAGCATGCTACTTGCTCTAAAGCAGAGTGTGATCCATGGATGAGAACTGTGTTGTGTGTTTCCCTTCAGAAATGGAGTTAAATCCCAGGCACTGTGTCTTCCTACAAGCAAGACTTCGTTTCAGGTAAGGGCAGTCACTTTTCAGCTAAAAAGAACTACATCGTTCACGAAGCTCACACGTTTCTCACATTAACTGACAAGCATTGGATGTTTGACAACCAGTGCTTTGTATCAGTTTCAGAAGCAGAATTGGACTAGATATGATCCCTATGTTTAGGAAACACCGTTCATTTGTTCTCAGCACACTCAAGTTTCCGGCTGTCTTAGAGACTCTAGAAAGCTAGAGCGTGCTTCTTGCTCTAAAGCAGAGTGTGATCAATGGATGAGAACTCTGTTGTATGTTTCACTTCAGAAATGAAGTTAAATCTCTGGCTCTGAGTCTTCCTACAAGCAAGACTTCATTCCAGGTAAGGGCAGTTACTTTACAGCTCAAACGAACTACATAGTTCACGAAGCTCACACGTTTCTCATCTTAAATGAGAAGCATTGGATGTTAGAGGACCTTTGCTTTGTATCAATTTCAAGCAGAGTAGAACTAGATATGGTCCGTATGTATAGGAAACACGGTTCTTTTCTTCTGAGTACACTCAAGTTCCCTGCTGTATTAGAGACTCTAGAAAGCAAGAGCGTGCTTCTTGCCCTAATGCAGAGTGTGATCCATGGATGAGAACTGTGTTGTGTATTTCCCTTCAGAAATGGAGTTAAATCCCAAGCTCTGTGTCTTCCTACAAGCAAGACTTCGTTTCAGGTAAGGGCAGTTACTTTTCAGCGCAAAAGAACTACATAGTTCACGAAGCTCACACGTTTCTCATCTTAACTGAGAAGCATTGGACGTTAGAGGACCAGTGCTTTGTATCACTTTCAGAAGTAGAGTTGGACTAGATATGGTCCGTATGTGTAGGAAACACCGTTCATTTGTTTTCAGCACACTCAAGTTTCCTGCTGTCTTAGAGATTTTAGAAAGCTAGAGCGTGCTTCTTGCTCTAGAGCAGAGTGATCAATGAATGAAAACTCTGTTGTGTGTTTCACATCAGAAATGGATTTAAATCCCTGGGTCTGAGTCCTCCTACAAGCTAGACTTCGTTTCAGGTAAGGGCATTTATTTTACAGCTCAAACGAACTATATCGTTCAAGAAGCTCACATGTTTCTCATCTTAACTGAGAAGCATTGGATGTTAGAGGACCTTTGCTCTGAATCAATTTCTAGCAGAGTTGAACTAGATATGGTCCGTATGTATAGGAAACAAGGTTCTTTTCTTCTGAGCACACTCACGTTTCTTGCTGTATTAGAGACTCTAGAAAGCAAGAGTGTGCTTCTTGCCCTAAAGCAGAGTGTGATCCATGGATGAGAACTGTGTTGTGTGTTCCCCTTCAGAAATGGAGTTAAATCCCAGGCTCTGTGTCTTCCTACAAGCAAGACTTCGTTTCAGATAAGGGTACTCACTTTTAAGCTCAAGCGAACTACATCATTCAGGAAGCTCACACGTTTCTCATTTTAACTGACAAGCATCGGATTTTAGACAACCAGTGCTTTGTATCAGTTTCAGAAGCAGAGTGGGACTAGATATGGTCTGTATGTGTAAGAAACACCGTTCTTTTGTTCTCAGCACACTCACGTTTCCTGCTGTATTAGAGACTCTAGAAAGCAAGAGCGGGCTTCTTGCTCTAAAGCAGAGTGTGATCCATGGATGAGAACTGTGTTGTGTGTTTCGCTTCAGAAATGGAGTTAAATCGGAGGATCTGTGTCTTCCTACAAGTAAGACTTCGTTTCAGGTAAGGGCATTTACTTTACAGCTCAAATGATCTCTATCGTTCACGCAGCTCACGCGTTTCTCATCTTAACTGAGAAGCATTGGATGTTAGAGGACCTTTGCTCTGAATCAATTTCAAGCAGAATTGAACTACATATGGTCCGTATGTATAGGAAACACGGTTCTTTTCTTCTGAGCACACTCACGTTTCCTGCTGTATTAGATACTCTAGAAAGCAAGAGAGTGCTGCTTGCTCTAATGCAGAGTGTGATCCATGGATGAGAACTGTATTGTGTGTTTCCCTTCAGAAATGGAGATAAATCCCAGGCTCTGTGTCTTCCTACAAGCAAGACTTCGTTTCAGGTAAGGGTACTCACTTTTCAGCTCAAGCGAACTACATCATTCTGGAAGCTCACACGTTTCTCATCTTAACTGACAAGCATCGGATTTTAGACAACCAGTGCTTTGTATCAGTTTCAGAAGCAGAGTTGGACTAGATATGGTCTGTATGTGTAAGAAACACCGTTCTTTGGTTCTCAGCACACTCACCTTTCCTGCTGTATTAGAGACTCTAGAAAGCTAGAGCGTGCTTCTTGCTCTAAAGCAGAGTGTGTGCAGTTGATGAGAACTCTCCTGTGTGTTTCACTTCAGAAATGGAGTTAAATCCCTGGCTCTGAGTCTAACCACAAGCAAGACTACGTTTCAGGTAGGCGCATTACTTTAAAGCTCAAACGATCTATATGGGTCACGAAGCTCACACATTTCTCTTCTTAACTGGGAAGCATTGGATGTTAGAGGACCTTTGCTCTGAATCAATTTCAAGCATAGTTGAACTAGATATGGTCCCTATGTATAGGAAACACGGTTCTTTTCTTCTGAGCACACTCACGTTTCCTGCTGTATTAGAGACTCTAGAAAGCAACAGCGTGCTTCTTGTTCTAAAGCAGAGTGTGATCCATGGATGAGAACTGTGTTGTGTGTTTCCCATCAGAAATGGAGTTAAATCCCAGGCTCTGTGTCTTCCTACAAGCAAGACTTCGTTTCAGGTAAGGGCAGTCACTTTTCAGCTCAAACGAACTACACCGTTCATGAAGCTCACACGTTTCTCATCTTAACTGACAAGAATCAGATGTTAGACGACCATTGCTTTGTATCAGTTTCAGTAGCAGAGTTGGACTAGATATGGTCCGTATGTGTAGGAAACATCATTCTTTTGTTCTCAGCACACTCACGTTTCATGCTGTCTTAGACACTCTAGAAAGCTAGAGCTTGCTTCTTGCTCTAAAGCAGAGTGTGATCCATGGATGAGAACTGTGTTGTGTGTTTCCCTTCAGAAATGGAGTTAATCCCAGGCACTGTTTCTTCCTAAAAGCAAGACTTCGTTTCAGGTAAGGGCCGTAACTTTTCAGCTAAAAAGAACTACATTGTTCACGAAGCTCACACGTTCCTCATCTTAACTGTCAAGCATTGGATGTTAGAGGACCAGTGCTTTGTATCACTTTCAGAAGCAGAGTTGGACTAGATATGATCCGGATGTGTAGGAAACACCGTTCATTTCTTCTCAGCACACGCAAGTTTCCTGCTGTCTTAGAGACTCTAGAAAGCTAGAGCTTGCTTCTTGCTCTAAAGCACAGTGTGATCCATGGATGAGAACTGTGTTGTGTGTTTCCCTTCAGAAATGGAGTTAAATCCCAGGCTCTGTGTCTTCCTACAAGCAAGACTTCGTTTCAGGTAAGGGCAGTCACTTTTCAGCTCAAAGGAACTACATTGTTCAGGAAGCTCACACGTTTCTCATCTTAACTGACAAGCATCGGATGTTAGACGACCATTGCTTTATATCAGTTTCATAAGCACAGTTGGACTAGGTATGGTCCGTATGTGTAGGAAACACCATTCTTTTGTTCTCAACAAACTCATGTTTCATGCTGTCTTAGAGATTCTAGAAAGCTAGAGCTTGCTTCTTGCTCTAAACAGAGTGTGATCAATGGATGAGAACTCTGTTGTGTGTTTCACTTCATAACTGGAGTTTAATCCCAGGCGCTGAGTCTTCCTACAAGGTAGACTTCGTTTCAAGTAAGGGCAGTTACTTTCAGCTCAAACGAACTACATCGTTCACAAAGCTCACACGTTTCTCATCTTAACTGGGGAGCATTGGATGTTAGAGGCCCTTTGCTTTGTATCAATTTCAGGCAGAGTTGAACTAGATATGGTCCGTATGTATAGGAAACACTGTTCTTTTCTGCTGAGCACACTCACGTTTCCTGCTGTATTAGAGACTCTAGAAAGCAAGAGCGTGCTTCTTGCTCTAAAGCACAGTGTGATCAGTGGATGAGAAATCAGTTGTGTGTTTCCCTTCAGAAATGGAGTTAAATCCCAGGCACTGTGTCTTCCTACAAGCAAGACTTCGTTTCAGGTAAGGGCAGTCACTTTTCAGCTCAAACGAACTACATCGTTCAAGAAGCTCACACGTTTCTCATCTTAACTGACAAGCATCGGATGTTAGACGACCATTGCTTTGTATCAGTTTCAGAAGCAGAGTTGGACTAGATATGGTCCGTATGTGTAGGAAACTTCATTCTTTTGTTCTCAGCACACTCAGGTTTCATGCTGTCTTAGACACTCTAGAAAGCTAGAGCTTGCTTCTTGCTCTAAAGCAGAGTGTGATCCATGGATGAGAACTGTGTTGTGTGTTTCCCTTTAGAAATGGAGTTAAATCCCAGGAACTGTTTCTTCCTACAAGCAAGACTTCGTTTCAGGTAAGGGCAGTCACTTTTCAGCTCAAACGAACTACATCGTTCAGGAAGCTCACACATTTCTCATCTTAACTGACAAGCATCGGATGTTAGAGGACCATTGCTTTCTATCAGTTTCAGAAGTAGAGTTGGACTAGATATGATCCGTATGTGTAGGAAATACCGTTCTTTTGTCCTCAGCACACTCAAGTTTCCTGCTGTCTTAAAGATTTTAGAAAGCTAGAGCGTGCTTCTTGCTCTAAAGCAGAGTGTGATCCATGGATGAGAACTGTGTTGTGTGTTTCTCTTCAGATATGGAGTTAAATCCCAGGCACTGTGTCTTCCTACAAGCAAGACTTCATTTCAGGTAAGGGCAGTCACTTTTCAGCTAAAAGGAACTACATTGTTCATGAAGCTCACACGTTCCTCATCTTAACTGACAAGCATTGGATGTTAGAGAACCAGTGCTTGGTATCACTTTCAGAAGCAGAGTTGGACTAGACATGTTCCATATGTGTAGGCAACACCGTTCATTTGTTCTCAGCACACTCAAGATTCCTGCTGTCTTAGATATTTTAGAAAGCTAGAACGTGCTTCTTGCTCTAAAGCAGAGTGTGATCCATGGATGAGAACTCTGTTGTGTGTTTCACTTCAGAAATGGAGTTAAATCCCTGGCTCTGAGTCTTCCTACAAGCAAGACTTCGTTTCAGGTAAGGGCAGTTAATTTACAGCTCAAAAGAACTACATAGTTCACGAAGATCACACATTTCTCATCTTAACTGACAAGCATTGGATGTTAGAGAACCAGTGCTTTGTATCAGTTTCAGAAGCAGAGTTGGACTAGATATGATCTGTATGTGTAGGAAACACCGTTCATTTGTTCTCAGCACACTCAAGTTTCCTGCTGTCTTAGAGACTCTAGAAAGCTAGAGCTTGCGTCTTGCTCTAAAGCAGAGTGTGATCCATGGATGCGAACTGTGTTGTGTGTTTCTCTTCAGAAATGGAGTTAAATCTGAGGGACTGTGTCTTCCTACAAGCAAGACTTCGTTTAGGGTAAGGGCAGTCACATTTCAGCTAAAAGGAACTACATTGTTCACGAAGCTCACACGTTCCTCATCTTAACTGACAAGCATTGGATGTTAGAGGACCAGTGCTTTGTATCACTTTCAGAAGCAGAGTTGGACTAGATATGATCCGTATGTGTAGGCAACACCATTCATTTGTTCTCAGCACACTCAAGTTTCCTGCTGTCTTAGATATTTTAGAAAGCTAGAACGTGCTTCTTGCTCTAAAGCAGAGTGTGATCAATTGATGAGAACTCTGTTGTGTGCTTCACTTCAGAAATGGAGTTAAATCCCTGGCTCTGAGTCTTCCTACAAGGAATACTTCGTTTCAGGTAAGGTCAGTCACTTTTCAGCTCAAATGAACTACATCGTTCAGAAGCTCACACGTTCCTAATCTTAACTGACAAGCATTGGATGTTAGAGGACCAGTGCTTTGTATAACTTTTAGAAGCAGAGTTGGACTAGATATGGTAGATATGTGTAGGAAACACCATTCTATTGTTCTCAGCACACTCAAGTTCCCTGCTGTCTTAGAGACTCTAGAAAGCTAGAGGTTGCTTCTTGCTCTAAAGCAGAGTGTGATCCGTGGATGAGAACTGTGTTGTGTGTTTCCCTTCAGAAATGGAGTTAAATCCCAGGCTCTGTGTCTTCCTACAAGCAAGACTTCATTTCAGGTAAGGGCAGTCACTTTTCAGCTCAAACGAACTACATCGTTCAGGAAGCTCACACGTTTCTCATCTTAACTGACAAGAATCAGATGTTAGATGACCATTGCTTTGTATCAGTTTCAGAAGCAGAGTTGGACTAGATATGGTCCGAATGTGTAGGAAACACCGTTCATTTGTTCTCAGCACACTCAAGTTTCCTGCTGTCTTAGAGACTCTAGAAAGTTAGAGCTTGCTTCTTGCTCTAAAGCAGAGTGTGATCCAAGGATGAGAACTATGTTGTGTGTTTCCCTTCAGAAATGGAGTTAAATCACAGGCACTGTGTCTTCCTACAAGCATGACTTCGTTTCTGGTAAGGGCAGTCACTTTTCAGCTCAAACGAACTACATCGTTCACAAAGCTCACACGTTTCTCATCTTAACTGACAAGAATCAGATGTTAGATGACCATTGCTTTGTATCAGTTTCAGAAGCAGAGTTGGACTAGATATGGTCCGTATGTGTAGGAAACTTCATTCTTTTGTTCTCAGCACACTCAGGTTTCATGCTGTCTTAGACACTCTAGAAAGCTAGAGTTTGCTTCTTGCTCTAAAGCAGAGTGTGATCCAAGGATGAGAACTATGTTGTGTGTTTGCCTTCAGAAATGGAGTTAAATCCCAGGCACTGTTTCTTCCTACAAGCAAGACTTCGTTTCACGTAAGGGCAGTCACTTTTCCGCTCAAACGAACTACATCATTCAGGAAGCTCACACGTTTCTCATCTTAACTGACAAGCATCGGATGTTAGAGGATCATTGCTTTGTATCACTTTCAGAAGTAGAGTTGGACTAGATATGATCCGTATGTGTGGGAAACACCGTTCTTTTGTTCTCAGCACACTCAAGTTTCCTGCTGTCTTAAAGATTTTAGAAAGCTAGAGCGTGCTTATTACTCTAAAGCAGAGTGTGATCCATGGATGAGAACTTTGTTTTTTGTTTCCCTTCAGAAATGGAGTTAAATCCCAGGCACTGTTTCTTCCTACAAGCAAGACTTCGTTTCAGTTAAGGGCAGATACTTTTCAGCTAAAAAGAAATACATTGTTCACGAAGCTCACACGTTCCTCATCTTAACTGACAAGCATTGGATGTTAGAGGACCAGTGCTTTGTATCAATTTTAGAAGCAGAGTTGGACTAGATATCGTAGATATGTGTAGGAAACACCATTCTATTGTTCTCAGCACACTCATGTTTCCTGCTGTCTTAGAGACTCTAGAAAGCTAGAGGTTGCTTCTTGCTCTAAAGCAGAGTGTGATCCATGGATGAGAACTGTGTTGTGTGTTTCCCTTCAGAAATGGAGTTAAATCCCAGGCTCTGTGTCTTCCTACAAGCAAGACTTCATTTCAGTTAAGGGTAGTCACTTTTCAGCTAAAAAGAACTACATTGTTCACGAAGCTCACACGTTCCTAATCTTAACTGACAAGCATTGGATGTTAGAGGACCAGTGCTTTGTATCACTTTTAGAAGCAGAGTTGGACTAGATATGGTAGATATGTGTAGGAAACACCATTCTATTGTTCTCAGCAAACTCATGTTTCATGCTCTCTTAGAGACTCTAGAAAGCTAGAGCTTGCTTCTTGCTCTAAAGCAGAGTGTGATCAATGGATGAGAACTCTGTTGTGTGTTTCACTTCAGAAATGGAGTTAAATATCTGGCTCTGAGTCTTCCTACAAGCAAGACTTCGTTTCAGGTAAGGGCAGTAAATTTACAGCTCAAAAGAACTACATAGTTCACGAAGCTCACACGTTTCTCATCTTAACTGACAAGCATTTGAATGTTAGAGGACCAGTGCTTTGTATCAGTTTCAGAAGCAGAGTTGGACTAGATATGATCCGTATGTGTAGGAAACACCGTTCATTTGTTCTCAGCACACTCAAGTTTCCTGCTGTCTTAGAGACTCTAGAAAGCTAGAGTTTGCTTCTTGCTCTAAAGCAGAGTGTAATCCAAGGATGAGAACTGTGTTGTGTGTTTCTCTTCTGAAATGGAGTTAAATCCCAGGCTCTGTGTCTTCCTACAAGCATGACTTCGTTTCAGGTAAGGGCAGTCACTTTTCAGCTCAAACGAACTACATCGTTCACAAATCTCACACGTTTCTCATCTTAACTGACAAGAATCAGATGTTAGACGACCATTGCTTTGTATCAGTTTCAGAAGCAGAGTTGGACTAGATATGGTCCGTATGTGTAGGAAACTTCATTCTTTTGTTCTCAGCACACTCAGGTTTCATGCTGTCTTAGACACTCTAGAAAGCTAGAGCTTGCTTCTTGCTCTAAATCAGAGTGTGATCCATGGATGAGAACTGTGTTGAGTGTTTCCCTTCAGAAATGGAGTTAAATCCCAGGCACTGTTTCTTCCTACAAGCAAGACTTCGTTTCACGTAAGGGCAGTCACTTTTCAGCTCAAACGAACTACATCGTTCAGGAAGCTCACACGTTTCTCATCTTAACTGACAAGCATCGGATGTTAGAGGATCATTGCTTTGTATCACTTTCAGAAGTAGAGTTGGACTAGATATGATCCGTATGTGTGGGAAACACCGTTCTTTTGTTCTCAGCACACTCAAGTTTCCTGCTGTCTTAAAGATTTTAGAAAGCTAGAGCGTGCTTCTTGCTCTAAAGCAGAGTGTGATCCATGGATGAGAACTGTGTTGTGTGTTTCTCTTCAGAAATGGAGTTAAATCCCAGGCACTGTGTCTTCCTACAAGCAAGACTTCGTTTAGGGTAAGGGCAGTCACATTTCAGCTAAAAGGAACTACATTGTTCACCAAGCTCACACGTTCCTCATCTTAACTGACAAGCATTGGATGTTAGAGGACCAGTGCTTTGTATCACTTTCCTAAGCAGAGTTGGACTAGATATGATCCGTATGTGTAGGCAACACCGTTCATTTGATCTCAGCACACTCAAATTTCCTGCTGTCTTAGATATTTTAGAAAGCTAGAACGTGCTTCTTGCTCTAAAGCAGAGTGTGATCAATGGATGAGAACTCTGTTGTGTGCTTCACTTCAGAAATGGAGTTAAATCCCTGGCTCTGAGTCTTCCTACAAGCAATACTTCGTTTCAGGTAAGGGCAGTCACTTTTCAGCTCAAACGAACTACATCGTTCAGAAGCTCACACGTTTCTCATCTTAACTGACAAGCATCGGATGTTAGACGACCATTGCTTTGTATCAGTTTCACAAGCAGATTTGGACTAGATATGGTAGATATGTGTAGGAAACACCATTCTATTGTTCTCAGCAAACTCACGTTTCATGTTCTCTTAGAGACTCTAGAAAGCTAGAGCTTGCTTCATGCTCTAAAGCAGAGTGTGATCAATGGATGAGAACTCTGTTGTGTGTTTCACTTCAGAAATGGAGTTAAATACCTGGCTTTGAGTCTTCCTACAAGCAAGAATTCGTTTCAGGTAAGGGCAGTTAATTTACAGCTCAAAAGAACTACATAGTTCACGTAGCTCACACGTTTCTCATCTTAACTGACAAGAATCAGATGTTAGACGACCATTGCTTTGTATCAGTTTCAGAAGCAGAGTTGTCCTAGATATGGTCTGTATGTGTAGGAAACTTCATTCTTTTGTTCTCAGCACACTCACGTTTCCTGCTGTTATTAGAGACTCTAGAAAGGAAGAGCGTGCTGCTTGCTCTAATGCAGAGTGTGATCCATGGATGAGAACTCTGTTGTGTGTTTCCCTTCAGAAATGGAGTTAAATCCCAGGCTCTCTGTCTTCCTACAAGCAAGATTTCGATTCAGGTAAGGGCAGTCACTTTTCAGCTCAAGCGAACTACATCGTTCAGGAAGCTCACAGGTTTCTCATCTTAACTGACAAGCATCGGATGTTAGATGACCAGTGCTTTGAATCAGTTTCAGAAGCAGAGTTGGACTAGATATGGTCCGTAAGTGTAAGAAACACCGTTCTTTGGTTCTCAGCACACTCACGTTTCCTGCTGTATTAGAGACTCTAGAAAGCAAGAGCATGCTTCTTGCTCTAAAGCAGAGTGTGATCCATGGACGAGAACTATGTTGTGTGTTTCCCTTCAGAAATGGAGTTAAATCCCAGGCACTGTTTCTTCCTACAAGCAAGACTTCATTTCAATTAAGTGCAGTCACTTTTCAGCTAAAAAGAACTACATTGTTCACGAAGATCACACGTTCCTCTTCTTAACTGACAAGCATTGGATGTTAGAGGACCAGTGCTTTGTATCACTTTCAGAAGCAGAGTTGGACTAGATATGATCCGTATGTGTAGGAAACACAGTTCATTTGTTCTCAGCACACTCAAGTTACCTGCTGTCTTAGATATTTTAGAAAGCTAGAACGTGCTTCTTGCTCTAAAGCAGAGTGTGATCCATGGATGAGAACTGTGTTGTGTGTTTCTCTTCAGAAATGGAGTTAAATTCAGGCACTGTGTCTTCCTACAAGCAAGACTTCGTTTCAGGTAAGGGCAGTCACTTTTCAGCTCAAACAAGCTACATCGTTCAGGAAGCTCACATGTTTCTCATCTTAACTGACAAGAATCAGATGTTAGACGACCATTGCTTTGTATCAGTTTCAGAAGCAGAGTTGGACTAGATATGGTCCGTATGTTTAGGAAAATTCATTCTTTTGTTATCAGCACACTCACGTTTCATGCTGTCTTAGACACTCTAGAAAGCTAGAACTTGCTTCTTGCTCTAAAGCAGAGTGTGATCCATGGATGAGAACTGTGATGTGTGTTTCCCTTCAGAAATGGAGTTAAATCCCAGGCACTGTTTCTTCCTACAACAAGACTTCGTTTCAGTTAAGGGCAGTCACTTTTCAACTAAAAAGAAATGCATTGTTCACGAAGCTCACACGTTCCTCATCTTAACTGACAAGATTCAGTTGAAGGACGACCATTGCTTTGTATTAGTTTCAGAAGCAGAGTTGGACTAGATATGGTCCGTATGTGTAGGAAACACCGTTCTTTTGTCCTCAGCACACTCACATTTCATGCTGTCTTAGACACTCTAGAAAGCTAGAGCTTGCTTCTTGCTCTAAAGCAGAGTGTGATCCAAGGATGAGAACTGTGTTGTGTGTTTCCCTTCAGAAATGGAGTTAAATATCAGGCACTGTTTCTTCCTACAAGCAAGACTTCGTTTCAGTTAAGGGCAGTCACTTTTCAGCTAAAAAGAAATACATCGTTCACAAAGCTCACACGTTTCTCATCTTAACTGAGGAGCATTGGATGTTAGAGGCCTTTGCATTGTATCAATTTCAGGCAGAGTTGAACTAGATATGGTCCGTATGTATAGGAAACACTGTTCTTTTCTTCTGAGCACACTCACGTTTCCTGCTGTTATTAGAGACTGTAGAAAGCAAGAGCGTGCTGCTTGCTCTAATGCAGAGTGTGATCCATGGATGAGAACTCTGTTGTGTGTTTCCCTTCAGAAATGGAGTTAAATATCAGGCATTGTTTCTTCCTACAAGCAAGACTTCGTTTCTGTTAAGGGCAGTCACTTTTCAGCTAAAAAGAAATACATTGTGCACGAAGCTCACACGTTCCTCATCTTAAATGACAAGCATTGGATGTTAGAGGACCAGTGCTTTGTATCACTTTCAGAAGCAGAATTGTACTAGATATCATCCGTATGTGTAGGAAACACCGTTCATTTGTTCTGAGCACACTCAAGTTTCCTGCTGTCTTAGAGACTCTAGAAAGCTAGAGCTTGCTTCTTGCTCTAAAGCAGAGTGTGATCCATGGATGAGAACTCTGTTGTGTGTTTCCCTTCAGAAATGGAGTTAAATCCCAGGCTCTGTGTCTTCCAAAAAGCAAGACTTCGTTTCAGGTAAGGGCAGTCACTTTTTAGCTCAAACGAACTACATCGTTCAGGAAGCTCACATGATTCTCATCTTAACTGACAAGAATCAGATGTTAGACGACCATTGCTTTGTATCAGTTTCAGAAGCAGAGTTGTCCTAGATATGGTCTGTATGTGTAGGAAACTTCATTCTTTTGTTCACAGCACACTCACGTTTCCTGCTGTATTAGAGACTCTAGAAAGGAAGAGCGTGCTGCTTGCTCTAATGCAGAGTGTGATCCATGGATGAGAACTCTGTTGTGTGTTTCCCTTCAGAAATGGAGTTAAATCCCAGGCTCTCTGTCTTCCTACAAGCAAGATTTCGATTCAGGTAAGGGCAGTCACTTTTCAGCTCAAGCGAACTACATCGTTCAGGAAGCTCACAGGTTTCTCATCTTAACTGACAAGCATCGGATGTTAGATGACCAGTGCTTTGAATCAGTTTCAGAAGCAGAGTTGGACTAGATATGGTCCGTAAGTGTAAGAAACACCGTTCTTTGGTTCTCAGCACACTCACGTTTCCTGCTGTATTAGAGACTCTAGAAAGCAAGAGCATGCTTCTTGCTCTAAAGCAGAGTGTGATCCATGGACGAGAACTATGTTGTGTGTTTCCCTTCAGAAATGGAGTTAAATCCCAGGCACTGTTTCTTCCTACAAGCAAGACTTCATTTCAATTAAGTGCAGTCACTTTTCAGCTAAAAAGAACTACATTGTTCACGAAGATCACACGTTCCTCTTCTTAACTGACAAGCATTGGATGTTAGAGGACCAGTGCTTTGTATCACTTTCAGAAGCAGAGTTGGACTAGATATGATCCGTATGTGTAGGAAACACAGTTCATTTGTTCTCAGCACACTCAAGTTACCTGCTGTCTTAGATATTTTAGAAAGCTAGAACGTGCTTCTTGCTCTAAAGCAGAGTGTGATCCATGGATGAGAACTGTGTTGTGTGTTTCTCTTCAGAAATGGAGTTAAATTCAGGCACTGTGTCTTCCTACAAGCAAGACTTCGTTTCAGGTAAGGGCAGTCACTTTTCAGCTCAAACGAACTACATCGTTCAGGAAGCTCACATGTTTCTCATCTTAACTGACAAGAATCAGATGTTAGACAACCATTGCTTTGTATCAGTTTCAGAAGCAGAGTTGGACTAGATATGGTCCGTATGTTTAGGAAACTTCATTCTTTTGTTATCAGCACACTCACGTTTCATGCTGTCTTAGACACTCTAGAAAGCTAGAGCTTGCTTCTTGCTCTAAAGCAGAGTGTGATCCATGGATGAGAACTGTGTTGTGTGTTTCCCTTCAGAAATGGAGTTAAATCCCAGGCACTGTTTCTTCCTACAACAAGACTTCGTTTCAGTTAAGGGCAGTCACTTTTCAACTAAAAAGAAATGCATTGTTCACGAAGCTCACACGTTCCTCATCTTAACTGACAAGATTCAGTTGAAGGACGACCATTGCTTTGTATTAGTTTCAGAAGCAGAGTTGGACTAGATATGGTCCGTATGTGTAGGAAACACCGTTCTTTTGTCCTCAGCACACTCACATTTCATGCTGTCTTAGACACTCTAGAAAGCTAGAGCTTGCTTCTTGCTCTAAAGCAGAGTGTGATCCAAGGATGAGAACTGTGTTGTGTGTTTCCCTTCAGAAATGGAGTTAAATATCAGGCACTGTTTCTTCCTACAAGCAAGACTTCGTTTCAGTTAAGGGCAGTCACTTTTCAGCTAAAAAGAAATACATCGTTCACAAAGCTCACACATTTCTCATCTTAAGTGAGGAGCATTGGATGTTATAGGCCCTTTGCATTGTATCAATTTCAGGCAGAGTTGAACTAGATATGGTCCGTATGTATAGGAAACACTGTTCTTTTCTTCTGAGCACACTCACGTTTCCTGCTGTTATTAGAGACTGTAGAAAGCAAGAGCGTGCTGCTTGCTCTAATGCAGAGTGTGATCCATGGATGAGAACTCTGTTGTGTGTTTCCCTTCAGAAATGGAGTTAAATATCAGGCATTGTTTCTTCCTACAAGCAAGACTTCGTTTCTGTTAAGGGCAGTCACTTTTCAGCTAAAAAGAAATACATTGTGCACGAAGCTCACACGTTCCTCATCTTAAATGACAAGCATTGGATGTTAGAGGACCAGTGCTTTGTATCACTTTCAGAAGCAGAATTGTACTAGATATCATCCGTATGTGTAGGAAACACCGTTCATTTGTTCTCAGCACACTCAAGTTTCCTGCTGTCTTAGAGACTCTAGAAAGCTAGAGCTTGCTTCTTGCTCTAAAGCAGAGTGTGATCCATGGATGAGAACTCTGTTGTGTGTTTCCCTTCAGAAATGGAGTTAAATCCCAGGCTCTGTGCTTCCAAAAAGCAAGACTTCGTTTCAGGTAAGGGCAGTCACTTTTTAGCTCAAACGAACTACATCGTTCAGGAAGCTCACATGATTCTCATCTTAACTGACAAGAATCAGATGTTAGACGACCATTGCTTTGTATCAGTTTCAGAAGCAGAGTTGGACTAGATATGGTCCGTATGTGTAGGAAACTTCATTCTTTTGTTCTCAGCACACTCACGTTTCATGCTGTCTTAGACACTCTAGTAAGCTAGAGCTTGCTTCTTGCTCTAAAGCAGAGTGTGATCCATGGATGAGAACTGTGTTGTGTGTTTCCCTTCAGAAATGGAGTTAAATCCCTGGCTCTGAGTCTTCCTACAAGCAAGACTTCGATTCAGGTAAGGGCAGTTAATTTACAGCTCAAAAGAACTACATAGTTCACGAAGCTCACACGTTTCTCATCTTAACTGACAAGCATCGGATGTTAGACGACCATTGCTTTGTATCAGTTTCAGAAGCAGACTTGGACTAGATATGGTCCGTAGGTGTAGGAAACACCATTCATTTGTTCTCAGCACACACAAGATTCCTGCTGTCTTAGAGACTCTAGAAAGCTAGAGCTTGCTTCTTGCTCTAAAGCAGAGTGTGATCCATGGATGAGAACTGTGTTGTGTGTTTCCCTTCAGAAATGGAGTTAAATCCCAGGCTCTGTGTCTTCCTACAAGCAAGACTTCGTTTCAGGTAAGGGCAGTCACTTTTCAGCTAAAACGAACTACATCGTTCAGGAAGCTCACACGTTTCTCATCTTAACTGACAAGATTCAGTTGTAGGACGACCATTGCTTTGTATTAGTTTCAGAAGCAGAGTTGGACTAGATATAGTCCGTATGTGTAGGAAACACCGTTCATTTGTTCTCAGCACACACACATTTCATGCTGTCTTAGACACTCTAGAAAGCTAGAGCTTGCTTCTTGCTCTAAAGCAGAGTATGATCCATGGATGAGAACTGTGTTGTGTGTTTCCCTTCAGAAATGGAGTTAAATATCAGTCACTGTTTCTTCCTACAAGCAAGACTTCGTTTCAGTTAAGGGCAGTCACTTTTCAGCTAAAAAGAACTACATTGTTCACCAAGCTCACACGTTCCTCATCTTAACTGACAAGCATCGAATGTTAGACGACCATTGCTTTGTATCAGTTTCAGAAGCAGAGTTGGACTAGATATGGTCTGTATGTGTAGGAAACTTCATTCTTTTGTTCACAGCACACTCACGTTTCCTGCTGTATTAGAGACTCTAGAAAGGAAGAGCGTGCTGCTTGCTCTAATGCAGAGTGTGATCCATGGATGAGAACTCTGTTGTGTGTTTCCCTTCAGAAATGGAGTTAAATCCCAGGCTCTCTGTCTTCCTACAAGCAAGATTTCGATTCAGGTAAGGGCAGTCACTTTTCAGCTCAAGCGAACTACATCGTTCAGGAAGCTCACAGGTTTCTCATCTTAACTGACAAGCATCGGATGTTAGATGACCAGTGCTTTGAATCAGTTTCAGAAGCAGAGTTGGACTAGATATGGTCCGTAAGTGTAAGAAACACCGTTCTTTGGTTCTCAGCACACTCACGTTTCCTGCTGTATTAGAGACTCTAGAAAGCAAGAGCATGCTTCTTGCTCTAAAGCAGAGTGTGATCCATGGACGAGAACTATGTTGTGTGTTTCCCTTCAGAAATGGAGTTAAATCCCAGGCACTGTTTCTTCCTACAAGCAAGACTTCATTTCAATTAAGTGCAGTCACTTTTCAGCTAAAAAGAACTACATTGTTCACGAAGATCACACGTTCCTCTTCTTAACTGACAAGCATTGGATGTTAGAGGACCAGTGCTTTGTATCACTTTCAGAAGCAGAGTTGGACTAGATATGATCCGTATGTGTAGGAAACACAGTTCATTTGTTCTCAGCACACTCAAGTTACCTGCTGTCTTAGATATTTTAGAAAGCTAGAACGTGCTTCTTGCTCTAAAGCAGAGTGTGATCCATGGATGAGAACTGTGTTGTGTGTTTCTCTTCAGAAATGGAGTTAAATTCAGGCACTGTGTCTTCCTACAAGCAAGACTTCGTTTCAGGTAAGGGCAGTCACTTTTCAGCTCAAACGAACTACATCGTTCAGGAAGCTCACATGTTTCTCATCTTAACTGACAAGAATCAGATGTTAGACAACCATTGCTTTGTATCAGTTTCAGAAGCAGAGTTGGACTAGATATGGTCCGTATGTTTAGGAAACTTCATTCTTTTGTTATCAGCACACTCACGTTTCATGCTGTCTTAGACACTCTAGAAAGCTAGAGCTTGCTTCTTGCTCTAAAGCAGAGTGTGATCCATGGATGAGAACTGTGTTGTGTGTTTCCCTTCAGAAATGGAGTTAAATCCCAGGCACTGTTTCTTCCTACAACAAGACTTCGTTTCAGTTAAGGGCAGTCACTTTTCAACTAAAAAGAAATGCATTGTTCACGAAGCTCACACGTTCCTCATCTTAACTGACAAGATTCAGTTGAAGGACGACCATTGCTTTGTATTAGTTTCAGAAGCAGAGTTGGACTAGATATGGTCCGTATGTGTAGGAAACACCGTTCTTTTGTCCTCAGCACACTCACATTTCATGCTGTCTTAGACACTCTAGAAAGCTAGAGCTTGCTTCTTGCTCTAAAGCAGAGTGTGATCCAAGGATGAGAACTGTGTTGTGTGTTTCCCTTCAGAAATGGAGTTAAATATCAGGCACTGTTTCTTCCTACAAGCAAGACTTCGTTTCAGTTAAGGGCAGTCACTTTTCAGCTAAAAAGAAATACATCGTTCACAAAGCTCACACATTTCTCATCTTAAGTGAGGAGCATTGGATGTTATAGGCCCTTTGCATTGTATCAATTTCAGGCAGAGTTGAACTAGATATGGTCCGTATGTATAGGAAACACTGTTCTTTTCTTCTGAGCACACTCACGTTTCCTGCTGTTATTAGAGACTGTAGAAAGCAAGAGCGTGCTGCTTGCTCTAATGCAGAGTGTGATCCATGGATGAGAACTCTGTTGTGTGTTTCCCTTCAGAAATGGAGTTAAATATCAGGCATTGTTTCTTCCTACAAGCAAGACTTCGTTTCTGTTAAGGGCAGTCACTTTTCAGCTAAAAAGAAATACATTGTGCACGAAGCTCACACGTTCCTCATCTTAAATGACAAGCATTGGATGTTAGAGGACCAGTGCTTTGTATCACTTTCAGAAGCAGAATTGTACTAGATATCATCCGTATGTGTAGGAAACACCGTTCATTTGTTCTCAGCACACTCAAGTTTCCTGCTGTCTTAGAGACTCTAGAAAGCTAGAGCTTGCTTCTTGCTCTAAAGCAGAGTGTGATCCATGGATGAGAACTCTGTTGTGTGTTTCCCTTCAGAAATGGAGTTAAATCCCAGGCTCTGTGTCTTCCAAAAAGCAAGACTTCGTTTCAGGTAAGGGCAGTCACTTTTTAGCTCAAACGAACTACATCGTTCAGGAAGCTCACATGATTCTCATCTTAACTGACAAGAATCAGATGTTAGACGACCATTGCTTTGTATCAGTTTCAGAAGCAGAGTTGGACTAGATATGGTCCGTATGTGTAGGAAACTTCATTCTTTTGTTCTCAGCACACTCACGTTTCATGCTGTCTTAGACACTCTAGTAAGCTAGAGCTTGCTTCTTGCTCTAAAGCAGAGTGTGATCCATGGATGAGAACTGTGTTGTGTGTTTCCCTTCAGAAATGGAGTTAAATCCCTGGCTCTGAGTCTTCCTACAAGCAAGACTTCGATTCAGGTAAGGGCAGTTAATTTACAGCTCAAAAGAACTACATAGTTCACGAAGCTCACACGTTTCTCATCTTAACTGACAAGCATCGGATGTTAGACGACCATTGCTTTGTATCAGTTTCAGAAGCAGAGTTGGACTAGATATGGTCCGTAGGTGTAGGAAACACCATTCATTTGTTCTCAGCACACACAAGATTCCTGCTGTCTTAGAGACTCTAGAAAGCTAGAGCTTGCTTCTTGCTCTAAAGCAGAGTGTGATCCATGGATGAGAACTGTGTTGTGTGTTTCCCTTCAGAAATGGAGTTAAATCCCAGGCTCTGTGTCTTCCTACAAGCAAGACTTCGTTTCAGGTAAGGGCAGTCACTTTTCAGCTAAAACGAACTACATCGTTCAGGAAGCTCACACGTTTCTCATCTTAACTGACAAGATTCAGTTGTAGGACGACCATTGCTTTGTATTAGTTTCAGAAGCAGAGTTGGACTAGATATAGTCCGTATGTGTAGGAAACACCGTTCATTTGTTCTCAGCACACACACATTTCATGCTGTCTTAGACACTCTAGAAAGCTAGAGCTTGCTTCTTGCTCTAAAGCAGAGTATGATCCATGGATGAGAACTGTGTTGTGTGTTTCCCTTCAGAAATGGAGTTAAATATCAGTCACTGTTTCTTCCTACAAGCAAGACTTCGTTTCAGTTAAGGGCAGTCACTTTTCAGCTAAAAAGAACTACATTGTTCACCAAGCTCACACGTTCCTCATCTTAACTGACAAGCATCGAATGTTAGACGACCATTGCTTTGTATCAGTTTCAGAAGCAGAGTTGGACTAGATATGGTCCGTATGTTTAGGAAACTTCATTCTTTTGTTATCAGCACACTCACGTTTCATGCTGTCTTAGACACTCTAGAAAGCTAGAGCTTGCTTCTTGCTCTAAAGCAGAGTGTGATCCATGGATGAGAACTGTGTTGTGTGTTTCCCTTCAGAAATGGAGTTAAATCCCAGGCACTGTTTCTTCCTACAACAAGACTTCGTTTCAGTTAAGGGCAGTCACTTTTCAACTAAAAAGAAATGCATTGTTCACGAAGCTCACACGTTCCTCATCTTAACTGACAAGATTCAGTTGAAGGACGACCATTGCTTTGTATTAGTTTCAGAAGCAGAGTTGGACTAGATATGGTCCGTATGTGTAGGAAACACCGTTCTTTTGTCCTCAGCACACTCACATTTCATGCTGTCTTAGACACTCTAGAAAGCTAGAGCTTGCTTCTTGCTCTAAAGCAGAGTGTGATCCAAGGATGAGAACTGTGTTGTGTGTTTCCCTTCAGAAATGGAGTTAAATATCAGGCACTGTTTCTTCCTACAAGCAAGACTTCGTTTCAGTTAAGGGCAGTCACTTTTCAGCTAAAAAGAAATACATCGTTCACAAAGCTCACACGTTTCTCATCTTAACTGAGGAGCATTGGATGTTATAGGCCCTTTGCATTGTATCAATTTCAGGCAGAGTTGAACTAGATATGGTCCGTATGTATAGGAAACACTGTTCTTTTCTTCTGAGCACACTCACGTTTCCTGCTGTTATTAGAGACTGTAGAAAGCAAGAGCGTGCTGCTTGCTCTAATGCAGAGTGTGATCCATGGATGAGAACTCTGTTGTGTGTTTCCCTTCAGAAATGGAGTTAAATATCAGGCATTGTTTCTTCCTACAAACAAGACTTCGTTTCTGTTAAGGGCAGTCACTTTTCAGCTAAAAAGAAATACATTGTGCACGAAGCTCACACGTTCCTCATCTTAAATGACAAGCATTGGATGTTAGAGGACCAGTGCTTTGTATCACTTTCAGAAGCAGAATTGTACTAGATATCATCCGTATGTGTAGGAAACACCGTTCATTTGTTCTCAGCACACTCAAGTTTCCTGCTGTCTTAGAGACTCTAGAAAGATAGAGCTTGCTTCTTGCTCTAAAGCAGAGTGCGATCCATGGATGAGAACTCTGTTGTGTGTTTCCCTTCAGAAATGGAGTTAAATCCCAGGCTCTGTGTCTTCCAAAAAGCAAGACTTCGTTTCAGGTAAGGGCAGTCACTTTTTAGCTCAAACGAACTACATCGTTCTGGAAGCTCACATGATTCTCATCTTAACTGACAAGAATCAGATGTTAGACGACCATTGCTTTGTATCAGTTTCAGAAGCAGAGTTGGACTAGATATGGTCCGTATGTGTAGGAAACTTCATTCTTTTGTTCTCAGCACACTCACGTTTCATGCTGTCTTAGACACTCTAGTAAGCTAGAGCTTGCTTCTTGCTCTAAAGCAGAGTGTGATCCATGGATGAGAACTGTGTTGTGTGTTTCCCTTCAGAAATGGAGTTAAATCCCAGGCACAGTTTCTTCCTACAAGCAAGACTTCGTTTCAGGAAAGGACAGTCACTTTTCAGCTAAAAAGAACTACATTGTTCACCAAGCTCACACGTTCCTCATCTTAACTGACAAGCATCGGATGTTAGACGACCATTGCTTTGTATCAGTTTCAGAAGCAGACTTGGACTAGATATGGTCCGAAGGTGTAGGAAACACCGTTCATTTGTTCTCAGCACACTCAAGTTTCCTGCTGTATTAGAGACTCTAGAAAGCTAGTGCTTGCTTCTTGCTCTAAAGCAGAGTGTGATCCATGGATGAGAACTGTGTTGTGTGTTTCCCTTCAGAAATGGAGTTAAATCCCAGGCTCTGTGTCTTCCTACAAGCAAGACTTCGTTTCAGGTAAGGGCAGTCACTTTTCAGCCCAAACGAACTACATCGTTCAGGAAGCACACACGTTTCTCATCTTAACTGACAAGATACAGTTGTAGGACGACCATTGCTTTGTATCAGTTTCAGAAACAGAGTTGGACTAGATATGGTCCGTATGTGTAGGAAACACCGTTCTTTTGTTCTCAGCACACTCACATTTCATGCTGTCTTAGACACTCTAGAAAGCTAGAGCTTGCTTCTTGCTCTAAAGCAGAGTGTGATCCATGGATGAAAACTGTATTGTGTGTTTCACTTCAGAAATGGAGTTAAATCCCTGGCTCTGAGTCTTCCTACAAGCAAGACTTCGATTCAGGTAAGGGCAGTTAATTTACAGCTCAAAAGAACTACATAGTTCACGAAGCTCACACGTTTCTCATCTTAACTGACAAGCATCGGATGTTAGACGACCATTGCTTTGTATCAGTTTCAGAAGCAGACTTGGACTAGATATGGTCCGTAGGTGTAGGAAACACCATTCATTTGTTCTCAGCACACACAAGATTCCTGCTGTCTTAGAGACTCTAGAAAGCTAGAGCTTGCTTCTTGCTCTAAAGCAGAGTGTGATCCATGGATGAGAACTGTGTTGTGTGTTTCCCTTCAGAAATGGAGTTAAATCCCAGGCTCTGTGTCTTCCTACAAGCAAGACTTCGTTTCAGGTAAGGGCAGTCACTTTTCAGCTAAAACGAACTACATCGTTCAGGAAGCTCACACGTTTCTCATCTTAACTGACAAGATTCAGTTGTAGGACGACCATTGCTTTGTATTAGTTTCAGAAGCAGAGTTGGACTAGATATAGTACGTATGTGTAGGAAACACCGTTCGTTTGTTCTCAGCACACACACATTTCATGCTGTCTTAGACACTCTAGAAAGCTAGAGCTTGCTTCTTGCTCTAAAGCAGAGTGTGATCCATGGATGAGAACTGTGTTGTGTGTTTCCCTTCAGAAATGGAGTTAAATATCAGTCACTGTTTCTTCCTACAAGCAAGACTTCGTTTCAGTTAAGGGCAGTCAATTTTCAGCTAAAAAGAACTACATTGTTCACCAAGCACACACGTTCCTCATCTTAACTGACAAGCATCGAATGTTAGACGACCATTGCTTTGTATCAGTTTCAGAAGCAGAGTTGGACTAGATATGGTCCGTATGTTTAGGAAACTTCATTCTTTTGTTATCAGCACACTCACGTTTCATGCTGTCTTAGACACTCTAGAAAGCTAGAGCTTGCTTCTTGCTCTAAAGCAGAGTGTGATCCATGGATGAGAACTGTGTTGTGTGTTTCCCTTCAGAAATGGAGTTAAATCCCAGGCACTGTTTCTTCCTACAACAAGACTTCGTTTCAGTTAAGGGCAGTCACTTTTCAACTAAAAAGAAATGAATTGTTCACGAAGCTCACACGTTCCTCATCTTAACTGACAAGATTCAGTTGAAGGACGACCATTGCTTTGTATTAGTTTCAGAAGCAGAGTTGGACTAGATATGGTCCGTATGTGTAGGAAACACCGTTCTTTTGTCCTCAGCACACTCACATTTCATGCTGTCTTAGACACTCTAGAAAGCTAGAGCTTGCTTCTTGCTCTAAAGCAGAGTGTGATCCAAGGATGAGAACTGTGTTGTGTGTTTCCCTTCAGAAATGGAGTTAAATATCAGGCACTGTTTCTTCCTACAAGCAAGACTTCGTTTCAGTTAAGGGCAGTCACTTTTCAGCTAAAAAGAAATACATCGTTCACAAAGCTCACACGTTTCTCATCTTAACTGAGGAGCATTGGATGTTATAGGCCCTTTGCATTGTATCAATTTCCGGCAGAGTTGAACTAGATATGGTCCGTATGTATAGGAAACACTGTTCTTTTCTTCTGAGCACACTCACGTTTCCTGCTGTTATTAGAGACTGTAGAAAGCAAGAGCGTGCTGCTTGCTCTAATGCAGAGTGTGATCCATGGATGAGAACTCTGTTGTGTGTTTCCCTTCAGAAATGGAGTTAAATCCCAGGCTCTGTGTCTTCCTACAAGCAAGACTTCGTTTCAGGTAAGGGCAGTCACTTTTCAGCTAAAACGAACTACATCGTTCAGGAAGCTCACACGTTTCTCATCTTAACTGACAAGATTCAGTTGTAGGACGACCATTGCTTTGTATTAGTTTCAGAAGCAGAGTTGGACTAGATATAGTACGTATGTGTAGGAAACACCGTTCGTTTGTTCTCAGCACACACACATTTCATGCTGTCTTAGACACTCTAGAAAGCTAGAGCTTGCTTCTTGCTCTAAAGCAGAGTGTGATCCATGGATGAGAACTGTGTTGTGTGTTTCCCTTCAGAAATGGAGTTAAATATCAGTCACTGTTTCTTCCTACAAGCAAGACTTCGTTTCAGTTAAGGGCAGTCAATTTTCAGCTAAAAAGAACTACATTGTTCACCAAGCACACACGTTCCTCATCTTAACTGACAAGCATCGAATGTTAGACGACCATTGCTTTGTATCAGTTTCAGAAGCAGAGTTGGACTAGATATGGTCCGTATGTTTAGGAAACTTCATTCTTTTGTTATCAGCACACTCACGTTTCATGCTGTCTTAGACACTCTAGAAAGCTAGAGCTTGCTTCTTGCTCTAAAGCAGAGTGTGATCCATGGATGAGAACTGTGTTGTGTGTTTCCCTTCAGAAATGGAGTTAAATCCCAGGCACTGTTTCTTCCTACAACAAGACTTCGTTTCAGTTAAGGGCAGTCACTTTTCAACTAAAAAGAAATGAATTGTTCACGAAGCTCACACGTTCCTCATCTTAACTGACAAGATTCAGTTGAAGGACGACCATTGCTTTGTATTAGTTTCAGAAGCAGAGTTGGACTAGATATGGTCCGTATGTGTAGGAAACACCGTTCTTTTGTCCTCAGCACACTCACATTTCATGCTGTCTTAGACACTCTAGAAAGCTAGAGCTTGCTTCTTGCTCTAAAGCAGAGTGTGATCCAAGGATGAGAACTGTGTTGTGTGTTTCCCTTCAGAAATGGAGTTAAATATCAGGCACTGTTTCTTCCTACAAGCAAGACTTCGTTTCAGTTAAGGGCAGTCACTTTTCAGCTAAAAAGAAATACATCGTTCACAAAGCTCACACGTTTCTCATCTTAACTGAGGAGCATTGGATGTTATAGGCCCTTTGCATTGTATCAATTTCCGGCAGAGTTGAACTAGATATGGTCCGTATGTATAGGAAACACTGTTCTTTTCTTCTGAGCACACTCACGTTTCCTGCTGTTATTAGAGACTGTAGAAAGCAAGAGCGTGCTGCTTGCTCTAATGCAGAGTGTGATCCATGGATGAGAACTCTGTTGTGTGTTTCCCTTCAGAAATGGAGTTAAATATCAGGCATTGTTTCTTCCTACAAGCAAGACTTCGTTTCTGTTAAGGGCAGTCACTTTTCAGCTAAAAAGAAATACATTGTGCACGAAGCTCACACGTTCCTCATCTTAACTGACAAGCATTGGATGTTAGAGGACCAGTGCTTTGTATCACTTTCAGAAGCAGAATTGTACTAGATATCATCCGTATGTGTAGGAAACACCGTTCATTTGTTCTCAGCACACTCAAGTTTCCTGCTGTCTTAGAGACTCTAGAAAGATAGAGCTTGCTTCTTGCTCTAAAGCAGAGTGCGATCCATGGATGAGAACTCTGTTGTGTGTTTCCCTTCAGAAATGGAGTTAAATCCCAGGCTCTGTGTCTTCCAAAAAGCAAGACTTCATTTCAGGTAAGGGCAGTCACTTTTTAGCTCAAACGAACTACATCGTTCAGGAAGCTCACATGATTCTCATCTTAACTGACAAGAATCAGATGTTAGACGACCATTGCTTTGTATCAGTTTCAGAAGCAGAGTTGGACTAGATATGGTCCGTATGTGTAGGAAACTTCATTCTTTTGTTCTCAGCACACTCACGTTTCATGCTGTCTTAGACACTCTAGTAAGCTAGAGCTTGCTTCTTGCTCTAAAGCAGAGTGTGATCCATGGATGAGAACTGTGTTGTGTGTTTCCCTTCAGAAATGGAGTTAAATCCCAGGCACAGTTTCTTCCTACAAGCAAGACTTCGTTTCAGTTAAGGGCAGTCACTTTTCAGCTAAAAAGAACTACATTGTTCACCAAGCTCACACGTTCCTCATCTTAACTGACAAGCATCGGATGTTAGACGACCATTGCTTTGTATCAGTTTCAGAAGCAGACTTGGACTAGATATGGTCCGAAGGTGTAGGAAACACCGTTCATTTGTTCTCAGCACACTCAAGTTTCCTGCTGTATTAGAGACTCTAGAAAGCTAGTGCTTGCTTCTTGCTCTAAAGCAGAGTGTGATCCATGGATGAGAACTGTGTTGTGTGTTTCCCTTCAGAAATGGAGTTAAATCCCAGGCTCTGTGTCTTCCTACAAGCAAGACTTCGTTTCAGGTAAAGGCAGTCACTTTTCAGCCCAAACGAACTACATCGTTCAGGAAGCTCACACGTTTCTCATCTTAACTGACAAGATACAGTTGTAGGACGACCATTGCTTTGTATCAGTTTCAGAAACAGAGTTGGACTAGATATGGTCCGTATGTGTAGGAAACACCGTTCTTTTGTTCTCAGCACACTCACATTTCATGCTGTCTTAGACACTCTAGAAAGCTAGAGCTTGCTTCTTGCTCTAAAGCAGAGTGTGATCCATGGATGAAAACTGTATTGTGTGTTTCACTTCAGAAATGGAGTTAAATCCCTGGCTCTGAGTCTTCCTACAAGCAAGACTTCGATTCAGGTAAGGGCAGTTAATTTACAGCTCAAAAGAACTACATAGTTCACGAAGCTCACACGTTTCTCATCTTAACTGACAAGCATCGGATGTTAGACGACCATTGCTTTGTATCAGTTTCAGAAGCAGACTTGGACTAGATATGGTCCTTAGGTGTAGGAAACACCATTCATTTGTTCTCAGCACACACAAGATTCCTGCTGTCTTAGAGACTCTAGAAAGCTAGAGCTTGCTTCTTGCTCTAAAGCAGAGTGTGATCCATGGATGAGAACTGTGTTGTGTGTTTCCCTTCAGAAATGGAGTTAAATCCCAGGCTCTGTGTCTTCCTACAAGCAAGACTTCGTTTCAGGTAAGGGCAGTCACTTTTCAGCTAAAACGAACTACATCGTTCAGGAAGCTCACACGTTTCTCATCTTAACTGACAAGATTCAGTTGTAGGACGACCATTGCTTTGTATTAGTTTCAGAAGCAGAGTTGGACTAGATATAGTCCGTATGTGTAGGAAACACCGTTCGTTTGTTCTCAGCACACACACATTTCATGCTGTCTTAGACACTCTAGAAAGCTAGAGCTTGCTTCTTGCTCTAAAGCAGAGTGTGATCCATGGATGAGAACTGTGTTGTGTGTTTCCCTTCAGAAATGGAGTTAAATATCAGTCACTGTTTCTTCCTACAAGCAAGACTTCGTTTCAGTTAAGGGCAGTCACTTTTCAGCTAAAAAGAACTACATTGTTCACCAAGCTCACACGTTCCTCATCTTAACTGACAAGCATCGAATGTTAGACGACCATTGCTTTGTATCAGTTTCAGAAGCAGAGTTGGACTAGATATGGTCCGTATGTATAGGAAACACTGTTCTTTTCTTCTGAGCACACTCACGTTTCCTGCTGTTATTAGAGACTGTAGAAAGGAAGAGCGTGCTGCTTGCTCTAATGCAGAGTGTGATCCATGGATGAGAACTCTGTTGTGTGTTTCCCTTCAGAAATGGAGTTAAATCCCAGGCTCTCTGTCTTCCTACAAGCAAGATTTCGTTTCAGGTAAGGGCAGTCACTTTTCAGCTCAAGCGAACTACATCGTTCAGGAAGCTCTCAGGTTTCTCATCTTAACTGACAAGCATCGGATGTTAGATGACCAGTGCATTGAATCAGTTTCAGAAGCAGATTTGGACTAGATATGGTCCGTAGGTGTAAGAAACACCGTTCTTTGGTTCTCAGCACACTCACATTTCCTGCTGTATTAGAGACTCTAGAAAGCAAGAGCATGCTTCTTGCTCTAAAGCAGAGTGTGATCCATGGATGAGAACTGTGTTGTGTGTTTCCCTTCAGAAATGGAGTTACATCCCAGGCTCTGTGTCTTCCTACAAGCAAGATTTCGTTTCTGGTAAGGGCAGTCACTTTTCAGCTCAAACGAACTACATCGTTCAGGAAGCTATCAGGTTTCTCATCTTAACTGACAAGCTTCGGATGTTAGACGACCATTGCTTTGTATCAGTTTCAGAAGCAGAGTTGGACTAGATATGGTAGATATGTGTAGGAAACACCATTCTATTGTTCTCAGCAAACTCACGTTTCATGCTCTCTTAGAGAATCTAGAAAGCTAGAGCTTGCTTCTTGCTCTAAAGCAGAGTTTGATCAATGGATGAGAACTCTGTTGTGTGTTTCACTTCAGAAATGGAGTTAAATAACTGGCTCTGAGTCTTCCTACAAGCAAGAGTTCGTTTCAGGCAAGGGCAGTTTATTTACAGCTCAAAATAACAACATAGTTCACGAAGCTCACACGTTTCTCATCTTAACTGACAAGCATTTGAATGTTAGAGGACCAGTGCTTTGTATCAGTTTCAGAAGAAGAGTTGGACTAGATATGATCCGTATGTGTAGGAAACACCATTCATTTGTTCTCAGCACACTCAAGTTTCCTACTGTCTTAGAGACTCTAGAAAGCTAGAGCTTGCTTCTTGCTCTAAAGCAGAGTGTGATCCATGGATGAGAACTGTGTTGTGTGTTTCCCTTCAGAAATGGAGTTAAATCCCAGGCTCTGTGTCTTCCTACAAGCAAGACTTCGTTTCAGGTAAGGGCAGTCACTTTTCAGCTCAAGCGAACTACATCATTCAGGAAGCTCTCAGGTTTCTCATCTTAACTGTCAAGATTCAGTTGTAGGACGACCATTGCTTTGTGTCAGTTTCAGAAACAGATTTGGACTAGATATGGTCCGTATGTGTAGGAAACACCGTTCTTTTGTTCTCAGCACACTCACATTTCATGCTGTCTTAGACATTCTAGAAAGCTAGAGCTTGCTTCTTGCTCTAAAGCAGAGTGTGATCCATGGATGAGAACTGTGTTGTGTGTTTCCCTTCAGAAATGGAGTTAAATATCAGGCATTGTTTCTTTGTACAAGCAAGACTTCGTTTCTGTTAAGGGCAGTCACTTTTCAGCTAAAAAGAAATACATTGTTCACGAAGCTCACACGTTCCTCATCTTAACTGACAAGCATTGGATGTTAGAGGACCAGTGCTTTGTATCACTTTCAGAAGCAGAATTGGACTAGATATGATCCGTATGTGTAGGCAACACCGTTCATTTGTTCTGAGCACACTCAAGTTTCCAGCTGTCTTAGATATTTTAGAAAGCTAGAACGTGCTTCTTGCTCTAAAGCAGAGTGTGATCAATGGATGAGAACTCTGTTGTGTGTTTCCCTTCAGAAATGGAGTTAAATCCCAGCCTCTGAGTCTTCCTCCAAGGAAGACTTCGTTTCAAGTAAGGGCAGTTACTTTCAGCTCAAACGGACTACATCGTTCACAAAGCTCACACGTTTCTCATCTTAACTGAGGAGCATTGGATGTTAGAGGCCCTTTGCTTTGTATCAATTTCAGGCAGAGTTGAACTAGATATGGTCCGTATGTATAGGAAACACTGTTCTTTTCTTCTGAGCCCACTCACGTTTCCTGCTGTTATTAGAGACTCTAGAAAGGAAGAGCGTGCTGCTTGCTCTAATGCAGAGTGTGATCCATGGATGAGAACTCTGTTGTGTGTTTCCCTTCAGAAATGGAGTTAAATCCCATGCTCTCTGTCTTCCTACAAGCAAGATTTCGTTTCAGGTAAGGGCAGTCACTTTTCAGCTCAAGCGAACTACATCGTTCAGGAAGCTCTCAGGTTTCTCATCTTAACTGACAATCATCGGATGTTAGATGACCAGTGCTTTGAATCAGTTTAAGAAGCAGACTTGGACTAGATATGGTCCGTAGGTGTAGGAAACACCGTTCTTTTGTTCACAGCACACTCAAGTTTCCTGCTGTCTTAGAGATTTTAGAAAGCTAGAGCATGCTTCTTGCTCTAAAGCTGAGTGTGATGCATGGATGAGAACTGTGTTGTTTGTTTCCCTTCAGAAATGGAGTTAAATCCCAGGCACTGTGTCTTCCTACAAGCAAGACTTCGTTTCAGGTAAGGGCAGTCACTTTTCAGCTCAAACGAACTACATCGTTCATGAAGCTCACACATTTCTCATCTTAACTGACAAGCTACGGATGATAGACGACCGTTGCTTTGTATCATTTTCAGAAGCAGAGTTGGACTAGATATGGTCCGTATGTGTAGGAAACTTCATTCTTTTGTTCTCAGCACACACACGTTTCATGCTGTCTTAGACACTCTAGTAAGTTAGAGCTTGCTCCTTGCTCTAAAGCAGAGTGTGATCCATGGATGAGAACTGTGTTGTGTGTTTCGCTTCAGAAATGGAGTTAAATCCCAGGCACAGTTTCTTCCTACAAGAAAGACTTCGTTTCAGGAAAGGGCAGTCACTTTTCAGCTAAAAAGAACTACATTGTTCACCAAGCTCACACGTTCCTCATCTTAACTGACAAGCATCGGATGTTAGACGATCATTGCTTTGTATCAGTTTCAGAAGCAGACTTGGACTAGATATGGTCCGTAGGTGTAGGAAACACCGTTCATTTGTTCTCAGCACACACAAGATTCCTGCTGTCTTAGAGACTCTAGAAATCTAGAGCTTGCTTCTTGCTCTAAAGCAGAGTGTGATCCATGGATGAGAACTGTGTTGTGTGTTTCCCTTCAGAAATGGAGTTAAATCCCAGGCTCTGTGTCTTCCTACAAGCAAGACTTCGTTTCAGGTAAGGGCAGTCACTTTTCAGCTCAAATGAATTACATCGTTCAGGAATCTCACACGTTTCTCATCTTAACTGACAAGATTCAGTTGTAGGACGACCATTGCTTTGTATCAGTTTCAGATACAGAGTTGGACTAGATATGGTCCGTATGTGTAGGAAACACCGTTCTTTTGTTCTCAGCACACTCACATTTCATGCTGTCTTAGACACTCTAGAAAGCTAGAGCTTGCTTCTTGCTCTAAAGCAGAGTGTGATCCATGGATGAGAACTGTGTTGTGTGTTTCCCTTCAGAAATGGAGTTAAATATCAGGCATTGTTTCTTCCTACAAGCAAGACTTCGTTTCTGTTAAGGGCAATCACTTTTCAGCTAAAAAGAAATACATTGTTCACGAAGCTCACACGTTCCTCATCTTAACTGACAAGCATTGGATGTTAGAGGACCAGTGCTTTGTATCAATTTCAGAAGCAGAATTGGACTAGATATGATCCGTATGTGTAGGCAACACCGTTCATTTGTTCTGAGCACACTCAAGTTTCCAGGTGTCTTAGATATTTTAGAAAGCTAGAACGTGCTTCTTGCTCTAAAGCAGAGTGTGATCAATGGATGAGAACTCTGTTGTGTGTTTCCCTTCAGAAATGTAGTTATACATCAGGCACTGTTTCTTCCTACAAGCAAGACTTCGTTTCAGTTAAGGGCAGTCACTTTTCAGCTAAAAAGAAATACATTGTTCACGAAGCTCACACATTCCTCATCTTAACTGACAAGCATCGAATGTTAGACGACCATTGCTTTGTATCAGTTTCAGAAGCAGAGTTGGACTAGATATGGTCCGTATGTGTAGGAAACACCATTCTTTTGTTCTCAGCAAACTCACGTTTCATGCTGTCTTAGAGACTCTAGAAAGCTAGAGTTTGCTTCTTGCTCTAAAGCAGAGTGTGATCAATGGATGAGAACTCTGTTGTGTGTTTCACTTCAGAACTGGTGTTAAATCCCAGCCTCTGAGTCTTCCTACAAGGGAGACTTCGTTTCAAGTAAGGGCAGTTACTTTCAGCTCAAACGGACTACATCGTTCACAAAGCTCACACGTTTCTCATCTTAACTGAGGAGCATTGGATGTTAGAGGCCCTTTGCTTTGTATCAATTTCAGGCAGAGTTGAACTAGATATGGTCCGTATGTATAGGAAACACTGTTCTTTTCTTCTGAGCACACTCACGTTTCCTGCTGTTATTAGAGACTCTAGAAAGGAAGAGCGTGCTGCTTGCTCTAATGCAGAGTGTGATCCATGGATGAGAACTCTGTTGTGTGTTTCCCTTCAGAAATGGAGTTAAATCCCAGGCTCTCTGTCTTCCTACAAGCAAGATTTCGTTTCAGGTAAGGGCAGACACTTTTCAGCTCAAGCGAACTACATCGTTCAGGAAGCTCTCAGGTTTCTCATCTTAACTGACAATCATCGGATGTTAGATGACCAGTGCTTTGAATCAGTTTCAGAAGCAGAGTTGGACTAGATATGGTCCGCAAGTGTAAGAAACACCATTCTTTGGTTCTCAGCACACTCACGTTTCCTGCTGTATTAGAGACTCTAGAAAGCAAGAGCATGCTTTTTGCTCTAAAGCAGAGTGTGATCCATGGATGAGAACTGTGTTGTGTGTTTCCCTTCAGAAATGGAGTTAAATCCCAGGCTCTGTGTCTTCCTACAAGCAAGACTTCGTTTCAGGTAAGGGCAGTCACTTTTCAGCTCAAACGAACTACATCGTTCATGAAGCTCACATGTTTCTCATCTTAACTGACAAGATTCAGTTGTAGGACGACCATTGCTTTGTATCAGTTTCAGAAACAGAGTTGGACTAGATATGGTCCGTATGTGTAGGAAACACCATTCTTTTGTTCTCAGCAAACTCACGTTTCATGATGTCTTAGAGACTCTAGAAAGCTAGAGCGTGCTTCTTGCGCTAAAGCAGAGTGTGATCAATGGATGAGAACTCTGTTGTGTGTTTCACTTCAGAACTGGTGTTAAATCCCAGGCTCTGAGTCTTCCTACAAGGGAGACTTCGTTTCAAGTAAGGGCAGTTACTTTCAGCTCAAACGGACTACATCGTTCACAAAGCTCACACGTTTGTCATCTTAACTGAGGAGCATTGGATGTTAGAGGCCCTTTGCTTTGTATCAATTTCAGGCAGAGTTGAACTAGATATGGTCCGTATGTATAGGAAACACTGTTCTTTTCTTCTGAGCACACTCACGTTTTCTGCTGTTATTAGAGACTCTAGAAAGGAAGAGCATGCTGCTTGCTCTAATGCAGAGTGTGATCCATGGATGAGAACTCTGTTGTGTGTTTCCCTTCAGAAATGGAGTTAAATCCCAGGCTCTGTGTCTTCCTACAAGCAAGATTTCGTTTCAGGTAAGGGCAGTCACTTTTCAGCTCAAGCGAACTTCATCGTTCAGGAAGCTCTCAGGTTTCTCATCTTAACTGACAATCATTGGATGTTAGATGACCAGTGCTTTGAATCAGTTTCAGAAGCAGAGTTGGACTAGATATGGTCCGTAAGTGTAAGAAACACCATTCTTTGGTTCTGAGCACACTCACGTTTCCTGCTGTATTAGAGACTCTAGAAAGCAAGAGCATGCTTTTGGTCTAAAGCAGAGTGTGATCCATGGATGAGAACTGTGTTGTGTGTTTCCCTTCAGAAATGGAGTTAAATCCCAGGCTCTGTGTCTTCCTACAAGCAAGACTTCTTTTCAGGTAAGGGCAGTCACTTTTCAGCTCAAACGAACTACATCGTTCAGGAAGCTCTCAGGTTTCTCATCTTAACTGACAATCATCGGATGTTAGATGACCAGTGCTTTGAATCAGTTTCAGAAGCAGAGTTGGACTAGATATGGTCCGTAAGTGTAAGAAACACCATTCTTTGGTTCTGAGCACACTCACGTTTCCTGCTGTATTAGAGACTCTGGAAAGCAAGAGCATGCTTTTGGTCTAAAGCAGAGTGTGATCCATGGATGAGAACTGTGTTGTGTGTTTCCCTTCAGAAATGGAGTTAAATCCCAGGCTCTGTGTCTTCCTACAAGCAAGACTTCTTTTCAGGTAAGGGCAGTCACTTTTCAGCTCAAACGAACTACATCGTTCAGGAAGCTCACATGTTTCTCATCTTAACTGACAAGCATCGGATGTTAGACGACCATTGCTTTGTATCAGTTTCAGAAACAGACTTGGACTAGATATGGTCCGTATGTGTAGGAAACACCGTTCTTTTGTTCTCAGCACACTCACATTTCATGCTGTCTTAGACACTCTAGAAAGCTAGAGCTTGCTTCTTGCTCTAAAGCTGAGTGTGATGCATGGATGAGAACTGTGTTGTGTGTTTCCCTTCAGAAATGGAGTTAAATATCAGGCATTGTTTCTTCCTACAAGCAAGACTTCGTTTCTGTTAAGGGCAGTCACTTTTCAGCTAAAAAGAAATACATTGTACACGAAGCTCACACTTTCCTCATCTTAACTGACAAGCATTGGATGTTAGAGGAACAGTGCTTTGTATCACTTTCAGAAGCAGAATTGGACTAGATATGATCCGTATGTGTAGGCAACACCGTTCATTTGTTCTGAGCACACTCAAGTTTCCAGGTGTCTTAGATATTTTAGAAAGCTAGAACGTGCTTCTTGCTCTAAAGCAGAGTGCGATCAATGGATGAGAACTCTGATGTGTGTTTCCATTCAGAAATGTAGTTATATATCAGGCACTGTTTCTTCCTACAAGCAAGACTACGTTTCAGGTAAGGGCAGTCACTTTTCAGCTAAAAAGAAATACATTGTTCACGAAGCTCACACGTTCCTCATCTTAACTGACAAGCATCGAATGTTAGACGACCATTGCTTTGTATCAGTTTCAGAAGCAGACTTGGACTAGATATGGTCCGTATGTGTAGGAAACACCATTCTTTTGTTCTCAGCAAACTGACGTTTCATGCTGTCTTAGAGACTCTAGAAAGCTAGAGCTTGCTTCTTGCTCTAAAGCAGAGTGTGATCCATGGATGAGAACTGTGTGGTGTGTTTCCCTTCAGAAATGGAGTTAAATCCCAGGCTCTGTGTCTTCCTACAAGCAAGACTTCGTTTCAGGTAAGGGCAGTCACTTTTCAGCTCAAGCGAACTACATCATTCAGGAAGCTCTCAGGTTTCTCATCTTAACTGACAAGATTCAGTTGTAGGACGACCATTGCTTTGTATCAGTTTCAGAAACAGAGTTGGACTAGATATGGTCCGTATGTGTAGGAAACACCGTTCTTTTGTTCTCAGCACACTCACATTTCATGCTGTCTTAGACACTCTAGAAAGCTAGAGCTTGCTTCTTGCTCTAAAGCAGAGTGTGATCCATGGATGAGAACTGTGTTGTGTGTTTCCCTTCAGAAATGGAGTTAAATATCAGGCATTGTTTCTTTGTACAAGCAAGACTTCGTTTCTGTTAAGGGCAGTCACTTTTCAGCTAAAAAGATATACATTGTTCACGAAGCTCACACGTTCCTCATCTTAACTGATAAGCATTGGATGTTAGAGGACCAGTGCTTTGTATCACTTTCAGAAGCAGAATTGGACTAGATATGATCCGTATGTGTAGGCAACACCGTTCATTTGTTCTGAGCACACTCATGTTTCCAGCTGTCTTAGATATTTTAGAAAGCTAGAACGTGCTTCTTGCTCTAAAGCAGAGTGTGATCAATGGATGAGAACTCTGTTGTGTGTTTCCCTTCAGAAATGTAGTTATATATCAGGCACTGTTTCTTCCTACAAGCAAGACTTCGTTTCAGTTAAGGGCAGTCACTTTTCAGCTAAAAAGAAATACATTGTTCACGAAGCTCACGCGTTCCTCATCTTAACTGACAAGCATCGAATGTTAGACGACCATTGCTTTGTATCAGTTTCAGAAGCAGAGTTGGACTAGATATGGTCCGTATGTGTAGGAAACACCATTCTTTTGTTCTCAGCAAACTCACGTTTCATGCTGTCTTAGAGACTCTAGAAAGCTAGAGTTTGCTTCTTGCTCTAAAGCAGAGTGTGATCAATGGATGAGAACTCTGTTGAGTGTTTCACTTCAGAACTGGTGTTAAATCCCAGCCTCTGAGTCTTCCTACAAGGTAGACTTCGTTTCAAGTAAGGGCAGTTACTTTCAGCTCAAACGGACTACATCATTCACAAAGCTCACACGTTTCTCATCTTAACTGAGGAGCATTGGATGTTAGAGGCCCTTTGCTTTGTATCAATTTCAGGCAGAGTTGAACTAGATATGGTCCGTATGTATAGGAAACACGGTTCTTTTCTTCTGAGCACACTCACGTTTCCTGCTGTTATTAGAGACTCTAGAAAGCAAGAGCATGCTTTTTGCTCTAAAGCAGAGTGTGATCCATGGATGAGAACTGTGTTGTGTGTTTCCCTTCAGAAATGGAGTTAAATCCCAGGCTCTGTGTCTTCCTACAAGCAAGACTTCGTTTCAGGTAAGGGCAGTCACTTTTCAGCTCAAACGAACTACATCGTTCAGGAAGCTCACATGTTTCTCATCTTAACTGACAAGCATCGGATGTTAGACGACCATTGCTTTGTATCAGTTTCAGAAGCAGACTTGGACTAGATATGGTCCGTAGGTGTAGGAAACACCGTTCTTTTGTTCTCAGCACACTCAAGTTTCCTGCTGTCTTAGAGATTTTAGAAAACTAGAGCATGCTTCTTGCTCTAAAGCTGAGTGTGATGCATGGATGAGAACTGTGTTGTTTGTTTCCCTTCAGAAATGGAGTTAAATCCCAGGCACTGTGTCTTCCTACAAGCAAGACTTCGTTTCAGGTAAGGGCAGTCACTTTTCAGCTCAAACGAACTACATCGTTCATGAAGCTCACACATTTCTCATCTTAACTGACAATGTTAGACGACCATTGCTTTGTATCATTTTCAGAAGCAGACTTGGACTAGATATGGTCCGTATGTGTAGGAAACACCATTCTTTTGTTCTCAGCAAACTCACGTTTCATGCTGTCTTAGAGACTCTAGAAAGCTAGAGTTTGCTTCTTGCTCTAAAGCAGATTGTGATCAATGGATGAGAACTCTGTTGTGTGTTTCACTTCAGAACTGGTGTTAAATCCCAGCCTCTGAGTCTTTCTACAAGGGAGACTTCGTTTCAAGTAAGGGCAGTTACTTTCAGCTCAAACGGACTACATCATTCACAAAGCTCACACGTTTCTCATCTTAACTGAGGAGCATTGGATGTTAGAGGCCCTTTGCTTTGTATCAATTTCAGGCAGAGTTGAACTAGATATGGTCCGTATGTATAGGAAACACTGTTCTTTTCTTCTGAGCACACTCACGTTTCCTGCTGTTATTAGAGACTCTAGAAAGCAAGAGCATGCTTTTTGCTCTAAAGCAGAGTGTGATCCATGGATGAGAACTGTGTTGTGTGTTTCCCTTCAGAAATGGAGTTAAATCCCAGGCTCTGTGTCTTCCTACAAGCAAGACTTCGTTTCAGGTAAGGGCAGTCACTTTTCAGCTCAAACGAACTACATCGTTCAGGAAGCTCACATGTTTCTCATCTTAACTGACAAGCATCGGATGTTAGACGACCATTGCTTTGTATCAGTTTCAGAAGCAGACTTGGACTAGATATGGTCCGTAGGTGTAGGAAACACCGTTCTTTTGTTCTCAGCACACTCAAGTTTCCTGCTGTCTTAGAGATTTTAGAAAGCTAGAGCATGCTTCTTGCTCTAAAGCTGAGTGTGATGCATGGATGAGAACTGTGTTGTTTGTTTCCCTTCAGAAATGGAGTTAAATCCCAGGCACTGTGTCTTCCTACAAGCAAGACTTCGTTTCAGGTAAGGGCAGTCACTTTTCAGCTCAAACGAACTACATCGTTCATGAAGCTCACACATTTCTCATCTTAACTGACAATGTTAGACGACCATTACTTTGTATCAGTTTCAGAAGCAGACTTGGACTAGATATGGTCCGTAGGTGTAGGAAACGCTGTTCATTTGTTCTCAGCACACACAAGATTCCTGCTGTCTTAGAGACTCTAGAAAGCTAGAGCTTGCTTCTTGCTCTAAAGCAGAGTGTGATCCATGGATGAGAACTGTGTTGTGTGTTTCCCTTCAGAAATGGAGTTAAATCCCAGGCTCTGTGTCTTCCTACAAGCAAGACTTCGTTTCAGGTAAGGGCAGTCACTTTTTAGCTCAAACGAACTACATCGTTCAGGAAGCTCACACGTTTCTCATCTTAACTGACAAGAATCAGATGTTAGACGACCATTGCTTTGTATCAGTTTCAGAAGCAGAGTTGGACTAGATATGGTCCGTATGTGTAGGAAACTTCATTCTTTTGTTCTCAGCACACTCACGTTTCATGCTGTCTTAGACACTCTAGTAAGCTAGAGCTTGCTTCTTGCTCTAAAGCAGAGTGTGATCCATGGATGAGAACTGTGTTGTGTGTTTCGCTTCAGAAGTGGAGTTAAATCCCAGGCACAGTTTCTTCCTACAAGCAAGACTTCGTTTCAGGAAAGGGCAGTCACTTTTCAGCTAAAAAGTACTACATTGTTCACCAAGCTCACACGTTCCTCATCTTAACTGACAAGCATCGAATGTTAGACGACCATTGCTTTGTATCAGTTTCAGAAGCAGTGTTGGACTAGATATGGTCCGTATGTGTAGGAAACACCATTCTTTTGTTCTCAGCAAACTCACGTTTCATGCTGTCTTAGAGACTCTAGAAAGCTAGAGCTTGCTTCTTGCTCTAAAGCAGAGTGTGATCAATGGATGAGAACTCTGTTGAGTGTTTCACTTCAGAACTGGTGTTAAATCCCAGGCTCTGAGTCTTCCTACAAGGGAGACTTCGTTTCAAGTAAGGGCAGTTACTTTCAGCTCAAACGGACTACATCGTTCACAAAGCTCACACGTTTCTCATCTTAACTGAGGAGCATTGGATGTTAGAGGCCCTTTGCTTTGTATCAATTTCAGGCAGAGTTGAACTAGATATGGTCCGTATGTATAGGAAACACTGTTCTTTTCTTCTGAGCACACTCACGTTTCCTGCTGTTATTAGAGACTCTAGAAAGCAAGAGCATGCTTTTTGCTCTAAAGCAGAGTGTGATCCATGGATGAGAACTGTGTTGTGTGTTTCCCTTCAGAAATGGAGTTAAATCCCACGCTCTGTGTCTTCCTACAAGCAAGACTTCGTTTCAGGTAAGGGCAGTCACTTTTCAGCTCAAACGAACTACACCGTTCAGGAAGCTCACATGTTTCTCATCTTAACTGACAAGCATCGGATGTTAGACGACCATTGCTTTGTATCAGTTTCAGAAGCAGACTTGGACTAGATATGGTCCGTAGGTGTAGGAAACACCGTTCTTTTGTTCTCAGCACACTCAAGTTTCCTGCTGTCTTAGAGATTTTAGAAAGCTAGAGCATGCTTCTCGCTCTAAAGCTGAGTGTGATGCATGGATGAGAACTGTGTTGTTTGTTTCCCTTCAGAAATGGAGTTAAATCCCAGGCACTGTGTCTTCCTACAAGCAAGACTTCGTTTCAGGTAAGGGCAGTCACTTTTCAGCTCAAACGAACAACATCGTTCATGAAGCTCACACATTTCTCATCTTAACTGACAATGTTAGACGACCATTGCTTTGTATCAGTTTCAGAAGCAGACTTGGACTAGATATGGTCCGTATGTGTAGGAAACACCATTCTTTTGTTCTCAGCAAACTGACGTTTCATGCTGTCTTAGAGACTCTAGAAAGCTAGAGCTTGCCTCTTGCTCTAAAGCAGAGTGTGCTCAATGGATGAGAACTCTGTTGTGTGTTTCACTTCAGAACTGGTGTTAAATCCCAGCCTCTGAGTCTTCCTACAAGCAAGATTTCGTTTCAGGTAAGGGCAGTCACTTTTCAGCTCAAGCGAACTACATCGTTCAGGAAGCTCTCAGGTTTCTCATCTTAACTGACAATCATCGGATGTTAGATGACCAGTGCTTTGAATCAGTTTCAGAAGCAGAGTTGGACTAGATAAGGTCCGTAAGTGTAAGAAACACCATTCTTTGGTTCTCAGCACACTCACGTTTCCTGCTGTATTAGAGACTCTAGAAAGCAAGAGCATGCTTTTTGCTCTAAAGCAGAGTGTGATCCATGGATGAGAACTCTGTTGTGTGTTTCCCTTCAGAAATGGAGTTAAATCCCAGGCTCTGTGTCTTCCTACAAGCAAGACTTCGTTTCAGGTAAGTGCAGTCACTTTTCAGCTCAAGCGAACTACATCATTCAGGAAGCTCTCAGGTTTCTCATCTTAACTGACAATCATCGGATGTTAGATGACCAGTGCTTTGAATCAGTTTCAGAAGCAGAGTTGGACTAGATATGGTAGATATGTGTAGGAAACACCATTCTTTGGTTCTCAGCACACTCACGTTTCCTGCTGTATTAGAGACTCTAGAAAGCTAGAGCTTGCTTCTTGCTCTAAAGCAGAGTGTGATCCATGGATGAGAACTGTGTTGTGTGTTTCCCTTCAGAAATGGAGTTAAATCCCAGGCACTGTGTCTTCCTACAAGCAAGACTTCGTTTCAGGTAAGGGCAGTCACTTTTTAGCTCAAACGAACTACATCGTTCATGAAGCTCACACATTTCTCATCTTAACTGACAAGCTTGGATATTAGACGACCATTGCTTTGTATCAGTTTCAGAAGCAGACTTGCACTAGATATGGTCCGTAGGTGTAGGAAACGCCGTTCATTTGTTCTCAGCACACACAAGATTCCTGCTGTCTTAGAGACTCTAGAAATCTAGAGCTTGCTTCTTGCTCTAAAGCAGAGTGTGATCCATGGATGAGAACTGTGTGGTGTGTTTCCCTTCAGAAATGGAGTTAAATCCCAGGCTCTGTGTCTTCCTACAAGCAAGACTTCGTTTCAGGTAAGGGCAGTCACTTTTCAGCTCAAGCGAACTACATCATTCAGGAAGCTCTCAGGTTTCTCATCTTAACTGACAAGATTCAGTTGTAGGACGACCATTGCTTTGTATCAGTTTCAGAAACAGAGTTGGACTAGATATGGTCCGTATGTGTAGGAAACACCGTTCTTTTGTTCTCAGCACACTCACATTTCATGCTGTCTTAGACACTCTAGAAAGCTAGAGCTTGCTTCTTGCTCTAAAGCAGAGTGTGATCCATGGATGAGAACTGTGTTGTGTGTTTCCCTTCAGAAATGGAGTTAAATATCAGGCATTGTTTCTTTGTACAAGCAAGACTTCGTTTCTGTTAAGGGCAGTCACTTTTCAGCTAAAAAGAAATACATTGTTCACGAAGCTCACACGTTCCTCATCTTAACTGACAAGCATTGAATGTTAGAGGACCAGTGCTTTGTATCACTTTCAGAAGCAGAATTGGACTAGATATGATCCGTATGTGTAGGCAACACCGTTCATTTGTTCTGAGCACACTCATGTTTCCAGCTGTCTTAGATATTTTAGAAAGCTAGAACGTGCTTCTTGCTCTAAAGCAGAGTGTGATCAATGGATGAGAACTCTGTTGTGTGTTTCCCTTCAGAAATGTAGTTATATATCAGGCACTGTTTCTTCCTACAAGCAAGACTTCGTTTCAGTTAAGGGCAGTCACTTTTCAGCTAAAAAGAAATACATTGTTCACGAAGCTCACGCGTTCCTCATCTTAACTGACAAGCATCGAATGTTAGACGACCATTGCTTTGTATCAGTTTCAGAAGCAGAGTTGGACTAGATATGGTCCGTATGTGTAGGAAACACCATTCTTTTGTTCTCAGCAAACTCACGTTTCATGCTGTCTTAGAGACTCTAGAAAGCTAGAGTTTGCTTCTTGCTCTAAAGCAGATTGTGATCAATGGATGAGAACTCTGTTGTGTGTTTCACTTCAGAACTGGTGTTAAATCCCAGCCTCTGAGTCTTTCTACAAGGGAGACTTCGTTTCAAGTAAGGGCAGTTACTTTCAGCTCAAACGGACTACATCATTCACAAAGCTCACACGTTTCTCATCTTAACTGAGGAGCATTGGATGTTAGAGGCCCTTTGCTTTGTATCAATTTCAGGCAGAGTTGAACTAGATATGGTCCGTATGTATAGGAAACACTGTTCTTTTCTTCTGAGCACACTCACGTTTCCTGCTGTTATTAGAGACTCTAGAAAGCAAGAGCATGCTTTTTGCTCTAAAGCAGAGTGTGATCCATGGATGAGAACTGTGTTGTGTGTTTCCCTTCAGAAATGGAGTTAAATCCCAGGCTCTGTGTCTTCCTACAAGCAAGACTTCGTTTCAGGTAAGGGCAGTCACTTTTCAGCTCAAACGAACTACATCGTTCAGGAAGCTCACATGTTTCTCATCTTAACTGACAAGCATCGGATGTTAGACGACCATTGCTTTGTATCAGTTTCAGAAGCAGACTTGGACTAGATATGGTCCATAGGTGTAGGAAACACCGTCCTTTTGTTCTCAGCACACTCAAGTTTCCTGCTGTCTTAGAGATTTTAGAAAGCTAGAGCATGCTTCTTGCTCTAAAGCTGAGTGTGATGCATGGATGAGAACTGTGTTGTTTGTTTCCCTTCAGAAATGGAGTTAAATCCCAGGCACTGTGTCTTCCTACAAGCAAGACTTCGTTTCAGGTAAGGGCAGTCACTTTTCAGCTCAAACGAACTACATCGTTCATGAAGCTCACACATTTCTCATCTTAACTGACAATGTTAGACGACCATTGCTTTGTATCAGTTTCAGAAGCAGACTTGGACTAGATATGGTCCGTAGGTGTAGGAAACGCCGTTCATTTGTTCTCAGCACACACAAGATTCCTGCTGTCTTAGAGACTCTAGAAAACTAGAGCTTGCTTCTTGCTCTAAAGCAGAGTGTGATCCATGGATGAGAACTGTGTTGTGTGTTTCCCTTCAGAAATGGAGTTAAATCCCAGGCTCTGTGTCTTCCTACAAGCAAGACTTCGTTTCAGGTAAGGGCAGTCACTTTTTAGCTCAAACGAACTACATCGTTCAGGAAGCTCACACGTTTCTCATCTTAACTGACAAGAATCAGATGTTAGACGACCATTGCTTTGTATCAGTTTCAGAAGCAGAGTTGGACTAGATATGGTCCGTATGTGTAGGAAACTTCATTCTTTTGTTCTCAGCACACTCACGTTTCATGCTGTCTTAGACACTCTAGTAAGCTAGAGCTTGCTTCTTGCTCTAAAGCAGAGTGTGATCCATGGATGAGAACTGTGTTGTGTGTTTCGCTTCAGAAGTGGAGTTAAATCCCAGGCACAGTTTCTTCCTACAAGCAAGACTTCGTTTCAGGAAAGGGCAGTCACTTTTCAGCTAAAAAGTACTACATTGTTCACCAAGCTCACACGTTCCTCATCTTAACTGACAAGCATCGAATGTTAGACGACCATTGCTTTGTATCAGTTTCAGAAGCAGTGTTGGACTAGATATGGTCCGTATGTGTAGGAAACACCATTCTTTTGTTCTCAGCAAACTCACGTTTCATGCTGTCTTAGAGACTCTAGAAAGCTAGAGCTTGCTTCTTGCTCTAAAGCAGAGTGTGATCAATGGATGAGAACTCTGTTGAGTGTTTCACTTCAGAACTGGTGTTAAATCCCAGGCTCTGCGTCTTCCTACAAGGGAGACTTCGTTTCAAGTAAGGGCAGTTACTTTCAGCTCAAACGGACTACATCGTTCACAAAGCTCACACGTTTCTCATCTTAACTGAGGAGCATTGGATGTTAGAGGCCCTTTGCTTTGTATCAATTTCAGGCAGAGTTGAACTAGATATGGTCCGTATGTATAGGAAACACTGTTCTTTTCTTCTGAGCACACTCACGTTTCCTGCTGTTATTAGAGACTCTAGAAAGCAAGAGCATGCTTTTTGCTCTAAAGCAGAGTGTGATCCATGGATGAGAACTGTGTTGTGTGTTTCCCTTCAGAAATGGAGTTAAATCCCACGCTCTGTGTCTTCCTACAAGCAAGACTTCGTTTCAGGTAAGGGCAGTCACTTTTCAGCTCAAACGAACTACACCGTTCAGGAAGCTCACATGTTTCTCATCTTAACTGACAAGCATCGGATGTTAGACGACCATTGCTTTGTATCAGTTTCAGAAGCAGACTTGGACTAGATATGGTCCGTAGGTGTAGGAAACACCGTTCTTTTGTTCTCAGCACACTCAAGTTTCCTGCTGTCTTAGAGATTTTAGAAAGCTAGAGCATGCTTCTCGCTCTAAAGCTGAGTGTGATGCATGGATGAGAACTGTGTTGTTTGTTTCCCTTCAGAAATGGAGTTAAATCCCAGGCACTGTGTCTTCCTACAAGCAAGACTTCGTTTCAGGTAAGGGCAGTCACTTTTCAGCTCAAACGAACTACATCGTTCATGAAGCTCACACATTTCTCATCTTAACTGACAATGTTAGACGACCATTGCTTTGTATCAGTTTCAGAAGCAGACTTGGACTAGATATGGTCCGTATGTGTAGGAAACACCATTCTTTTGTTCTCAGCAAACTGACGTTTCATGCTGTCTTAGAGACTCTAGAAAGCTAGAGCTTGCCTCTTGCTCTAAAGCAGAGTGTGCTCAATGGATGAGAACTCTGTTGTGTGTTTCACTTCAGAACTGGTGTTAAATCCCAGCCTCTGAGTCTTCCTACAAGCAAGATTTCGTTTCAGGTAAGGGCAGTCACTTTTCAGCTCAAGCGAACTACATCGTTCAGGAAGCTCTCAGGTTTCTCATCTTAACTGACAATCATCGGATGTTAGATGACCAGTGCTTTGAATCAGTTTCAGAAGCAGAGTTGGACTAGATAAGGTCCGTAAGTGTAAGAAACACCATTCTTTGGTTCTCAGCACACTCACGTTTCCTGCTGTATTAGAGACTCTAGAAAGCAAGAGCATGCTTTTTGCTCTAAAGCAGAGTGTGATCCATGGATGAGAACTCTGTTGTGTGTTTCCCTTCAGAAATGGAGTTAAATCCCAGGCTCTGTGTCTTCCTACAAGCAAGACTTCGTTTCAGGTAAGTGCAGTCACTTTTCAGCTCAAGCGAACTACATCATTCAGGAAGCTCTCAGGTTTCTCATCTTAACTGACAATCATCGGATGTTAGATGACCAGTGCTTTGAATCAGTTTCAGAAGCAGAGTTGGACTAGATATGGTAGATATGTGTAGGAAACACCATTCTTTGGTTCTCAGCACACTCACGTTTCCTGCTGTATTAGAGACTCTAGAAAGCTAGAGCTTGCTTCTTGCTCTAAAGCAGAGTGTGATCCATGGATGAGAACTGTGTTGTGTGTTTCCCTTCAGAAATGGAGTTAAATCCCAGGCACTGTGTCTTCCTACAAGCAAGACTTCGTTTCAGGTAAGGGCAGTCACTTTTTAGCTCAAACGAACTACATCGTTCATGAAGCTCACACATTTCTCATCTTAACTGACAAGCTTGGATATTAGACGACCATTGCTTTGTATCAGTTTCAGAAGCAGACTTGCACTAGATATGGTCCGTAGGTGTAGGAAACGCCGTTCATTTGTTCTCAGCACACACAAGATTCCTGCTGTCTTAGAGACTCTAGAAATCTAGAGCTTGCTTCTTGCTCTAAAGCAGAGTGTGATCCATGGATGAGAACTGTGTGGTGTGTTTCCCTTCAGAAATGGAGTTAAATCCCAGGCTCTGTGTCTTCCTACAAGCAAGACTTCGTTTCAGGTAAGGGCAGTCACTTTTCAGCTCAAGCGAACTACATCATTCAGGAAGCTCTCAGGTTTCTCATCTTAACTGACAAGATTCAGTTGTAGGACGACCATTGCTTTGTATCAGTTTCAGAAACAGAGTTGGACTAGATATGGTCCGTATGTGTAGGAAACACCGTTCTTTTGTTCTCAGCACACTCACATTTCATGCTGTCTTAGACACTCTAGAAAGCTAGAGCTTGCTTCTTGCTCTAAAGCAGAGTGTGATCCATGGATGAGAACTGTGTTGTGTGTTTCCCTTCAGAAATGGAGTTAAATATCAGGCATTGTTTCTTTGTACAAGCAAGACTTCGTTTCTGTTAAGGGCAGTCACTTTTCAGCTAAAAAGAAATACATTGTTCACGAAGCTCACACGTTCCTCATCTTAACTGACAAGCATTGAATGTTAGAGGACCAGTGCTTTGTATCACTTTCAGAAGCAGAATTGGACTAGATATGATCCGTATGTGTAGGCAACACCGTTCATTTGTTCTGAGCACACTCATGTTTCCAGCTGTCTTAGATATTTTAGAAAGCTAGAACGTGCTTCTTGCTCTAAAGCAGAGTGTGATCAATGGATGAGAACTCTGTTGTGTGTTTCCCTTCAGAAATGTAGTTATATATCAGGCACTGTTTCTTCCTACAAGCAAGACTTCGTTTCAGTTAAGGGCAGTCACTTTTCAGCTAAAAAGAAATACATTGTTCACGAAGCTCACGCGTTCCTCATCTTAACTGACAAGCATCGAATGTTAGACGACCATTGCTTTGTATCAGTTTCAGAAGCAGAGTTGGACTAGATATGGTCCGTATGTGTAGGAAACACCATTCTTTTGTTCTCAGCAAACTCACGTTTCATGCTGTCTTAGAGACTCTAGAAAGCTAGAGTTTGCTTCTTGCTCTAAAGCAGATTGTGATCAATGGATGAGAACTCTGTTGTGTGTTTCACTTCAGAACTGGTGTTAAATCCCAGCCTCTGAGTCTTTCTACAAGGGAGACTTCGTTTCAAGTAAGGGCAGTTACTTTCAGCTCAAACGGACTACATCATTCACAAAGCTCACACGTTTCTCATCTTAACTGAGGAGCATTGGATGTTAGAGGCCCTTTGCTTTGTATCAATTTCAGGCAGAGTTGAACTAGATATGGTCCGTATGTATAGGAAACACTGTTCTTTTCTTCTGAGCACACTCACGTTTCCTGCTGTTATTAGAGACTCTAGAAAGCAAGAGCATGCTTTTTGCTCTAAAGCAGAGTGTGATCCATGGATGAGAACTGTGTTGTGTGTTTCCCTTCAGAAATGGAGTTAAATCCCAGGCTCTGTGTCTTCCTACAAGCAAGACTTCGTTTCAGGTAAGGGCAGTCACTTTTCAGCTCAAACGAACTACATCGTTCAGGAAGCTCACATGTTTCTCATCTTAACTGACAAGCATCGGATGTTAGACGACCATTGCTTTGTATCAGTTTCAGAAGCAGACTTGGACTAGATATGGTCCATAGGTGTAGGAAACACCGTCCTTTTGTTCTCAGCACACTCAAGTTTCCTGCTGTCTTAGAGATTTTAGAAAGCTAGAGCATGCTTCTTGCTCTAAAGCTGAGTGTGATGCATGGATGAGAACTGTGTTGTTTGTTTCCCTTCAGAAATGGAGTTAAATCCCAGGCACTGTGTCTTCCTACAAGCAAGACTTCGTTTCAGGTAAGGGCAGTCACTTTTCAGCTCAAACGAACTACATCGTTCATGAAGCTCACACATTTCTCATCTTAACTGACAATGTTAGACGACCATTGCTTTGTATCAGTTTCAGAAGCAGACTTGGACTAGATATGGTCCGTAGGTGTAGGAAACGCCGTTCATTTGTTCTCAGCACACACAAGATTCCTGCTGTCTTAGAGACTCTAGAAAGCTAGAGCTTGCTTCTTGCTCTAAAGCAGAGTGTGATCCATGGATGAGAACTGTGTTGTGTGTTTCCCTTCAGAAATGGAGTTAAATCCCAGGCTCTGTGTCTTCCTACAAGCAAGACTTCGTTTCAGGTAAGGGCAGTCACTTTTTAGCTCAAACGAACTACATCGTTCAGGAAGCTCACACGTTTCTCATCTTAACTGACAAGAATCAGATGTTAGACGACCATTGCTTTGTATCAGTTTCAGAAGCAGAGTTGGACTAGATATGGTCCGTATGTGTAGGAAACTTCATTCTTTTGTTCTCAGCACACTCACGTTTCATGCTGTCTTAGACACTCTAGTAAGCTAGAGCTTGCTTCTTGCTCTAAAGCAGAGTGTGATCCATGGATGAGAACTGTGTTGTGTGTTTCGCTTCAGAAGTGGAGTTAAATCCCAGGCACAGTTTCTTCCTACAAGCAAGACTTCGTTTCAGGAAAGGGCAGTCACTTTTCAGCTAAAAAGTACTACATTGTTCACCAAGCTCACACGTTCCTCATCTTAACTGACAAGCATCGAATGTTAGACGACCATTGCTTTGTATCAGTTTCAGAAGCAGTGTTGGACTAGATATGGTCCGTATGTGTAGGAAACACCATTCTTTTGTTCTCAGCAAACTCACGTTTCATGCTGTCTTAGAGACTCTAGAAAGCTAGAGCTTGCTTCTTGCTCTAAAGCAGAGTGTGATCAATGGATGAGAACTCTGTTGAGTGTTTCACTTCAGAACTGGTGTTAAATCCCAGGCTCTGCGTCTTCCTACAAGGGAGACTTCGTTTCAAGTAAGGGCAGTTACTTTCAGCTCAAACGGACTACATCGTTCACAAAGCTCACACGTTTCTCATCTTAACTGAGGAGCATTGGATGTTAGAGGCCCTTTGCTTTGTATCAATTTCAGGCAGAGTTGAACTAGATATGGTCCGTATGTATAGGAAACACTGTTCTTTTCTTCTGAGCACACTCACGTTTCCTGCTGTTATTAGAGACTCTAGAAAGCAAGAGCATGCTTTTTGCTCTAAAGCAGAGTGTGATCCATGGATGAGAACTGTGTTGTGTGTTTCCCTTCAGAAATGGAGTTAAATCCCACGCTCTGTGTCTTCCTACAAGCAAGACTTCGTTTCAGGTAAGGGCAGTCACTTTTCAGCTCAAACGAACTACACCGTTCAGGAAGCTCACATGTTTCTCATCTTAACTGACAAGCATCGGATGTTAGACGACCATTGCTTTGTATCAGTTTCAGAAGCAGACTTGGACTAGATATGGTCCGTAGGTGTAGGAAACACCGTTCTTTTGTTCTCAGCACACTCAAGTTTCCTGCTGTCTTAGAGATTTTAGAAAGCTAGAGCATGCTTCTCGCTCTAAAGCAGAGTGTGATCAATGGATGAGAACTCTGTTGAGTGTTTCACTTCAGAACTGGTGTTAAATCTCAGGCTCTGAGTCTACCTACAAGGGAGACTTCGTTTCAAATAAGGGCAGTTACTTTCAGCTCAAATGGACTACATCCTTCACAAAGCTCACACGTTTCTCATCTTAACTGAGGAGCATTGGATGTTAGAGGCCCTTTGCTTTGTATCAATTTCAGGCAGAGTTGAACTAGATATGGTCCGTATGTATAGGAAACACTGTTCTTTTCTTCTGAGCACACTCACGTTTCCTGCTGTTATTAGAGACTCTAGAAAGGAAGAGCATGCTTTTTGCTCTAAAGAAGAGTGTGATCCATGGATGAGAACTGTGTTGTGTGTTTCCCTTCAGAAATGGAGTTAAATCCCAGGCTCTGTGTCTTCCTACAAGCAAGACTTCGTTTCAGGTAAGGGCAGTCACTTTTTAGCTCAAATGAACTACATCGTTCAGGTAGCTCACATGTTTCTCATCTTAACTGACAAGCATCGGATGTTAGATGACCATTGCTTTGTATCAGTTACAGAAGCAGACTTGGACTAGATATGGTCCGTAGGTGTAGGAAACACCGTTCTTTTGTTCTCAGCACACTCAAGTTTCCTGCTGTCTTAGAGATTTTAGAAAGCTAGAGCATGCTTCTTGCTCTAAAGCTGAGTGTGATGCATGCATGAGAACGGTGTTGTTTGTTTCCCTTCAGAAATGGAGTTAAATCCCAGGCACTGTGTCTTCCTACAAGCAAGACTTCGTTTCAGGTAAGGGCAGTCACTTTTCAGCTCAAACGAACTACATCATTCATGAAGCTCACACATTTCTCATCTTAACTGACAAGTTACGGATGTTAGACGAACATTGCTTTGTATCAGTTTCAGAAGCAGAGTTGGACTAGATATGGTAGATATGTGTAGGAAACACCATTCTATTGTTCTCAGCAAACTCACGTTTCATGCTCTCTTAGAGACTCTAGAAAGCTAGAGCTTGCTTCTTTCTCTAAAGCAGAGTGTGATCAATGGATGAGAACTCTGTTGTGTGTTTCACTTCAGAAATGGAGTTAAATCCCAGGCACTGTTTCTTCCTACAAGCAAGACTTCGTTTCAGGAAAGGGCAGTCACTTTTCAGCTAAAAAGAACTACATTGTTCACCAAGCTCAAACGTTCCTCATCTTAACTGACAAGCGTCGGAAGTTAGACGACCATTGCTTTGTATCAGTTTCAGAAGCAGACTTGGACTAGATATGGTCCGTAGGTGTAGGAAACACCGTTCTTTTGTTCTCAGCACACACAAGATTCCTGCTGTCTTAGAGACTCTAGAAAGCTAGAGCTTGCTTCTTGCTCTAAAGCAGAGTGTGATCCATGGATGAGAACTGTGTTGTGTGTTTCCCTTCAGAAATGGAGTTAAATCCCAGGCTCTGTGTCTTCCTACAAGCAAGACTTCGTTTCAGGTAAGGGCAGTCACTTTTTAGCTCAAACGAACTACATCGTTCAGGAAGCTCACACGTTTCTCATCTTAACTGACAAGAATCAGATGTTAGACGACCATTGCTTTGTATCAGTTTCAGAAGCAGAGTTGGACTAGATATGGTCCGTATGTGTAGGAAACTTCATTCTTTTGTTCTCAGCACACTCACGTTTCATGCTGTCTTAGACACTCTAGTAAGCTAGAGCTTGCTTCTTGCTCTAAAGCAGAGTGTGATCCATGGATGAGAACTGTGTTGTGTGTTTCGCTTCAGAAATGGAGTTAAATCCCAGGCACAGTTTCTTCCTACAAGCAAGACTTCGTTTCAGGAAAGGGCAGTCACTTTTCAGCTAAATAGAACTACATTTTTCACGAAGCTCACACGTTCCTCATCTTAACTGACAAGCATCGAATGTTAGACGACCATTGCTTTGTATCAGTTTCAGAAGCAGAGTTGGACTAGATATGGTCCGTATGTGTAGGAAACACCATTCTTTTGTTCTCAGCAAACTCACGTTTCATGCTGTCTTAGAGACTCTAGAAAGCTAGAGCTTGCTTCTTGCTCTAAAGCAGAGTGTGATCAATGGATGAGAACTCTGTTGAGTGTTTCACTTCAGAACTGGTGTTAAATCCCAGGCTCTGAGTCTTCCTACAAGGGAGACTTCGTTTCAAGTAAGGGCAGTTACTTTCAGCTCAAACGGACTACATCGTTCACAAAGCTCACACGTTTCTCATCTTAACTGAGGAGCATTGGATGTTAGAGGCCCTTTGCTTTGTATCAATTTCAGGCAGAGTTGACCTAGATATGGTCCGTATGTATAGGAAACACTGTTCTTTTCTTCTGAGCACACTCACGTTTCCTGCTGTTATTAGAGACTCTAGAAAGCAAGAGCATGCTTTTTGCTCTAAAGCAGAGTGTGATCCATGGATGAGAACTGTGTTGTGTGTTTCCCTTCAGAAATGGAGTTAAATCCCACGCTCTGTGTCTTCCTACAAGCAAGACTTCGTTTCAGGTAAGGGCAGTCACTTTTCAGCTCAAACGAACTACATCGTTCAGGAAGCTCACATGTTTCTCATCTTAACTGACAAGCATCGGATGTTAGACGACCATTGCTTTGTATCAGTTTCAGAAGCAGACTTGGACTAGATATGGTCCGTAGGTGTAGGAAACACCGTTCTTTTGTTCTCAGCACACTCAAGTTTCCTGCTGTCTTAGAGATTTTAGAAAGCTAGAGCATGCTTCTCGCTCTAAAGCTGAGTGTGATGCATGGATGAGAACTGTGTTGTTTGTTTCCCTTCAGAAATGGAGTTAAATCCCAGGCACTGTGTCTTCCTACAAGCAAGACTTCGTTTCAGGTAAGGGCAGTCACTTTTCAGCTCAAACGAACTACATCGTTCATGAAGCTCACACATTTCTCATCTTAACTGACAATGTTAGACGACCATTGCTTTGTATCAGTTTCAGAAGCAGACTTGGACTAGATATGGTCCGTAGGTGTAGGAAACGCCGTTCATTTGTTCTCAGCACACACAAGATTCCTGCTGTCTTAGAGACTCTAGAAAGCTAGAGCTTGCTTCTTGCTCTAAAGCAGAGTGTGATCCATGGATGAGAACTGTGTTGTGTGTTTCCCTTCAGAAATGGAGTTAAATCCCAGGCTCTGTGTCTTCCTACAAGCAAGACTTCGTTTCAGGTAAGGGCAGTCACTTTTTAGCTCAAACGAACTACATCGTTCAGGAAGCTCACACGTTTCTCATCTTAACTGACAAGAATCAGATGTTAGACGACCATTGCTTTGTATCAGTTTCAGAAGCAGAGTTGGACTAGATATGGTCCGTATGTGTAGGAAACTTCATTCTTTTGTTCTCAGCACACTCACGTTTCATGCTGTCTTAGACACTCTAGTAAGCTAGAGCTTGCTTCTTGCTCTAAAGCAGAGTGTGATCCATGGATGAGAACTGTGTTGTGTGTTTCGCTTCAGAAGTGGAGTTAAATCCCAGGCACAGTTTCTTCCTACAAGCAAGACTTCGTTTCAGGAAAGGGCAGTCACTTTTCAGCTAAAAAGAACTACATTGTTCACCAAGCTCACACGTTCCTCATCTTAACTGACAAGCATCGAATGTTAGACGACCATTGCTTTGTATCAGTTTCAGAAGCAGTGTTGGACTAGATATGGTCCGTATGTGTAGGAAACACCATTCTTTTGTTCTCAGCAAACTCACGTTTCATGCTGTCTTAGAGACTCTAGAAAGCTAGAGCTTGCTTCTTGCTCTAAAGCAGAGTGTGATCAATGGATGAGAACTCTGTTGAGTGTTTCACTTCAGAACTGGTGTTAAATCTCAGGCTCTGAGTCTTCCTACAAGGGAGACTTCGTTTCAAATAAGGGCAGTTACTTTCAGCTCAAATGGACTACATCCTTCACAAAGCTCACACGTTTCTCATCTTAACTGAGGAGCATTGGATGTTAGAGGCCCTTTGCTTTGTATCAATTTCAGGCAGAGTTGAACTAGATATGGTCCGTATGTATAGGAAACACTGTTCTTTTCTTCTGAGCACACTCACGTTTCCTGCTGTTATTAGAGACTCTAGAAAGGAAGAGCATGCTTTTTGCTCTAAAGAAGAGTGTGATCCATGGATGAGAACTGTGTTGTGTGTTTCCCTTCAGAAATGGAGTTAAATCCCAGGCTCTGTGTCTTCCTACAAGCAAGACTTCGTTTCAGGTAAGGGCAGTCACTTTTTAGCTCAAACGAACTACATCGTTCAGGAAGCTCACATGTTTCTCATCTTAACTGACAAGCATCGGATGTTAGATGACCATTGCTTTGTATCAGTTACAGAAGCAGACTTGGACTAGATATGGTCCGTAGGTGTAGGAAACACCGTTCTTTTGTTCTCAGCACACTCAAGTTTCCTGCTGTCTTAGAGATTTTAGAAAGCTAGAGCATGCTTCTTGCTCTAAAGCTGAGTGTGATGCATGCATGAGAACTGTGTTGTTTGTTTCCCTTCAGAAATGGAGTTAAATCCCAGGCACTGTGTCTTCCTACAAGCAAGACTTCATTTCAGGTAAGGGCAGTCACTTTTCAGCTCAAACGAACTACATCATTCATGAAGCTCACACATTTCTCATCTTAACTGACAAGCTACGGATGTTAGACGAACATTGCTTTGTATCAGTTTCAGAAGCAGAGTTGGACTAGATATGGTAGATATGTGTAGGAAACACCATTCTATTGTTCTCAGCAAACTCACGTTTCATGCTCTCTTAGAGACTCTAGAAAGCTAGAGCTTGCTTCTTTCTCTAAAGCAGAGTGTGATCAATGGATGAGAACTCTGTTGTGTGTTTCACTTCAGAAATGGAGTTAAATCCCAGGCACTGTTTCTTCCTACAAGCAAGACTTCGTTTCAGGAAAGGGCAGTCACTTTTCAGCTAAAAAGAACTACATTGTTCACCAAGCTCACACGTTCCTCATCTTAACTGACAAGCATCGGAAGTTAGACAACCATTGCTTTGTATCAGTTTCAGAAGCAGACTTGGACTAGATATGGTCCGTAGGTGTAGGAAACACCGTTCTTTTGTTCTCAGCACACACAAGATTCCTGCTGTCTTAGAGACTCTAGAAAGCTAGAGCTTGCTTCTTGCTCTAAAGCAGAGTGTGATCCATGGATGAGAACTGTGTTGTGTGTTTCCCTTCAGAAATGGAGTTAAATCCCAGGCTCTGTGTCTTCCTACAAGCAAGATTTCGTTTCAGGTAAGGGCAGTCACTTTTCAGCTCAAGCGAACTACATCGTTCAGGAAGCTCTCAGGTTTCTCATCTTAACTGACAATCATCGGATGTTAGATGACCAGTGATTTGAATCAGTTTCAGAAGCAGAGTTGGACTAGATATGGTCCGTAAGTGTAAGAAACACCATTCTTTGGTTCTCAGCACACTCACGTTTCCTGCTGTATTAGAGACTCTAGAAAGCAAGAGCATGCTTTTTGCTCTAAAGCAGAGTGTGATCCATGGATGAGATCTGTGTTGTGTGTTTCCCTTCAGAAATGGAGTTAAATCCCAGGCTCTGTGTCTTCCTACAAGCAAGACTTCGTTTCAGGTAAGGGCAGTCACTTTTCAGCTCAAACGAACTACATCGTTCAGGAAGCTCACATGTTTCTCATCTTAACTGACAAGCATCGGATGTTAGACAACCATTGCTTTGTATCAGTTTCAGAAGCAGACTTGGACTAGATATGGTCCGTAGGTGTAGGAAACACCGTTCTTTTGTTCTCAGCACACTCAAGTTTCCTGCTGTCTTAGAGATTTTAGAAAGCTAGAGCATGCTTCTTGCTCTAAAGCTGAGTGTGATGCATGGATGAGAACTGTGTTGTTTGTTTCCCTTCAGAAATGGAGTTAAATCCCAGGCACTGTGTCTTCCTACAAGCAAGACTTCGTTTCAGGTAAGGGTAGTCACTTTTCAGCTCAAACGAACTACATCGTTCATGAAGCTCACACATTTCTCATCTTAACTGACAAGCTTCGGATGTTAGACGACCATTGTTTGTATCAGTTTCAGAAGCAGACTTGGACTAGATATGGTCCGTAGGTGTAGGAAACGCCGTTCATTTGTTCTCAGCACACACAAGATTCCTGCTGTCTTAGAGACTCTAGAAAGCTAGAGCTTGCTTCTTGCTCTAAAGCAGAGTGTGATCCATGGATGAGAACTGTGTTGTGTGTTTCGCTTCAGAAATGGAGTTAAATCCCAGGCACAGTTTCTTCCTACAAGCAAGACTTCGTTTCAGGAAAGGGCAGTCACTTTTCAGCTAAATAGAACTACATTTTTCACGAAGCTCACACGTTCCTCATCTTAACTGACAAGCATCGAATGTTAGACCAGCATTGCTTTGTATCAGTTTCAGAAGCAGAGTTGGACTAGATATGGTCCGTATGTGTAGGAAACACCATTCTTTTGTTCTCAGCAAACTCATGTTTCATGATGTCTTAGAGACTCTAGAAAGCTAGAGAGTGCTTCTTGCTCTAAAGCAGAGTGTGATCAATGGATGAGAACTCTGTTGTGTGTTTCACTTCAGAACTGGTGTTAAATCCCAGGCTCTGAGTCTTCCTACAAGGGAGACTTCGTTTCAAGTAAGGGCAGTTACTTTCAATTCAAACGGACTACATCGTTCACAAAGCTCACACGTTTCTCATCTTAACTGAGGAGCATTGGATGTTAGAGGCCCTTTGCTTTGTATCAATTTCAGGCAGAGTTGAACTAGATATGGTCCGTATGTATAGGAAACACTGTTCTTTTCTTCTGAGCACACTCACGTTTTCTGCTGTTATTAGAGACTCTAGAAAGGAAGAGCGTGCTGCTTGCTCTGATGCAGAGTGTGATCCATGGATGAGAACTCTGTTGTGTGTTTCCCTTCAGAAATGGAGTTAAATCCCAGGCTCTCTGTCTTCCTACAAGGAAGATTTCGTTTCAGGTAAGGGCAGTCACTTTTCAGCTCAAGCAAACTACATCGTTGAGGAAGCTCTCAGGTTTCTCATCTTAAGTGACAATCATTGGATGTTAGATGACCAGTGCTTTGAATCAGTTTCAGAAGCAGAGTTGGACTAGATATGGTCCGTAAGTGTAAGAAACACCGTTCTTTGGTTCTCAGCACACTCACGTTTCCTGCTGTATTAGAGACTCTAGAAAGCAAGAGCATGCTTCTTGCTCTAAAGCAGAGTGTGATCCATGGATGAGAACTGTGTTGTGTGTTTCCCTTCAGAAATGGAGTTAAATCCCAGGCTCTGTGTCTTCCTACAAGCAAGACTTCGTTTCAGGAAAGGGTAGTCACTTTTCAGCTCAAACAAACTACATACTTCAGGAAGCTCACATGTTTCTCATCTTAACTGACAAGCATCGGATGTTAGACGACCATTGCTTTGTATCAGTTTCAGAAGCAGACATGGACTAGATATGGTCCGTAGGTGTAGGAAACACCGTTCATTTGTTCTCAGCACACTCAAGTTTCCTGCTGTCTTATAGATTTTAGAAAGCTAGAGCATGCTTCTTGCTCTAAAGCTGAGTGTGATGCATGGATGAGAACTGTGTTGTTTGTTTCCCTTCAGAAATGGAGTTAAATCCCAGGCACTGTGTCTTCCTACAAGCAAGACTTCGTTTCAGGTAAGGGCAGTCACTTTTCAGCTCTAACGAACTACATCGTTCATGAAGCTCACACATTTCTCATCTTAACTGACAAGCTTCGGATGTTAGACGACCATTGCTTTGTATCAGTTTCAGAAGCAGAGTTGGACTAGATATGGTAGATATGTGTAGGAAACACCATTCTATTGTTCTCAGCAAACTCACGTTTCATGCTCTCTTGAAGATTCTAGAAAGCTAGAGCTTGTGTCTTGCTCTAAAGCAGAGTGTGATCCATGGATGAGAACTGTGTTGTGTGTTTCCCTTCAGAAATGGAGTTAAATCCCAGGCTCTGTGTCTTCCTACAGGCAAGACTTCGTTTCAGGTAATGGCAGTCACTTTTCAGCTCAAAGGAACTACATCGTTCAGGAAGCTCACAAAATTCTCATCTTAACTGATAAGCATCGGATGTTAGACGATCATTGCTTTGTATCAGTTTCAGAAGCAGACTTGGACTAGATATGATCCTATGTGTAGGCAACACCGTTCATTTGTTCTCAGCACACTCAAGTTTCCTGCTGTCTTAGATATTTTAGAATGCTAGAACGTGCTTCTTGCTCTAAAGCAGAGTGTGATCAATGGATGAGAACTCTGTTGTGTGTTTCACTTCAGAACTGGTGTTAAATCCCAGCCTCTGAGTCTTCCTACAAGGGAGACTTCGTTTCAAGTAAGGGCAGTTACTTTCAGCTCAAACGGACTACATCGTTCACAAAGCTCACAAGTTTCTCATCTTAACTGAGGAGCATTGGATGTTAGAGGCCCTTTGCTTTGTATCAATTTCAGGCAGAGTTGAACTAGATATGGTCCGTATGTATAGGAAACACTGTTCTTTTCTTCTGAGCACACTCACGTTTCCTGCTGTTATTAGAGACTCTAGAAAGGAAGAGCGTGCTGCTTGCTCTAATGCAGAGTGTGATCCATGGATGAGAACTCTGTTGTGTGTTTCCCTTCAGAAATGGAGTTAAATCCCAGGCTCTGTGTCTTCCTACAAGCAAGACTTCTTTTCAGGTAAGGGCAGTCACTTTTCAGCTCAAACGAACTACATCGTTCAGGGAGCTCACATGTTTCTCATCTTAACTGACAAGCATCGGATGTTAAACGACCATTGCTTTGTATCAGTTTCAGAAGCAGACTTGGACTAGATATGGTCTGTAGGTGTAGGAAACACCGTTCTTTTGTTCTCAGCACACTCAAGTTTCCTGCTGTCTTAGAGATTTTAGAAAGCTAGAGCATGATTCTTGCTCTAAAGCTGAATGTGATGCATGGATGAGAACTGTGTTGTTTGTTTCCCTTCAGAAATGGAGTTAAATCACAGGCACTGTGTCTTCCTACAAGCAAGACTTCGTTTCAGGAAAGGGCAGTCACTTTTCAGCTCAAACGAACTACATCGTTCATGAAGCTCACACATTTCTCATCTTAACTGACAAGCTTCGGATGTTAGACGACCATTGCTTTGTATCAGTTTCAGAAGCAGAGTTGGACTAGATATGGTAGATATGTGTAGGAAACACCATTCTATTGTTCTCAGCAAACTCACGTTTCATGCTCTCTTAGAGACTCTAGAAAGCTAGAGCTTGCTTCTTGCTCTAAAGCAGAGTGTGATCAATGGATGAGAACTCTGTTGTGTGTTTCACTTCAGAAATGGAGTTAAATCCCAGGCACTGTTTCTTCCTACAAGCAAGACTTCGTTTCAGGTAAGGGCAGTCACTTTTTAGCTCAAACGAACTACATCGTTCAGGAAGCTCACACGTTTCTCATCTTAACTGACAAGAATCAGATGTTAGACGACCATTGCTTTGTATCAGTTTCAGAAGCAGAGTTGGACTAGATATGGTCCGTATGTGTAGGAAACTTCATTCTTTTGTTTTCAGCACACTCACGTTTCATGCTGTCTTAGACACTCTAGTAAGCTAGAGCTTGCTTCTTGCTCTAAAGCAGAGTGTGATCCATGGATGAGAACTGTGTTGTGTGTTTCGCTTCAGAAATGGAGTTAAATCCCAGGCACAGTTTCTTCCTACAAGCAAGACTTCGTTTCAGGAAAGGGCAGTCACTTTTCAGCTAAAAAGAACTACATTTTTCACCAAGCTCACACGTTCCTCATCTTAACTGACAAGCATCGGATGTTAGACGATCATTGCTTTGTATCAGTTTCAGAAGCAGACTTGGACTAGATATGGTCCGTAGGTGTAGGCAACACCGTTCATTTGTTCTCAGCACACTCACGTTTCCTGCTGTCTTAGAGAGTCTAGAAAGCTAGAGCTTGCTTCTTGCTCTAAAGTAGAGTTTGATCCATTGATGAGAACTGTGTTGTGTGTTTCCCTTCAGAAATGGAGTTAAATCCCAGGCTCTGTGTCTTCCTACAAGCAAGACTTCATTTCAGGTAAGGGCAGTCACTTTTCAGCTCAAACGAACTACATCGTTCAGGAAGCTCACACGTTTCTCATCTTAACTGACAAGCATCGAAAGTTAGACGACCATTGCTTTGTATCAGTTTCAGAAGCAGAGTTGGACTAGATATGGTCCGTATGTGTAGGAAACACCATTCTTTTGTTCTCAGCAAACTCACGTTTCATGATGTCTTAGAGACTCTAGAAAGCTAGAGCGTGCTTCTTGCGCTAAAGCAGAGTGTGATCAATGGATGAGAACTCTGTTGTGTGTTTCACCTCAGAACTGGTGTTAAATCCCAGGCTCTGAGTCTTCCTACAAGGGAGACTTCGTTTCAAGTAAGGGCAGTTACTTTCAGCTCAAACGGACTACATCGTTCACAAAGCTCACACGTTTGTCATCTTAACTGAGGAGCATTGGATGTTAGAGGCCCTTTGCTTTGTATCAATTTCAGGCAGAGTTGAACTAGATATGGTCCGCATGTATAGGAAACACTGTTCTTTTCTTCTGAGCACACTCACGTTTTCTGCTGTTATTAGAGACTCTAGAAAGGAAGAGCATGCTGCTTGCTCTAATGCAGAGTGTGATCCATGGATGAGAACTCTGTTGTGTGTTTCCCTTCAGAAATGGAGTTAAATCCCAGGCTCTGTGTCTTCCTACAAGCAAGATTTCGTTTCAGGTAAGGGCAGTCACTTTCCAGCTCAAGCGAACTACATCGTTCAGGAAGCTCTCAGGTTTCTCATCTTAACTGACAATCATTGGATGTTAGATGACCAGTGCTTTGAATCAGTTTCAGAAGCAGAGTTGGACTAGATATGGTCCGTAAGTGTAAGAAACACCATTCTTTGGTTCTGAGCACACTCACGTTTCCTGCTGTATTAGAGACTCTAGAAAGCAAGAGCATGCTTTTGGTCTAAAGCAGAGTGTGATCCATGGATGAGAACTGTGTTGTGTGTTTCCCTTCAGAAATGGAGTTAAATCCCAGGCTCTGTGTCTTCCTACAAGCAAGACTTCTTTTCAGGTAAGGGCAGTCACTTTTCAGCTCAAACGAACTACATCGTTCAGGAAGCTCTCAGGTTTCTCATCTTAACTGACAATCATCGGATGTTAGATGACCAGTGCTTTGAATCAGTTTCAGAAGCAGAGTTGGACTAGATATGGTCCGTAAGTGTAAGAAACACCATTCTTTGGTTCTGAGCAAACTCACGTTTCCTGCTGTATTAGAGACTCTGGAAAGCAAGAGCATGCTTTTGGTCTAAAGCAGAGTGTGATCCATGGATGAGAACTGTGTTGTGTGTTTCCCTTCAGAAATGGAGTTAAATCCCAGGCTCTGTGTCTTCCTACAAGCAAGACTTCTTTTCAGGTAAGGGCAGTCACTTTTCAGCTCAAACGAACTACATCGTTCAGGAAGCTCACATGTTTCTCATCTTAACTGACAAGCATCGGATGTTAGACGACCATTGCTTTGTATCAGTTTCAGAAACAGACTTGGACTAGATATGGTCCGTATGTGTAGGAAACACCGTTCTTTTGTTCTCAGCACACTCACATTTCATGCTGTCTTAGACACTCTAGAAAGCTAGAGCTTGCTTCTTGCTCTAAAGCAGAGTGTGATCCATGGATGAGAACTGTGTTGTGTGTTTCCCTTCAGAAATGGAGTTAAATCCCAGGCTCTGTGTCTTCCTACAAGCAAGACTTCGTTTCAGGTAAGGGCAGTCACTTTTTAGCTCAAACGAACTACATCGTTCAGGAAGCTCACACGTTTCTCATCTTAACTGACAAGAATCAGATGTTAGACGACCATTGCTTTGTATCAGTTTCAGAAGCAGAGTTGGACTAGATATGGTCCGTATGTGTAGGAAACTTCATTCTTTTGTTCTCAGCACACTCACGTTTCATGCTGTCTTAGACACTCTAGTAAGCTAGAGCTTGCTTCTTGCTCTAAAGCAGAGTGTGATCCATGGATGAGAACTGTGTTGTGTGTTTCGCTTCAGAAGTGGAGTTAAATCCCAGGCACAGTTTCTTCCTACAAGCAAGACTTCGTTTCAGGAAAGGGCAGTCACTTTTCAGCTAAAAAGAACTACATTGTTCACCAAGCTCACACGTTCCTCATCTTAACTGACAAGCATCGAATGTTAGACGACCATTGCTTTGTATCAGTTTCAGAAGCAGTGTTGGACTAGATATGGTCCGTATGTGTAGGAAACACCATTCTTTTGTTCTCAGCAAACTCACGTTTCATGCTGTCTTAGAGACTCTAGAAAGCTAGAGCTTGCTTCTTGCTCTAAAGCAGAGTGTGATCAATGGATGAGAACTCTGTTGAGTGTTTCACTTCAGAACTGGTGTTAAATCTCAGGCTTTGAGTCTTCCTACAAGGGAGACTTCGTTTCAAATAAGGGCAGTTACTTTCAGCTCAAATGGACTACATCCTTCACAAAGCTCACACGTTTCTCATCTTAACTGAGGAGCATTGGATGTTAGAGGCCCTTTGCTTTGTATCAATTTCAGGCAGAGTTGAACTAGATATGGTCCGTATGTATAGGAAACACTGTTCTTTTCTTCTGAGCACACTCACGTTTCCTGCTGTTATTAGAGACTCTAGAAAGGAAGAGCATGCTTTTTGCTCTAAAGAAGAGTGTGATCCATGGATGAGAACTGTGTTGTGTGTTTCCCTTCAGAAATGGAGTTAAATCCCAGGCTCTGTGTCTTCCTACAAGCAAGACTTCGTTTCAGGTAAGGGCAGTCACTTTTTAGCTCAAACGAACTACATCGTTCAGGAAGCTCACATGTTTCTCATCTTAACTGACAAGCATCGGATGTTAGATGACCATTGCTTTGTATCAGTTACAGAAGCAGACTTGGACTAGATATGGTCCGTAGGTGTAGGAAACACCGTTCTTTTGTTCTCAGCACACTCAAGTTTCCTGCTGTCTTAGAGATTTTAGAAAGCTAGAGCATGCTTCTTGCTCTAAAGCTGAGTGTGATGCATGCATGAGAACTGTGTTGTTTGTTTCCCTTCAGAAATGGAGTTAAATCCCAGGCACTGTGTCTTCCTACAAGCAAGACTTCATTTCAGGTAAGGGCAGTCACTTTTCAGCTCAAACGAACTACATCATTCATGAAGCTCACACATTTCTCATCTTAACTGACAAGCTACGGATGTTAGACGAACATTGCTTTGTATCAGTTTCAGAAGCAGAGTTGGACTAGATATGGTAGATATGTGTAGGAAACACCATTCTATTGTTCTCAGCAAACTCACGTTTCATGCTCTCTTAGAGACTCTAGAAAGCTAGAGCTTGCTTCTTTCTCTAAAGCAGAGTGTGATCAATGGATGAGAACTCTGTTGTGTGTTTCACTTCAGAAATGGAGTTAAATCCCAGGCACTGTTTCTTCCTACAAGCAAGACTTCGTTTCAGGAAAGGGCAGTCACTTTTCAGCTAAAAAGAACTACATTGTTCACCAAGCTCACACGTTCCTCATCTTAACTGACAAGCATCGGAAGTTAGACAACCATTGCTTTGTATCAGTTTCAGAAGCAGACTTGGACTAGATATGGTCCGTAGGTGTAGGAAACACCGTTCTTTTGTTCTCAGCACACACAAGATTCCTGCTGTCTTAGAGACTCTAGAAAGCTAGAGCTTGCTTCTTGCTCTAAAGCAGAGTGTGATCCATGGATGAGAACTGTGTTGTGTGTTTCCCTTCAGAAATGGAGTTAAATCCCAGGCTCTGTGTCTTCCTACAAGCAAGATTTCGTTTCAGGTAAGGGCAGTCACTTTTCAGCTCAAGCGAACTACATCGTTCAGGAAGCTCTCAGGTTTCTCATCTTAACTGACAATCATCGGATGTTAGATGACCAGTGATTTGAATCAGTTTCAGAAGCAGAGTTGGACTAGATATGGTCCGTAAGTGTAAGAAACACCATTCTTTGGTTCTCAGCACACTCACGTTTCCTGCTGTATTAGAGACTCTAGAAAGCAAGAGCATGCTTTTTGCTCTAAAGCAGAGTGTGATCCATGGATGAGATCTGTGTTGTGTGTTTCCCTTCAGAAATGGAGTTAAATCCCAGGCTCTGTGTCTTCCTACAAGCAAGACTTCGTTTCAGGTAAGGGCAGTCACTTTTCAGCTCAAACGAACTACATCGTTCAGGAAGCTCACATGTTTCTCATCTTAACTGACAAGCATCGGATGTTAGACAACCATTGCTTTGTATCAGTTTCAGAAGCAGACTTGGACTAGATATGGTCCGTAGGTGTAGGAAACACCGTTCTTTTGTTCTCAGCACACTCAAGTTTCCTGCTGTCTTAGAGATTTTAGAAAGCTAGAGCATGCTTCTTGCTCTAAAGCTGAGTGTGATGCATGGATGAGAACTGTGTTGTTTGTTTCCCTTCAGAAATGGAGTTAAATCCCAGGCACTGTGTCTTCCTACAAGCAAGACTTCGTTTCAGGTAAGGGTAGTCACTTTTCAGCTCAAACGAACTACATCGTTCATGAAGCTCACACATTTCTCATCTTAACTGACAAGCTTCGGATGTTAGACGACCATTGTTTGTATCAGTTTCAGAAGCAGACTTGGACTAGATATGGTCCGTAGGTGTAGGAAATGCCGTTCATTTGTTCTCAGCACACACAAGATTCCTGCTGTCTTAGAGACTCTAGAAAGCTAGAGCTTGCTTCTTGCTTTAAAGCAGAGTGTGATCCATGGATGAGAACTGTGTTGTGTGTTTCGCTTCAGAAATGGAGTTAAATCCCAGGCACAGTTTCTTCCTACAAGCAAGACTTCGTTTCAGGAAAGGGCAGTCACTTTTCAGCTAAATAGAACTACATTTTTCAAGAAGCTCACACGTTCCTCATCTTAACTGACAAGCATCGAATGTTAGACGACCATTGCTTTGTATCAGTTTCAGAAGCAGACTTGGACTAGATATGGTCCGTATGTGTAGGAAACACCATTCTTTTGTTCTCAGCAAACTCACGTTTCATGCTGTCTTAGAGACTCTAGAAAGCTAGAGCTTGCTTCTTGCTCTAAAGCAGAGTGTGATCAATGGATGAGAACTCTGTTGAGTGTTTCACTTCAGAACTGGTGTTAAATCCCAGGCTCTGAGTCTTCCTACAAGGGAGACTTCGTTTCAAGTAAGGGCAGTTACTTTCAGCTCAAACGGACTACATCGTTCACAAAGCTCACACGTTTCTCATCTTAACTGAGGAGCATTGGATGTTAGAGGCCCTTTGCTTTGTATCAATTTCAGGCAGAGTTGAACTAGATATGGTCCGTATGTATAGGAAACACTGTTCTTTTCTTCTGAGCACACTCACGTTTCCTGCTGTTATTAGAGACTCTAGAAAGGAAGAGCATGCTGCTTGCTCTAATGCAGAGTGTGATCCATGGATGAGAACTCTGTTGTGTGTTTCACTTCAGAAATGGGGTTAAATCCCAGGCTCTGTGTCTTCCTACAAGCAAGATTTCGTTTCAGGTAAGGGCAGTCACTTTTCAGCTCAAGCGAACTACATCGTTCAGGAAGCTCTCAGGTTTCTCATCTTAACTGACAATCATCAGATGTTAGATGACCAGTGATTTGAATCAGTTTCAGAAGCAGAGTTGGACTAGATATGGTCCGTAAGTGTAAGAAACACCATTCTTTGATTCTCAGCACACTCAAGTTTCCTGCTGTCTTAGAGAGTCTAGAAAGCTAGAGCTTGCTTCTTGCTCTAAAGTAGAGTTTGATCCATGGATGAGAACTGTGTTGTGTGTTTCCCTTCAGAAATGGAGTTAAATCCCAGGCTCTGTGTCTTCCTACAAGCAAGACTTCATTTCAGGTAAGGGCAGTCACTTTTCAGCTAAAACGAACTACATCATTCAGGAAGCTCACACGTTTCTCATCTTAACTGACAAGCATCGAATGTTAGACCAGCATTGCTTTGTATCAGTTTCAGAAGCAGAGTTGGACTAGATATGGTCCGTATGTGTAGGAAACACCATTCTTTTGTTCTCAGCAAACTCATGTTTCATGATGTCTTAGAGACTCTAGAAAGCTAGAGAGTGCTTCTTGCTCTAAAGCAGAGTGTGATCAATGGATGAGAACTCTGTTGTGTGTTTCACTTCAGAACTGGTGTTAAATCCCAGGCTCTGAGTCTTCCTACAAGGGAGACTTCGTTTCAAGTAAGGGCAGTTACTTTCAATTCAAACGGACTACATCGTTCACAAAGCTCACACGTTTCTCATCTTAACTGAGGAGCATTGGATGTTAGAGGCCCTTTGCTTTGTATCAATTTCAGGCAGAGTTGAACTAGATATGGTCCGTATGTATAGGAAACACTGTTCTTTTCTTCTGAGCACACTCACGTTTTCTGCTGTTATTAGAGACTCTAGAAAGGAAGAGCGTGCTGCTTGCTCTAATGCAGAGTGTGATCCATGGATGAGAACTCTGTTGTGTGTTTCCCTTCAGAAATGGAGTTAAATCCCAGGCTCTCTGTCTTCCTACAAGGAAGATTTCGTTTCAGGTAAGGGCAGTCACTTTTCAGCTCAAGCAAACTACATCGTTGAGGAAGCTCTCAGGTTTCTCATCTTAAGTGACAATCATTGGATGTTAGATGACTAGTGCTTTGAATCAGTTTCAGAAGCAGAGTTGGACTAGATATGGTCCGTAAGTGTAAGAAACACCGTTCTTTGGTTCTCAGCACACTCACGTTTCCTGCTGTATTAGAGACTCTAGAAAGCAAGAGCATGCTTCTTGCTCTAAAGCAGAGTGTGATCCATGGATGAGAACTGTGTTGTGTGTTTCCCTTCAGAAATGGAGTTAAATCCCAGGCTCTGTGTCTTCCTACAAGCAAGACTTCGTTTCAGGAAAGGGTAGTCACTTTTCAGCTCAAACAAACTACATACTTCAGGAAGCTCACATGTTTCTCATCTTAACTGACAAGCATCGGATGTTAGACGACCATTGCTTTGTATCAGTTTCAGAAGCAGACATGGACTAGATATGGTCCGTAGGTGTAGGAAACACCGTTCATTTGTTCTCAGCACACTCAAGTTTCCTGCTGTCTTATAGATTTTAGAAAGCTAGAGCATGCTTCTTGCTCTAAAGCTGAGTGTGATGCATGGATGAGAACTGTGTTGTTTGTTTCCCTTCAGAAATGGAGTTAAATCCCAGGCACTGTGTCTTCCTACAAGCAAGACTTCGTTTCAGGTAAGGGCAGTCACTTTTCAGCTCTAACGAACTACATCGTTCATGAAGCTCACACATTTCTCATCTTAACTGACAAGCTTCGGATGTTAGACGACCATTGCTTTGTATCAGTTTCAGAAGCAGAGTTGGACTAGATATGGTAGATATGTGTAGGAAACACCATTCTATTGTTCTCAGCAAACTCACGTTTCATGCTCTCTTGAAGATTCTAGAAAGCTAGAGCTTGTGTCTTGCTCTAAAGCAGAGTGTGATCCATGGATGAGAACTGTGTTGTGTGTTTCCCTTCAGAAATGGAGTTAAATCCCAGGCTCTGTGTCTTCCTTCAGGCAAGACTTCGTTTCAGGTAATGGCAGTCACTTTTCAGCTCAAAGGAACTACATCGTTCAGGAAGCTCACAAAATTCTCATCTTAACTGATAAGCATCGGATGTTAGACGATCATTGCTTTGTATCAGTTTCAGAAGCAGACTTGGACTAGATATGATCCTATGTGTAGGCAACACCGTTCATTTGTTCTCAGCACACTCAAGTTTCCTGCTGTCTTAGATATTTTAGAATGCTAGAACGTGCTTCTTGCTCTAAAGCAGAGTGTGATCAATGGATGAGAACTCTGTTGTGTGTTTCACTTCAGAACTGGTGTTAAATCCCAGCCTCTGAGTCTTCCTACAAGGGAGACTTCGTTTCAAGTAAGGGCAGTTACTTTCAGCTCAAACGGACTACATCGTTCACAAAGCTCACAAGTTTCTCATCTTAACTGAGGAGCATTGGATGTTAGAGGCCCTTTGCTTTGTATCAATTTCAGGCAGAGTTGAACTAGATATGGTCCGTATGTATAGGAAACACTGTTCTTTTCTTCTGAGCACACTCACGTTTCCTGCTGTTATTAGAGACTCTAGAAAGGAAGAGCGTGCTGCTTGCTCTAATGCAGAGTGTGATCCATGGATGAGAACTCTGTTGTGTGTTTCCCTTCAGAAATGGAGTTAAATCCCAGGCTCTGTGTCTTCCTACAAGCAAGACTTCTTTTCAGGTAAGGGCAGTCACTTTTCAGCTCAAACGAACTACATCGTTCAGGGAGCTCACATGTTTCTCATCTTAACTGACAAGCATCGGATGTTAAACGACCATTGCTTTGTATCAGTTTCAGAAGCAGACTTGGACTAGATATGGTCCGTAGGTGTAGGAAACACCGTTCTTTTGTACTCAGCACACTCAAGTTTCCTGCTGTCTTAGAGATTTTAGAAAGCTAGAGCATGATTCTTGCTCTAAAGCTGAATGTGATGCAAGGATGAGAACTGTGTTGTTTGTTTCCCTTCAGAAATGGAGTTAAATCACAGGCACTGTGTCTTCCTACAAGCAAGACTTCGTTTCAGGAAAGGGCAGTCACTTTTCAGCTCAAACGAACTACATCGTTCATGAAGCTCACACATTTCTCATCTTAACTGACAAGCTTCGGATGTTAGACGACCATTGCTTTGTATCAGTTTCAGAAGCAGAGTTGGACTAGATATGGTAGATATGTGTAGGAAACACCATTCTATTGTTCTCAGCAAACTCACGTTTCATGCTCTCTTAGAGACTCTAGAAAGCTAGAGCTTGCTTCTTGCTCTAAAGCAGAGTGTGATCAATGGATGAGAACTCTGTTGTGTGTTTCACTTCAGAAATGGAGTTAAATCCCAGGCACTGTTTCTTCCTACAAGCAAGACTTCGTTTCAGGTAAGGGCAGTCACTTTTTAGCTCAAACGAACTACATCGTTCAGGAAGCTCACACGTTTCTCATCTTAACTGACAAGAATCAGATGTTAGACGACCATTGCTTTGTATCAGTTTCAGAAGCAGAGTTGGACTAGATATGGTCCGTATGTGTAGGAAACTTCATTCTTTTGTTTTCAGCACACTCACGTTTCATGCTGTCTTAGACACTCTAGTAAGCTAGAGCTTGCTTCTTGCTCTAAAGCAGAGTGTGATCCATGGATGAGAACTGTGTTGTGTGTTTCGCTTCAGAAATGGAGTTAAATCCCAGGCACAGTTTCTTCCTACAAGCAAGACTTCGTTTCAGGAAAGGGCAGTCACTTTTCAGCTAAAAAGAACTACATTTTTCACCAAGCTCACACGTTCCTCATCTTAACTGACAAGCATCGGATGTTAGACGATCATTGCTTTGTATCAGTTTCAGAAGCAGACTTGGACTAGATATGGTCCGTAGGTGTAGGCAACACCGTTCATTTGTTCTCAGCACACTCACGTTTCCTGCTGTCTTAGAGAGTCTAGAAAGCTAGAGCTTGCTTCTTGCTCTAAAGTAGAGTTTGATCCATTGATGAGAACTGTGTTGTGTGTTTCCCTTCAGAAATGGAGTTAAATCCCAGGCTCTGTGTCTTCCTACAAGCAAGACTTCATTTCAGGTAAGGGCAGTCACTTTTCAGCTCAAACGAACTACATCGTTCAGGAAGCTCACACGTTTCTCATCTTAACTGACAAGCATCGAAAGTTAGACGACCATTGCTTTGTATCAGTTTCAGAAGCAGAGTTGGACTAGATATGGTCCGCATGTGTAGGAAACACCATTCTTTTGTTCTCAGCAAACTCACGTTTCATGATGTCTTAGAGACTCTAGAAAGCTAGAGCGTGCTTCTTGCGCTAAAGCAGAGTGTGATCAATGGATGAGAACTCTGTTGTGTGTTTCACTTCAGAACTGGTGTTAAATCCCAGGCTCTGAGTCTTCCTACAAGGGAGACTTCGTTTCAAGTAAGGGCAGTTACTTTCAGCTCAAACGGACTACATCGTTCACAAAGCTCACACGTTTGTCATCTTAACTGAGGAGCATTGGATGTTAGAGGCACTTTGCTTTGTATCATTTTCAGGCAGAGTTGAACTAGATATGGTCCGCATGTATAGGAAACACTGTTCTTTTCTTCTGAGCACACTCACGTTTTCTGCTGTTATTAGAGACTCTAGAAAGGAAGAGCATGCTGCTTGCTCTAATGCAGAGTGTGATCCATGGATGAGAACTCTGTTGTGTGTTTCCCTTCAGAAATGGAGTTAAATCCCAGGCTCTGTGTCTTCCTACAAGCAAGATTTCGTTTCAGGTAAGGGCAGTCACTTTTCAGCTCAAGCGAACTACATCGTTCAGGAAGCTCTCAGGTTTCTCATCTTAACTGACAATCATTGGATGTTAGATGACCAGTGCTTTGAATCAGTTTCAGAAGCAGAGTTGGACTAGATATGGTCCGTAAGTGTAAGAAACACCATTCTTTGGTTCTGAGCACACTCACGTTTCCTGCTGTATTAGAGACTCTAGAAAGCAAGAGCATGCTTTTGGTCTAAAGCAGAGTGTGATCCATGGATGAGAACTGTGTTGTGTGTTTCCCTTCAGAAATGGAGTTAAATCCCAGGCTCTGTGTCTTCCTACAAGCAAGACTTCTTTTCAGGTAAGGGCAGTCACTTTTCAGCTCAAACGAACTACATCGTTCAGGAAGCTCTCAGGTTTCTCATCTTAACTGACAATCATCGGATGTTAGATGACCAGTGCTTTGAATCAGTTTCAGAAGCAGAGTTGGACTAGATATGGTCCGTAAGTGTAAGAAACACCATTCTTTGGTTCTGAGCACACTCACGTTTCCTGCTGTATTAGAGACTCTGGAAAGCAAGAGCATGCTTTTGGTCTAAAGCAGAGTGTGATCCATGGATGAGAACTGTGTTGTGTGTTTCCCTTCAGAAATGGAGTTAAATCCCAGGCTCTGTGTCTTCCTACAAGCAAGACTTCTTTTCAGGTAAGGGCAGTCACTTTTCAGCTCAAACGAACTACATCGTTCAGGAAGCTCACATGTTTCTCATCTTAACTGACAAGCATCGGATGTTAGACGACCATTGCTTTGTATCAGTTTCAGAAACAGACTTGGACTAGATATGGTCCATATGTGTAGGAAACACCGTTCTTTTGTTCTCAGCACACTCACATTTCATGCTGTCTTAGACACTCTAGAAAGCTAGAGCTTGCTTCTTGCTCTAAAGCAGAGTGTGATCCATGGATGAGAACTGTGTTGTGTGTTTCCCTTCAGAAATGGAGTTAAATATCAGGCATTGTTTCTTCCTACAAGCAAGACTTCGTTTCTGTTAAGGGCAGTCACTTTTCAGCTAAAAAGAAATACATTGTACACGAAGCTCACACTTTCCTCATCTTAACTGACAAGCATTGGATGTTAGAGGAACAGTGCTTTGTATCACTTTCAGAAGCAGAATTGGACTAGATATGATCCGTATGTGTAGGCAACACCGTTCATTTGTTCTGAGCACACTCAAGTTTCCAGGTGTCTTAGATATTTTAGAAAGCTAGAACGTGCTTCTTGCTCTAAAGCAGAGTGCGATCAATGGATGAGAACTCTGTTGTGTGTTTCCATTCAGAAATGTAGTTATATATCAGGCACTGTTTCTTCCTACAAGCAAGACTACGTTTCAGTTAAGGGCAGTCACTTTTCAGCTAAAAAGAAATACATTGTTCACGAAGCTCACACGTTCCTCATCTTAACTGACAAGCATCGAATGTTAGACGACCATTGCTTTGTATCAGTTTCAGAAGCAGACTTGGACTAGATATGGTCCGTATGTGTAGGAAACACCATTCTTTTGTTCTCAGCAAACTGACGTTTCATGCTGTCTTAGAGACTCTAGAAAGCTAGAGCTTGCTTCTTGCTCTAAAGCAGAGTGTGCTCAATGGATGAGAACTCTGTTGTGTGTTTCACTTCAGAACTGGTGTTAAATCCCAGCCTCTGAGTCTTCCTACAAGCAAGATTTCGTTTCAGGTAAGGGCAGTCACTTTTCAGCTCAAGCGAACTACATCGTTCAGGAAGCTCTCAGGTTTCTCATCTTAACTGACAATCATCGGATGTTAGATGACCAGTGCTTTGAATCAGTTTCAGAAGCAGAGTTGGACTAGATAAGGTCCGTAAGTGTAAGAAACACCATTCTTTGGTTCTCAGCACACTCACGTTTCCTGCTGTATTAGAGACTCTAGAAAGCAAGAGCATGCTTTTTGCTCTAAAGCAGAGTGTGATCCATGGATGAGAACTCTGTTGTGTGTTTCCCTTCAGAAATGGAGTTAAATCCCAGGCTCTGTGTCTTCCTACAAGCAAGACTTCGTTTCAGGTAAGGGCAGTCACTTTTTAGCTCAAACGAACTACATCGTTCATGAAGCTCACACATTTCTCATCTTAACTGACAAGCTTGGATGTTAGACGACCATTGCTTTGTATCAGTTTCAGAAGCAGACTTGCACTAGATATGGTCCGTAGGTGTAGGAAACGCCGTTCATTTGTTCTCAGCACACACAAGATTCCTGCTGTCTTAGAGACTCTAGAAATCTAGAGCTTGCTTCTTGCTCTAAAGCAGAGTGTGATCCATGGATGAGAACTGTGTGGTGTGTTTCCCTTCAGAAATGGAGTTAAATCCCAGGCTCTGTGTCTTCCTACAAGCAAGACTTCGTTTCAGGTAAGGGCAGTCACTTTTCAGCTCAAGCGAACTACATCATTCAGGAAGCTCTCAGGTTTCTCATCTTAACTGACAAGATTCAGTTGTAGGACGACCATTGCTTTGTATCAGTTTCAGAAACAGAGTTGGACTAGATATGGTCCGTATGTGTAGGAAACACCGTTCTTTTGTTCTCAGCACACTCACATTTCATGCTGTCTTAGACACTCTAGAAAGCTAGAGCTTGCTTCTTGCTCTAAAGCAGAGTGTGATCCATGGATGAGAACTGTGTTGTGTGTTTCCCTTCAGAAATGGAGTTAAATATCAGGCATTGTTTCTTTGTACAAGCAAGACTTCGTTTCTGTTAAGGGCAGTCACTTTTCAGCTAAAAAGAAATACATTGTTCACGAAGCTCACACGTTCCTCATCTTAACTGACAAGCATTGGATGTTAGAGGACCAGTGCTTTGTATCACTTTCAGAAGCAGAATTGGACTAGATATGATCCGTATGTGTAGGCAACACCGTTCATTTGTTCTGAGCACACTCATGTTTCCAGCTGTCTTAGATATTTTAGAAAGCTAGAACGTGCTTCTTGCTCTAAAGCAGAGTGTGATCAATGGATGAGAACTCTGTTGTGTGTTTCCCTTCAGAAATGTAGTTATATATCAGGCACTGTTTCTTCCTACAAGCAAGACTTCGTTTCAGTTAAGGGCAGTCACTTTTCAGCTAAAAAGAAATACATTGTTCACGAAGCTCACGCGTTCCTCATCTTAACTGACAAGCATCGAATGTTAGACGACCATTGCTTTGTATCAGTTTCAGAAGCAGAGTTGGACTAGATATGGTCCGTATGTGTAGGAAACACCATTCTTTTGTTCTCAGCAATCTCACGTTTCATGCTGTCTTAGAGACTCTAGAAAGCTAGAGTTTGCTTCTTGCTCTAAAGCAGAGTGTGATCAATGGATGAGAACTCTGTTGTTTGTTTCACTTCAGAACTGGTGTTAAATCCCAGCCTCTGAGTCTTCCTACAAGGTAGACTTCGTTTCAAGTAAGGGCAGTTACTTTCAGCTCAAACGGACTACATCATTCACAAAGCTCACACGTTTCTCATCTTAACTGAGGAGCATTGGATGTTAGAGGCCCTTTGCTTTGTATCAATTTCAGGCAGAGTTGAACTAGATATGGTCTGTATGTATAGGAAACACGGTTCTTTTCTTCTGAGCACACTCACGTTTCCTGCTGTTATTAGAGACTCTAGAAAGCAAGAGCATGCTTTTTGCTCTAAAGCAGAGTGTGATCCATGGATGAGAACTGTGTTGTGTGTTTCCCTTCAGAAATGGAGTTAAATCCCAGGCTCTGTGTCTTCCTACAAGCAAGACTTCGTTTCAGGTAAGGGCAGTCACTTTTCAGCTCAAACGAACTACATTGTTCAGGAAGCTCACATGTTTCTCATCTTAACTGACAAGCATTGGATGTTAGACGACCATTGCTTTGTATCAGTTTCAGAAGCAGACTTGGACTAGATATGGTCCGTAGGTGTAGGAAACACCGTTCTTTTGTTCTCAGCACACTCAAGTTTCCTGCTGTCTTAGAGATTTTAGAAAGCTAGAGCATGCTTCTTGCTCTAAAGCTGAGTGTGATGCATGGATGAGAACTGTGTTGTTTGTTTCCCTTCAGAAATGGAGTTAAATCCCAGGCACTGTGTCTTCCTACAAGCAAGACTTCGTTTCAGGTAAGGGCAGTCACTTTTCAGCTCAAACGAACTACATCGTTCATGAAGCTCACACATTTCTCATCTTAACTGACAATGTTAGACGACCATTGCTTTGTATCAGTTTCAGAAGCAGACTTGGACTAGATATGGTCCGTAGGTGTAGGAAACGCCGTTCATTTGTTCTCAGCACACACAAGATTCCTGCTGTCTTAGAGACTCTAGAAAGCTAGAGCTTGCTTCTTGCTCTAAAGCAGAGTGTGATCCATGGATGAGAACTGTGTTGTGTGTTTCCCTTCAGAAATGTAGTTAAATCCCAGGCTCTGTGTCTTCCTACAAGCAAGACTTCGTTTCAGGTAAGGGCAGTCACTTTTTAGCTCAAACGAACTACATCGTTCAGGAAGCTCACACGTTTCTCATCTTAACTGACAAGAATCAGATGTTAGACGACCATTGCTTTGTATCAGTTTCAGAAGCAGAGTTGGACTAGATATGGTCCGTATGTGTAGGAAACTTCATTCTTTTGTTCTCAGCACACTCACGTTTCATGCTGTCTTAGACACTCTAGTAAGCTAGAGCTTGCTTCTTGCTCTAAAGCAGAGTGTGATCCATGGATGAGAACTGTGTTGTGTGTTTCGCTTCAGAAGTGGAGTTAAATCCCAGGCACAGTTTCTTCCTACAAGCAAGACTTCGTTTCAGGAAAGGGCAGTCACTTTTCAGCTAAAAAGTACTACATTGTTCACCAAGCTCACACGTTCCTCATCTTAACTGACAAGCATCGAATGTTAGACGACCATTGCTTTGTATCAGTTTCAGAAGCAGTGTTGGACTAGATATGGTCCGTATGTGTAGGAAACACCATTCTTTTGTTCTCAGCAAACTCACGTTTCATGCTGTCTTAGAGACTCTAGAAAGCTAGAGCTTGCTTCTTGCTCTAAAGCAGAGTGTGATCAATGGATGAGAACTCTGTTGAGTGTTTCACTTCAGAACTGGTGTTAAATCTCAGGCTCTGAGTCTACCTACAAGGGAGACTTCGTTTCAAATAAGGGCAGTTACTTTCAGCTCAAATGGACTACATCCTTCACAAAGCTCACACGTTTCTCATCTTAACTGAGGAGCATTGGATGTTAGAGGCCCTTTGCTTTGTATCAATTTCAGGCAGAGTTGAACTAGATATGGTCCGTATGTATAGGAAACACTGTTCTTTTCTTCTGAGCACACTCACGTTTCTGCTGTTATTAGAGACTCTAGAAAGGAAGAGCATGCTTTTTGCTCTAAAGAAGAGTGTGATCCATGGATGAGAACTGTGTTGTGTGTTTCCCTTCAGAAATGGAGTTAAATCCCAGGCTCTGTGTCTTCCTACAAGCAAGACTTCGTTTCAGGTAAGGGCAGTCACTTTTTAGCTCAAATGAACTACATCGTTCAGGTAGCTCACATGTTTCTCATCTTAACTGACAAGCATCGGATGTTAGATGACCATTGCTTTGTATCAGTTACAGAAGCAGACTTGGACTAGATATGGTCCGTAGGTGTAGGAAACACCGTTCTTTTGTTCTCAGCACACTCAAGTTTCCTGCTGTCTTAGAGATTTTAGAAAGCTAGAGCATGCTTCTTGCTCTAAAGCTGAGTGTGATGCATGCATGAGAACTGTGTTGTTTGTTTCCCTTCAGAAAAGGAGTTAAATCCCAGGCACTGTGTCTTCCTACAAGCAAGACTTCGTTTCAGGTAAGGGCAGTCACTTTTAAGCTCAAACGAACTACATCATTCATGAAGCTCACACATTTCTCATCTTAACTGACAAGCTACGGATGTTAGACGAACATTGCTTTGTATCAGTTTCAGAAGCAGAGTTGGACTAGATATGGTAGATATGTGTAGGAAACACCATTCTATTGTTCTCAGCAAACTCACGTTTCATGCTCTCTTAGAGACTCTAGAAAGCTAGAGCTTGCTTCTTTCTCTAAAGCAGAGTGTGATCAATGGATGAGAACTCTGTTGTGTGTTTCACTTCAGAAATGGAGTTAAATCCCAGGCACTGTTTCTTCCTACAAGCAAGACTTCGTTTCAGGAAAGGGCAGTAACTTTTCAGCTAAAAAGAACTACATTGTTCACCAAGCTCAAACGTTCCTCATCTTAACTGACAAGCGTCGGAAGTTAGACGACCATTGCTTTGTATCAGTTTCAGAAGCAGACTTGGACTAGATATGGTCCGTAGGTGTAGGAAACACCGTTCTTTTGTTCTCAGCACACACAAGATTCCTGCTGTCTTAGAGACTCTAGAAAGCTAGAGCTTGCTTCTTGCTCTAAAGCAGAGTGTGATCCATGGATGAGAACTGTGTTGTGTGTTTCCCTTCAGAAATGGAGTTAAATCCCAGGCTCTGTGTCTTCCTACAAGCAAGACTTCGTTTCAGGTAAGGGCAGTCACTTTTTAGCTCAAACGAACTACATCGTTCAGGAAGCTCACACGTTTCTCATCTTAACTGACAAGAATCAGATGTTAGACGACCATTGCTTTGTATCAGTTTCAGAAGCAGAGTTGGACTAGATATGGTCCGTATGTGTAGGAAACTTCATTCTTTTGTTCTCAGCACACTCACGTTTCATGCTGTCTTAGACACTCTAGTAAGCTAGAGCTTGCTTCTTGCTCTAAAGCAGAGTGTGATCCATGGATGAGAACTGTGTTGTGTGTTTCGCTTCAGAAATGGAGTTAAATCCCAGGCACAGTTTCTTCCTACAAGCAAGACTTCGTTTCAGGAAAGGGCAGTCACTTTTCAGCTAAATAGAACTACATTTTTCACGAAGCTCACACGTTCCTCATCTTAACTGACAAGCATCGAATGTTAGACGACCATTGCTTTGTATCAGTTTCAGAAGCAGAGTTGGACTAGATATGGTCCGTATGTGTAGGAAACACCATTCTTTTGTTCTCAGCAAACTCACGTTTCATGCTGTCTTAGAGACTCTAGAAAGCTAGAGCTTGCTTCTTGCTCTAAAGCAGAGTGTGATCAATGGATGAGAACTCTGTTGAGTGTTTCACTTCAGAACTGGTGTTAAATCCCAGGCTCTGAGTCTTCCTACAAGGGAGACTTCGTTTCAAGTAAGGGCAGTTACTTTCAGCTCAAACGGACTACATCGTTCACAAAGCTCACACGTTTCTCATCTTAACTGAGGAGCATTGGATGTTAGAGGCCCTTTGCTTTGTATCAATTTCAGGCAGAGTTGAACTTGATATGGTCCGTATGTATAGGAAACACTGTTCTTTTCTTCTGAGCACACTCACGTTTCCTGCTGTTATTAGAGACTCTAGAAAGCAAGAGCATGCTTTTTGCTCTAAAGCAGAGTGTGATCCATGGATGAGAACTGTGTTGTGTGTTTCCCTTCAGAAATGGAGTTAAATCCCACGCTCTGTGTCTTCCTACAAGCAAGACTTCGTTTCAGGTAAGGGCAGTCACTTTTCAGCTCAAACGAACTACATCGTTCAGGAAGCTCACATGTTTCTCATCTTAACTGACAAGCATCGGATGTTAGACGACCATTGCTTTGTATCAGTTTCAGAAGCAGACTTGGACTAGATATGGTCCGTAGGTGTAGGAAACACCGTTCTTTTGTTCTCAGCACACTCAAGTTTCCTGCTGTCTTAGAGATTTTAGAAAGCTAGAGCATGCTTCTCGCTCTAAAGCTGAGTGTGATGCATGGATGAGAACTGTGTTGTTTGTTTCCCTTCAGAAATGGAGTTAAATCCCAGGCACTGTGTCTTCCTACAAGCAAGACTTCGTTTCAGGTAAGGGCAGTCACTTTTCAGCTCAAACGAACTACATCGTTCATGAAGCTCACACATTTCTCATCTTAACTGACAATGTTAGACGACCATTGCTTTGTATCAGTTTCAGAAGCAGACTTGGACTAGATATGGTCCGTATGTGTAGGAAACACCATTCTTTTGTTCTCAGCAAACTCACGTTTCATGCTGTCTTAGAGACTCTAGAAAGCTAGAGTTTGCTTCTTGCTCTAAAGCAGAGTGTGATCAATGGATGAGAACTCTGTTGTGTGTTTCACTTCAGAACTGGTGTTAAATCCCAGCCTCTGAGTCTTTCTACAAGGGAGACTTCGTTTCAAGTAAGGGCAGTTACTTTCAGCTCAAACGGGCTACATCATTCACAAAGCTCACACGTTTCTCATCTTAACTGAGGAGCATTGGATGTTAGAGGCCCTTTGCTTTGTATCAATTTCAGGCAGAGTTGAACTAGATATGGTCCGTATGTATAGGAAACACTGTTCTTTTCTTCTGAGCACACTCACGTTTCCTGCTGTTATTAGAGACTCTAGAAAGCAAGAGCATGCTTTTTGCTCTAAAGCAGAGTGTGATCCATGGATGAGAACTGTGTTGTGTGTTTCCCTTCAGAAATGGAGTTAAATCCCAGGCTCTGTGTCTTCCTACAAGCAAGACTTCGTTTCAGGTAAGGGCAGTCACTTTTCAGCTAAATAGAACTACATTTTTCATGAAGCTCACACGTTCCTCATCTTAACTGACAAGCATCGAATGTTAGACGACCATTGCTTTGTATCAGTTTCAGAAGCAGAGTTGGACTAGATATGGTCCGTATGTGTAGGAAACACCATTCTTTTGTTCTCAGCAAACTCACGTTTCATGCTGTCTTAGAGACTCTAGAAAGCTAGAGCTTGCTTCTTGCTCTAAAGCAGAGTGTGATCAATGGATGAGAACTCTGTTGAGTGTTTCACTTCAGAACTGGTGTTAAATCCCAGGCTCTGAGTCTTCCTACAAGGGAGACTTCGTTTCAAGTAAGGGCAGTTACTTTCAGCTCAAACGGACTACATCGTTCACAAAGCTCACACGTTTCTCATCTTAACTGAGGAGCATTGGATGTTAGAGGCCCTTTGCTTTGTATCAATTTCAGGCAGAGTTGAACTAGATATGGTCCGTATGTATAGGAAACACTGTTCTTTTCTTCTGAGCACACTCACGTTTCCTGCTGTTATTAGAGACTCTAGAAAGCAAGAGCATGCTTTTTGCTCTAAAGCAGAGTGTGATCCATGGATGAGAACTGTGTTGTGTGTTTCCCTTCAGAAATGGAGTTAAATCCCACGCTCTGTGTCTTCCTACAAGCAAGACTTCGTTTCAGGTAAGGGCAGTCACTTTTCAGCTCAAACGAACTACATCGTTCAGGAAGCTCACATGTTTCTCATCTTAACTGACAAGCATCGGATGTTAGACGACCATTGCTTTGTATCAGTTTCAGAAGCAGACTTGGACTAGATATGGTCCGTAGGTGTAGGAAACACCGTTCTTTTGTTCTCAGCACACTCAAGTTTCCTGCTGTCTTAGAGATTTTAGAAAGCTAGAGCATGCTTCTCGCTCTAAAGCTGAGTGTGATGCATGGATGAGAACTGTGTTGTTTGTTTCCCTTCAGAAATGGAGTTAAATCCCAGGCACTGTGTCTTCCTACAAGCAAGACTTCGTTTCAGGTAAGGGCAGTCACTTTTCAGCTCAAACGAACTACATCGTTCATGAAGCTCACACATTTCTCATCTTAACTGACAATGTTAGACGACCATTGCTTTGTATCAGTTTCAGAAGCAGACTTGGACTAGATATGGTCCGTATGTGTAGGAAACACCATTCTTTTGTTCTCAGCAAACTCACGTTTCATGCTGTCTTAGAGACTCTAGAAAGCTAGAGTTTGCTTCTTGCTCTAAAGCAGAGTGTGATCAATGGATGAGAACTCTGTTGTGTGTTTCACTTCAGAACTGGTGTTAAATCCCAGCCTCTGAGTCTTTCTACAAGGGAGACTTCGTTTCAAGTAAGGGCAGTTACTTTCAGCTCAAACGGGCTACATCATTCACAAAGCTCACACGTTTCTCATCTTAACTGAGGAGCATTGGATGTTAGAGGCCCTTTGCTTTGTATCAATTTCAGGCAGAGTTGAACTAGATATGGTCCGTATGTATAGGAAACACTGTTCTTTTCTTCTGAGCACACTCACGTTTCCTGCTGTTATTAGAGACTCTAGAAAGCAAGAGCATGCTTTTTGCTCTAAAGCAGAGTGTGATCCATGGATGAGAACTGTGTTGTGTGTTTCCCTTCAGAAATGGAGTTAAATCCCAGGCTCTGTGTCTTCCTACAAGCAAGACTTCGTTTCAGGTAAGGGCAGTCACTTTTCAGCTCAAAAGAACTACATCGTTCAGGAAGCTCACATGTTTCTCATCTTAACTGACAAGCATCGGATGTTAGACGACCATTGCTTTGTATCAGTTTCAGAAGCAGACTTGGACTAGATATGGTCCGTAGGTGTAGGAAACACCGTTCTTTTGTTCTCAGCACACTCAAGTTTCCTGCTGTCTTAGAGATTTTAGAAAGCTAGAGCATGCTTCTTGCTCTAAAGCTGAGTGTGATGCATGGATGAGAACTGTGTTGTTTGTTTCCCTTCAGAAATGGAGTTAAATCCCAGGCACTGTGTCTTCCTACAAGCAAGACTTCGTTTCAGGTAAGGGCAGTCACTTTTCAGCTCAAACGAACTACATCGTTCATGAAGCTCACACATTTCTCATCTTAACTGACAATGTTAGACGACCATTGCTTTGTATCAGTTTCAGAAGCAGACTTGGACTAGATATGGTCCGTAGGTGTAGGAAACGCCGTTCATTTGTTCTCAGCACACACAAGATTCCTGCTGTCTTAGAGACTCTAGAAAGCTAGAGTTTGCTTCTTGCTCTAAAGCAGAGTGTGATCAATGGATGAGAACTCTGTTGTGTGTTTCACTTCAGAACTGGTGTTAAATCCCAGCCTCTGAGTCTTTCTACAAGGGAGACTTCGTTTCAAGTAAGGGCAGTTACTTTCAGCTCAAACGGGCTACATCATTCACAAAGCTCACACGTTTCTCATCTTAACTGAGGAGCATTGGATGTTAGAGGCCCTTTGCTTTGTATCAATTTCAGGCAGAGTTGAACTAGATATGGTCCGTATGTATAGGAAACACTGTTCTTTTCTTCTGAGCACACTCACGTTTCCTGCTGTTATTAGAGACTCTAGAAAGCAAGAGCATGCTTTTTGCTCTAAAGCAGAGTGTGATCCATGGATGAGAACTGTGTTGTGTGTTTCCCTTCAGAAATGGAGTTAAATCCCAGGCTCTGTGTCTTCCTACAAGCAAGACTTCGTTTCAGGTAAGGGCAGTCACTTTTCAGCTCAAAAGAACTACATCGTTCAGGAAGCTCACATGTTTCTCATCTTAACTGACAAGCATCGGATGTTAGACGACCATTGCTTTGTATCAGTTTCAGAAGCAGACTTGGACTAGATATGGTCCGTAGGTGTAGGAAACACCGTTCTTTTGTTCTCAGCACACTCAAGTTTCCTGCTGTCTTAGAGATTTTAGAAAGCTAGAGCATGCTTCTTGCTCTAAAGCTGAGTGTGATGCATGGATGAGAACTGTGTTGTTTGTTTCCCTTCAGAAATGGAGTTAAATCCCAGGCACTGTGTCTTCCTACAAGCAAGACTTCGTTTCAGGTAAGGGCAGTCACTTTTCAGCTCAAACGAACTACATCGTTCATGAAGCTCACACATTTCTCATCTTAACTGACAATGTTAGACGACCATTGCTTTGTATCAGTTTCAGAAGCAGACTTGGACTAGATATGGTCCGTAGGTGTAGGAAACGCCGTTCATTTGTTCTCAGCACACACAAGATTCCTGCTGTCTTAGAGACTCTAGAAAGCTAGAGCTTGCTTCTTGCTCTAAAGCAGAGTGTGATCCATGGATGAGAACTGTGTTGTGTGTTTCCCTTCAGAAATGGAGTTAAATCCCAGGCTCTGTGTCTTCCTACAAGCAAGACTTCGTTTCAGGTAAGGGCAGTCACTTTTTAGCTCAAACGAACTACATCGTTCAGGAAGCTCACACGTTTCTCATCTTAACTGACAAGAATCAGATGTTAGACGACCATTGCTTTGTATCAGTTTCAGAAGCAGAGTTGGACTAGATATGGTCCGTATGTGTAGGAAACTTCATTCTTTTCTTCTCAGCACACTCACGTTTCATGCTGTCTTAGACACTCTAGTAAGCTAGAGCTTGCTTCTTGCTCTAAAGCAGAGTGTGATCAATGGATGAGAACTGTGTTGTGTGTTTCGCTTCAGAAGTGGAGTTAAATCCCAGGCACAGTTTCTTCCTACAAGCAAGACTTCGTTTCAGGAAAGGGCAGTCACTTTTCAGCTAAAAAGAACTACATTGTTCACCATCTCACACGTTCCTCATCTTAACTGACAAGCATCGAATGTTAGACGACCATTGCTTTGTATCAGTTTCAGAAGCAGTGTTGGACTAGATATGGTCTGTATGTGTAGGAAACACCATTCTTTTGTTCTCAGCAAACTCACGTTTCATGCTGTCTTAGAGACTCTAGAAAGCTAGAGCTTGCTTCTTGCTCTAAAGCAGAGTGTGATCAATGGATGAGAACTCTGTTGAGTGTTTCACTTCAGAACTGGTGTTAAATCTCAGGCTCTGAGTCTTCCTACAAGGGAGACTTCGTTTCAAATAAGGGCAGTTACTTTCAGCTCAAATGGACTACATCCTTCACAAAGCTCACACGTTTCTCATCTTAACTGAGGAGCATTGGATGTTAGAGGCCCTTTGCTTTGTATCAATTTCAGGCAGAGTTGAACTAGATATGGTCCGTATGTATAGGAAACACTGTTCTTTTCTTCTGAGCACACTCACGTTTCCTGCTGTTATTAGAGACTCTAGAAAGGAAGAGCATGCTTTTTGCTCTAAAGAAGAGTGTGATCCATGGATGAGAACTGTGTTGTGTGTTTCCCTTCAGAAATGGAGTTAAATCCCAGGCTCTGTGTCTTCCTACAAGCAAGACTTCGTTTCAGGTAAGGGCAGTCACTTTTTAGCTCAAACGAACTACATCGTTCAGGAAGCTCACATGTTTCTCATCTTAACTGACAAGCATCGGATGTTAGATGACCATTGCTTTGTATCAGTTACAGAAGCAGACTTGGACTAGATATGGTCCGTAGGTGTAGGAAACACCGTTCTTTTGTTCTCAGCACACTCAAGTTTCCTGCTGTCTTAGAGATTTTAGAAAGCTAGAGCATGCTTCTTGCTCTAAAGCTGAGTGTGATGCATGCATGAGAACTGTGTTGTTTGTTTCCCTTCAGAAATGGAGTTAAATCCCAGGCACTGTGTCTTCCTACAAGCAAGACTTCATTTCAGGTAAGGGCAGTCACTTTTCAGCTCAAACGAACTACATCATTCATGAAGATCACACATTTCTCATCTTAACTGACAAGCTACGGATGTTAGACGAACATTGCTTTGTATCAGTTTCAGAAGCAGAGTTGGACTAGATATGGTAGATATGTGTAGGAAACACCATTCTATTGTTCTCAGCAAACTCACGTTTCATGCTCTCTTAGAGACTCTAGAAAGCTAGAGCTTGCTTCTTTCTCTAAAGCAGAGTGTGATCAATGGATGAGAACTCTGTTGGGTGTTTCACTTCAGAAATGGAGTTAAATCCCAGGCACTGTTTCTTCCTACAAGCAAGACTTCGTTTCAGGAAAGGGCAGTCACTTTTCAGCTAAAAAGAACTACATTTTTCACCAAGCTCACACGTTCCTCATCTTAACTGACAAGCATCGGAAGTTAGACAACCATTGCTTTGTATCAGTTTCAGAAGCAGACTTGGACTAGATATGGTCCGTAGGTGTAGGAAACACCGTTCTTTTGTTCTCAGCACACACAAGATTCCTGCTGTCTTAGAGACTCTAGAAAGCTAGAGCTTGCTTCTTGCTCTAAAGCAGAGTGTGATCCATGGATGAGAACTGTGTTGTGTGTTTCCCTTCAGAAATGGAGTTAAATCCCAGGCTCTGTGTCTTCCTACAAGCAAGATTTCGTTTCAGGTAAGGGCAGTCACTTTTCAGCTCAAGCGAACTACATCGTTCAGGAAGCTCTCAGGTTTCTCATCTTAACTGACAATCATCGGATGTTAGATGACCAGTGATTTGAATCAGTTTCAGAAGCAGAGTTGGACTAGATATGGTCCGTAAGTGTAAGAAACACCATTCTTTGGTTCTCAGCACACTCACGTTTCCTGCTGTATTAGAGACTCTAGAAAGCAAGAGCATGCTTTTTGCTCTAAAGCAGAGTGTGATCCATGGATGAGAACTGTGTTGTGTGTTTCCCTTCAGAAATGGAGTTATATCCCAGGCTCTGTGTCTTCCTACAAGCAAGACTTCGTTTCAGGTAAGGGCAGTCACTTTTCAGCTCAAACGAACTACATCGTTCAGGAAGCTCACATGTTTCTCATCTTAACTGACAAGCATCGGATGTTAGACAACCATTGCTTTGTATCAGTTTCAGAAGCAGACTTGGACTAGATATGGTCCGTAGGTGTAGGAAACACCGTTCTTTTGTTCTCAGCACACTCAAGTTTCCTGCTGTCTTAGAGATTTTAGAAAGCTAGAGCATGCTTCTTGCTCTAAAGCTGAGTGTGATGCATGGATGAGAACTGTGTTGTTTGTTTCCCTTCAGAAATGGAGTTAAATCCCAGGCACTGTGTCTTCCTACAAGCAAGACTTCGTTTCAGGTAAGGGTAGTCACTTTTCAGCTCAAACGAACTACATCGTTCATGAAGCTCACACATTTCTCATCTTAACTGACAAGCTTCGGATGTTAGACGACCATTGTTTGTATCAGTTTCAGAAGCAGACTTGGACTAGATATGGTCCGTAGGTGTAGGAAACGCCGTTCATTTGTTCTCAGCACACACAAGATTCCTGCTGTCTTAGAGACTCTAGAAAGCTAGAGCTTGCTTCTTGCTTTAAAGCAGAGTGTGATCCATGGATGAGAACTGTGTTGTGTGTTTCGCTTCAGAAATGGAGTTAAATCCCAGGCACAGTTTCTTCCTACAAGCAAGACTTCGTTTCAGGAAAGGGCAGTCACTTTTCAGCTAAATAGAACTACATTTTTCACGAAGCTCACACGTTCCTCATCTTAACTGACAAGCATCGAATGTTAGACGACCATTGCTTTGTATCAGTTTCAGAAGCAGAGTTGGACTAGATATGGTCCGTATGTGTAGGAAACACCATTCTTTTGTTCTCAGCAAACTCACGTTTCATGCTGTCTTAGAGACTCTAGAAAGCTAGAGCTTGCTTCTTGCTCTAAAGCAGAGTGTGATCAATGGATGAGAACTCTGTTGAGTGTTTCACTTCAGAACTGGTGTTAAATCCCAGGCTCTGAGTCTTCCTACAAGGGAGACTTCGTTTCAAGTAAGGGCAGTTACTTTCAGCTCAAACGGACTACATCGTTCACAAAGCTCACACGTTTCTCATCTTAACTGAGGAGCATTGGATGTTAGAGGCCCTTTGCTTTGTATCAATTTCAGGCAGAGTTGAACTAGATATGGTCCGTATGTATAGGAAACACTGTTCTTTTCTTCTGAGCACACTCACGTTTCCTGCTGTTATTAGAGACTCTAGAAAGGAAGAGCATGCTGCTTGCTCTAATGCAGAGTGTGATCCATGGATGAGAACTCTGTTGTGTGTTTCCCTTCAGAAATGGGGTTAAATCCCAGGCTCTGTGTCTTCCTACAAGCAAGATTTCGTTTCAGGTAAGGGCAGTCACTTTTCAGCTCAAGCGAACTACATCGTTCAGGAAGCTCTCAGGTTTCTCATCTTAACTGACAATCATCAGATGTTAGATGACCAGTGATTTGAATCATTTTCAGAAGCAGAGTTGGACTAGATATGGTCCGTAAGTGTAAGAAACACCATTCTTTGATTCTCAGCACACTCAAGTTTCCTGCTGTCTTAGAGAGTCTAGAAAGCTAGAGCTTGCTTCTTGCTCTAAAGTAGAGTTTGATCCATTGATGAGAACTGTGTTGTGTGTTTCCCTTCAGAAATGGAGTTAAATCCCAGGCTCTGTGTCTTCCTACAAGCAAGACTTCATTTCAGGTAAGGGCAGTCACTTTTCAGCTAAAACGAACTACATCATTCAGGAAGCTCACACGTTTCTCATCTTAACTGACAAGCATCGAATGTTAGACCAGCATTGCTTTGTATCAGTTTCAGAAGCAGAGTTGGACTAGATATGGTCCGTATGTGTAGGAAACACCATTCTTTTGTTCTCAGCAAACTCATGTTTCATGATGTCTTAGAGACTCTAGAAAGCTAGAGAGTGCTTCTTGCTCTAAAGCAGAGTGTGATCAATGGATGAGAACTCTGTTGTGTGTTTCACTTCAGAACTGGTGTTAAATCCCAGGCTCTGAGTCTTCCTACAAGGGAGACTTCGTTTCAAGTAAGGGCAGTTACTTTCAATTCAAACGGACTACATCGTTCACAAAGCTCACACGTTTCTCATCTTAACTGAGGAGCATTGGATGTTAGAGGCCCTTTGCTTTGTATCAATTTCAGGCAGAGTTGAACTAGATATGGTCCGTATGTATAGGAAACACTGTTCTTTTCTTCTGAGCACACTCACGTTTTCTGCTGTTATTAGAGACTCTAGAAAGGAAGAGCGTGCTGCTTGCTCTAATGCAGAGTGTGATCCATGGATGAGAACTCTGTTGTGTGTTTCCCTTCAGAAATGGAGTTAAATCCCAGGCTCTCTGTCTTCCTACAAGGAAGATTTCGTTTCAGGTAAGGGCAGTCACTTTTCAGCTCAAGCAAACTACATCGTTGAGGAAGCTCTCAGGTTTCTCATCTTAAGTGACAATCATTGGATGTTAGATGACCAGTGCTTTGAATCATTTTCAGAAGCAGAGTTGGACTAGATATGGTCCGTAAGTGTAAGAAACACCGTTCTTTGGTTCTCAGCACACTCACGTTTCCTGCTGTATTAGAGACTCTAGAAAGCAAGAGCATGCTTCTTGCTCTAAAGCAGAGTGTGATCCATGGATGAGAACTGTGTTGTGTGTTTCCCTTCAGAAATGGAGTTAAATCCCAGGCTCTGTGTCTTCCTACAAACAAGACTTCGTTTCAGTAAAGGGCAGTCACTTTTCAGCTCAAACAAACTACATAGTTCAGGAAGCTCACATGTTTCTCATCTTAACTGACAAGCATCGGATGTTAGACGACCATTGCTTTGTATCAGTTTCAGAAGCAGACATGGACTAGATATGGTCCGTAGGTGTAGGAAACACCGTTCATTTGTTCTCAGCACACTCAAGTTTCCTGCTGTCTTAGAGATTTTAGAAAGCTAGAGCATGCTTCTTGCTCTAAAGCTGAGTGTGATGCATGGATGAGAACTGTGTTGTTTGTTTCCCTTCAGAAATGGAGTTAAATCCCAGGCACTGTGTCTTCCTACAAGCAAGACTTCGTTTCAGGTAAGGGCAGTCACTTTTCAGCTCTAACGAACTACATCGTTCATGAAGCTCACACATTTCTCATCTTAACTGACAAGCTTCGGATGTTAGACGACCATTGCTTTGTATCAGTTTCAGAAGCAGAGTTGGACTAGATATGGTAGATATGTGTAGGAAACACCATTCTATTGTTCTCAGCAAACTCACGTTTCATGCTCTCTTGAAGATTCTAGAAAGCTAGAGCTTGTGTCTTGCTCTAAAGCAGAGTGTGATCCATGGATGAGAACTGTGTTGTGTGTTTCCCTTCAGAAATGGAGTTAAATCCCAGGCTCTGTGTCTTCCTACAGGCAAGACTTCGTTTCAGGTAATGGCAGTCACTTTTCAGCTCAAAGGAACTACATCGTTCAGGAAGCTCACACATTTCTCATCTTAACTGACAAGCTTCGGATGTTAGACGACCATTGTTTGTATCAGTTTCAGAAGCAGACTTGGACTAGATATGGTCCGTAGGTGTAGGAAACGCCGTTCATTTGTTCTCAGCACACACAAGATTCCTGCTGTCTTAGAGACTCTAGAAAGCTAGAGCTTGCTTCTTGCTTTAAAGCAGAGTGTGATCCATGGATGAGAACTGTGTTGTGTGTTTCGCTTCAGAAATGGAGTTAAATCCCAGGCACAGTTTCTTCCTACAAGCAAGACTTCGTTTCAGGAAAGGGCAGTCACTTTTCAGCTAAATAGAACTACATTTTTCACGAAGCTCACACGTTCCTCATCTTAACTGACAAGCATCGAATGTTAGACGACCATTGCTTTGTATCAGTTTCAGAAGCAGAGTTGGACTAGATATGGTCCGTATGTGTAGGAAACACCATTCTTTTGTTCTCAGCAAACTCACGTTTCATGCTGTCTTAGAGACTCTAGAAAGCTAGAGCTTGCTTCTTGCTCTAAAGCAGAGTGTGATCAATGGATGAGAACTCTGTTGAGTGTTTCACTTCAGAACTGGTGTTAAATCCCAGGCTCTGAGTCTTCCTACAAGGGAGACTTCGTTTCAAGTAAGGGCAGTTACTTTCAGCTCAAACGGACTACATCGTTCACAAAGCTCACACGTTTCTCATCTTAACTGAGGAGCATTGGATGTTAGAGGCCCTTTGCTTTGTATCAATTTCAGGCAGAGTTGAACTAGATATGGTCCGTATGTATAGGAAACACTGTTCTTTTCTTCTGAGCACACTCACGTTTCCTGCTGTTATTAGAGACTCTAGAAAGGAAGAGCATGCTGCTTGCTCTAATGCAGAGTGTGATCCATGGATGAGAACTCTGTTGTGTGTTTCCCTTCAGAAATGGGGTTAAATCCCAGGCTCTGTGTCTTCCTACAAGCAAGATTTCGTTTCAGGTAAGGGCAGTCACTTTTCAGCTCAAGCGAACTACATCGTTCAGGAAGCTCTCAGGTTTCTCATCTTAACTGACAATCATCAGATGTTAGATGACCAGTGATTTGAATCATTTTCAGAAGCAGAGTTGGACTAGATATGGTCCGTAAGTGTAAGAAACACCATTCTTTGATTCTCAGCACACTCAAGTTTCCTGCTGTCTTAGAGAGTCTAGAAAGCTAGAGCTTGCTTCTTGCTCTAAAGTAGAGTTTGATCCATTGATGAGAACTGTGTTGTGTGTTTCCCTTCAGAAATGGAGTTAAATCCCAGGCTCTGTGTCTTCCTACAAGCAAGACTTCATTTCAGGTAAGGGCAGTCACTTTTCAGCTAAAACGAACTACATCATTCAGGAAGCTCACACGTTTCTCATCTTAACTGACAAGCATCGAATGTTAGACCAGCATTGCTTTGTATCAGTTTCAGAAGCAGAGTTGGACTAGATATGGTCCGTATGTGTAGGAAACACCATTCTTTTGTTCTCAGCAAACTCATGTTTCATGATGTCTTAGAGACTCTAGAAAGCTAGAGAGTGCTTCTTGCTCTAAAGCAGAGTGTGATCAATGGATGAGAACTCTGTTGTGTGTTTCACTTCAGAACTGGTGTTAAATCCCAGGCTCTGAGTCTTCCTACAAGGGAGACTTCGTTTCAAGTAAGGGCAGTTACTTTCAATTCAAACGGACTACATCGTTCACAAAGCTCACACGTTTCTCATCTTAACTGAGGAGCATTGGATGTTAGAGGCCCTTTGCTTTGTATCAATTTCAGGCAGAGTTGAACTAGATATGGTCCGTATGTATAGGAAACACTGTTCTTTTCTTCTGAGCACACTCACGTTTTCTGCTGTTATTAGAGACTCTAGAAAGGAAGAGCGTGCTGCTTGCTCTAATGCAGAGTGTGATCCATGGATGAGAACTCTGTTGTGTGTTTCCCTTCAGAAATGGAGTTAAATCCCAGGCTCTCTGTCTTCCTACAAGGAAGATTTCGTTTCAGGTAAGGGCAGTCACTTTTCAGCTCAAGCAAACTACATCGTTGAGGAAGCTCTCAGGTTTCTCATCTTAAGTGACAATCATTGGATGTTAGATGACCAGTGCTTTGAATCAGTTTCAGAAGCAGAGTTGGACTAGATATGGTCCGTAAGTGTAAGAAACACCGTTCTTTGGTTCTCAGCACACTCACGTTTCCTGCTGTATTAGAGACTCTAGAAAGCAAGAGCATGCTTCTTGCTCTAAAGCAGAGTGTGATCCATGGATGAGAACTGTGTTGTGTGTTTCCCTTCAGAAATGGAGTTAAATCCCAGGCTCTGTGTCTTCCTACAAGCAAGACTTCGTTTCAGTAAAGGGCAGTCACTTTTCAGCTCAAACAAACTACATAGTTCAGGAAGCTCACATGTTTCTCATCTTAACTGACAAGCATCGGATGTTAGACGACCATTGCTTTGTATCAGTTTCAGAAGCAGACATGGACTAGATATGGTCCGTAGGTGTAGGAAACACCGTTCATTTGTTCTCAGCACACTCAAGTTTCCTGCTGTCTTAGAGATTTTAGAAAGCTAGAGCATGCTTCTTGCTCTAAAGCTGAGTGTGATGCATGGATGAGAACTGTGTTGTGTGTTTCCCTTCAGAAATGGAGTTAAATCCCAGGCACTGTGTCTTCCTACAAGCAAGACTTCGTTTCAGGTAAGGGCAGTCACTTTTCAGCTCTAACGAACTACATCGTTCATGAAGCTCACACATTTCTCATCTTAACTGACAAGCTTCGGATGTTAGACGACCATTGCTTTGTATCAGTTTCAGAAGCAGAGTTGGACTAGATATGGTAGATATGTGTAGGAAACACCATTCTATTGTTCTCAGCAAACTCACGTTTCATGCTCTCTTGAAGATTCTAGAAAGCTAGAGCTTGTGTCTTGCTCTAAAGCAGAGTGTGATCCATGGATGAGAACTGTGTTGTGTGTTTCCCTTCAGAAATGGAGTTAAATCCCAGGCTCTGTGTCTTCCTACAGGCAAGACTTCGTTTCAGGTAATGGCAGTCACTTTTCAGCTCAAAGGAACTACATCGTTCAGGAAGCTCACAAAATTCTCATCTTAACTGATAAGCATCGGATGTTAGACGATCATTGCTTTGTATCAGTTTCAGAAGCAGACTTGGACTAGATATGATCCTATGTGTAGGCAACACCGTTCATTTGTTCTCAGCACACTCAAGTTTCCTGCTGTCTTAGATATTTTAGAATGCTAGAACGTGCTTCTTGCTCTAAAGCAGAGTGTGATCAATGGATGAGAACTCTGTTGTGTGTTTCACTTCAGAACTGGTGTTAAATCCCAGGCTCTGAGTCTTCCTACAAGGGAGACTTCGTTTCAAGTAAGGGCAGTTACTTTCAATTCAAACGGACTACATCGTTCACAAAGCTCACACGTTTCTCATCTTAACTGAGGAGCATTGGATGTTAGAGGCCCTTTGCTTTGTATCAATTTCAGGCAGAGTTGAACTAGATATGGTCCGTATGTATAGGAAACACTGTTCTTTTCTTCTGAGCACACTCACGTTTTCTGCTGTTATTAGAGACTCTAGAAAGGAAGAGCGTGCTGCTTGCTCTAATGCAGAGTGTGATCCATGGATGAGAACTCTGTTGTGTGTTTCCCTTCAGAAATGGAGTTAAATCCCAGGCTCTCTGTCTTCCTACAAGGAAGATTTCGTTTCAGGTAAGGGCAGTCACTTTTCAGCTCAAGCAAACTACATCGTTGAGGAAGCTCTCAGGTTTCTCATCTTAAGTGACAATCATTGGATGTTAGATGACCAGTGCTTTGAATCAGTTTCAGAAGCAGAGTTGGACTAGATATGGTCCGTAAGTGTAAGAAACACCGTTCTTTGGTTCTCAGCACACTCACGTTTCCTGCTGTATTAGAGACTCTAGAAAGCAAGAGCATGCTTCTTGCTCTAAAGCAGAGTGTGATCCATGGATGAGAACTGTGTTGTGTGTTTCCCTTCAGAAATGGAGTTAAATCCCAGGCTCTGTGTCTTCCTACAAGCAAGACTTCGTTTCAGTAAAGGGCAGTCACTTTTCAGCTCAAACAAACTACATAGTTCAGGAAGCTCACATGTTTCTCATCTTAACTGACAAGCATCGGATGTTAGACGACCATTGCTTTGTATCAGTTTCAGAAGCAGACATGGACTAGATATGGTCCGTAGGTGTAGGAAACACCGTTCATTTGTTCTCAGCACACTCAAGTTTCCTGCTGTCTTAGAGATTTTAGAAAGCTAGAGCATGCTTCTTGCTCTAAAGCTGAGTGTGATGCATGGATGAGAACTGTGTTGTTTGTTTCCCTTCAGAAATGGAGTTAAATCCCAGGCACTGTGTCTTCCTACAAGCAAGACTTCGTTTCAGGTAAGGGCAGTCACTTTTCAGCTCTAACGAACTACATCGTTCATGAAGCTCACACATTTCTCATCTTAACTGACAAGCTTCGGATGTTAGACGACCATTGCTTTGTATCAGTTTCAGAAGCAGAGTTGGACTAGATATGGTAGATATGTGTAGGAAACACCATTCTATTGTTCTCAGCAAACTCACGTTTCATGCTCTCTTGAAGATTCTAGAAAGCTAGAGCTTGTGTCTTGCTCTAAAGCAGAGTGTGATCCATGGATGAGAACTGTGTTGTGTGTTTCCCTTCAGAAATGGAGTTAAATCCCAGGCTCTGTGTCTTCCTACAGGCAAGACTTCGTTTCAGGTAATGGCAGTCACTTTTCAGCTCAAAGGAACTACATCGTTCAGGAAGCTCACAAAATTCTCATCTTAACTGATAAGCATCGGATGTTAGACGATCATTGCTTTGTATCAGTTTCAGAAGCAGACTTGGACTAGATATGATCCTATGTGTAGGCAACACCGTTCATTTGTTCTCAGCACACTCAAGTTTCCTGCTGTCTTAGATATTTTAGAATGCTAGAACGTGCTTCTTGCTCTAAAGCAGAGTGTGATCAATGGATGAGAACTCTGTTGTGTGTTTCACTTCAGAACTGGTGTTAAATCCCAGCCTCTGAGTCTTCCTACAAGGGAGACTTCGTTTCAAGTAAGGGCAGTTACTTTCAGCTCAAACGGACTACATCGTTCACAAAGCTCACAAGTTTCTCATCTTAACTGAGGAGCATTGGATGTTAGAGGCCCTTTGCTTTGTATCAATTTCAGGCAGAGTTGAACTAGATATGGTCCGTATGTATAGGAAACACTGTTCTTTTCTTCTAAGCACACTCACGTTTCCTGCTGTTATTAGAGACTCTAGAAAGGAAGAGCGGGCTGCTTGCTCTAATGCAGAGTGTGATCCATGGATGAGAACTCTGTTGTGTGTTTCCCTTCAGAAATGGAGTTAAATCCCAGGCTCTGTGTCTTCCTACAAGCAAGACTTCTTTTCAGGTAAGGGCAGTCACTTTTCAGCTCAAACGAACTACATCGTTCAGGGAGCTCACATGTTTCTCATCTTAACTGACAAGCATCGGATGTTAGACGACCATTGCTTTGTATCAGTTTCAGAAGCAGACTTGGACTAGATATGGTCCGTAGGTGTAGGAAACACCGTTCTTTTGTTCTCAGCACACTCAAGTTTCCTGCTGTCTTAGAGATTTTAGAAAGCTAGAGCATGATTCTTGCTCTAAAGCTGAATGTGATGCATGGATGAGAACTGTGTTGTTTGTTTCCCTTCAGAAATGGAGTTAAATCACAGGCACTGTGTCTTCCTACAAGCAAGACTTCGTTTCAGGAAAGGGCAGTCACTTTTCAGCTCAAACGAACTACATCGTTCATGAAGCTCACACATTTCTCATCTTAACTGACAAGCTTCGGATGTTAGACGACCATTGCTTTGTTTCAGTTTCAGAAGCAGAGTTGGACTAGATATGGTAGATATGTGTAGGAAACACCATTCTATTGTTCTCAGCAAACTCACGTTTCATGCTCTCTTAGAGACTCTAGAAAGCTAGAGCTTGCTTCTTGCTCTAAAGCAGAGTGTGATCAATGGATGAGAACTCTGTTGTGTGTTTCACTTCAGAAATGGAGTTAAATCCCAGGCACTGTTTCTTCCTACAAGCAAGACTTCGTTTCAGGTAAGGGCAGTCACTTTTTAGCTCAAACGAACTACATCGTTCAGGAAGCTCACACGTTTCTCATCTTAACTGACAAGAATCAGATGTTAGACGACCATTGCTTTGTATCAGTTTCAGAAGCAGAGTTGGACTAGATATGGTCCGTATGTGTAGGAAACTTCATTCTTTTGTTTTCAGCACACTCACGTTTCATGCTGTCTTAGACACTCTAGTAAGCTAGAGCTTGCTTCTTGCTCTAAAGCAGAGTGTGATCCATGGATGAGAACTGTGTTGTGTGTTTCGCTTCAGAAATGGAGTTAAATCCCAGGCACAGTTTCTTCCTACAAGCAAGACTTCGTTTCAGGAAAGGGCAGTCACTTTTCAGCTAAAAAGAACTACATTTTTCACCAAGCTCACACGTTCCTCATCTTAACTGACAAGCATCGGATGTTAGACGATCATTGCTTTGTATCAGTTTCAGAAGCAGACTTGGACTAGATATGGTCCGTAGGTGTAGGCAACACCGTTCATTTGTTCTCAGCACACTCACGTTTCCTGCTGTCTTAGAGAGTCTAGAAAGCTAGAGCTTGCTTCTTGCTCTAAAGTAGAGTTTGATCCATTGATGAGAACTGTGTTGTGTGTTTCCCTTCAGAAATGGAGTTAAATCCCAGGCTCTGTGTCTTCCTACAAGCAAGACTTCATTTCAGGTAAGGGCAGTCACTTTTCAGCTCAAACGAACTACATCGTTCAGGAAGCTCACATGTTTCTCATCTTAACTGACAAGATTCAGTTGTAGGACGACCATTGCTTTGTATCAGTTTCAGAAACAGAGTTGGACTAGATATGGTCCGTATGTGTAGGAAACACCATTCTTTTGTTCTCAGCAAACTCACGTTTCATGATGTCTTAGAGACTCTAGAAAGCTAGAGCGTGCTTCTTGCGCTAAAGCAGAGTGTGATCAATGGATGAGAACTCTGTTGTGTGTTTCACTTCAGAACTGGTGTTAAATCCCAGGCTCTGAGTCTTCCTACAAGGGAGACTTCGTTTCAAGTAAGGGCAGTTACTTTCAGCTCAAACGGACTACATCGTTCACAAAGCTCACACATTTGTCATCTTAACTGAGGAGCATTGGATGTTAGAGGTCCTTTGCTTTGTATCAATTTCAGGCAGAGTTGAACTAGATATGATCCGTATGTATAGGAAACACTGTTCTTTTCTTCTGAGCACACTCACGTTTTCTGCTGTTATTAGAGACTCTAGAAAGGAAGAGCATGCTGCTTGCTCTAATGCAGAGTGTGATCCATGGATGAGAACTCTGTTGTGTGTTTCCCTTCAGAAATGGAGTTAAATCCCAGGCTCTGTGTCTTCCTACAAGCAAGATTTCGTTTCAGGTAAGGGCAGTCACTTTTCAGCTCAAGCGAACTACATCGTTCAGGAAGCTCTCAGGTTTCTCATCTTAACTGACAATCATTGGATGTTAGATGACCAGTGCTTTGAATCAGTTTCAGAAGCAGAGTTGGACTAGATATGGTCCGTAAGTGTAAGAAACACCATTCTTTGGTTCTGAGCACACTCACGTTTCCTGCTGTATTAGAGACTCTAGAAAGCAAGAGCATGCTTTTGGTCTAAAGCAGAGTGTGATCCATGGATGAGAACTGTGTTGTGTGTTTCCCTTCAGAAATGGAGTTAAATCCCAGGCTCTGTGTCTTCCTACAAGCAAGACTTCTTTTCAGGTAAGGGCAGTCACTTTTCAGCTCAAACGAACTACATCGTTCAGGAAGCTCACATGTTTCTCATCTTAACTGACAAGCATCGGATGTTAGACGACCATTGCTTTGTATCAGTTTCAGAAGCAGACTTGGACTAGATATGGTCCGTAGGTGTAGGAAACACCGTTCTTTTGTTCTCAGCACACTCAAGTTTCCTGCTGTCTTAGAGATTTTAGAAAGCTAGAGCATGCTTCTTGCTCTAAAGCTGAGTGTGATGCATGGATGAGAACTGTGTTGTTTGTTTCCCTTCAGAAATGGAGTTAAATCACAGGCACTGTGTCTTCCTACAAGCAAGACTTCGTTTCAGGAAAGGGCAGTCACTTTTCAGCTCAAACGAACTACATCGTTCATGAAGCTCACACATTTCTCATCTTAACTGACAAGCTTCGGATGTTAGACGACCATTGCTTTGTATCAGTTTCAGAAGCAGAGTTGGACTAGATATGGTAGATATGTGTAGGAAACACCATTCTATTGTTCTCAGCAAACTCACGTTTCATGCTCTCTTAGAGACTCTAGAAAGCTAGAGCTTGCTTCTTGCTCTAAAGCAGAGTGTGATCAATGGATGAGAACTCTGTTGTGTGTTTCACTTCAGAAATGGAGTTAAATCCCAGGCACTGTTTCTTCCTACAAGCAAGACTTCGTTTCAGGAAAGGGCAGTCACTTTTCAGCTAAAAAGAACTACATTTTTCACCAAGCTCACATGTTCCTCATCTTAACTGACAAGCATCGGATGTGAGACGATCATTGCTTTGTATCAGTTTCAGAAGCAGACTAGGACTAGATATGGTCCGTAGGTGTAGGAAACACCGTTCATTTGTTCTCAGCACACACAAGATTCCTGCTGTCTTAGAGACTCTAGAAAGCTAGAGCTTGCTTCTTGCTCTAAAGCAGAGTGTGATCCATGGATGAGAACTGTGTTGTGTGTTTCCCTTCAGAAATGGAGTTAAATCCCAGGCTCTGTGTCTTCCTACAAGCAAGACTTCGTTTCAGGTAAGGGCAGTCACTTTTCAGCTCAAACGAACTACATCGTTCAGGAAGCTCACACGTTTCACATCTTAACTGACAAGATTCAGTTGTAGGACGACCATTGCTTTGTATTAGTTTCAGAAGCAGAGTTGGACTAGATATGGTCCTTATTTGTAGGAAACACCGTTCTTTTGTTCTCAGCACACTCACATTTCATGCTTTCTTAGACACTCTAGAAAGCTAGAGCTTGCTTCTTGCTCTAAAGCAGAGTGTGATCCATGGATGAGAACTGTGTTGTGTGTTTCCCGTCAGAAATGGAGTTAAATATCAGGCACTGTTTCTTCCTACAAGCAAGACTTCGTTTCAGATAAGGGCAGTCACTTTTCAGCTAAAAAGAAATACATTGTTCACGAAGCTCACACGTTCCTCATCTTAACTGACAAGCATTGGATGTTAGAGGACCAGTCCTTTGTATCACTTTCAGAAGCAGAATTGGACTAGATATCATCCGTATGTGTAGGCAACACCGTTCATTTGTTCTGAGCACACTCAAGTTTCCTGCTGTCTTAGAGAGTCTAGAAAGCTAGAGCTTGCTTCTTGCTCTAAAGTAGAGTTTGATCCATTGATGAGAACTGTGTTGTGTGTTTCCCTTCAGAAATGGAGTTAAATCCCAGGCTCTGTGTCTTCCTACAAGGAAGATTTCGTTTCAGGTAAGGGCAGTCACTTTTCAGCTCAAGCGAACTACATCGTTCAGGAAGCTCTCAGGTTTCTCATCTTAAGTGACAATCATTGGATGTTAGATGACCAGTGTTTTGAATCAGTTTCAGAAGCAGAGTTGGACTAGATATGGTCCGTAAGTGTAAGAAACACCGTTCTTTGGTTCTCAGCACACTCACGTTTCCTGCTGTATTAGAGACTCTAGAAAGCAAGAGCATGCTTCTTGCTCTAAAGCAGAGTGTGATCCATGGATGAGAACTGTGTTGTGTGTTTCCCTTCAGAAATGGAGTTAAATCCCAGGCTCTGTGTCTTCCTACAAGCAAGACTTCGTTTCAGGAAAGGGCAGTCACTTTTCATCTCAAACAAACTACATCGTTCAGGAAGCTCACATGTTTCTCATCTTAACTGACAAGCATCGGATGTTAGACGACCATTGCTTTGTATCAGTTTCAGAAGCAGACATGGACTAGATATGGTCCGTAGGTGTAGGAAACACCGTTCATTTGTTCTCAGCACACTCAAGTTTCCTGCTGTCTTATAGATTTTAGAAAGCTAGAGCATGCTTCTTGCTCTAAAGCTGAGTGTGATGCATGGATGAGAACTGTGTTGTTTGTTTCCCTTCAGAAATGGAGTTAAATCCCAGGCACTGTGTCTTCCTACAAGCAAGACTTCGTTTCAGGTAAGGGCAGTCACTTTTCAGCTCTAACGAACTACATCGTTCATGAAGCTCACATGTTTCTCATCTTAACTGACAAGCTTCGGATGTTAGACGACCATTGCTTTGTATCAGTTTCAGAAGCAGAGTTGGACTAGATATGGTAGATATGTGTAGGAAACACCATTCTATTGTTCTCAGCAAACTCACGTTTCATGCTCTCTTTAAGATTCTAGAAAGGTAGAGCTTGCGTCTTGCTCTAAAGCAGAGTGTGATCCATGGATGAGAACTGTGTTGTGTGTTTCCCTTCAGAAATGGAGTTAAATCCCAGGCTCTGTGTCTTCCTACAGGCAAGACTTCGTTTCAAGTAAGGGCAGTCACTTTTCAGCTCAAAGGAACTACATCGTTCAGGAAGCTCACATGATTCTCATCTTAACTGATATGCATCGGATGTTAGACGATCATTGCTTTGTATTAGTTTCATAAGCACAGTTGGACTAGATATGGTCCGAATGTGTAGGCAACACCGTTCATTTGTTCTCAGCACACTCAAGTTTCCTGCTGTCTTAGATATTTTAGAATGCTAGAACGTGCTTCTTGCTCTAAAGCAGAGTGTGATCAATGGATGAGAACTGTGTTTTGTGTTTCCCTTCAGAAATGGAGTTAAATCCCAGGCTCTGTGTCTTCCTACAAGCAAGACTTCGTTTCAGGTAAGGGCAGTCACTTTTCAGCTCAAACGAACTACATCGTTCAGGAAGCTCACACGTTTCTCATCTTAACTGACAAGATTCAGTTGTAGGACGACCATTGCTTTGTATCAGTTTCAGAAGCAGAGTTGGACTAGATATGGTCCATATGTGTAGGAAACACCGTTCTTTTGTTCTCAGCACACTCACATTTCATGCTGTCTTAGACACTCTAGAAAGCTAGAGCTTGCTTCTTGCTCTAAAGCAGAGTGTGATCCATGGATGAGAACTGTGTTGTGTGTTTCCCTTCAGAAATGGAGTTAAATATCAGGCATTGTTTCTTCCTACAAGCAAGACTTCGTTTCAGTTAAGGGAAGTCAAATTTCAGCTAAAAAGAAATACATTGTTCACGAAGCTCACACTTTCCTCATCTTAACTGACAAGCATTGGTTGTTAGAGGACCAGTGCTTTGTATCACTTTCAGAAGCAGAATTGGACTAGATATGATCCGTATGTGTAGTCATCACCGTTCATTTGTTCTGAGCACACTCCAGTTTCCAGCTGTCTTAGATATTTTAGAAAGCTAGAACGTGCTTCTTGCTCTAAAGCAGAGTGTGATCAATGGATGAGAACTCTGTTGTGTGTTTCACTTCATTAATGGAGTTAAATCCCAGGCTCTGAGTCTTCCTACAAGCAAGACTTCGATTCAGGTAAGGGCAGTTAATTTACAGCTCAAAAGAACTACATAGTTCACAAAGCTCACACGTTTGTCATCTTAACTGACAAGCATTTGAATGCTAGAGGACCAGTGCTTTGTATCAGTTTCAGAAGCAGAGTTGGACTAGATATGATCCGTATGTGTAGGAAACACCGTTCATTTGTTCTCAGCACACTCAAGTTTCCTGCTGTCTTAGAGATTCTAGAAAGCTAGAGCTTGCTTCTTGCTCTAAAGCAGAGTTTGATCCATTGATGAGAACTGTGTTGTGTGTTTCCCTTCAGAAATGGAGTTAAATCCCAGGCTCTGAGTCTTCCTACAAGGGAGACTTCTTTTCAAGTAAGGGCAGTTACTTTCAGCTCAAATGGACTACATCGTTCACTAAGCTCACACGTTTCTCATCATAACTGAGGAGCATTGGATGTTAGAAGCCCTTTGCTTTGTATCAATTTCAGGCAGAGTTGAACTAGATATGGTCCGTATGTATAGGAAACACTGTTCTTTTCTTCTGAGCACACTCACGTTTCCTGCTGTTATTAGAGACTCTAGAAAGGAAGAGCGTGCTGCTTGCTCTAATGCAGAGTGTGATCCATGGATGAGAACTCTGTTGTGTGTTTCCCTTCAGAAATGGAGTTAAATCCCAGGCTCTCTGTCTTCCTACAAGCAAGATTTCTTTTCATGTAAGGGCAGTCACTTTTCAGCTCAAGCGATCTAAATCGTTCAGGAAGCTCACAAGTTTCTCATCTTAACTGACAAGCATCGGATGTTAGATGACCAGTGCTTTGAATCAGTTTCAGAAGCAGAGTTGGACTAGATATGGTCCGTAAGTGTAAGAAACACCGTTCTTTGGTTCTCAGCACACTCACGTTTCCTGCTGTCTTAGAAACTCTAGAAAGCAAGAGCATGCTTCTTGCTCTAAAGCAGAGTGTGATCCATGGACGAGAACTGTGTTGTGAGTTTCCCTTCAGAAATGGAGTTAAATCCCAGGCACTGTTTCTTCCTACAAGCAAGACTTCGTTTCAGGTAAGGGCAGTCACTTTTCAGCTAAAAAGAACTACATTGTTCACGAAGCTCACACGTTCCTCATCTTAACTGACAAGCATTGGATGTTAGAGGACCAGTGCTTTGTATCACTTTCAGAAGCAGAGTTGGACTAGATATGATCCTATGTGTAGGCAACACCATTCATTTGTTCTCAGCACACTCAAGTTTCCTGCTGTCTTAGATATTTTAGAAAGCTAGAACGTGCTTCTTGCTCTAAAGCAGAGTGTGATCAATGGATGAGAACTCTGTTGTGTGTTTCACTTCAGAAATGGAGTTAAATCCCTGGCTCTGAGTGTTCCTACAAGCAAGATTTCGTTTCAGGTAAGGGCAGTCACTTTTCAGCTAAAACGAACTACATCGTTCAGGAAGCTCACACGTTTCTCATCTTAACTGACAAGCATTTGAATGCTAGAGGACCAGTGCTTTGTATCAGTTTCAGAAGCAGAGTTGGACTAGATATGATCCGTATGTGTAGGAAACACCGTTCAATTGTTCTCAGCACACTCAAGTTTCCTGCTGTCTTAGAGACTCTAGAAAGCTAGAGCTTGCTTCTTGCTCAAAAGCAGAGTGTCATCCATGGATGAGAAATGTGTTGTGTGTTTCCCTTCAGAAATGGAGTTAAATCCCAGGCTCTGTGTCTTCCTACAAGCAAGACTTCGTTTCAGGTAAGGGCAGTCACTTTTCAGCTCAAACGAACTACATCGTTCAGGAAGCTCACATGTTTCTCATCTTAACTGACAAGAATCAGATGTTAGACGATCATTGCTTTGTATCAGTTTCAGAAGCAGAGTTGGACTAGATATGGTCCGTATGTGTAGGAAACTTCATTCTTTTGTTCTCAGCACACTCAATTTTCCTGCTGTCTTAGAGACTCTAGAAAGCTAGAGCTTGCGTCTTGCTCTAAAGCAGAGTGTGATCCATGGATGAGAACTGTGTTGTGTGTTTCCCTTCAGAAATGGAGTTAAATCCCAGGCACTGTTTCTTCCTACAAGCAAGACTTCGTTTCAGGAAAGGGCAGTCACTTTTCAGCTAAAAAGAACTACATTGTTCACGAAGCTCACACGTTCCTCATCTTAACTGACAAGCATTGGATGTTAGAGGACCAGTGCTTTGTATCAGTTTCAGAAGCAGAGTTGGACTAGATATGATCCTATGTGTAGGCAACACCGTTCATTTGTTCTGAGCACACACAAGTTTCCAGCTGTCTTAGATATTTTAGAAAGCTAGAACGTGCTTCTTGCTCTAAAGCAGAGTGTGATCAATGGATGAGAACTCTGTTGTGTGTTTCACTTCAGAAATGTAGTTAAAACCCAGGCTCTGAGTCTTCCTACAAGCAAGACTTCGATTCAGGTAACGGCAGTTAATTTACAGCTCTAAAGAACTACATAGTTCACGAAGCTCACACGTTTCTCATCGTAAATGACAAGCATTTGAATGCTAGAGGACCAGTGCTTTGTATCAGTTTCAGAAGCAGAGTTGGACTAGATATGATCCGTATGTGTAGGAAACACCGTTCATTTGTTCGCAGCACACTCAAGTTTCTTGCTGTCTTAGAGAGTCTAGAAAGCTAGAGCTTGCTTCTTGCTCTAAAGCAGAGTTTGATCCATTGATGAGAACTGTGTTGTGTGTTTCCCTTCAGAAATGGAGATAAATCCCAGGCACTGTTTCTTCCTACAAGCAAGACTTCGTTTCAGGTAAGGGCAGTCACTTTTCAGCTAAAAAGAACTACATTGTTCACGAAGCTCACACGTTCCTCATCTTAACTGACAAGCATTGGATGTTAGAGGACCAGTGCTTTGTATCACTTTCAGAAGCAGAGTTGGACTAGATATGATCCTATGTGTATGCAACACCGTTCATTTGTTCTCAGCACACTCAAGTTTCCTGCTGTCTTAGATATTTTAGAAAGCTAGAACGTGCTTCTTGCTCTAAAGCAGAGTGTGATCAATGGATGAGAACTCTGTTGTGTGTTTCACTTCAGAAATGGAGTTAAATCCCTGGCTCTGAGTCTTCCTACAAGCAAGATTTCGTTTCAGGTAAGGGCAGTCACTTTTCAGCTCAAACGAACTACATCGTTCACGAAGCTCACACGTTTCTCATCTTAACTGACAAGCATTTGAATGCTAGAGGACCAGTGCTTTGTATCAGTTTCAGAAGCAGAGTTGGACTAGATATGATCCGTATGTGTAGGAAACACCGTTCATTTGTTCTCAGCACACTCAAGTTTCCTGCTGTCTTAGAGACTCTAGAAAGCTAGAGCTTGCTTCCTGCTCAAAAGCAGAGTGTCATCCATGGATGAGAAATGTGTTGTGTGTTTCCCTTCAGAAATGGAGTTAAATCCCAGGCTCTGTGTCTTCCTACAAGCAAGACTTCGTTTCAGGTAAGGGCAGTCACTTTTCAGCTCAAACGAACTACTTCGTTCAGGAAGCTCACATGTTTCTCATCTTAACTGACAAGAATCAGATGTTAGACGATCATTGCTTTGTATCAGTTTCAGAAGCAGAGTTGGACTAGATATGGTCCGTATTTGTAGGAAACTTCATTCTTTTGTTCTCAGCACACTCAATTTTCCTGCTGTCTTAGAGACTCTAGAAAGCTAGAGCTTGCGTCTTGCTCTAAAGCAGAGTGTGATCCATGGATGAGAACTGTGTTGTGTGTTTCCCTTCAGAAATGGAGTTAAATCCCAGGCCCTGTTTCTTCCTACAAGCAAGACTTCGTTTCAGGAAAGGGCAGTCACTTTTCAGCTAAAAAGAACTACATTGTTCACGAAGCTCACATGTTCCTCATCTTAACTGACAAGCATTGGATGTTAGAGGACCAGTGCTTTGTATCAGTTTCAGAAGTAGAGTTGGACTAGATATGATCCGTATGTGTAGGCAACACCGTTCATTTGTTCTCAGCACACTCAAGTTTCCTGCTGTCTTAGAGACTCTAGAAAGCTAGAGCTTGCGTCTTGCTCTAAAGCAGAGTGTGATTCATGGATGAGAACTGTGTTGTGTGTTTCCCTTCAGAAATGGAGTTAAATCCCAGGCTCTGTGTCTTCCTACAGGCAAGACTTCGTTTCAGGTAAGGGCAGTCACTTTTCAGCTCAAAGGATCTACATCGTTCAGGAAGCTCACATGTTTCTCATCTTAACTGACAAGCATCGGATGTTAGACGACCATTGCTTTGTATCAGTTTCAGAAGCAGACTTGGACTAGATATGATCCTATGTGTAGGCAACACCGTTCATTTGTTCTGAGCACACTCAAGTTTCCTGCTGTCTTAGATATTTTAGAAAGCTAGAACATGCTTCTTGCTCTAAAGCTGAGTGTGATGCATGGATGAGAACTGTGTTGTTTGTTTCCCTTCAGAAATGGAGTTAAATCACAGGCACTGTGTCTTCCTACAAGCAAGACTTCGTTTCAGGAAAGGGCAGTCACTTTTCAGCTCAAACGAACTACATCGTTCATGAAGCTCACACATTTCTCATCTTAACTGACAAGCTTCGGATGTTAGACGACCATTGCTTTGTATCAGTTTCAGAAGCAGAGTTGGACTAGATATGGTAGATATGTGTAGGAAACACCATTCTATTGTTCTCAGCAAACTCACGTTTCATGCTCTCTTAGAGACTCTAGAAAGCTAGAGCTTGCTTCTTGCTCTAAAGCAGAGTGTGATCAATGGATGAGAACTCTGTTGTGTGTTTCACTTCAGAAATGGAGTTAAATCCCAGGCACTGTTTCTTCCTACAAGCAAGACTTCGTTTCAGGAAAGGGCAGTCACTTTTCAGCTAAAAAGAACTACATTTTTCACCAAGCTCACATGTTCCTCATCTTAACTGACAAGCATCGGATGTGAGACGATCATTGCTTTGTATCAGTTTCAGAAGCAGACTTGGACTAGATATGGTCCGTAGGTGTAGGAAACACCGTTCATTTGTTCTCAGCACACACAAGATTCCTGCTGTCTTAGAGACTCTAGAAAGCTAGAGCTTGCTTCTTGCTCTAAAGCAGAGTGTGATCCATGGATGAGAACTGTGTTGTGTGTTTCCCTTCAGAAATGGAGTTAAATCCCAGGCTCTGTGTCTTCCTACAAGCAAGACTTCGTTTCAGGTAAGGGCAGTCACTTTTCAGCTCAAACGAACTACATCGTTCAGGAAGCTCACACGTTTCACATCTTAACTGACAAAATTCAGTTGTAGGACGACCATTGCTTTGTATTAGTTTCAGAAGCAGAGTTGGACTAGATATGGTCCTTATTTGTAGGAAACACCATTCTTTTGTTCTCAGCACACTCACATTTCATGCTTTCTTAGACACTCTAGAAAGCTAGAGTTTGCTTCTTGCTCTAAAGCAGAGTGTGATCCATGGATGAGAACTGTGTTGTGTGTTTCCCGTCAGAAATGGAGTTAAATATCAGGCACTGTTTCTTCCTACAAGCAAGACTTCGTTTCAGATAAGGGCAGTCACTTTTCAGCTAAAAAGAAATACATTGTTCACGAAGCTCACACGTTCCTCATCTTAACTGACAAGCATTGGATGTTAGAGGACCAGTCCTTTGTATCACTTTCAGAAGCAGAATTGGACTAGATATCATCCGTATGTGTAGGCAACACCGTTCATTTGTTCTGAGCACACTCAAGTTTCCTGCTGTCTTAGAGAGTCTAGAAAGCTAGAGCTTGCTTCTTGCTCTAAAGTAGAGTTTGATCCATTGATGAGAACTGTGTTGTGTGTTTCCCTTCAGAAATGGAGTTAAATCCCAGGCTCTGTGTCTTCCTACAAGCAAGACTTCATTTCAGGTAAGGGCAGTCACTTTTCAGATAAAATGAACTACATCATTCAGGAAGCTCACACGTTTCTCATCTTAACTGACAAGCATCGGATGTTAGAGGAGCATTGCTTTGTATCAGTTTCAGAAGCAGAGTTGGACTAGATATGGTCCGTATGTGTAGGAAACACCATTCTTTTGTTCTCAGCAAACTCATGTTTCATGATGTCTTAGAGACTCTAGAAAGCTAGAGAGTGCTTCTTGCTCTAAAGCAGAGTGTGATCAATGGATGAGAACTCTGTTGTGTGTTTCACTTCAGAACTGGTGTTAAATCCCAGGCTCTGAGTCTTCCTACAAGGGAGACTTCGTTTCAAGTAAGGGCAGTTACTTTCAATTCAAACGGACTACATCGTTCACAAAGCTCACACGTTTCTCATCTTAACTGAGGAGCATTGGATGTTAGAGGCCCTTTGCTTTGTATCAATTTCAGGCAGAGTTGAACTAGATATGGTCCGTATGTATAGGAAACACTGTTCTTTTCTTCTGAGCACACTCACGTTTTCTGCTGTTATTAGAGACTCTAGAAAGGAAGAGCGTGCTGCTTGCTCTAATGCAGAGTGTGATCCATGGATGAGAACTCTGTTGTGTGTTTCCCTTCAGAAATGGAGTTAAATCCCAGGCTCTCTGTCTTCCTACAAGGAAGATTTCGTTTCAGGTAAGGGCAGTCACTTTTCAGCTCAAGCGAACTACATCGTTCAGGAAGCTCTCAGGTTTCTCATCTTAAGTGACAATCATTGGATGTTAGATGACCAGTGTTTTGAATCAGTTTCAGAAGCAGAGTTGGACTAGATATGGTCCGTAAGTGTAAGAAACACCGTTCTTTGGTTCTCAGCACACTCACGTTTCCTGCTGTATTAGAGACTCTAGAAAGCAAGAGCATACTTCTTGCTCTAAAGCAGAGTGTGATCCATGGATGAGAACTGTGTTGTGTGTTTCCCTTCAGAAATGGAGTTAAATCCCAGGCTCTGTGTCTTCCTACAAGCAAGACTTCGTTTCAGGAAAGGGCAGTCACTTTTCATCTCAAACAAACTACATCGTTCAGGAAGCTCACATGTTTCTCATCTTAACTGACAAGCATCGGATGTTAGACGACCATTGCTTTGTATCAGTTTCAGAAGCAGACATGGACTAGATATGGTCCGTAGGTGTAGGAAACACCGTTCATTTGTTCTCAGCACACTCAAGTTTCCTGCTGTCTTAGAGATTTTAGAAATCTAGAGCATGCTTCTTGCTCTAAAGCTGAGTGTGATGCATGGATGAGAACTGTGTTGTTTGTTTCCCTTCAGAAATGGAGTTAAATCCCAGGCACTGTGTCTTCCTACAAGCAAGACTTCGTTTCAGGTAAGGGCAGTCACTTTTCAGCTCTAACGAACTACATCGTTCATGAAGCTCACACGTTTCTCATCTTAACTGACAAGCATTTGAATGCTAGAGGACCAGTGCTTTGTATCAGTTTCAGAAGCAGAGTTGGACTAGATATGATCCTATGTGTAGGCAACACCGTTCATTTGTTCTGAGCACACACAAGTTTCCAGCTGTCTTAGATATTTTAGAAAGCTAGAACGTGCTTCTTGCTCTAAAGCAGAGTGTGATCAATGGATGAGAACTCTGTTGTGTGTTTCACTTCAGAAATGTAGTTAAAACCCAGGCTCTGAGTCTTCCTACAAGCAAGACTTTGATTCAGGTAAGGGCAGTTAATTTACAGCTCTAAAGAACTACATAGTTCACGAAGCTCACACGTTTCTCATCGTAAATGACAAGCATTTGAATGCTAGAGGACCAGTGCTTTGTATCAGTTTCAGAAGCAGAGTTGGACTAGATATGATCCGTATGTGTAGGAAACACCGTTCATTTGTTCGCAGCACACTCAAGTTTCTTGCTGTCTTAGAGAGTCTAGAAAGCTAGAGCTTGCTTCTTGCTCTAAAGCAGAGTTTGATCCATTGATGAGAACTGTGTTGTGTGTTTCCCTTCAGAAATGGAGTTAAATCCCAGGCACTGTTTCTTCCTACAAGCAAGACTTCGTTTCAGGTAAGGGCAGTCACTTTTCAGCTAAAAAGAACTACATTGTTCACGAAGCTCACACGTTCCTCATCTTAACTGACAAGCATTGGATGTTAGAGGACCAGTGCTTTGTATCACTTTCAGAAGCAGAGTTGGACTAGATATGATCCTATGTGTATGCAACACCGTTCATTTGTTCTCAGCACACTCAAGTTTCCTGCTGTCTTAGATATTTTAGAAAGCTAGAACGTGCTTCTTGCTCTAAAGCAGAGTGTGATCAATGGATGAGAACTCTGTTGTGTGTTTCACTTCAGAAATGGAGTTAAATCCCTGGCTCTGAGTCTTCCTACAAGCAAGATTTCGTTTCAGGTAAGGGCAGTCACTTTTCAGCTCAAACGAACTACATCGTTCACGAAGCTCACACGTTTCTCATCTTAACTGACAAGCATTTGAATGCTAGAGGACCAGTGCTTTGTATCAGTTTCAGAAGCAGAGTTGGACTAGATATGATCCGTATGTGTAGGAAACACCGTTCATTTGTTCTCAGCACACTCAAGTTTCCTGCTGTCTTAGAGACTCTAGAAAGCTAGAGCTTGCGTCTTGCTCTAAAGCAGAGTGTGATCCATGGATGAGAACTGTGTTGTGTGTTTCCCTTCAGAAATGGAGTTAAATCCCAGGCCCTGTTTCTTCCTACAAGCAAGACTTCGTTTCAGGAAAGGGCAGTCACTTTTCAGCTAAAAAGAACTACATTGTTCACGAAGCTCACATGTTCCTCATCTTAACTGACAAGCATTGGATGTTAGAGGACCAGTGCTTTGTATCAGTTTCAGAAGTAGAGTTGGACTAGATATGATCCTATGTGTAGGCAACACCGTTCATTTGTTCTGAGCACACTCAAGTTTCCTGCTGTCTTAGATATTTTAGAAAGCTAGAACATGCTTCTTGCTCTAAAGCTGAGTGTGATGCATGGATGAGAACTGTGTTGTTTGTTTCCCTTCAGAAATGGAGTTAAATCACAGGCACTGTGTCTTCCTACAAGCAAGACTTCGTTTCAGGAAAGGGCAGTCACTTTTCAGCTCAAACGAACTACATCGTTCATGAAGCTCACACATTTCTCATCTTAACTGACAAGCTTCGGATGTTAGATGACCATTGCTTTGTATCAGTTTCAGAAGCAGAGTTGGACTAGATATGGTAGATATGTGTAGGAAACACCATTCTATTGTTCTCAGCAAACTCACGTTTCATGCTCTCTTAGAGACTCTAGAAAGCTAGAGCTTGCTTCTTGCTCTAAAGCAGAGTGTGATCAATGGATGAGAACTCTGTTGTGTGTTTCACTTCAGAAATGGAGTTAAATCCAGGCACTGTTTCTTCCTACAAGCAAGACTTCGTTTCAGGAAAGGGCAGTCACTTTTCAGCTAAAAAGAACTACATTTTTCACCAAGCTCACATGTTCCTCATCTTAACTGACAAGCATCGGATGTGAGACGATCATTGCTTTGTATCAGTTTCAGAAGCAGACTTGGACTAGATATGGTCCGTAGGTGTAGGAAACACCGTTCATTTGTTCTCAGCACACACAAGATTCCTGCTGTCTTAGAGACTCTAGAAAGCTAGAGCTTGCTTCTTGCTCTAAAGCAGAGTGTGATCCATGGATGAGAACTGTGTTGTGTGTTTCCCTTCAGAAATGGAGTTAAATCCCAGGCTCTGTGTCTTCCTACAAGCAAGACTTCGTTTCAGGTAAGGGCAGTCACTTTTCAGCTCAAACGAACTACATCGTTCAGGAAGCTCACACGTTTCACATCTTAACTGACAAGATTCAGTTGTAGGACGACCATTGCTTTGTATTAGTTTCAGAAGCAGAGTTGGACTAGATATGGTCCTTATTTGTAGGAAACACCGTTCTTTTGTTCTCAGCACACTCACATTTCATGCTTTCTTAGACACTCTAGAAAGCTAGAGCTTGCTTCTTGCTCTAAAGCAGAGTGTGATCCATGGATGAGAACTGTGTTGTGTGTTTCCCGTCAGAAATGGAGTTAAATATCAGGCACTGTTTCTTCCTACAAGCAAGACTTCGTTTCAGATAAGGGCAGTCACTTTTCAGCTAAAAAGAAATACATTGTTCACGAAGCTCACACGTTCCTCATCTTAACTGACAAGCATTGGATGTTAGAGGACCAGTCCTTTGTATCACTTTCAGAAGCAGAATTGGACTAGATATCATCCGTATGTGTAGGCAACACCGTTCATTTGTTCTGAGCACACTCAAGTTTCCTGCTGTCTTAGAGAGTCTAGAAACCTAGAGCTTGCTTCTTGCTCTAAAGTAGAGTTTGATCCATTGATGAGAACTGTGTTGTGTGTTTCCCTTCAGAAATGGAGTTAAATCCCAGGCTCTGTGTCTTCCTACAAGCAAGACTTCATTTCAGGTAAGGGCAGTCACTTTTCAGCTAAAATGAACTACATCATTCAGGAAGCTCACACGTTTCTCATCTTAACTGACAAGCATCGAATGTTAGAGGAGCATTGCTTTGTATCAGTTTCAGAAGCAGAGTTGGACTAGATATGGTCCGTATGTGTAGGAAACACCATTCTTTTGTTCTCAGCAAACTCATGTTTCATGATGTCTTAGAGACTCTAGAAAGCTAGAGAGTGCTTCTTGCTCTAAAGCAGAGTGTGATCAATGGATGAGAACTCTGTTGTGTGTTTCACTTCAGAACTGGTGTTAAATCCCAGGCTCTGAGTCTTCCTACAAGGGAGACTTCGTTTCAAGTAAGGGCAGTTACTTTCAATTCAAACGGACTACATCGTTCACAAAGCTCACACGTTTCTCATCTTAACTGAGGAGCATTGGATGTTAGAGGCCCTTTGCTTTGTATCAATTTCAGGCAGAGTTGAACTAGATATGGTCCGTATGTATAGGAAACACTGTTCTTTTCTTCTGAGCACACTCACGTTTTCTGCTGTTATTAGAGACTCTAGAAAGGAAGAGCGTGCTGCTTGCTCTAATGCAGAGTGTGATCCATGGATGAGAACTCTGTTGTGTGTTTCCCTTCAGAAATGGAGTTAAATCCCAGGCTCTCTGTCTTCCTACAAGGAAGATTTCGTTTCAGGTAAGGGCAGTCACTTTTCAGCTCAAGCGAACTACATCGTTCAGGAAGCTCTCAGGTTTCTCATCTTAAGTGACAATCATTGGATGTTAGATGACCAGTGTTTTGAATCAGTTTCAGAAGCAGAGTTGGACTAGATATGGTCCGTAAGTGTAAGAAACACCGTTCTTTGGTTCTCAGCACACTCACGTTTCCTGCTGTATTAGAGACTCTAGAAAGCAAGAGCATACATCTTGCTCTAAAGCAGAGTGTGATCCATGGATGAGAACTGTGTTGTGTGTTTCCCTTCAGAAATGGAGTTAAATCCCAGGCTCTGTGTCTTCCTACAAGCAAGACTTCGTTTCAGGAAAGGGCAGTCACTTTTCATCTCAAACAAACTACATCGTTCAGGAAGCTCACATGTTTCTCATCTTAACTGACAAGCATCGGATGTTAGACGACCATGGCTTTGTATCAGTTTCAGAAGCAGACATGGACTAGATATGGTCCGTAGGTGTAGGAAACACCGTTCATTTGTTCTCAGCACACTCAAGTTTCCTGCTGTCTTAGAGATTTTAGAAAGCTAGAGCATGCTTCTTGCTCTAAAGCTGAGTGTGATGCATGGATGAGAACTGTGTTGTTTGTTTCCCTTCAGAAATGGAGTTAAATCCCAGGCACTGTGTCTTCCTACAAGCAAGACTTCGTTTCAGGTAAGGGCAGTCACTTTTCAGCTCTAACGAACTACATCGTTCATGAAGCTCACACATTTCTCATCTTAACTGACAAGCTTCGGATGTTAGACGACCATTGCTTTGTATCAGTTTCAGAAGCAGAGTTGGACTAGATATGGTAGATATGTGTAGGAAACACCATTCTATTGTTCTCAGCAAACTCACGTTTCATGCTCTCTTTAAGATTCTAGAAAGCTAGAGCTTGCGTCTTGCTCTAAAGCAGAGTGTGATCCATGGATGAGAACTGTGTTGTGTGTTTCCCTTCAGAAATGGAGTTAAATCCCAGGCTCTGTGTCTTCCTACAGGCAAGACTTCGTTTCAGGTAAGGGCAGTCACTTTTCAGCTCAAAGGAACTACATCGTTCAGGAAGCTCACATGATTCTCATCTTAACTGATATGCATCGGATGTTAGACGATCATTGCTTTGTATTAGTTTCATAAGCACAGTTGGACTAGATATGGTCCGAATGTGTAGGCAACACCGTTCATTTGTTCTCAGCACACTCAAGTTTCCTGCTGTCTTAGATATTTTAGAATGCTAGAACGTGCTTCTTGCTCTAAAGCAGAGTGTGATCAATGGATGAGAACTGTGTTTTGTGTTTCCCTTCAGAAATGGAGTTAAATCCCAGGCTCTGTGTCTTCCTACAAGCAAGACTTCGTTTCAGGTAAGGGCAGTCACTTTTCAGCTCAAACGAACTACATCGTTCAGGAAGCTCACACGTTTCTCATCTTAACTGACAAGATTCAGTTGTAGGACGACCATTGCTTTGTATCAGTTTCAGAAGCAGAGTTGGACTAGTTATGGTCCATATGTGTAGGAAACACCGTTCTTTTGTTCTCAGCACACTCACATTTCATGCTGTCTTAGACACTCTAGAAAGCTAGAGCTTGCTTCTTGCTCTAAAGCAGAGTGTGATCCATGGATGAGAACTGTGTTGTGTGTTTCCCTTCAGAAATGGAGTTAAATATCAGGCATTGTTTCTTCCTACAAGCAAGACTTCGTTTCAGTTAAGGGAAGTCAAATTTCAGCTAAAAAGAAATACATTGTTCACGAAGCTCACACTTTCCTCATCTTAACTGACAAGCATTGGTTGTTAGAGGACCAGTGCTTTGTATCACTTTCAGAAGCAGAATTGGACTAGATATGATCCGTATGTGTAGGCATCACCATTCATTTGTTCTGAGCACACTCCAGTTTCCAGCTGTCTTAGATATTTTAGAAAGCTAGAACGTGCTTCTTGCTCTAAAGCAGAGTGTGATCAATGGATGAGAACTCTGTTGTGTGTTTCACTTCATTAATGGAGTTAAATCCCAGGCTCTGAGTCTTCCTACAAGCAAGACTTCGATTCAGGTAAGGGCAGTTAATTTACAGCTCAAAAGAACTACATAGTTCACAAAGCTCACACGTTTGTCATCTTAACTGACAAGCATTTGAATGCTAGAGGACCAGTGCTTTGTATCAGTTTCAGAAGCAGAGTTGGACTAGATATGATCCGTATGTGTAGGAAACACCGTTCATTTGTTCTCAGCACACTCAAGTTTCCTGCTGTCTTAGAGATTCTAGAAAGCTAGAGCTTGCTTCTTGCTCTAAAGCAGAGTTTGATTCATTGATGAGAACTGTGTTGTGTGTTTCCCTTCAGAAATGGAGTTAAATCCCAGGCTCTGAGTCTTCCTACAAGGGAGACTTCTTTTCAAGTAAGGGCAGTTACTTTCAGCTCAAATGGACTACATCGTTCACTAAGCTCACACGTTTCTCATCATAACTGAGGAGCATTGGATGTTAGAAGCCCTTTGCTTTGTATCAATTTCAGGGAGAGTTGAACTAGATATGGTCCGTATGTATAGGAAACACTGTTCTTTTCTTCTGAGCACACTCACGTTTCCTGCTGTTATTAGAGACTCTAGAAAGGAAGAGCGTGCTGCTTGCTCTAATGCAGAGTGTGATCCATGGATGAGAACTCTGTTGTGTGTTTCCCTTCAGAAATGGAGTTAAATCCCAGGCTCTCTGTCTTCCTACAAGCAAGATTTCTTTTCATGTAAGGGCAGTCACTTTTCAGCTCAAGCGATCTAAATCGTTCAGGAAGCTCACAAGTTTCTCATCTTAACTGACAAGCATCGGATGTTAGAAGACCAGTGCTTTGAATCAGTTTCAGAAGCAGAGTTGGACTAGATATGGTCCGTAAGTGTAAGAAACACCGTTCTTTGGTTCTCAGCACACTCACGTTTCCTGCTGTCTTAGAGACTCTAGAAAGCAAGAGCATGCTTCTTGCTCTAAAGCAGAGTGTGATCCATGGACGAGAACTGTGTTGTGTGTTTCCCTTCAGAAATGGAGTTAAATCCCAGGCACTGTTTCTTCCTACAAGCAAGACTTCGTTTCAGGTAAGGGCAGTCACTTTTCAGCTAAAAAGAACTACATTGTTCACGAAGCTCACACGTTCCTCATCTTAACTGACAAGCATTGGATGTTAGAGGACCAGTGCTTTGTATCACTTTCAGAAGCAGAGTTGGACTAGATATGATCCTATGTGTATGCAACACCGTTCATTTGTTCTCAGCACACTCAAGTTTCCTGCTGTCTTAGATATTTTAGAAAGCTAGAACGTGCTTCTTGCTCTAAAGCAGAGTGTGATCAATGGATGAGAACTCTGTTGTGTGTTTCACTTCAGAAATGGAGTTAAATCCCTGGCTCTGAGTGTTCCTACAAGCAAGATTTCGTTTCAGGTAAGGGCAGTCACTTTTCAGCTCAAACGAACTACATCGTTCAGGAAGCTCACACGTTTCTCATCTTAACTGACAAGCATTTGAATGCTAGAGGACCAGTGCTTTGTATCAGTTTCAGAAGCAGAGTTGGACTAGATATGATCCGTATGTGTAGGAAACACCGTTCAATTGTTCTCAGCACACTCAAGTTTCCTGCTGTCTTAGAGAGTCTAGAAAGCTAGAGCTTGCTTCTTGCTCAAAAGCAGAGTGTCATCCATGGATGAGAAATGTGTTGTGTGTTTCCCTTCAGAAATGGAGTTAAATCCCAGGCTCTGTGTCTTCCTACAAGCAAGACTTCGTTTCAGGTAAGGGCAGTCACTTTTCAGCTCAAACGAACTACATCGTTCAGGAAGCTCACATGTTTCTCATCTTAACTGACAAGAATCAGATGTTAGACGATCATTGCTTTGTATCAGTTTCAGAAGCAGAGTTGGACTAGATATGGTCCGTATGTGTAGGAAACTTCATTCTTTTGTTCTCAGCACACTCAATTTTCCTGCTGTCTTAGAGACTCTAGAAAGCTAGAGCTTGCGTCTTGCTCTAAAGCAGAGTGTGATCCATGGATGAGAACTGTGTTGTGTGTTTCCCTTCAGAAATGGAGTTAAATCCCAGGCACTGTTTCTTCCTACAAGCAAGACTTCGTTTCAGGAAAGGGCAGTCACTTTTCAGCTAAAAAGAACTACATTGTTCACGAAGCTCACACGTTCCTCATCTTAACTGACAAGCATTGGATGTTAGAGGACCAGTGCTTTGTATCAGTTTCAGAAGCAGAGTTGGACTAGATATGATCCTATGTGTAGGGAACACCGTTCATTTGTTCTGAGCACACACAAGTTTCCAGCTGTCTTAGATATTTTAGAAAGCTAGAACGTGCTTCTTGCTCTAAAGCAGAGTGTGATCAATGGATGAGAACTCTGTTGTGTGTTTCACTTCAGAAATGTAGTTAAAACCCAGGCTCTGAGTCTTCCTACAAGCAAGACTTCGATTCAGGTAAGGGCAGTTAATTTACAGCTCTAAAGAACTACATAGTTCACGAAGCTCACACGTTTCTCATCGTAAATGACAAGCATTTGAATGCTAGAGGACCAGTGCTTTGTATCAGTTTCAGAAGCAGAGTTGGACTAGATATGATCCGTATGTGTAGGAAACACCGTTCATTTGTTCGCAGCACACTCAAGTTTCTTGCTGTCTTAGAGAGTCTAGAAAGCTAGAGCTTGCTTCTTGCTCTAAAGCAGAGTTTGATCCATTGATGAGAACTGTGTTGTGTGTTTCCCTTCAGAAATGGAGTTAAATCCCAGGCACTGTTTCTTCCTACAAGCAAGACTTCGTTTCAGGTAAGGGCAGTCACTTTTCAGCTAAAAAGAACTACATCGTTCACGAAGCTCACACGTTTCTCATCTTAACTGACAAGCATTTGAATGCTAGAGGACCAGTGCTTTGTATCAGTTTCAGAAGCAGAGTTGGACTAGATATGATCTGTATGTGTAGGAAACACCGTTCATTTGTTCTCAGCACACTCAAGTTTCCTGCTGTCTTAGAGACTCTAGAAAGCTAGAGCTTGCTTCCTGCTCAAAAGCAGAGTGTCATCCATGGATGAGAAATGTGTTGTGTGTTTCCCTTCAGAAATGGAGTTAAATCCCAGGCTCTGTGTCTTCCTACAAGCAAGACTTCGTTTCAGGTAAGGGCAGTCACTTTTCAGCTCAAACGAACTACTTCGTTCAGGAAGCTCACATGTTTCTCATCTTAACTGACAAGAATCAGATGTTAGACGATCATTGCTTTGTATCAGTTTCAGAAGCAGAGTTGGACTAGATATGGTCCGTATTTGTAGGAAACTTCATTCTTTTGTTCTCAGCACACTCAATTTTCCTGCTGTCTTAGAGACTCTAGAAAGCTAGAGCTTGCGTCTTGCTCTAAAGCAGAGTGTGATCCATGGATGAGAACTGTGTTGTGTGTTTCCCTTCAGAAATGGAGTTAAATCCCAGGCCCTGTTTCTTCCTACAAGCAAGACTTCGTTTCAGGAAAGGGCAGTCACTTTTCAGCTAAAAAGAACTACATTGTTCACGAAGCTCACACGTTCCTCATCTTAACTGACAAGCATTGGATGTTAGAGGACCAGTGCTTTGTATCAGTTTCAGAAGTAGAGTTGGACTAGATATGATCCGTATGTGTAGGCAACACCGTTCATTTGTTCTCAGCACACTCAAGTTTCCTGCTGTCTTAGAGACTCTAGAAAGCTAGAGCTTGCGTCTTGCTCTAAAGCAGAGTGTGATTCATGGATGAGAACTGTGTTGTGTGTTTCCCTTCAGAAATGGAGTTAAATCCCAGGCTCTGTGTCTTCCTACAGGCAAGACTTCGTTTCAGGTAAGGGCAGTCACTTTTCAGCTCAAAGGATCTACATCGTTCAGGAAGCTCACATGTTTCTCATCTTAACTGACAAGCATCGGATGTTAGACGACCATTGCTTTGTATCAGTTTCAGAAGCAGACTTGGACTAGATATGATCCTATGTGTAGGCAACACCGTTCATTTGTTCTGAGCACACTCAAGTTTCCTGCTGTCTTAGATATTTTAGAAAGCTAGAACATGCTTCTTGCTCTAAAGCAGAGTGTGATCAATGGATGAGAACTCTGTTGTGTGTTTCACTTCAGAAATGGAGTTAAATCCCTGGCTCTGAGTCTTCCTACAAGCAAGATTTCGTTTCAGGTAAGGGCAGTCACTTTTCAGCTCAAACGAACTACATCGTTCACGAAGCTCACACGTTTCTCATCTTAACTGACAAGCATTTGAATGCTAGAGGACCAGTGCTTTGTATCAGTTTCAGAAGCAGAGTTGGACTAGATATGATCCGTATGTGTAGGAAACACCGTTCATTTGTTCTCAGCACACTCAAGTTTCCTGCTGTCTTAGAGACTCTAGAAAGCTAGAGCTTGCTTCTTGCTCAAAAGCAGAGTGTGATCCATGGATGAGAACTGTGTTGTGTGTTTCCCTTCAGAAATGGAGTTAAATCCCAGGCTCTGTGTCTTCCTACAAGCAAGACTTCGTTTCAGGTAAGGGCAGTCACTTTTCAGCTCAAACGAACTACATCGTTCAGGAAGCTCACATGTTTCTTATCTTAACTGACAAGAATCAGATGTTAGACGATCATTGCTTTGTATCAGTTTCAGAAGCAGAGTTGGACTAGATATGGTCCGTATTTGTAGGAAACTTCATTCTTTTGTTCTCAGCACACTCAATTTTCCTGCTGTCTTAGAGACTCTAGAATGCTAGAGCTTGCGTCTTGCTATAAAGCAGAGTGTGATCCATGGATGAGAACTGTGTTGTGTGTTTCCCTTCAGAAATGGAGTTAAATCCCAGGCCCTGTTTCCTCCTACAAGCAAGACTTCATTTCAGGAAAGGGCAGTCACTTTTCAGCTAAAAAGAACTACATTGTTCACGAAGCGCACACGTTCCTCATCTTAACTGACAAGCATTGGATGTTAGAGGACCAGTGCTTTGTATCAGTTTCAGAAGTAGAGTTGGACTAGATATGATCCGTATGTGTAGGCAACACCATTCATTTGTTCTCAGCACACTCAAGTTTCCTGCTCTCTTAGAGACTCTAGAAAGCTAGAGCTTGCGTCTTGCTCTAAAGCAGAGTGTGATTCATGGATGAGAACTGTGTTGTGTGTTTCACTTCAGAAATGTAGTTAAATCCCAGGCTCTGAGTCTTCCTACAAGCAAGACTTCGATTCAGGTAAGGGCAGTTAATTTACAGCTCAAAAGAACTACATAGTTCACGAAGCTCACACGTTTCTCATCTTAACTGACAAGCATTTGAATGCTAGAGGACCAGTGCTTTGTATCAGTTTCAGAAGCAGAGTTGGACTAGATATGATCCGTATGTGTAGGAAACACCGTTCATTTGTTCGCAGCACACTCAAGTTTCCTGCTGTCTTAGAGAGTCTAGAAAGCTAGAGCTTGCTTCTTGCTCTAAAGCAGAGTTTGATCCATTGATGAGAACTGTGTTGTGTGTTTCCCTTCAGAAATGGAGTTAAATCCCAGGCTCTGTGTCTTCCTACAAGCAAGACTTCATTTCAGGTAAGGGCAGTCACTTTTCAGCTAAAACGAACTACATCGTTCAGGAAGCTCACACGTTTCTCATCTTAACTGACAAGCATCGAATGTTAGATGACCATTGCTTTGTATCAGTTTCAGAAGTAGACTTGGACTAGATATGATCCTATGTGTAGGCAACACCGTTCATTTGTTCTGAGCACACTCACGTTTCCTGCTGTCTTAGATATTTTAGAATGCTAGAACGTGTTTCTTGCTCTAAAGCAATCTGTTATCAATGGATGAGAACTCTGTTGTGTGTTTCACTTCAGAAATGGAGTTAAATCCCTGGCTCTGAGTCTTCCTATAAGCAAGATTTCGTTTCAGGTAAGGGCAGTCACTTTTCAGCTCAAACGAACTACATCGTTAAGGAAGCTCACACGTTTCTCATCTTAACTGACAAGAATCAGATGTTAGACGGCCATTGCTTTGTATCAGTTTCAGAAGCAGAGTTGGAGTAGATATGGTCCGTATGTGTAGGAAACACCGTTCTTTTGTTCTCAGCACACTCACATTTCATGCTGTCTTAGACACTCTAGAAAGCTAGAGCTTGCTTCTTGCTCTAAAGAAGAGTGTGATCCATGGATGAGAACTGTGTTGTGTGTTTCCCTTCAGAAATGGAGTTAAATATCAGGCATTGTTTCTTCCTACAAGCAAGACTTCATTTCAGTTAAGGGCAGTCACTTTTCAGCTAAAAAGAAATACATTGTTCACGAAGCTCACACTTTCCTCATCTTAACTGACAAGCATTGGATGTTAGAGGACCAGTGCTTTGTATCACTTTCAGAAGCAGAATTGGACTAGATATGATCCGTATGTGTAGGCAACACCGTTCATTTGTTCTGAGCACACTCAGGTTTCCAGCTGTATTAGATATTTTAGAAAGCTAGAACATGCTTCTTGCTCTAAAGCTGAGTGTGATCAATGGATGAGAACTCTGTTGTGTGTTTCACTTCAGAAATGTAGTTAAATCTCAGGCTCTGAGTCTTCCTACAAGCAAGACTTCGATTCAGGTAAGGGCAGTTAATTTACAGCTCAAAAGAACTACATAGTTCACAAAGCTCACACGTTTCTCATCTTAACTGACAAGCATTTGAATGCTAGAGGACCAGTGCTTTGTATCAGTTTCAGAAGCAGAGTTGGACTAGATATGGTCCGTATGTGTAGGAAACACCATTCTTTTGTTCTCAGCAAACTCACGTTTCATGGTGTCTTAGAGACTCTAGAAAGCTAGAGCTTGCTTCTTGCTCTAAAGCAGAGTGTGATCAATAGATAAGAACTCTGTTGTGTGTTTCACTTCAGAACTGGTGTTAAATCCCAGGCTCTGAGTCTTCCTACAAGGGAGACTTCGTTTCAAGTAAGGGCAGTTACTTTCAGCTCAAACGGACTACATCGTTCACTAAGCTCACACGTTTCTCATCTTAACTGAGGAGCATTGGATGTTGGAGGCCCTTTGCTTTGTATCAATTTCAGGCAGAGTTGAACTAGATATGGTCCGTATGCATAGGAAACACTGTTCTTTTCTTCTGAGCACACTCACGTTTCCTGCTGTTATTAGAGACTCTAGAAAGGAAGAGCGTGCTGCTTTCTCTAATGCAGAGTGTGATCCATGGATGAGAACTCTGTTGTGTGTTTCCCTTCAGAAATGGAGTTAAATCCCAGGCTCTCTGTCTTCCTACAAGCAAGATTTCTTTTCATGTAAGGGCAGTCACTTTTCATCTCAAGTGAACTACATCGTTCAGGAAGCTCACAGGTTTCTCATCTAACTGACAAGCATCGGATGTTAGATGACCAGTGCTTTGAATCAGTTTCAGAAGCAGAGTTGGAATAGATATGGTCCGTAAGTGTAAGAAACACCGTTCTTTGGTTCTCAGCACACTCACGTTTCCTGCTGTATTAGAGACTCTAGAAAGCAAGAGCATGCTTCTTGCTCTAAAGCATAGTGTGATCCATGGACGAGAACTGTGTTGTGTGTTTCCCTTCAGAAATGGAGTTAAATCCCAGGCACTGTTTCTTCCTACAAGCAAGACTTCGTTTCAGGTAAGGGCAGTCACTTTTCAGCTAGAAAGAACTACATTGTTCACGAAGCTCACACGTTCCTCATCTTAACTGACAAGCATTGGATGTTAGAGGACCAGTGCTTTGTATCACTTTCAGAAGCAGAGTTGGACTAGATATGATCCTATGTGTAGGCAACACCGTTCATTTGTTCTCAGCACACTCAAGTTTCCTGCTGTCTTAGATAATTTAGAAAGCTAGAACGTGCTTCTTGCTCTAAAGCAGAGTGTGATCAATGGATGAGAACTCTGTTATGTGTTTCACTTCAGAAATGGAGTTAAATCCCAGGCTCTGAGTCTTCCTACAAGCAAGATTTCGTTTCAGGTAAGGGCAGTCACTTTTCAGCTCAAACGAACTTCATCGTTCACGAAGCTCACACGTTTCTCATCTTAACTGACAAGCATTTGAATGCTAGAGGACCAGTGCTTTGTATCAGTTTCAGAAGCAGAGTTGGACTAGATATGATCCGTATGTGTAGGAAACACCGTTCATTTGTTCGCAGCACACTCAAGTTTCCTGCTGTCTTAGAGACTCTAGAAAGCTAGAGCTTGCTTCTTGCTCAAAAGCAGAGTGTGATCCATGGATGAGAACTGTGTTGTGTGTTTCCCTTCAGAAATGGAGTTAAATCCCAGGCTCTGTGTCTTCCTACAAGCAAGACTTCGTTTCAGGTAAGGGCAGTCACTTTTCAGCTCAAACGAACTACATTGTTCAGGAAGCTCACATGTTTCTCATCCTAACTGACAAGAATCAGATATTAGACGATCATTGCTTTGTATCAGTTTCAGAAGCAGAGTTGGACTAGATATGGTCCGTATGTGTAGGAAACTTCATTCTTTTGTTCTCAGCACACTCAAGTTTCCTGCTGTCTTAGAGACTCTAGAAAGCTAGAGCTTGCGTCTTGCTCTAAAGCAGAGTGTGATCCATGGATGAGAACTGTGTTGTGTGTTTCCCTTCAGAAATGGAGTTAAATCCCAGGCACTGTTTCTTCCTACAAGCAAGACTTCGTTTCTGGAAAGGGCAGTCACTTTTCAGCTAAAAAGAACTACATTGTTCACGAAGCTCACATGTTTCTCATCTTAACTGACAAGCATTGGATGTTAGAGGTCCAGTGCTTTGTATCAGTTTCAGAAGCAGAGTTGGACTATATATGATCCGTATGTGTAGGAAACACCGTTCATTTGTTCTCAGCACACTCAAGTTTCCTGATGTCTTAGAGACTCTAGAAAGCTAGAGCTGGCGTCTTGCTCTAAAGCAGAGTGTGATCCATGGATGAGAACTGTGTTGTGTGTTTCCCTTCAGAAATGGAGTTAAATCCCAGGCTCTGTGTCTTCCTACAGGCAAGACTTCATTTCAGGTAAGGGCAGTCACTTTTCAGCTCAAAGGAACTACATCGTTCAGGAAGCTCACATGTTTCTCATCTTAACTGACAAGCATCGGATGTTAGACAACCACTGCTTTGTATCAGTTTCAGAAGCAGACTTGGACTAGATATGATCCTATGTGTAGGCAACACCGTTCATTTGTTCTCAGCACACTCAAGTTTCCTGCTGTCTTAGATATTTTAGAATGCTAGAACGTGCTTCTTGCTCTAAAGCAGAGTGTGATCAATGGATGAGAACTCTGTTGTGTGTTTCACTTCAGAAATGGAGTTAAATCCCTGGCTCTGAATCTTCCTACAAGCAAGATTTCGTTTCAGGTAAGGGCAGTCACTTTTCAGCTCAAACGAACTACATCGTTCACGAAGCTCACACGTTTCTCATCTTAACTGACAAGCATTGGATGTTAGAGGACCAGTGCTTTGTATCAGTTTCAGAAGTAGAGTTGGACTAGATATGATCCGTATGTGTAGGCAACACCGTTCATTTGTTCTCAGCACACTCAAGTTTCCTGCTGTCTTAGAGACTCTAGAAAGCTAGAGCTTGCGTCTTGCTCTAAAGCAGAGTGTGATTCATGGATGAGAACTGTGTTGTGTGTTTCACTTCAGAAATGTAGTTAAATCCCAGGCTCTGAGTCTTCCTACAAGCAAGACTTCGATTCAGGTAAGGGCAGTTAATTTACAGCTCAAAAGAACTACATAGTTCACGAAGCTCACACGTTTCTCATCTTAACTGACAAGCATTTAAATGCTAGAGGACCAGTGCTTTGTATCAGTTTCAGAAGCAGAGTTGGACTAGATATGATCCGTATGTGTAGGAAACAGCGTTCATTTGTTCGCAGCACACTCAAGTTTCCTGCTGTCTTAGAGAGTCTAGAAAGCTAGAGCTTGCTTCTTGCTCTAAAGCAGAGTTTGATCCATTGATGAGAACTGTGTTGTGTGTTTCCCTTCAGAAATGGAGTTAAATCCCAGGCTCTGTGTCTTCCTACAAGCAAGACTTCATTTCAGGTAAGGGCAGTCACTTTTCAGCTAAAACGAACTACATCGTTCAGGAAGCTCACACGTTTCTCATCTTAACTGACAAGCATCGAATGTTAGACGACCATTGCTTTGTATCAGTTTCAGAAGTAGACTTGGACTAGATATGATCCTATGTGTAGGCAACACCGTTCATTTGTTCTCAGCACACTCACGTTTCCTGCTGTCTTAGATATTTTAGAATGCTAGAACGTGTTTCTTGCTCTAAAGCAGAGTGTTATCAATGGATGAGAACTCTGTTGTGTGTTTCACTTCAGAAATGGAGTTAAATCCCTGGCTCTGAGTCTTCCTACAAGCAAGATTTCGTTTCAGGTAAGGGCAGTCACTTTTCAGCTCAAACGAACTACATCGTTCAGGAAGCTCACACGTTTCTCATCTTAACTGACAAGAATCAGATGTTAGACGGCCATTGCTTTGTATCAGTTTCAGAAGCAGAGTTGGAGTAGATATGGTCCGTATGTGTAGGAAACACCGTTCTTTTGTTCTCAGCACACTCACATTTCATGCTGTCTTAGACACTCTAGAAAGCTAGAGCTTGCTTCTTGCTCTAAAGAAGAGTGTGATCCATGGATGAGAACTGTGTTGTGTGTTTCCCTTCAGAAATGGAGTTAAATATCATGCATTGTTTCTTCCTACAAGCAAGACTTCGTTTCAGTTAAGGGCAGTCACTTTTCAGCTAAAAAGAAATACATTGTTCACGAAGCTCACACTTTCCTCATCTTAACTGACAAGCATTGGATGTTAGAGGACCAGTGCTTTGTATCACTTTCAGAAGCAGAATTGGACTAGATATGATCCGTATGTGTAGGCAACACCGTTCATTTGTTCTGAGCACACTCAAGTTTCCAGCTGTATTAGATATTTTAGAAAGCTAGAACGTGCTTCTTGCTCTAAAGCTGAGTGTGATCAATGGATGAGAACTCTGTTGTGTGTTTCACTTCAGAAATGTAGTTAAATCTCAGGCTCTGAGTCTTCCTACAAGCAAGACTTCGATTCAGGTAAGGGCAGTTAATTTACAGCTCAAAAGAACTACATAGTTCACAAAGCTCACACGTTTCTCATCTTAACTGACAAGCATTTGAATGCTAGAGGACCAGTGCTTTGTATCAGTTTCAGAAGCAGAGTTGGACTAGATATGATCCGTATGTGTAGGAAACACCGTTCATTTGTTCTCAGCACACTCAAGTTTCCTGCTGTCTTAGAGAGTCTAGAAAGCTAGAGCTTGCTTCTTGCTCTAAAGCAGAGTTTGATCCATTGATGAGAACTGTGTTGTGTGTTTCCCTTCAGAAATGGAGTTAAATCCCAGGCTCTGTGTCTTCCTACAAGCAAGACTTCGTTTCAGGTAAGGGCAGTCACTTTTCAGCTAAAAAGAACTACATTGTTCACGAAGCTCACACGTTCCTCATCTTAACTGACAAGCATCGAATGTTAGACGACCATTGCTTTGTATCAGTTTCAGAAGCAGAGTTGGACTAGATATGGTCCGTATGTGTAGGAAACTTCATTCTTTTGTTCTCAGCACACTCAAGTTTCCTGCTGTCTTAGAGACTCTAGAAAGCTAGAGCTTGCTTCTTGCTCTAAAGCAGAGTGTGATCAATAGATAAGAACTCTGTTGTGTGTTTCACTTCAGAACTGGTGTTAAATCCCAGGCTCTGAGTCTTCCTACAAGGGAGACTTCGTTTCAAGTAAGGGCAGTTACTTTCAGCTCAAACGGACTACATCGTTCACTAAGCTCACACATTTCTCATCTTAACTGAGGAGCATTGGATGTTGGAGGCCCTTTGCTTTGTATCAATTTCAGGCAGAGTTGAACTAGATATGGTCCGTATGCATAGGAAACACTGTTCTTTTCTTCTGAGCACACTCACGTTTCCTGCTGTTATTAGAGACTCTAGAAAGGAAGAGCGTGCTGCTTTCTCTAATGCAGAGTGTGATCCATGGATGAGAACTCTGTTGTGTGTTTCCCTTCAGAAATGGAGTTAAATCCCAGGCTCTCTGTCTTCCTACAAGCAAGATTTCTTTTCATGTAAGGGCAGTCACTTTTCATCTCAAGTGAACTACATCGTTCAGGAAGCTCACAGGTTTCTCATCTAACTGACAAGCATCGGATGTTAGATGACCAGTGCTTTGAATCAGTTTCAGAAGCAGAGTTGGAATAGATATGGTCCGTAAGTGTAAGAAACACCGTTCTTTGGTTCTCAGCACACTCACGTTTCCTGCTGTATTAGAGACTCTAGAAAGCAAGAGCATGCTTCTTGCTCTAAAGCATAGTGTGATCCATGGACGAGAACTGTGTTGTGTGTTACCCTTCAGAAATCGAGTTAAATCCCAGGCACTGTTTCTTCCTACAAGCAAGACTTCGTTTCAGGTAAGGGCAGTCACTTTTCAGCTAAAAAGAACTACATTGTTCACGAAGCTCACACGTTCCTCATCTTAACTGACAAGCATTGGATGTTAGAGGACCAGTGCTTTGTATCACTTTCAGAAGCAGAGTTGGACTAGATATGATCCTATGTGTAGGCAACACCGTTCATTTGTTCTCAGCACACTCAAGTTTCCTGCTGTCTTAGATAATTTAGAAAGCTAGAACGTGCTTCTTGCTCTAAAGCAGAGTGTGATCAATGGATGAGAACTCTGTTATGTGTTTCACTTCAGAAATGGAGTTAAATCCCAGGCACTGTTTCTTCCTACAAGCAAGACTTCGTTTCTGGAAAGGGCAGTCACTTTTCAGCTAAAAAGAACTACATTGTTCACGAAGCTCACATGTTTCTCATCTTAACTGACAAGCATTGGATGTTAGAGGTCCAGTGCTTTGTATCAGTTTCAGAAGCAGAGTTGGACTATATATGATCCGTATGTGTAGGCAACACCGTTCATTTGTTCTCAGCACACTCAAGTTTCCTGATGTCTTAGAGACTCTAGAAAGCTAGAGCTGGCGTCTTGCTCTAAAGCAGAGTGTGATCCATGGATGAGAACTGTGTTGTGTGTTTCCCTTCAGAAATGGAGTTAAATCCCAGGCTCTGTGTCTTCCTACAGGCAAGACTTCGTTTCAGGTAAGGGCAGTCACTTTTCAGCTCAAAGGAACTACATCGTTCAGGAAGCTCACACGTTTCTCATCTTAACTGACAAGCATTTGAATGCTAGAGGACCAGTGCTTTGTATCAGTTTCAGAAGCAGAGTTGGACTAGATATGATCCGTATGTGTAGGAAACTTCATTCTTTTGTTCTCAGCACACTCACGTTTCATGCTGTCTAAGACACTCTAGTAAGCTAGAGCTTGCTTCTTGCTCTAAAGCGGAGTGTGATCCATGGATGAGAACTGTGTTGTGTGTTTCCTTTCAGAAAAGGAGTTAAATCCCAGGCACTGTTTCTTCCTACAAGCAAGACTTCGTTTCAGGGAAGGGCAGTCACTTTTCAGCTAAAAAGAACTACATTGTTCACGAAGCTCACACGTTCCTCATCTTAACTGACAAGCATTGGATGTTAGAGGACCAGTGCTTTGTATCACTTTCAGAAGCAGAGTTGGACTAGATATGATCCGTATGTGTAGGAAACACCGTTCATTTGTTCTCAGCACACTCAAGTTTCCTGCTGTCTTAGAGAGTCTAGAAAGCTAGAGCTTGCTTCTTGCTCTAAAGCAGAGTTTGATCCAGTGATGAGAACTGTGTTGTGTGTTTCCCTTCAGAAATGGAGTTAAATCCCAGGCTCTGTGTCTTCCTACAAGCAAGACTTCATTTCAGGTAAGGGCAGTCACTTTTCAGCTGAAACGAACTACATCGTTCAGGAAGCTCACACGTTTCTCATCTTAACTGACAAGCATCGAATGTTAGACGACCATTGCTTTGTATCAGTTTCAGAAGCAGAGTTGGACTAGATATGGTCCGTATGTGTAGGAAACACCATTCTTTTGTTCTCAGCAAACTCACGTTTCATGCTGTCTTAGAGACTCTAGAAAGCTAGAGCTTGCTTCTTGCTCTAAAGCAGAGTGTGATCAATAGATAAGAACTCTGTTGTGTGTTTCACTTCAGAACTGGTGTTAAATCCCAGGCTCTGAGTCTTCCTACAAGGGAGACTTCGTTTCAAGTAAGGGCAGTTACTTTCAGCTCAAACGGACTACATCGTTCACTAAGTTCACACGTTTCTCATCTTAACTGAGGAGCATTGGATGTTAGAGGCCCTTTGCTTTGTATCAATTTCAGGCAGAGTTGAACTAGATATGGTCCGTATGCATAGGAAACACAGTTCTTTTCTTCTGAGCACACTCACGTTTCCTGCTGTTAATAGAGACTCTAGAAAGGAAGAGCGTGCTGCTTTCTCTAATGCAGAGTGTGATCCATGGATGAGAACTCTGTTGTGTGTTTCCCTTCAGAAATGGAGTTAAATCCCAGGCTCTCTGTCTTCCTACAAGCAAGATTTCTTTTCATGTAAGGGCAGTCACTTTTCAGCTCAAGCGAACTACATCGTTCAGGAAGCTCACAGGTTTCTCATCTTAACTGACAAGCATCGGATGTTAGATGACCAGTGCTTTGAATCAGTTTCAGAAGCAGAGTTGGACTAGATATGATCCGTATGTGTAGGAAACTTCATTCTTTTGTTCTCAGCACACTCACGTTTCATGCTCTCTTAGACACTCTAGTAAGCTAGAGCTTGCTTCTTGCTCTAAAGCGGAGTGTGATCCATGGATGAGAACTGTGTTGTGTGTTTCCCTTCAGAAATGGAGTTAAATCCCAGGCACTGTTTCTTCCTACAAGCAAGACTTCGTTTCTGGAAAGGGCAGTCACTTTTCAGCTAAAAAGAACTACATTGTTCACGAAGCTCACATGTTTCTCATCTTAACTGACAAGCATTGGATGTTAGAGGTCCAGTGCTTTGTATCAGTTTCAGAAGCAGAGTTGGACTATATATGATCCGTATGTGTAGGCAACACCGTTCATTTGTTCTCAGCACACTCAAGTTTCCTGATGTCTTAGAGACTCTAGAAAGCTAGAGCTGGCGTCTTGCTCTAAAGCAGAGTGTGATCCATGGATGAGAACTGTGTTGTGTGTTTCCCTTCAGAAATGGAGTTAAATCCCAGGCTCTGTGTCTTCCTACAGGCAAGACTTCGTTTCAGGTAAGGGCAGTCACTTTTCAGCTCAAAGGAACTACATCGTTCAGGAAGCTCACACGTTTCTCATCTTAACTGACAAGCATTTGAATGCTAGCGGACCAGTGCTTTGTATCAGTTTCAGAAGCAGAGTTGGACTAGATATGGTCCGTATGTGTAGGAAACACCATTCTTTTGTTCTCAGCAAACTCACGTTTCATGCTGTCTTAGAGACTCTAGAAAGCTAGAGCTTGCTTCTTGCTCTAAAGCAGAGTGTGATCAATAGATAAGAACTCTGTTGTGTGTTTCACTTCAGAACTGGTGTTAAATCCCAGGCTCTGAGTCTTCCTACAAGGGAGACTTCGTTTCAAGTAAGGGCAGTTACTTTCAGCTCAAACGGACTACATCGTTCACTAAGTTCACACGTTTCTCATCTTAACTGAGGAGCATTGGATGTTAGAGGCCCTTTGCTTTGTATCAATTTCAGGCAGAGTTGAACTAGATATGGTCCGTATGCATAGGAAACACAGTTCTTTTCTTCTGAGCACACTCACGTTTCCTGCTGTTAATAGAGACTCTAGAAAGGAAGAGCGTGCTGCTTTCTCTAATGCAGAGTGTGATCCATGGATGAGAACTCTGTTGTGTGTTTCCCTTCAGAAATGGAGTTAAATCCCAGGCTCTCTGTCTTCCTACAAGCAAGATTTCTTTTCATGTAAGGGCAGTCACTTTTCAGCTCAAGCGAACTACATCGTTCAGGAAGCTCACAGGTTTCTCATCTTAACTGACAAGCATCGGATGTTAGATGACCAGTGCTTTGAATCAGTTTCAGAAGCAGAGTTGGACTAGATATGATCCGTATGTGTAGGAAACTTCATTCTTTTGTTCTCAGCACACTCACGTTTCATGCTCTCTTAGACACTCTAGTAAGCTAGAGCTTGCTTCTTGCTCTAAAGCGGAGTGTGATCCATGGATGAGAACTGTGTTGTGTGTTTCCCTTCAGAAATGGAGTTAAATCCCAGGCACTGTTTCTTCCTACAAGCAAGACTTCGTTTCTGGAAAGGGCAGTCACTTTTCAGCTAAAAAGAACTACATTGTTCACGAAGCTCACATGTTTCTCATCTTAACTGACAAGCATTGGATGTTAGAGGTCCAGTGCTTTGTATCAGTTTCAGAAGCAGAGTTGGACTATATATGATCCGTATGTGTAGGCAACACCGTTCATTTGTTCTCAGCACACTCAAGTTTACTGATGTCTTAGAGACTCTAGAAAGCTAGAGCTGGCGTCTTGCTCTAAAGCAGAGTGTGATCCATGGATGAGAACTGTGTTGTGTGTTTCCCTTCAGAAATGGAGTTAAATCCCAGGCTCTGTGTCTTCCTACAGGCAAGACTTCGTTTCAGGTAAGGGCAGTCACTTTTCAGCTCAAAGGAACTACATCGTTCAGGAAGCTCACACGTTTCTCATCTTAACTGACAAGCATTTGAATGCTAGAGGACCAGTGCTTTGTATCACTTTCAGAAGCAGAGTTGGACTAGATATGATCCTATGTGTAGGCAACACCGTTCATTTGTTCTCAGCACACTCAAGTTTCCTGCTGTCTTAGACACTCTAGTAAGCTAGAGCTTGCTTCTTGCTCTAAAGCGGAGTGTGATCCATGGATGAGAACTGTGTTGTGTGTTTCCTTTCAGAAAAGGAGTTAAATCCCAGGCACTGTTTCTTCCTACAAGCAAGACTTCGTTTCAGGAAAGGGCAGTCACTTATCAGCTCAAACGAACTACATCGTTCACGAAGCTCACACGTTTCTCATCTTAACTGACAAGCATTTGAATGCTAGAGGACCAGTGCTTTGTATCAGTTTCAGAAGCAGAGTTGGACTAGATATGATCCGTATGTGTAGGAAACACCGTTCATTTGTTCTCAGCACACTCAAGTTTCCTGCTGTCTTAGAGAGTCTAGAAAGCTAGAGCTTGCTTCTTGCTCTAAAGCAGAGTTTGATCCAGTGATGAGAACTGTGTTGTGTGTTTCCCTTCAGAAATGGAGTTAAATCCCAGGCTCTGTGTCTTCCTACAAGCAAGACTTCATTTCAGGTAAGGGCAGTCACTTTTCAGCTGAAACGAACTACATCGTTCAGGAAGCTCACACGTTTCTCATCTTAACTGACAAGCATCGAATGTTAGACGACCATTGCTTTGTATCAGTTTCAGAAGCAGAGTTGGACTAGATATGGTCCGTATGTGTAGGAAACACCATTCTTTTGTTCTCAGCAAACTCACGTTTCATGCTGTCTTAGAGACTCTAGAAAGCTAGAGCTTGCTTCTTGCTCTAAAGCAGAGTGTGATCAATAGATAAGAACTCTGTTGTGTGTTTCACTTCAGAACTGGTGTTAAATCCCAGGCTCTGAGTCTTCCTACAAGGGAGACTTCGTTTCAAGTAAGGGCAGTTACTTTCAGCTCAAACGGACTACATCGTTCACTAAGTTCACACGTTTCTCATCTTAACTGAGGAGCATTGGATGTTAGAGGCCCTTTGCTTTGTATCAATTTCAGGCAGAGTTGAACTAGATATGGTCCGTATGCATAGGAAACACAGTTCTTTTCTTCTGAGCACACTCACGTTTCCTGCTGTTAATAGAGACTCTAGAAAGGAAGAGCGTGCTGCTTTCTCTAATGCAGAGTGTGATCCATGGATGAGAACTCTGTTGTGTGTTTCCCTTCAGAAATGGAGTTAAATCCCAGGCTCTCTGTCTTCCTACAAGCAAGATTTCTTTTCATGTAAGGGCAGTCACTTTTCAGCTCAAGCGAACTACATCGTTCAGGAAGCTCACAGGTTTCTCATCTTAACTGACAAGCATCGGATGTTAGATGACCAGTGCTTTGAATCAGTTTCAGAAGCAGAGTTGGACTAGATATGATCCGTATGTGTAGGAAACTTCATTCTTTTGTTCTCAGCACACTCACGTTTCATGCTCTCTTAGACACTCTAGTAAGCTAGAGCTTGCTTCTTGCTCTAAAGCGGAGTGTGATCCATGGATGAGAACTGTGTTGTGTGTTTCCTTTCAGAAAAGGAGTTAAATCCCAGGCACTGTTTCTTCCTACAAGCAAGACTTCGTTTCAAGAAAGGGCAGTCACTTTTCAGCTAAAAAGAACTACATTGTTCACGAAGCTCACACGTTCCTCATCTTAACTGACAAGCATTGGATGTTAGAGGACCAGTGCTTTGTATCACTTTCAGAAGCAGAGTTGGACTAGATATCAATCGTATGTGTAGGAAACACCGTTCATTTGTTCTCAACACACTCAAGTTTCCTGCTGTCTTAGAGACTCTAGAAAGCTAGAGCTTGCTTCTTGCTCTAAATCAGAGTGTGATCCATGGATGAGAACTGTGCTGTGTGTTTCCCTTCAGAAATGGAGTTAAATCCCAGGCTCTGTGTCTTCCTAGAAGGAAGACTTCGTTTCAGGTAAGGGCAGTCACTTTTCAGCTCAAACGAACTACATCGTTCAGGAAGCTCACACGTTTCTCATCTTAACTGACAAGAATCACATGTTAGACGACCATTGCTTTATATCAGTTTCAGAAGCAGAGTTGGACGAGATATGGTCCGTATGTGTAGGAAACTTCATTCTTTTGTTCTCAGCACACTCAAGTTTCATGCTGTCTTAGACACTCTAGTAAGCTAGAGCTTGCTTCTTGCTCTAAAGCAGAGTGTGATCCATGGATGAGAACTGTGTTGTGTGTTTCCCTTCAGAAATGGAGTTAAATCCCAGGCACTGTTTCTTCCTACAAGCAAGACTTCGATTCAGGAAAGGGCAGTCACTTTTCAGCTAAAAAGAACTACATTGTTCACCAAGCTCACACGTTCCTCATCTTAACTGACAAGCATCGGATGTTAGACGACCATTGCTTTGTATCAGTTTCAGAAGCAGACTTGGACTAGATATGGTCCGTAGGTGTAGGAAACATCGTTCATTTGTTCTCAGCACACTCAAGTTTCCTGCTGTCTTAGAGAGTCTAGAAAGCTAGAGCTTGCTTCTTGCTCTAAAGCAGAGTTTGATCCAGTGATGAGAACTGTGTTGTGTGTTTCCCTTCAGAAATGGAGTTAAATCCCAGGCTCTGTGTCTTCCTACAAGCAAGACTTCATTTCAGGTAAGGGCAGTCACTTTTCAGCTGAAACGAACTACATCGTTCAGGAAGCTCACACGTTTCTCATCTTAACTGACAAGCATCGAATGTTAGACGACCATTGCTTTGTATCAGTTTCAGAAGCAGAGTTGGACTAGATATGGTCCGTATGTGTAGGAAACACCATTCTTTTGTTCTCAGCAAACTCACGTTTCATGCTGTCTTAGAGACTCTAGAAAGCTAGAGCTTGCTTCTTGCTCTAAAGCAGAGTGTGATCAATAGATAAGAACTCTGTTGTGTGTTTCACTTCAGAACTGGTGTTAAATCCCAGGCTCTGAGTCTTCCTACAAGGGAGACTTCGTTTCAAGTAAGGGCAGTTACTTTCAGCTCAAACGGACTACATCGTTCACTAAGTTCACACGTTTCTCATCTTAACTGAGGAGCATTGGATGTTAGAGGCCCTTTGCTTTGTATCAATTTCAGGCAGAGTTGAACTAGATATGGTCCGTATGCATAGGAAACACAGTTCTTTTCTTCTGAGCACACTCACGTTTCCTGCTGTTAATAGAGACTCTAGAAAGGAAGAGCGTGCTGCTTTCTCTAATGCAGAGTGTGATCCATGGATGAGAACTCTGTTGTGTGTTTCCCTTCAGAAATGGAGTTAAATCCCAGGCTCTCTGTCTTCCTACAAGCAAGATTTCTTTTCATGTAAGGGCAGTCACTTTTCAGCTCAAGCGAACTACATCGTTCAGGAAGCTCACAGGTTTCTCATCTTAACTGACAAGCATCGGATGTTAGATGACCAGTGCTTTGAATCAGTTTCAGAAGCAGAGTTGGACTAGATATGATCCGTATGTGTAGGAAACTTCATTCTTTTGTTCTCAGCACACTCACGTTTCATGCTCTCTTAGACACTCTAGTAAGCTAGAGCTTGCTTCTTGCTCTAAAGCGGAGTGTGATCCATGGATGAGAACTGTGTTGTGTGTTTCCTTTCAGAAAAGGAGTTAAATCCCAGGCACTGTTTCTTCCTACAAGCAAGACTTCGTTTCAAGAAAGGGCAGTCACTTTTCAGCTAAAAAGAACTACATTGTTCACGAAGCTCACACGTTCCTCATCTTAACTGACAAGCATTGGATGTTAGAGGACCAGTGCTTTGTATCACTTTCAGAAGCAGAGTTGGACTAGATATCAATCGTATGTGTAGGAAACACCGTTCATTTGTTCTCAACACACTCAAGTTTCCTGCTGTCTTAGAGACTCTAGAAAGCTAGAGCTTGCTTCTTGCTCTAAATCAGAGTGTGATCCATGGATGAGAACTGTGCTGTGTGTTTCCCTTCAGAAATGGAGTTAAATCCCAGGCTCTGTGTCTTCCTAGAAGGAAGACTTCGTTTCAGGTAAGGGCAGTCACTTTTCAGCTCAAACGAACTACATCGTTCAGGAAGCTCACACGTTTCTCATCTTAACTGACAAGAATCACATGTTAGACGACCATTGCTTTATATCAGTTTCAGAAGCAGAGTTGGACGAGATATGGTCCGTATGTGTAGGAAACTTCATTCTTTTGTTCTCAGCACACTCAAGTTTCATGCTGTCTTAGACACTCTAGTAAGCTAGAGCTTGCTTCTTGCTCTAAAGCAGAGTGTGATCCATGGATGAGAACTGTGTTGTGTGTTTCCCTTCAGAAATGGAGTTAAATCCCAGGCACTGTTTCTTCCTACAAGCAAGACTTCGATTCAGGAAAGGGCAGTCACTTTTCAGCTAAAAAGAACTACATTGTTCACCAAGCTCACACGTTCCTCATCTTAACTGACAAGCATCGGATGTTAGACGACCATTGCTTTGTATCAGTTTCAGAAGCAGACTTGGACTAGATATGGTCCGTAGGTGTAGGAAACATCGTTCATTTGTTCTCAGCACACTCAAGTTTCCTGCTGCCTTAGAGACTCTAGAAAGCTAGAGCTTGCTTCTTGCTCTAACGCAGAGTGTGATCCATGGATGAGAAGTGTGTTGTGTGTTTCCCTTCAGAAATGGAGTTAAATCCCAGGCACTGTTTCTTCCTACAAGCAAGACTTCGTTTCAGTTAAGGGCAGTCACTTTTCAGCTAAAAAGAAATACATTGTTCACGAAGCTCACACGTTCCTCATCTTAACTGACAAGCAATGGATGTTAGAGGACCAGTGCTTTGTATCACTTTCAGAAGCAGAATTGGACTAGATATGATCCGTTTGTGTAGGCAACACCGTTCATTTGTTCGGAGCACACTCAAGTTTCCAGCTGCCTTAGATATTTTAGAAAGCTAGAACGTGCTTCTTGCTCTAAAGCAGAGTGTGATCAATGGATGAGAACTCTGTTGTGTGTTTCACTTCAGAAATGGTGTTAAATCCATGGGTCTGAGTCTTCCTACAAGCAAGACTTCGTTTCAGGTAAGGGCAGTTAATTTATAGCTCAAAAGAAGTACATAGTTCACGAAGCTCACACGTTTCTCATCTTAACTGACAAGAATTTGAATGTTAGAGGACCAGTGCTTTGTATGAGTTTCAGAAGCAGAGTTGGACTAGATATGATCCGTATGTGTAGGAAACACCGTTCATTTGTTCTCAGCACACTCAAGTTTCCTGCTGTCTTAGAGAGTCTAGAAAGCTAGAGCTTGCTTCTTGCTCTAAAGCAGAGTTTGATCCATTAATGAGAACTGTGTTGGGAGTTTCCCTTCAGAAATGGAGTTAAATCCCAGGCTCTGTGTCTTCCTACACGCAAGACTTCGTTTCAGGTAAGGGCAGTCACTTTTCAGCTAAAACGAACTACATCGTTCAGGAAGCTCACACGTTTCTCATCATAACTGACAAGCATCGAATGTTAGACGACCATTGCTTAGTATCAGTTTCAGAAGCAGAGTTGGACTAGATATGGTTCGTATGTGTAGGAAACACCATTCTTTTGTTCTCAGCAAACTCACGATTCATGCTCTCTAAGAGACTCTAGAAAGCTAGAGCTTGCTTCTTGCTCTAAAGCAGAGTGTGATCAATGGATGAGAACTCTGTTGTGTGTTTCACTTCAGAACTGGTGTTAAATCCCAGGCTCTGAGTCTTCCTACAAGGGAGACTTCGTTTCAAGTAAGGGCAGTTACTTTCAGCTCAAAGGGACTACATAGTTCACGAAGCTCACACGTTTCTCATCTTAACTGACAAGCATTTGAATGCCAGAGGACCAGTGCTTTGTATCAGTTTCAGAAGCAGAGTTGGACTAGATATGGTCCGTAAGTGTAAGAAACACCGTTCTTTGGTTCTCAGCACACTCACGTTTCCTGCTGTATTAGAGACTCTAGAAAGCAAGAGCGTGCCTCTTGCTCTAAAGCGGAGTGTGATCCATGGATGAGAACTGTGTTGTGTGTTTCCTTTCAGAAAAGGAGTTAAATCCCAGGCACTGTTTCTTCCTACAAGCAAGACTTCGTTTCAGGAAAGGGCAGTCACTTTTCAGCTAAAAAGAACTACATTGTTCACGAAGCTCACACGTTCCTCATCTTAACTGACAAGCATTGGATGTTAGAGGACCAGTGCTTTGTATCACTTTCAGAAGCAGAGTTGGAGTAGATATCAATCGTATGTGTAGGAAACACCGTTCATTTGTTCTCAACACACTCAAGTTTCCTGCTGTCTTAGAGACTCTAGAAAGCTAGAGCTTGCTTCTTGCTCTAAATCAGAGTGTGATCCATGGATGAGAACTGTGCTGTGTGTTTCCCTTCAGAAATGGAGTTAAATCCCAGGCTCTGTGTCTTCCTACAAGCAAGACTTCGTTTCAGTTAAGGGCAGTCACTTTTCAGCTAAAAAGATATACATTGTTCACGAAGCTCACACGTTCCTCATCTTAACTGACAAGCAATGGATGTTAGAGGACCAGTGCTTTGTATCACTTTCAGAAGCAGAATTGGACTAGATATGATCCGTATGTGTAGGCAACACCGTTCATTTGTTCGGAGCACACTCAAGTTTCCAGCTGCCTTAGATATTTTAGAAAGCTAGAACGTGCTTCTTGCTCTAAAGCAGAGTGTGATCAATGGATGAGAACTCTGTTGTGTGTTTCCCTTCAGAAATGGAGTTAAATCCCAGGCTCTGTGTCTTCCTACACGCAAGACTTCGTTTCAGGTAAGGGCAGTCACTTTTCAGCTAAAACGAACTACATCGTTCAGGAAGCTCACACGTTTCTCATCATAACTGACAAGCATCGAATGTTAGACGACCATTGCTTAGTATCAGTTTCAGAAGCAGAGTTGGACTAGATATGGTTCGTATGTGTAGGAAACACCATTCTTTTGTTCTCAGCAAACTCACGATTCATGCTCTCTAAGAGACTCTAGAAAGCTAGAGCTTGCTTCTTGCTCTAAAGCAGAGTGTGATCCATGGATGAGAACTGTGTTGTGTGATTCCCTTCAGAAATGGAGTTAAATCCCAGGCACTGTTTATTCCTACAAGCAAGACTTCGTTTCAGGAAAGGGCAGTCACTTTTCAGCTAAAAAGAATTACATTGTTCACGAAGCTCACACGTTCCTCATCTTAACTGACAAGCATTGGATTTTAGAGGACCAGTGCTTTGTATCAGTTTCAGAAGCAGAGTTGGACTAGATATGATCTGTATGTGTAGGCAACACCGTTCATTTGTTCTCAGCACACTCAAGTTTCATGCTCTCTTAGACACTCTAGTAAGCTAGAGCTTGCTTCTTGCTCTAAAGTGGAGTGTGATCCATGGATGAGAACTGTGTTGTGTGTTTCCTTTCAGAAAAGGAGTTAAATCCCAGGCACTGTTTCTTCCTACAAGCAAGACTTCGTTTCAGGAAAGGGCAGTCACTTTTCAGCTAAAAAGAACTACCTTGTTCACGAAGCTCACACGTTCCTCATCTTAACTGACAAGCATTGGATGTTAGAGGACCAGTGCTTTGTATCACTTTCAGAAGCAGAATTGGAGTAGATATCAATCGTATGTGTAGGAAACACCGTTCATTTGTTCTCAACACACTCAAGTTTCCTGCTGTCTTAGAGACTCTAGAAAGCTAGAGCTTGCTTCTTGCTCTAAATCAGAGTGTGATCCATGGATGAGAACTGTGCTGTGTGTTTCCCTTCAGAAATGGAGTTAAATCCCAGGCTCTGTGTCTTCCTAGAAGGAAGACTTCGTTTCAGGTAAGGGCAGTCACTTTTCAGCTCAAACGAACTACATCGTTCAGGAAGCTCACACGTTTCTCATCTTAACTGACAAGAATCACATGTTAGACGACCATTGCTTTATATCAGTTTCAGAAGCAGAGTTGGACTAGATATGGTACGTATGTGTAGGAAACTTCATTCTTTTGTTCTCAGCACACTCAAGTTTCATGCTGTCTTAGACACTCTAGTAAGCTAGAGCTTGTTTCTTGCTCTAAAGCAGAGTGTGATCCATGGATGAGAACTGTGTTGTGTGTTTCCCTTCAGAAATGGAGTTAAATCCCAGGCACTGTTTCTTCCTACAAGCAAGACTTTGATTCAGGAAAGGGCAGTCACTTTTCAGCTAAAAAGAACTACATTGTTCACCAAGCTCACACGTTCCTCATCTTAACTGACAAGCATTGGATGTTAGACGACCATTACTTTGTATCAGTTTCAGAAGCAGACTTGGACTAGATATGGTCCGTAGGTGTAGGAAACATCGTTCATTTGTTCTCAGCACACTCAAGTTTCCTGCTGCCTTAGAGACTCTAGAAAGCTAGAGCTTGCTTCTTGCTCTAACGCAGAGTGTGATCCATGGATGAGAAGTGTGTTGTGTGTTTCCCTTCAGAAATGGAGTTAAATCCCAGGCACTGTTTCTTCCTACAAGCAAGACTTCGTTTCAGTTAAGGGCAGTCACTTTTCAGCTAAAAAGATATACATTGTTCACGAAGCTCACACGTTCCTCATCTTAACTGACAAGCAATGGATTTTAGAGGACCAGTGCTTTGTATCACTTTCAGAAGCAGAATTGGACTAGATATGATCCGTATGTGTAGGCAACACCGTTCATTTGTTCGGAGCACACTCAAGTTTCCAGCTGCCTTAGATATTTTAGAAAGCTAGAACGTGCTTCTTGCTCTAAAGCAGAGTGTGATCAATGGATGAGAACTCTGTTGTGTGTTTCCCTTCAGAAATGGAGTTAAATCCCAGGCTCTGTGTCTTCCTACACGCAAGACTTCGTTTCAGGTAAGGGCAGTCACTTTTCAGCTAAAACGAACTACATCGTTCAGGAAGCTCACACGTTTCTCATCATAACTGACAAGCATCGAATGTTAGACGACCATTGCTTAGTATCAGTTTCAGAAGCAGAGTTGGACTAGATATGGTTCGTATGTGTAGGAAACACCATTCTTTTGTTCTCAGCAAACTCACGATTCATGCTCTCTAAGAGACTCTAGAAAGCTAGAGCTTGCTTCTTGCTCTAAAGCAGAGTGTGATCCATGGATGAGAACTGTGTTGTGTGTTTCCCTTCAGAAATGGAGTTAAATCCCAGGCACTGTTTATTCCTACAAGCAAGACTTCGTTTCAGGAAAGGGCAGTCACTTTTCAGCTAAAAAGAATTACATTGTTCACGAAGCTCACACGTTCCTCATCTTAACTGACAAGCATTGGATTTTAGAGGACCAGTGCTTTGTATCAGTTTCAGAAGCAGAGTTGGACTAGATATGATCCGTATGTGTAGGCAACACCGTTCATTTGTTCTCAGCACACTCAAGTTTCATGCTCTCTTAGACACTCTAGTAAGCTAGAGCTTGCTTCTTGCTCTAAAGTGGAGTGTGATCCATGGATGAGAACTGTGTTGTGTGTTTCCTTTCAGAAAAGGAGTTAAATCCCAGGCACTGTTTCTTCCTACAAGCAAGACTTCGTTTCAGGAAAGGGCAGTCACTTTTCAGCTAAAAAGAACTACATTGTTCACGAAGCTCACACGTTCCTCATCTTAACTGACAAGCATTGGATGTTAGAGGACCAGTGCTTTGTATCACTTTCAGAAGCAGAGTTGGACTAGATATCAATCGTATGTGTAGGAAACACCGTTCATTTGTTCTCAACACACTCAAGTTTCCTGCTGTCTTAGAGACTCTAGAAAGCTAGAGCTTGCTTCTTGCTCTAAATCAGAGTGTGATCCATGGATGAGAACTGTGCTGTGTGTTTCCCTTCAGAAATGGAGTTAAATCCCAGGCTCTGTGTCTTCCTAGAAGGAAGACTTCGTTTCAGGTAAGGGCAGTCACTTTTCAGCTCAAACGAACTACATCGTTCAGGAAGCTCACACGTTTCTCATCATAACTGACAAGCATCGAATGTTAGACGACCATTGCTTAGTATCAGTTTCAGAAGCAGAGTTGGACTAGATATGGTTCGTATGTGTAGGAAACACCATTCTTTTGTTCTCAGCACACTCAAGTTTCATGCTGTCTTAGACACTCTAGTAAGCTAGAGCTTGTTTCTTGCTCTAAAGCAGAGTGTGATCCATGGATGAGAACTGTGTTGTGTGTTTCCCTTCAGAAATGGAGTTAAATCCCAGGCACTGTTTCTTCCTACAAGCAAGACTTTGATTCAGGAAAGGGCAGTCACTTTTCAGCTAAAAAGAACTACATTGTTCACCAAGCTCACACGTTCCTCATCTTAACTGACAAGCATTGGATGTTAGACGACCATTACTTTGTATCAGTTTCAGAAGCAGACTTGGACTAGATATGGTCCGTAGGTGTAGGAAACATCGTTCATTTGTTCTCAGCACACTCAAGTTTCCTGCTGCCTTAGAGACTCTAGAAAGCTAGAGCTTGCTTCTTGCTCTAACGCAGAGTGTGATCCATGGATGAGAAGTGTGTTGTGTGTTTCCCTTCAGAAATGGAGTTAAATCCCAGGCACTGTTTCTTCCTACAAGCAAGACTTCGTTTCAGTTAAGGGCAGTCACTTTTCAGCTAAAAAGATATACATTGTTCACGAAGCTCACACGTTCCTCATCTTAACTGACAAGCAATGGATTTTAGAGGACCAGTGCTTTGTATCACTTTCAGAAGCAGAATTGGACTAGATATGATCCGTATGTGTAGGCAACACCGTTCATTTGTTCGGAGCACACTCAAGTTTCCAGCTGCCTTAGATATTTTAGAAAGCTAGAACGTGCTTCTTGCTCTAAAGCAGAGTGTGATCAATGGATGAGAACTCTGTTGTGTGTTTCCCTTCAGAAATGGAGTTAAATCCCAGGCTCTGTGTCTTCCTACACGCAAGACTTCGTTTCAGGTAAGGGCAGTCACTTTTCAGCTAAAACGAACTACATCGTTCAGGAAGCTCACACGTTTCTCATCATAACTGACAAGCATCGAATGTTAGACGACCATTGCTTAGTATCAGTTTCAGAAGCAGAGTTGGACTAGATATGGTTCGTATGTGTAGGAAACACCATTCTTTTGTTCTCAGCAAACTCACGATTCATGCTCTCTAAGAGACTCTAGAAAGCTAGAGCTTGCTTCTTGCTCTAAAGCAGAGTGTGATCCATGAATGAGAACTGTGTTGTGTGTTTCCCTTCAGAAATGGAGTTAAATCCCAGGCACTGTTTATTCCTACAAGCAAGACTTCGTTTCAGGAAAGGGCAGTCACTTTTCAGCTAAAAAGAATTACATTGTTCACGAAGCTCACACGTTCCTCATCTTAACTGACAAGCATTGGATTTTAGAGGACCAGTGCTTTGTATCAGTTTCAGAAGCAGAGTTGGACTAGATATGATCCGTATGTGTAGGCAACACCGTTCATTTGTTCTCAGCACACTCAAGTTTCATGCTCTCTTAGACACTCTAGTAAGCTAGAGCTTGCTTCTTGCTCTAAAGTGGAGTGTGATCCATGGATGAGAACTGTGTTGTGTGTTTCCTTTCAGAAAAGGAGTTAAATCCCAGGCACTGTTTCTTCCTACAAGCAAGACTTCGTTTCAGGAAAGGGCAGTCACTTTTCAGCTAAAAAGAACTACATTGTTCACGAAGCTCACACGTTCCTCATCTTAACTGACAAGCATTGGATGTTAGAGGACCAGTGCTTTGTATCACTTTCAGAAGCAGAGTTGGACTAGATATCAATCGTATGTGTAGGAAACACCGTTCATTTGTTCTCAACACACTCAAGTTTCCTGCTGTCTTAGAGACTCTAGAAAGCTAGAGCTTGCTTCTTGCTCTAAATCAGAGTGTGATCCATGGATGAGAACTGTGCTGTGTGTTTCCCTTCAGAAATGGAGTTAAATCCCAGGCTCTGTGTCTTCCTAGAAGGAAGACTTCGTTTCAGGTAAGGGCAGTCACTTTTCAGCTCAAACGAACTACATCGTTCAGGAAGCTCACACGTTTCTCATCTTAACTGACAAGAATCACATGTTAGACGACCATTGCTTTATATCAGTTTCAGAAGCAGAGTTGGACTAGATATGGTACGTATGTGTAGGAAACTTCATTCTTTTGTTCTCAGCACACTCAAGTTTCATGCTGTCTTAGACACTCTAGTAAGCTAGAGCTTGTTTCTTGCTCTAAAGCAGAGTGTGATCCATGGATGAGAACTGTGTTGTGTGTTTCCCTTCAGAAATGGAGTTAAATCCCAGGCACTGTTTCTTCCTACAAGCAAGACTTCGATTCAGGAAAGGGCAGTCACTTTTCAGCTAAAAAGAACTACATTGTTCACCAAGCTCACACGTTCCTCATCTTAACTGACAAGCATTGGATGTTAGACGACCATTACTTTGTATCAGTTTCAGAAGCAGACTTGGACTAGATATGGTCCGTAGGTGTAGGAAACATCGTTCATTTGTTCTCAGCACACTCAAGTTTCCTGCTGCCTTAGAGACTCTAGAAAGCTAGAGCTTGCTTCTTGCTCTAACGCAGAGTGTGATCCATGGATGAGAAGTGTGTTGTGTGTTTCCCTTCAGAAATGGAGTTAAATCCCAGGCACTGTTTCTTCCTACAAGCAAGACTTCGTTTCAGTTAAGGGCAGTCACTTTTCAGCTAAAAAGAAATACATTGTTCACGAAGCTCACACGTTCCTCATCTTAACTGACAAGCAATGGATGTTAGAGGACCAGTGCTTTGTATCACTTTCAGAAGCAGAATTGGACTAGATATGATCCGTATGTGTAGGCAACACCGTTCATTTGTTCGGAGCACACTCAAGTTTCCAGCTGCCTTAGATATTTTAGAAAGCTAGAACGTGCTTCTTGCTCTAAAGCAGAGTGTGATCAATGGATGAGAACTCTGTTGTGTGTTTCACTTCAGAAATGGAGTTAAATCCCTGGGTCTGAGTCTTCCTACAAGCAAGACTTCGTTTCAGGTAAGGGCAGTTAATTTATAGCTCAAAAGAACTACATAGTTCACGAAGCTCACACGTTTCTCATCTTAACTGACAAGAATTTGAATGTTAGAGGACCAGTGCTTTGTATGAGTTTCAGAAGCGGAGTTGGACTAGATATGATCCGTATGTGTAGGAAACACCGTTCATTTGTTCTCAGCACACTCAAGTTTCCTGCTGTCTTAGAGAGTCTAGAAAGCTAGAGCTTGCTTCTTGCTCTAAAGCAGAGTTTGATCCATTGATGAGAACTGTGTTGTGTGTTTCCCTTCAGAAATGGAGTTAAATCCCAGGCTCTGTGTCTTCCTACACGCAAGACTTCGTTTCAGGTAAGGGCAGTCACTTTTCAGCTAAAACGAACTACATCGTTCAGGAAGCTCACACGTTTCTCATCTTAACTGACAAGCATCGAATGTTAGACGACCATTGCTTTGTATCAGTTTCAGAAGCAGAGTTGGACTAGATATGGTCCGTATGTGTAGGAAACACCATTATTTTGTTCTCAGCAAACTCACGTTTCATGCTGTCTTAGAGACTCTAGAAAGCTAGAGCTTGCTTCTTGCTCTAAAGCAGAGTGTGATCAATAGATAAGAACTCTGTTGTGTGTTTCACTTCAGAACTGGTGTTAAATCCCAGGCTCTGAGTCTTCCTACAAGGGAGACTTCGTTTCAAGTAAGGGCAGTTACTTTCAGCTCAAACGGACTACATCGTTCACTAAGTTCACATGTTTCTCATCTTAACTGAGGAGCATTGGATGTTAGAGGCCCTTTGCTTTGTATCAATTTCAGGCAGAGTTGAACTAGATATGGTCCGTATGCATAGGAAACACAGTTCTTTTCTTCTGAGCACACTCACGTTTCCTGCTGTTAATAGAGACTCTAGAATGGAAGAGCGTGCTGCTTTCTCTAATGCAGAGTGTGATCCATGGATGAGAACTCTGTTGTGTGTTTCCCTTCAGAAATGGAGTTAAATCCCAGGCTCTGTGTCTTCCTACACGCAAGACTTCATTTCTGGTAAGGGCAGTCACTTTTCAGCTAAAACGAACTACATCGTTCAGGAAGCTCACACGTTTCTCATCATAACTGACAAGCATCGAATGTTAGACGACCATTGCTTAGTATCAGTTTCAGAAGCAGAGTTGGACTAGATATGGTTCGTATGTGTAGGAAACACCATTCTTTTGTTCTCAGCAAACTCACGATTCATGCTCTCTAAGAGACTTTAGAAAGTTAGAGCTTGCTTCTTGCTCTAAAGCAGAGTGTGATCCATGGATGAGAACTGTGTTGTGTGTTTCCCTTCAGAAATGGAGTTAAATCCCAGGCACTGTTTCTTCCTACAAGCAAGACTTCGTTTCAGGAAAGGGCAGTCACTTTTCAGCTAAAAAGAATTACATTGTTCACAAAGCTCACACGTTCCTCTTCTTAACTGACAAGCATTGGATTTTAGAGGACCAGTGCTTTGTATCAGTTTCAGAAGCAGAGTTGGACTAGATATGATCCGTATGTGTAGGCAACACCGTTCATTTTTCTCAGCACACTCAAGTTTCATGCTCTCTTAGACACTCTAGTAAGCTAGAGCTTGTTTCTTGCTCTAAAGTGGAGTGTGATCCATGGATGAGAACTGTGTTGTGTGTTTCCTTTCAGAAAAGGAGTTAAATCCCAGGCACTGTTTCTTCCTACAAGCAAGACTTCGTTTCAGGAAAGGGCAGTCACTTTTCAGCTAAAAAGAACTACATTGTTCACGAAGCTCACACGTTCCTCATCTTAACTGACAAGCATTGGATGTTAGAGGACCAGTGCTTTGTATCACTTTCAGAAGCAGAGTTGGACTAGATATCAATCGTATGTGTAGGAAACACCGTTCATTTGTTCTCAACACACTCAAGTTTCCTGCTGTCTTAGAGACTCTAGAAAGCTAGAGCTTGCTTCTTGCTCTAAATCAGAGTGTGATCCATGGATGAGAACTGTGCTGTGTGTTTCCCTTCAGAAATGGAGTTAAATCCCAGGCTCTGTGTCTTCCTAGAAGGAAGACTTCGTTTCAGATAAGGGCAGTCACTTTTCAGCTCAAACGAACTACATCGTTCAGGAAGCTCACACGTTTCTCATCTTAACTGACAAGAATCACATGTTAGACGACCATTGCTTTATATCAGTTTCAGAAGCAGAGTTGGACGAGATATGGTCCGTATGTGTAGGAAACTTCATTCTTTTGTTCTCAGCACACTCAAGTTTCATGCTGTCTTAGACACTCTAGTAAGCTAGAGCTTGCTTCTTGCTCTAAAGCAGAGTGTGATCCATGGATGAGAACTGTGTTGTGTGTTTCCCTTCAGAAATGGAGTTAAATCCCAGGCACTGTTTCTTCCTACAAGCAAGACTTCGATTCAGGAAAGGGCAGTCACTTTTCAGCTAAAAAGAACTACATTGTTCACCAAGCTCACACGTTCCTCATCTTAACTGACAAGCATCGGATGTTAGACGACCATTACTTTGTATCAGTTTCAGAAGCAGACTTGGACTAGATATGGTCCGTAGGTGTAGGAAACATCGTTCAATTGTTCTCAGCACACTCAAGTTTCCTGCTGCCTTAGAGACTCTAGAAAGCTAGAGCTTGCTTCTTGCTCTAACGCAGAGTGTGATCCATGGATGAGAAGTGTGTTGTGTGTTTCCCTTCAGAAATGGAGTTAAATCCCAGGCTCTGTGTCTTCCTACACGCAAGACTTCATTTCTGGTAAGGGCAGTCACTTTTCAGCTAAAACGAACTACATCGTTCAGGAAGCTCACACGTTTCTCATCATAACTGACAAGCATCGAATGTTAGACGACCATTGCTTAGTATCAGTTTCAGAAGCAGAGTTGGACTAGATATGGTTCGTATGTGTAGGAAACACCATTCTTTTGTTCTCAGCAAACTCACGATTCATGCTCTCTAAGAGACTTTAGAAAGTTAGAGCTTGCTTCTTGCTCTAAAGCAGAGTGTGATCCATGGATGAGAACTGTGTTGTGTGTTTCCCTTCAGAAATGGAGTTAAATCCCAGGCACTGTTTATTCCTACAAGCAAGACTTCGTTTCAGGAAAGGGCAGTCACTTTTCAGCTAAAAAGAATTACATTGTTCACGAAGCTCACACGTTCCTCATCTTAACTGACAAGCATTGGATTTTAGAGGACCAGTGCTTTGTATCAGTTTCAGAAGCAGAGTTGGACTAGATATGATCCGTATGTGTAGGCAACACCGTTCATTTGTTCTCAGCACACTCAAGTTTCATGCTCTCTTAGACACTCTAGTAAGCTAGAGCTTGTTTCTTGCTCTAAAGTGGAGTGTGATCCATGGATGAGAACTGTGTTGTGTGTTTCCTTTCAGAAAAGGAGTTAAATCCCAGGCACTGTTTCTTCCTACAAGCAAGACTTCGTTTCAGGAAAGGGCAGTCACTTTTCAGCTAAAAAGAACTACATTGTTCACGAAGCTCACACGTTCCTCATCTTAACTGACAAGCATTGGATGTTAGAGGACCAGTGCTTTGTATCACTTTCAGAAGCAGAGTTGGACTAGATATCAATCGTATGTGTAGGAAACACCGTTCATTTGTTCTCAACACACTCAAGTTTCCTGCTGTCTTAGAGACTCTAGAAAGCTAGAGCTTGCTTCTTGCTCTAAATCAGAGTGTGATCCATGGATGAGAACTGTGCTGTGTGTTTCCCTTCAGAAATGGAGTTAAATCCCAGGCTCTGTGTCTTCCTAGAAGGAAGACTTCGTTTCAGTTAAGGGCAGTCACTTTTCAGCTCAAACGAACTACATCGTTCAGGAAGCTCACACGTTTCTCATCTTAACTGACAAGAATCACATGTTAGACGACCATTGCTTTATATCAGTTTCAGAAGCAGAGTTGGACGAGATATGGTCCGTATGTGTAGGAAACTTCATTCTTTTGTTCTCAGCACACTCAAGTTTCATGCTGTCTTAGACACTCTAGTAAGCTAGAGCTTGCTTCTTGCTCTAAAGCAGAGTGTGATCCATGGATGAGAACTGTGTTGTGTGTTTCCCTTCAGAAATGGAGTTAAATCCCAGGCACTGTTTCTTCCTACAAGCAAGACTTCGATTCAGGAAAGGGCAGTCACTTTTCAGCTAAAAAGAACTACATTGTTCACCAAGCTCACACGTTCCTCATCTTAACTGACAAGCATCGGATGTTAGACGACCATTACTTTGTATCAGTTTCAGAAGCAGACTTGGACTAGATATGGTCCGTAGGTGTAGGAAACATCGTTCAATTGTTCTCAGCACACTCAAGTTTCCTGCTGCCTTAGAGACTCTAGAAAGCTAGAGCTTGCTTCTTGCTCTAACGCAGAGTGTGATCCATGGATGAGAAGTGTGTTGTGTGTTTCCCTTCAGAAATGGAGTTAAATCCCAGGCTCTGTGTCTTCCTACACGCAAGACTTCATTTCTGGTAAGGGCAGTCACTTTTCAGCTAAAACGAACTACATCGTTCAGGAAGCTCACACGTTTCTCATCATAACTGACAAGCATCGAATGTTAGACGACCATTGCTTAGTATCAGTTTCAGAAGCAGAGTTGGACTAGATATGGTTCGTATGTGTAGGAAACACCATTCTTTTGTTCTCAGCAAACTCACGATTCATGCTCTCTAAGAGACTTTAGAAAGTTAGAGCTTGCTTCTTGCTCTAAAGCAGAGTGTGATCCATGGATGAGAACTGTGTTGTGTGTTTCCCTTCAGAAATGGAGTTAAATCCCAGGCACTGTTTATTCCTACAAGCAAGACTTCGTTTCAGGAAAGGGCAGTCACTTTTCAGCTAAAAAGAATTACATTGTTCACGAAGCTCACACGTTCCTCATCTTAACTGACAAGCATTGGATTTTAGAGGACCAGTGCTTTGTATCAGTTTCAGAAGCAGAGTTGGACTAGATATGATCCGTATGTGTAGGCAACACCGTTCATTTGTTCTCAGCACACTCAAGTTTCATGCTCTCTTAGACACTCTAGTAAGCTAGAGCTTGTTTCTTGCTCTAAAGTGGAGTGTGATCCATGGATGAGAACTGTGTTGTGTGTTTCCTTTCAGAAAAGGAGTTAAATCCCAGGCACTGTTTCTTCCTACAAGCAAGACTTCGTTTCAGGAAAGGGCAGTCACTTTTCAGCTAAAAAGAACTACATTGTTCACGAAGCTCACACGTTCCTCATCTTAACTGACAAGCATTGGATGTTAGAGGACCAGTGCTTTGTATCACTTTCAGAAGCAGAGTTGGACTAGATATCAATCGTATGTGTAGGAAACACCGTTCATTTGTTCTCAACACACTCAAGTTTCCTGCTGTCTTAGAGACTCTAGAAAGCTAGAGCTTGCTTCTTGCTCTAAATCAGAGTGTGATCCATGGATGAGAACTGTGCTGTGTGTTTCCCTTCAGAAATGGAGTTAAATCCCAGGCTCTGTGTCTTCCTAGAAGGAAGACTTCGTTTCAGTTAAGGGCAGTCACTTTTCAGCTCAAACGAACTACATCGTTCAGGAAGCTCACACGTTTCTCATCTTAACTGACAAGAATCACATGTTAGACGACCATTGCTTTATATCAGTTTCAGAAGCAGAGTTGGACGAGATATGGTCCGTATGTGTAGGAAACTTCATTCTTTTGTTCTCAGCACACTCAAGTTTCATGCTGTCTTAGACACTCTAGTAAGCTAGAGCTTGCTTCTTGCTCTAAAGCAGAGTGTGATCCATGGATGAGAACTGTGTTGTGTGTTTCCCTTCAGAAATGGAGTTAAATCCCAGGCACTGTTTCTTCCTACAAGCAAGACTTCGATTCAGGAAAGGGCAGTCACTTTTCAGCTAAAAAGAACTACATTGTTCACCAAGCTCACACGTTCCTCATCTTAACTGACAAGCATCGGATGTTAGACGACCATTACTTTGTATCAGTTTCAGAAGCAGACTTGGACTAGATATGGTCCGTAGGTGTAGGAAACATCGTTCAATTGTTCTCAGCACACTCAAGTTTCCTGCTGACTTAGAGACTCTAGAAAGCTAGAGCTTGCTTCTTGCTCTAACGCAGAGTGTGATCCATGGATGAGAAGTGTGTTGTGTGTTTCCCTTCAGAAATGGAGTTAAATCCCAGGCACTGTTTCGTCCAAAAAGCAAGACTTCGTTTCAGTTAAGGGCAGTCACTTTTCAGCTAAAAAGAAATACATTGTTCACGAAGCTCACACGTTCCTCATCTTAACTGACAAGCAATGGATGTTAGAGGACCAGTGCTTTGTATCACTTTCAGAAGCAGAATTGGACTAGATATGATCCGTTTGTGTAGGCAACACCGTTCATTTGTTCGGAGCACACTCAAGTTTCCAGCTGCCTTAGATATTTTAGAAAGCTAGAACGTGCTTCTTGCTCTAAAGCAGAGTGTGATCAATGGATGAGAACTCTGTTGTGTGTTTCACTTCAGAAATGGAGTTAAATCCCTGGGTCTGAGTCTTCCTACAAGCAAGACTTCGTTTCAGGTAAGGGCAGTTAATTTATAGCTCAAAAGAACTACATAGTTCACGAAGCTCACACGTTTCTCATCTTAACTGACAAGAATTTGAATGTTAGAGGACCAGTGCTTTGTATGAGTTTCAGAAGCAGAGTTGGACTAGATATGATCCGTATGTGTAGGAAACACCGTTCATTTGTTCTCAGCACACTCAAGTTTCATGCTGTCTTAGAGAGTCTAGAAAGCTAGAGCTTGCTTCTTGCTCTAAAGCAGAGTTTGATCCATTGATGAGAACTGTGTTGTGTGTTTCCCTTCAGAAATGGAGTTAAATCCCAGGCTCTGTGTCTTCCTACACGCAAGACTTCGTTTCAGGTAAGGGCAGTCACTTTTCAGCTAAAATGAACTACATCGTTCAGGAAGCTCACGCGTTTCTCATCATAACTGACAAGCATCGAATGTTAGACGACCATTGCTTAGTATCAGTTTCAGAAGCAGAGTTGGACTAGATATGGTTCGTATGTGTAGGAAACACCATTCTTTTGTTCTCAGCAAACTCACGATTCATGCTCTCTAAGAGACTCTAGAAAGCTAGAGCTTGCTTCTTGCTCTAAAGCAGAGTGTGATCAATGGATGAGAACTCTGTTGTGTGTTTCACTTCAGAACTGGTGTTAAATCCCAGGCTCTGAGTCTTCCTACAAGGGAGACTTCGTTTCAAGTAAGCGCAGTTACTTTCAGCTCAAAGGGACTACATAGTTCACGAAGCTCACACGTTTCTCATCTTAACTGACAAGCATTTGAATGCCAGAGGACCAGTGCTTTGTATCAGTTTCAGAAGCAGAGTTGGACTAGATATGGTCCGTAAGTGTAAGAAACACCGTTCTTTGGTTCTCAGCACACTCACGTTTCCTGCTGTATTAGAGACTCTAGAAAGCAAGAGCGTGCCTCTTGCTCTAAAGCGGAGTGTGATCCATGGATGAGAACTGTGTTGTGTGTTTCCTTTCAGAAAAGGAGTTAAATCCCAGGCACTGTTTCTTCCTACAAGCAAGACTTCGTTTCAGGAAAGGGCAGTCACTTTTCAGCTAAAAAGAACTACATTGTTCACGAAGCTCACACGTTCCTCATCTTAACTGACAAGCATTGGATGTTAGAGGACCAGTGCTTTGTATCACTTTCAGAAGCAGAGTTGGACTAGATATCAATCGTATGTGTAGGAAACACCGTTCATTTGTTCTCAACACACTCAAGTTTCCTGCTGTCTTAGAGACTCTAGAAAGCTAGAGCTTGCTTCTTGCTCTAAATCAGAGTGTGATCCATGGATGAGAACTGTGCTGTGTGTTTCCCTTCAGAAATGGATTTAAATCCCAGGCTCTGTGTCTTCCTAGAAGGAAGTCTTCGTTTCAGGTAAGGGCAGTCACTTTTCAGCTCAAACGAAGTACATCGTTCAGGAAGCTCACACGTTTCTCATCTTAACTGACAAGAATCACATGTTAGACGACCATTGCTTTATATCAGTTTCAGAAGCAGAGTTGGTCTAGATATGGTCCGTATGTGTAGGAAACTTCATTCTTTTGTTCTCAGCACACTCAAGTTTCATGCTGTCTTAGACACTCTAGTAAGCTAGAGCTTGCTTCTTGCTCTAAAGCAGAGTGTGATCCATGGATGAGAACTGTGTTGTGTGTTTCCCTTCAGAAATGGAGTTAAATCCCAGGCACTGTTTCTTCCTACAAGCAAGACTTCGATTCAGGAAAGGGCAGTCACTTTTCAGCTAAAAAGAACTACATTGTTCACCAAGCTCACACGTTCCTCATCTTAACTGACAAGCATCGGATGTTAGACGACCATTGCTTTGTATCAGTTTCAGAAGCAGACTTGGACTAGATATGGTCCGTAGGTGTAGGAAACATCGTTCATTTGTTCTCAGCACACTCAAGTTTCCTGCTGCCTTAGAGACTCTAGAAAGCTAGAGCTTGCTTCTTGCTCTAACGCAGAGTGTGATCCATGGATGAGAAGTGTGTTGTGTGTTTCCCTTCAGAAATGGAGTTAAATCCCAGGCACTGTTTCTTCCTACAAGCAAGACTTCGTTTCAGTTAAGGGCAGTCACTTTTCAGCTAAAAAGATATACATTGTTCACGAAGCTCACACGTTCCTCATCTTAACTGACAAGCAATGGATGTTAGAAGACCAGTGCTTTGTATCACTTTCAGAAGCAGAATTGGACTAGATATGATCCGTATGTGTAGGCAACACCGTTCATTTGTTCGGAGCACACTCAAGTTTCCAGCTGCCTTAGATATTTTAGAAAGCTAGAACGTGCTTCTTGCTCTAAAGCAGAGTGTGATCAATGGATGAGAACTCTGTTGTGTGTTTCCCTTCAGAAATGGAGTTAAATCCCAGGCTCTGTGTCTTCCTACACGCAAGACTTCGTTTCAGGTAAGGGCAGTCACTTTTCAGCTAAAACGAACTACATCGTTCAGGAAGCTCACACGTTTCTCATCATAACTGACAAGCATCGAATGTTAGACGACCATTGCTTAGTATCAGTTTCAGAAGCAGAGTTGGACTAGATATGGTTCGTATGTGTAGTAAACACCATTCTTTTGTTCTCAGCAAACTCACGATTCATGCTCTCTAAGAGACTCTAGAAAGCTAGAGCTTGCTTCTTGCTCTAAAGCAGAGTGTGATCCATGGATGAGAACTGTGTTGTGTGATTCCCTTCAGAAATGGAGTTAAATCCCAGGCACTGTTTATTCCTACAAGCAAGACTTCGTTTCAGGAAAGGGCAGTCACTTTTCAGCTAAAAAGAATTACATTGTTCACGAAGCTCACACGTTCCTCATCTTAACTGACAAGCATTGGATTTTAGAGGACCAGTGCTTTGTATCAGTTTCAGAAGCAGAGTTGGACTAGATATGATCCGTATGTGTAGGCAACACCATTCATTTGTTCTCAGCACACTCAAGTTTCATGCTCTCTTAGACACTCTAGTAAGCTAGAGCTTGCTTCTTGCTCTAAAGTGGAGTGTGATCCATGGATGAGAACTGTGTTGTGTGTTTCCTTTCAGAAAAGGAGTTAAATCCCAGGCACTGTTTCTTCCTACAAGCAAGACTTCGTTTCAGGAAAGGGCAGTCACTTTTCAGCTAAAAAGAACTACATTGTTCACGAAGCTCACACGTTCCTCATCTTAACTGACAAGCATTGGATGTTAGAGGACCAGTGCTTTGTATCACTTTCAGAAGCAGAGTTGGACTAGATATCAATCGTATGTGTAGGAAACACCGTTCATTTGTTCTCAACACACTCAAGTTTCCTGCTGTCTTAGAGACTCTAGAAAGCTAGAGCTTGCTTCTTGCTCTAAATCAGAGTGTGATCCATGGATGAGAACTGTGCTGTGTGTTTCCCTTCAGAAATGGAGTTAAATCCCAGGCTCTGTGTCTTCCTAGAAGGAAGACTTCGTTTCAGGTAAGGGCAGTCACTTTTCAGCTCAAACGAACTACATCGTTCAGGAAGCTCACACGTTTCTCATCATAACTGACAAGCATCGAATGTTAGACGACCATTGCTTAGTATCAGTTTCAGAAGCAGAGTTGGACTAGATATGGTTCGTATGTGTAGGAAACACCATTCTTTTGTTCTCAGCAAACTCACGATTCATGCTCTCTAAGAGACTCTAGAAAGCTAGAGCTTGCTTCTTGCTCTAAAGCAGAGTGTGATCCATGGATGAGAACTGTGTTGTGTGATTCCCTTCAGAAATGGAGTTAAATCCCAGGCACTGTTTATTCCTACAAGCAAGAATTCGTTTCAGGAAAGGGCAGTCACTTTTCAGCTAAAAAGAATTACATTGTTCACGAAGCTCACACGTTCCTCATCTTAACTGACAAGCATTGGATTTTAGAGGACCAGTGCTTTGTATCAGTTTCAGAAGCAGATTTGGACTAGATATGATCCGTATGTGTAGGCAACACCATTCATTTGTTCTCAGCACACTCAAGTTTCATGCTCTCTTAGACACTCTAGTAAGCTAGAGCTTGCTTCTTGCTCTAAAGTGGAGTGTGATCCATGGATGAGAACTGTGTTGTGTGTTTCCTTTCAGAAAAGGAGTTAAATCCCAGGCACTGTTTCTTCCTACAAGCAAGACTTCGTTTCAGGAAAGGGCAGTCACTTTTCAGCTAAAAAGAACTACATTGTTCACGAAGCTCACACGTTCCTCATCTTAACTGACAAGCATTGGATGTTAGAGGACCAGTGCTTTGTATCACTTTCAGAAGCAGAGTTGGACTAGATATCAATCGTATGTGTAGGAAACACCGTTCATTTGTTCTCAACACACTCAAGTTTCCTGCTGTCTTAGAGACTCTAGAAAGCTAGAGCTTGCTTCTTGCTCTAAATCAGAGTGTGATCCATGGATGAGAACTGTGCTGTGTGTTTCCCTTCAGAAATGGAGTTAAATCCCAGGCTCTGTGTCTTCCTAGAAGGAAGACTTCGTTTCAGGTAAGGGCAGTCACTTTTCAGCTCAAACGAACTACATCGTTCAGGAAGCTCACACGTTTCTCATCTTAACTGACAAGAATCACATGTTAGACGACCATTGCTTTATATCAGTTTCAGAAGCAGAGTTGGACTAGATATGGTACGTATGTGTAGGAAACTTCATTCTTTTGTTCTCAGCACACTCAAGTTTCATGCTGTCTTAGACACTCTAGTAAGCTAGAGCTTGTTTCTTGCTCTAAAGCAGAGTGTGATCCATGGATGAGAACTGTGTTGTGTGTTTCCCTTCAGAAATGGAGTTAAATCCCAGGCACTGTTTCTTCCTACAAGCAAGACTTTGATTCAGGAAAGGGCAGTCACTTTTCAGCTAAAAAGAACTACATTGTTCACCAAGCTCACACGTTCCTCATCTTAACTGACAAGCATTGGATGTTAGACAACCATTACTTTGTATCAGTTTCAGAAGCAGACTTGGACTAGATATGGTCCGTAGGTGTAGGAAACATCGTTCATTTGTTCTCAGCACACTCAAGTTTCCTGCTGCCTTAGAGACTCTAGAAAGCTAGAGCTTGCTTCTTGCTCTAACGCAGAGTGTGATCCATGGATGAGAAGTGTGTTGTGTGTTTCCCTTCAGAAATGGAGTTAAATCCCAGTCACTGTTTCTTCCTACAAGCAAGACTTCGTTTCAGTTAAGGGCAGTAACTTTTCAGCTAAAAAGATATACATTGTTCACGAAGCTCACACGTTCCTCATCTTAACTGACAAGCAATGGATTTTAGAGGACCAGTGCTTTGTATCACTTTCAGAAGCAGAATTGGACTAGATATGATCCGTATGTGTAGGCAACACCGTTCATTTGTTCGGAGCACACTCAAGTTTCCAGCTGCCTTAGATATTTTAGAAAGCTAGAACGTGCTTCTTGCTCTAAAGCAGAGTGTGATCAATGGATGAGAACTCTGTTGTGTGTTTCCCTTCAGAAATGGAGTTAAATCCCAGGCTCTGTGTCTTCCTACACGCAAGACTTCGTTTCAGGTAAGGGCAGTCACTTTTCAGCTAAAACGAACTACATCGTTCAGGAAGCTCACACGTTTCTCATCATAACTGACAAGCATCGAATGTTAGACGACCATTGCTTAGTATCAGTTTCAGAAGCAGAGTTGGACTAGATATGGTTCGTATGTGTAGGAAACACCATTCTTTTGTTCTCAGCAAACTCACGATTCATGCTCTCTAAGAGACTCTAGAAAGCTAGAGCTTGCTTCTTGCTCTAAAGCAGAGTGTGATCCATGGATGAGAACTGTGTTGTGTGTTTCCCTTCAGAAATGGAGTTAAATCCCAGGCCCTGTTTCTTCCTACAAGCAAGACTTCGTTTCAGGAAAGGGCAGTCACTTTTCAGCTAAAAAGAATTACATTGTTCACGAAGCTCACACGTTCCTCATCTTAACTGACAAGCATTGGATTTTAGAGGACCAGTGCTTTGTATCAGTTTCAGAAGCAGAGTTGGACTAGATATGATCCGTATTTGTAGGCAACACCGTTCATTTGTTCTCAGCACACTCAAGTTTCATGCTCTCTTAGACACTCTAGTAAGCTAGAGCTTGCTTCTTGCTCTAAAGTGGAGTGTGATCCATGGATGAGAACTGTGTTGTGTGTTTCCTTTCAGAAAAGGAGTTAAATCCCAGGCACTGTTTCTTCCTACAAGCAAGACTTCGTTTCAGGAAAGGGCAGTCACTTTTCAGCTAAAAAGAACTACATTGTTCACGAAGCTCACACGTTCCTCATCTTAACTGACAAGCATTGGATGTTAGAGGACCAGTGCTTTGTATCACTTTCAGAAGCATAGTTGGACTAGATATCAATCGTATGTGTAGGAAACACCGTTCATTTGTTCTCAACACACTCAAGTTTCCTGCTGTCTTAGAGACTCTAGAAAGCTAGAGCTTGCTTCTTGCTCTAAATCAGAGTGTGATCCATGGATGAGAACTGTGCTGTGTGTTTCCCTTCAGAAATGGAGTTAAATCCCAGGCTCTGTGTCTTCCTAGAAGGAAGACTTCATTTCAGGTAAGGGCAGTCACTTTTCAGCTCAAACGAACAACATCGTTCAGGAAGCTCACACGTTTCTCATCTTAACTGACAAGATTCACATGTTAGACGACCATTGCTTTATATCAGTTTCAGAAGCAGAGTTGGACTAGATATGGTACGTATGTGTAGGAAACTTCATTCTTTTGTTCTCAGCACACTCAAGTTTCATGCTGTCTTAGACACTCTAGTAAGCTAGAGCTTGTTTCTTGCTCTAAAGTAGAGTGTGATCCATGGATGAGAACTGTGTTGTGTGTTTCCCTTCAGAAATGGAGTTAAATCCCAGGCACTGTTTCTTCCTACAAGCAAGACTTCGATTCAGGAAAGGGCAGTCACTTTTCAGCTAAAAAGAACTACATTGTTCACCAAGCTCACACGTTCCTCATCTTAACTGACAAGCATTGGATGTTAGACGACCATTACTTTGTATCAGTTTCAGAAGCAGACTTGGACTAGATATGGTCCGTAGGTGTAGGAAACATCGTTCATTTGTTCTCAGCACACTCAAGTTTCCTGCTGCCTTAGAGACTCTAGAAAGCTAGAGCTTGCTTCTTGCTCTAACGCAGAGTGTGATCCATGGATGAGAAGTGTGTTGTGTGTTTCCCTTCAGAAATGGAGTTAAATCCCAGGCACTGTTTCTTCCTACAAGCAAGACTTCGTTTCAGTTAAGGGCAGTCACTTTTCAGCTAAAAAGAAATACATTGTTCACGAAGCTCACACGTTCCTCATCTTAACTGACAAGCAATGGATGTTAGAGGACCAGTGCTTTGTATCACTTTCAGAAGCAGAATTGGACTAGATATGATCCGTATGTGTAGGCAACACCGTTCATTTGTTCGGAGCACACTCAAGTTTCCAGCTGCCTTAGATATTTTAGAAAGCTAGAACGTGCTTCTTGCTCTAAAGCAGAGTGTGATCAATGGATGAGAACTCTGTTGTGTGTTTCACTTCAGAAATGGAGTTAAATCCCTGGGTCTGAGTCTTCCTACAAGCAAGACTTCGTTTCAGGTAAGGGCAGTTAATTTATAGCTCAAAAGAACTACATAGTTCACGAAGCTCACACGTTTCTCATCTTAACTGACAAGAATTTGAATGTTAGAGGACCAGTGCTTTGTATGAGTTTCAGAAGCGGAGTTGGACTAGATATGATCCGTATGTGTAGGAAACACCGTTCATTTGTTCTCAGCACACTCAAGTTTCCTGCTGTCTTAGAGAGTCTAGAAAGCTAGAGCTTGCTTCTTGCTCTAAAGCAGAGTTTGATCCATTGATGAGAACTGTGTTGTGTGTTTCCCTTCAGAAATGGAGTTAAATCCCAGGCTCTGTGTCTTCCTACACGCAAGACTTCGTTTCAGGTAAGGGCAGTCACTTTTCAGCTAAAACGAACTACATCGTTCAGGAAGCTCACACGTTTCTCATCTTAACTGACAAGCATCGAATGTTAGACGACCATTGCTTTGTATCAGTTTCAGAAGCAGAGTTGGACTAGATATGGTCCGTATGTGTAGGAAACACCATTCTTTTGTTCTCAGCAAACTCACGTTTCATGCTGTCTTAGAGACTCTAGAAAGCTAGAGCTTGCTTCTTGCTCTAAAGCAGAGTGTGATCAATAGATAAGAACTCTGTTGTGTGTTTCACTTCAGAACTGGTGTTAAATCCCAGGCTCTGAGTCTTCCTACAAGGGAGACTTCGTTTCAAGTAAGGGCAGTTACTTTCAGCTCAAACGGACTACATCGTTCACTAAGTTAACACGTTTCTCATCTTAACTGAGGAGCATTGGATGTTAGAGGCCCTTTGCTTTGTATCAATTTCAGGCAGAGTTGAACTAGATATGGTCTGTATGCATAGGAAACACAGTTCTTTTCTTCTGAGCACACTCACGTTTCCTGCTGTTAATAGAGACTCTAGAAAGGAAGAGCGTGCTGCTTTCTCTAATGCAGAGTGTGATCCATGGATGAGAACTCTGTTGTGTGTTTCCCTTCAGAAATGGAGTTAAATCCCAGGCTCTGTGTCTTCCTACACGCAAGACTTCATTTCTGGTAAGGGCAGTCACTTTTCAGCTAAAACGAACTACATCGTTCAGGAAGCTCACACGTTTCTCATCATAACTGACAAGCATCGAATGTTAGACGACCATTGCTTAGTATCAGTTTCAGAAGCAGAGTTGGACTAGATATGGTTCGTATGTGTAGGAAACACCATTCTTTTGTTCTCAGCAAACTCACGATTCATGCTCTCTAAGAGACTTTAGAAAGTTAGAGCTTGCTTCTTGCTCTAAAGCAGAGTGTGATCCATGGATGAGAACTGTGTTGTGTGTTTCCCTTCAGAAATGGAGTTAAATCCCAGGCACTGTTTATTCCTACAAGCAAGACTTCGTTTCAGGAAAGGGCAGTCACTTTTCAGCTAAAAAGAATTACATTGTTCACGAAGCTCACACGTTCCTCATCTTAACTGACAAGCATTGGATTTTAGAGGACCAGTGCTTTGTATCAGTTTCAGAAGCAGAGTTGGACTAGATATGATCCGTATGTGTAGGCAACACCGTTCATTTGTTCTCAGCACACTCAAGTTTCATGCTCTCTTAGACACTCTAGTAAGCTAGAGCTTGCTTCTTGCTCTAAAGTGGAGTGTGATCCATGGATGAGAACTGTGTTGTGTGTTTCCTTTCAGAAAAGGAGTTAAATCCCAGGCACTGTTTCTTCCTACAAGCAAGACTTCGTTTCAGGAAAGGGCAGTCACTTTTCAGCTAAAAAGAACTACATTGTTCACGAAGCTCACACGTTCCTCATCTTAACTGACAAGCATTGGATGTTAGAGGACCAGTGCTTTGTATCACTTTCAGAAGCAGAGTTGGACTAGATATCAATCGTATGTGTAGGAAACACCGTTCATTTGTTCTCAACACACTCAAGTTTCCTGCTGTCTTAGAGACTCTAGAAAGCTAGAGCTTGCTTCTTGCTCTAAATCAGAGTGTGATCCATGGATGAGAACTGTGCTGTGTGTTTCCCTTCAGAAATGGAGTTAAATCCCAGGCTCTGTGTCTTCCTAGAAGGAAGACTTCGTTTCAGTTAAGGGCAGTCACTTTTCAGCTCAAACGAACTACATCGTTCAGGAAGCTCACACGTTTCTCATCTTAACTGACAAGAATCACATGTTAGACGACCATTGCTTTATATCAGTTTCAGAAGCAGAGTTGGACGAGATATGGTCCGTATGTGTAGGAAACTTCATTCTTTTGTTCTCAGCACACTCAAGTTTCATGCTGTCTTAGACACTCTAGTAAGCTAGAGCTTGCTTCTTGCTCTAAAGCAGAGTGTGATCCATGGATGAGAACTGTGTTGTGTGTTTCCCTTCAGAAATGGAGTTAAATCCCAGGCACTGTTTCTTCCTACAAGCAAGACTTCGATTCAGGAAAGGGCAGTCACTTTTCAGCTAAAAAGAACTACATTGTTCACCAAGCTCACACGTTCCTCATCTTAACTGACAAGCATCGGATGTTAGACGACCATTGCTTTGTATCAGTTTCAGAAGCAGACTTGGACTAGATATGGTCCGTAGGTGTAGGAAACATCGTTCATTTGTTCTCAGCACACTCAAGTTTCCTGCTGCCTTAGAGACTCTAGAAAGCTAGAGCTTGCTTCTTGCTCTAACGCAGAGTGTGATCCATGGATGAGAAGTGTGTTGTGTGTTTCCCTTCAGAAATGGAGTTAAATCCCAGGCACTGTTTCTTCCTACAAGCAAGACTTCGTTTCAGTTAAGGGCAGTCACTTTTCAGCTAAAAAGATATACATTGTTCACGAAGCTCACACGTTCCTCATCTTAACTGACAAGCAATGGATGTTAGAGGACCAGTGCTTTGTATCACTTTCAGAAGCAGAATTGGACTAGATATGATCCGTATGTGTAGGCAACACCGTTCATTTGTTCGGAGCACACTCAAGTTTCCAGCTGCCTTAGATATTTTAGAAAGCTAGAACGTGCTTCTTGCTCTAAAGCAGAGTGTGATCAATGGATGAGAACTCTGTTGTGTGTTTCCCTTCAGAAATGGAGTTAAATCCCAGGCTCTGTGTCTTCCTACACGCAAGACTTCGTTTCAGGTAAGGGCAGTCACTTTTCAGCTAAAACGAACTACATCGTTCAGGAAGCTCACACGTTTCTCATCATAACTGACAAGCATCGAATGTTAGACGACCATTGCTTAGTATCAGTTTCAGAAGCAGAGTTGGACTAGATATGGTTCGTATGTGTAGGAAACACCATTCTTTTGTTCTCAGCAAACTCACGATTCATGCTCTCTAAGAGACTCTAGAAAGCTAGAGCTTGCTTCTTGCTCTAAAGCAGAGTGTGATCCATGGATGAGAACTGTGTTGTGTGATTCCCTTCAGAAATGGAGTTAAATCCCAGGCCCTGTTTATTCCTACAAGCAAGACTTCGTTTCAGGAAAGGGCAGTCACTTTTCAGCTAAAAAGAATTACATTGTTCACGAAGCTCACACGTTCCTCATCTTAACTGACAAGCATTGGATTTTAGAGGACCAGTGCTTTGTATCAGTTTCAGAAGCAGAGTTGGACTAGATATGATCCGTATGTGTAGGCAACACCGTTCATTTGTTCTCAGCACACTCAAGTTTCATGCTCTCTTAGACACTCTAGTAAGCTAGAGCTTGCTTCTTGCTCTAAAGTGGAGTGTGATCCATGGATGAGAACTGTGTTGTGTGTTTCCTTTCAGAAAAGGAGTTAAATCCCAGGCACTGTTTCTTCCTACAAGCAAGACTTCGTTTCAGGAAAGGGCAGTCACTTTTCAGCTAAAAAGAACTACATTGTTCACGAAGCTCACACGTTCCTCATCTTAACTGACAAGCATTGGATGTTAGAGGACCAGTGCTTTGTATCACTTTCAGAAGCAGAGTTGGACTAGATATCAATCGTATGTGTAGGAAACACCGTTCATTTGTTCTCAACACACTCAAGTTTCCTGCTGTCTTAGAGACTCTAGAAAGCTAGAGCTTGCTTCTTGCTCTAAATCAGAGTGTGATCCATGGATGAGAACTGTGCTGTGTGTTTCCCTTCAGAAATGGAGTTAAATCCCAGGCTCTGTGTCTTCCTAGAAGGAAGACTTCGTTTCAGGTAAGGGCAGTCACTTTTCAGCTCAAACGAACTACATCGTTCAGGAAGCTCACACGTTTCTCATCTTAACTGACAAGAATCACATGTTAGACGACCATTGCTTTATATCAGTTTCAGAAGCAGAGTTGGACTAGATATGGTCCGTATGTGTAGGAAACTTCATTCTTTTGTTCTCAGCACACTCAAGATTCATGCTGTCTTAGACACTCTAGTAAGCTAGAGCTTGTTTCTTGCTCTAAAGCAGAGTGTGATCCATGGATGAGAACTGTGTTGTGTGTTTCCCTTCAGAAATGGAGTTAAATCCCAGGCACTGTTTCTTCCTACAAGCAAGACTTTGATTCAGGAAAGGGCAGTCACTTTTCAGCTAAAAAGAACTACATTGTTCACCAAGCTCACACGTTCCTCATCTTAACTGACAAGCATTGGATGTTAGACGACCATTACTTTGTATCAGTTTCAGAAGCAGACTTGGACTAGATATGGTCCGTAGGTGTAGGAAACATCGTTCATTTGTTCTCAGCACACTCAAGTTTCCTGCTGCCTTAGAGACTCTAGAAAGCTAGAGCTTGCTTCTTGCTCTAAAGCAGAGTGTGATCAATAGATAAGAACTCTGTTGTGTGTTTCACTTCAGAACTGGTGTTAAATCCCAGGCTCTGAGTCTTCCTACAAGGGAGACTTCGTTTCAAGTAAGGGCAGTTACTTTCAGCTCAAACGGACTACATCGTTCACTAAGCTCACACATTTCTCATCTTAACTGAGGAGCATTGGATGTTGGAGGCCCTTTGCTTTGTATCAATTTCAGGCAGAGTTGAACTAGATATGGTCCGTATGCATAGGAAACACTGTTCTTTTCTTCTGAGCACACTCACGTTTCCTGCTGTTATTAGAGACTCTAGAAAGGAAGAGCGTGCTGCTTTCTCTAATGCAGAGTGTGATCCATGGATGAGAACTCTGTTGTGTGTTTCCCTTCAGAAATGGAGTTAAATCCCAGGCTCTCTGTCTTCCTACAAGCAAGATTTCTTTTCATGTAAGGGCAGTCACTTTTCATCTCAAGTGAACTACATCGTTCAGGAAGCTCACAGGTTTCTCATCTAACTGACAAGCATCGGATGTTAGATGACCAGTGCTTTGAATCAGTTTCAGAAGCAGAGTTGGAATAGATATGGTCCGTAAGTGTAAGAAACACCGTTCTTTGGTTCTCAGCACACTCACGTTTCCTGCTGTATTAGAGACTCTAGAAAGCAAGAGCATGCTTCTTGCTCTAAAGCATAGTGTGATCCATGGACGAGAACTGTGTTGTGTGTTACCCTTCAGAAATCGAGTTAAATCCCAGGCACTGTTTCTTCCTACAAGCAAGACTTCGTTTCAGGTAAGGGCAGTCACTTTTCAGCTAAAAAGAACTACATTGTTCACGAAGCTCACACGTTCCTCATCTTAACTGACAAGCATTGGATGTTAGAGGACCAGTGCTTTGTATCACTTTCAGAAGCAGAGTTGGACTAGATATGATCCTATGTGTAGGCAACACCGTTCATTTGTTCTCAGCACACTCAAGTTTCCTGCTGTCTTAGATAATTTAGAAAGCTAGAACGTGCTTCTTGCTCTAAAGCAGAGTGTGATCAATGGATGAGAACTCTGTTATGTGTTTCACTTCAGAAATGGAGTTAAATCCCAGGCACTGTTTCTTCCTACAAGCAAGACTTCGTTTCTGGAAAGGGCAGTCACTTTTCAGCTAAAAAGAACTACATTGTTCACGAAGCTCACATGTTTCTCATCTTAACTGACAAGCATTGGATGTTAGAGGTCCAGTGCTTTGTATCAGTTTCAGAAGCAGAGTTGGACTATATATGATCCGTATGTGTAGGCAACACCGTTCATTTGTTCTCAGCACACTCAAGTTTCCTGATGTCTTAGAGACTCTAGAAAGCTAGAGCTGGCGTCTTGCTCTAAAGCAGAGTGTGATCCATGGATGAGAACTGTGTTGTGTGTTTCCCTTCAGAAATGGAGTTAAATCCCAGGCTCTGTGTCTTCCTACAGGCAAGACTTCGTTTCAGGTAAGGGCAGTCACTTTTCAGCTCAAAGGAACTACATCGTTCAGGAAGCTCACACGTTTCTCATCTTAACTGACAAGCATTTGAATGCTAGAGGACCAGTGCTTTGTATCAGTTTCAGAAGCAGAGTTGGACTAGATATGATCCGTATGTGTAGGAAACTTCATTCTTTTGTTCTCAGCACACTCACGTTTCATGCTGTCTAAGACACTCTAGTAAGCTAGAGCTTGCTTCTTGCTCTAAAGCGGAGTGTGATCCATGGATGAGAACTGTGTTGTGTGTTTCCTTTCAGAAAAGGAGTTAAATCCCAGGCACTGTTTCTTCCTACAAGCAAGACTTCGTTTCAGGGAAGGGCAGTCACTTTTCAGCTAAAAAGAACTACATTGTTCACGAAGCTCACACGTTCCTCATCTTAACTGACAAGCATTGGATGTTAGAGGACCAGTGCTTTGTATCACTTTCAGAAGCAGAGTTGGACTAGATATGATCCTATGTGTAGGCAACACCGTTCATTTGTTCTCAGCACACTCAAGTTTCCTGCTGTCTTAGACACTCTAGTAAGCTAGAGCTTGCTTCTTGCTCTAAAGCGGAGTGTGATCCATGGATGAGAACTGTGTTGTGTGTTTCCTTTCAGAAAAGGAGTTAAATCCCAGGCACTGTTTCTTCCTACAAGCAAGACTTCGTTTCAGGAAAGGGCAGTCACTTATCAGCTCAAACGAACTACATCGTTCACGAAGCTCACACGTTTCTCATCTTAACTGACAAGCATTTGAATGCTAGAGGACCAGTGCTTTGTATCAGTTTCAGAAGCAGAGTTGGACTAGATATGATCCGTATGTGTAGGAAACACCGTTCATTTGTTCTCAGCACACTCAAGTTTCCTGCTGTCTTAGAGAGTCTAGAAAGCTAGAGCTTGCTTCTTGCTCTAAAGCAGAGTTTGATCCAGTGATGAGAACTGTGTTGTGTGTTTCCCTTCAGAAATGGAGTTAAATCCCAGGCTCTGTGTCTTCCTACAAGCAAGACTTCATTTCAGGTAAGGGCAGTCACTTTTCAGCTGAAACGAACTACATCGTTCAGGAAGCTCACACGTTTCTCATCTTAACTGACAAGCATCGAATGTTAGACGACCATTGCTTTGTATCAGTTTCAGAAGCAGAGTTGGACTAGATATGGTCCGTATGTGTAGGAAACACCATTCTTTTGTTCTCAGCAAACTCACGTTTCATGCTGTCTTAGAGACTCTAGAAAGCTAGAGCTTGCTTCTTGCTCTAAAGCAGAGTGTGATCAATAGATAAGAACTCTGTTGTGTGTTTCACTTCAGAACTGGTGTTAAATCCCAGGCTCTGAGTCTTCCTACAAGGGAGACTTCGTTTCAAGTAAGGGCAGTTACTTTCAGCTCAAACGGACTACATCGTTCACTAAGTTCACACGTTTCTCATCTTAACTGAGGAGCATTGGATGTTAGAGGCCCTTTGCTTTGTATCAATTTCAGGCAGAGTTGAACTAGATATGGTCCGTATGCATAGGAAACACAGTTCTTTTCTTCTGAGCACACTCACGTTTCCTGCTGTTAATAGAGACTCTAGAAAGGAAGAGCGTGCTGCTTTCTCTAATGCAGAGTGTGATCCATGGATGAGAACTCTGTTGTGTGTTTCCCTTCAGAAATGGAGTTAAATCCCAGGCTCTCTGTCTTCCTACAAGCAAGATTTCTTTTCATGTAAGGGCAGTCACTTTTCAGCTCAAGCGAACTACATCGTTCAGGAAGCTCACAGGTTTCTCATCTTAACTGACAAGCATCGGATGTTAGATGACCAGTGCTTTGAATCAGTTTCAGAAGCAGAGTTGGACTAGATATGATCCGTATGTGTAGGAAACTTCATTCTTTTGTTCTCAGCACACTCACGTTTCATGCTCTCTTAGACACTCTAGTAAGCTAGAGCTTGCTTCTTGCTCTAAAGCGGAGTGTGATCCATGGATGAGAACTGTGTTGTGTGTTTCCCTTCAGAAATGGAGTTAAATCCCAGGCACTGTTTCTTCCTACAAGCAAGACTTCGTTTCTGGAAAGGGCAGTCACTTTTCAGCTAAAAAGAACTACATTGTTCACGAAGCTCACATGTTTCTCATCTTAACTGACAAGCATTGGATGTTAGAGGTCCAGTGCTTTGTATCAGTTTCAGAAGCAGAGTTGGACTATATATGATCCGTATGTGTAGGCAACACCGTTCATTTGTTCTCAGCACACTCAAGTTTCCTGATGTCTTAGAGACTCTAGAAAGCTAGAGCTGGCGTCTTGCTCTAAAGCAGAGTGTGATCCATGGATGAGAACTGTGTTGTGTGTTTCCCTTCAGAAATGGAGTTAAATCCCAGGCTCTGTGTCTTCCTACAGGCAAGACTTCGTTTCAGGTAAGGGCAGTCACTTTTCAGCTCAAAGGAACTACATCGTTCAGGAAGCTCACACGTTTCTCATCTTAACTGACAAGCATTTGAATGCTAGAGGACCAGTGCTTTGTATCAGTTTCAGAAGCAGAGTTGGACTAGATATGGTCCGTATGTGTAGGAAACACCATTCTTTTGTTCTCAGCAAACTCACGTTTCATGCTGTCTTAGAGACTCTAGAAAGCTAGAGCTTGCTTCTTGCTCTAAAGCAGAGTGTGATCAATAGATAAGAACTCTGTTGTGTGTTTCACTTCAGAACTGGTGTTAAATCCCAGGCTCTGAGTCTTCCTACAAGGGAGACTTCGTTTCAAGTAAGGGCAGTTACTTTCAGCTCAAAAGGACTACATCGTTCACTAAGTTCACACGTTTCTCATCTTAACTGAGGAGCATTGGATGTTAGAGGCCCTTTGCTTTGTATCAATTTCAGGCAGAGTTGAACTAGATATGGTCCGTATGCATAGGAAACACAGTTCTTTTCTTCTGAGCACACTCACGTTTCCTGCTGTTAATAGAGACTCTAGAAAGGAAGAGCGTGCTGCTTTCTCTAATGCAGAGTGTGATCCATGGATGAGAACTCTGTTGTGTGTTTCCCTTCAGAAATGGAGTTAAATCCCAGGCTCTCTGTCTTCCTACAAGCAAGATTTCTTTTCATGTAAGGGCAGTCACTTTTCAGCTCAAGCGAACTACATCGTTCAGGAAGCTCACAGGTTTCTCATCTTAACTGACAAGCATCGGATGTTAGATGACCAGTGCTTTGAATCAGTTTCAGAAGCAGAGTTGGACTAGATATGATCCGTATGTGTAGGAAACTTCATTCTTTTGTTCTCAGCACACTCACGTTTCATGCTCTCTTAGACACTCTAGTAAGCTAGAGCTTGCTTCTTGCTCTAAAGCGGAGTGTGATCCATGGATGAGAACTGTGTTGTGTGTTTCCCTTCAGAAATGGAGTTAAATCCCAGGCACTGTTTCTTCCTACAAGCAAGACTTCGTTTCTGGAAAGGGCAGTCACTTTTCAGCTAAAAAGAACTACATTGTTCACGAAGCTCACATGTTTCTCATCTTAACTGACAAGCATTGGATGTTAGAGGTCCAGTGCTTTGTATCAGTTTCAGAAGCAGAGTTGGACTATATATGATCCGTATGTGTAGGCAACACCGTTCATTTGTTCTCAGCACACTCAAGTTTCCTGATGTCTTAGAGACTCTAGAAAGCTAGAGCTGGCGTCTTGCTCTAAAGCAGAGTGTGATCCATGGATGAGAACTGTGTTGTGTGTTTCCCTTCAGAAATGTAGTTAAATCCCAGGCTCTGAGTCTTCCTACAAGCAAGACTTCGATTCAGGTAAGGGCAGTTAATTTACAGCTCAAAAGAACTACATAGTTCACGAAGCTCACACGTTTCTCATCTTAACTGACAAGCATTTAAATGCTAGAGGACCAGTGCTTTGTATCAGTTTCAGAAGCAGAGTTGGACTAGATATGATCCGTATGTGTAGGAAACACCGTTCATTTGTTCGCAGCACACTCAAGTTTCCTGCTGTCTTAGAGAGTCTAGAAAGCTAGAGCTTGCTTCTTGCTCTAAAGCAGAGTTTGATCCATTGATGAGAACTGTGTTGTGTGTTTCCCTTCAGAAATGGAGTTAAATCCCAGGCTCTGTGTCTTCCTACAAGCAAGACTTCATTTCAGGTAAGGGCAGTCACTTTTCAGCTAAAACGAACTACATCGTTCAGGAAGCTCACACGTTTCTCATCTTAACTGACAAGCATCGAATGTTAGACGACCATTGCTTTGTATCAGTTTCAGAAGTAGACTTGGACTAGATATGATCCTATGTGTAGGCAACACCGTTCATTTGTTCTCAGCACACTCACGTTTCCTGCTGTCTTAGATATTTTAGAATGCTAGAACGTGTTTCTTGCTCTAAAGCAGAGTGTTATCAATGGATGAGAACTCTGTTGTGTGTTTCACTTCAGAAATGGAGTTAAATCCCTGGCTCTGAGTCTTCCTACAAGCAAGATTTCGTTTCAGGTAAGGGCAGTCACTTTTCAGCTCAAACGAACTACATCGTTCAGGAAGCTCACACGTTTCTCATCTTAACTGACAAGAATCAGATGTTAGACGGCCATTGCTTTGTATCAGTTTCAGAAGCAGAGTTGGAGTAGATATGGTCCGTATGTGTAGGAAACACCGTTCTTTTGTTCTCAGCACACTCACATTTCATGCTGTCTTAGACACTCTAGAAAGCTAGAGCTTGCTTCTTGCTCTAAAGAAGAGTGTGATCCATGGATGAGAACTGTGTTGTGTGTTTCCCTTCAGAAATGGAGTTAAATATCATGCATTGTTTCTTCCTACAAGCAAGACTTCGTTTCAGTTAAGGGCAGTCACTTTTCAGCTAAAAAGAAATACATTGTTCACGAAGCTCACACTTTCCTCATCTTAACTGACAAGCATTGGATGTTAGAGGACCAGTGCTTTGTATCACTTTCAGAAGCAGAATTGGACTAGATATGATCCGTATGTGTAGGCAACACCGTTCATTTGTTCTGAGCACACTCAAGTTTCCAGCTGTATTAGATATTTTAGAAAGCTAGAACGTGCTTCTTGCTCTAAAGCTGAGTGTGATCAATGGATGAGAACTCTGTTGTGTGTTTCACTTCAGAAATGTAGTTAAATCTCAGGCTCTGAGTCTTCCTACAAGCAAGACTTCGATTCAGGTAAGGGCAGTTAATTTACAGCTCAAAAGAACTACATAGTTCACAAAGCTCACACGTTTCTCATCTTAACTGACAAGCATTTGAATGCTAGAGGACCAGTGCTTTGTATCAGTTTCAGAAGCAGAGTTGGACTAGATATGATCCGTATGTGTAGGAAACACCGTTCATTTGTTCTCAGCACACTCAAGTTTCCTGCTGTCTTAGAGAGTCTAGAAAGCTAGAGCTTGCTTCTTGCTCTAAAGCAGAGTTTGATCCATTGATGAGAACTGTGTTGTGTGTTTCCCTTCAGAAATGGAGTTAAATCCCAGGCTCTGTGTCTTCCTACAAGCAAGACTTCGTTTCAGGTAAGGGCAGTCACTTTTCAGCTAAAAAGAACTACATTGTTCACGAAGCTCACACGTTCCTCATCTTAACTGACAAGCATCGAATGTTAGACGACCATTGCTTTGTATCAGTTTCAGAAGCAGAGTTGGACTAGATATGGTCCGTATGTGTAGGAAACTTCATTCTTTTGTTCTCAGCACACTCAAGTTTCCTGCTGTCTTAGAGACTCTAGAAAGCTAGAGCTTGCTTCTTGCTCTAAAGCAGAGTGTGATCAATAGATAAGAACTCTGTTGTGTGTTTCACTTCAGAACTGGTGTTAAATCCCAGGCTCTGAGTCTTCCTACAAGGGAGACTTCGTTTCAAGTAAGGGCAGTTACTTTCAGCTCAAACGGACTACATCGTTCACTAAGCTCACACATTTCTCATCTTAACTGAGGAGCATTGGATGTTGGAGGCCCTTTGCTTTGTATCAATTTCAGGCAGAGTTGAACTAGATATGGTCCGTATGCATAGGAAACACTGTTCTTTTCTTCTGAGCACACTCACGTTTCCTGCTGTTATTAGAGACTCTAGAAAGGAAGAGCGTGCTGCTTTCTCTAATGCAGAGTGTGATCCATGGATGAGAACTCTGTTGTGTGTTTCCCTTCAGAAATGGAGTTAAATCCCAGGCTCTCTGTCTTCCTACAAGCAAGATTTCTTTTCATGTAAGGGCAGTCACTTTTCATCTCAAGTGAACTACATCGTTCAGGAAGCTCACAGGTTTCTCATCTAACTGACAAGCATCGGATGTTAGATGACCAGTGCTTTGAATCAGTTTCAGAAGCAGAGTTGGAATAGATATGGTCCGTAAGTGTAAGAAACACCGTTCTTTGGTTCTCAGCACACTCACGTTTCCTGCTGTATTAGAGACTCTAGAAAGCAAGAGCATGCTTCTTGCTCTAAAGCATAGTGTGATCCATGGACGAGAACTGTGTTGTGTGTTACCCTTCAGAAATCGAGTTAAATCCCAGGCACTGTTTCTTCCTACAAGCAAGACTTCGTTTCAGGTAAGGGCAGTCACTTTTCAGCTAAAAAGAACTACATTGTTCACGAAGCTCACACGTTCCTCATCTTAACTGACAAGCATTGGATGTTAGAGGACCAGTGCTTTGTATCACTTTCAGAAGCAGAGTTGGACTAGATATGATCCTATGTGTAGGCAACACCGTTCATTTGTTCTCAGCACACTCAAGTTTCCTGCTGTCTTAGATAATTTAGAAAGCTAGAACGTGCTTCTTGCTCTAAAGCAGAGTGTGATCAATGGATGAGAACTCTGTTATGTGTTTCACTTCAGAAATGGAGTTAAATCCCAGGCACTGTTTCTTCCTACAAGCAAGACTTCGTTTCTGGAAAGGGCAGTCACTTTTCAGCTAAAAAGAACTACATTGTTCACGAAGCTCACATGTTTCTCATCTTAACTGACAAGCATTGGATGTTAGAGGTCCAGTGCTTTGTATCAGTTTCAGAAGCAGAGTTGGACTATATATGATCCGTATGTGTAGGCAACACCGTTCATTTGTTCTCAGCACACTCAAGTTTCCTGATGTCTTAGAGACTCTAGAAAGCTAGAGCTGGCGTCTTGCTCTAAAGCAGAGTGTGATCCATGGATGAGAACTGTGTTGTGTGTTTCCCTTCAGAAATGGAGTTAAATCCCAGGCTCTGTGTCTTCCTACAGGCAAGACTTCGTTTCAGGTAAGGGCAGTCACTTTTCAGCTCAAAGGAACTACATCGTTCAGGAAGCTCACACGTTTCTCATCTTAACTGACAAGCATTTGAATGCTAGAGGACCAGTGCTTTGTATCAGTTTCAGAAGCAGAGTTGGACTAGATATGATCCGTATGTGTAGGAAACTTCATTCTTTTGTTCTCAGCACACTCACGTTTCATGCTGTCTAAGACACTCTAGTAAGCTAGAGCTTGCTTCTTGCTCTAAAGCGGAGTGTGATCCATGGATGAGAACTGTGTTGTGTGTTTCCTTTCAGAAAAGGAGTTAAATCCCAGGCACTGTTTCTTCCTACAAGCAAGACTTCGTTTCAGGGAAGGGCAGTCACTTTTCAGCTAAAAAGAACTACATTGTTCACGAAGCTCACACGTTCCTCATCTTAACTGACAAGCATTGGATGTTAGAGGACCAGTGCTTTGTATCACTTTCAGAAGCAGAGTTGGACTAGATATGATCCTATGTGTAGGCAACACCGTTCATTTGTTCTCAGCACACTCAAGTTTCCTGCTGTCTTAGACACTCTAGTAAGCTAGAGCTTGCTTCTTGCTCTAAAGCGGAGTGTGATCCATGGATGAGAACTGTGTTGTGTGTTTCCTTTCAGAAAAGGAGTTAAATCCCAGGCACTGTTTCTTCCTACAAGCAAGACTTCGTTTCAGGAAAGGGCAGTCACTTATCAGCTCAAACGAACTACATCGTTCACGAAGCTCACACGTTTCTCATCTTAACTGACAAGCATTTGAATGCTAGAGGACCAGTGCTTTGTATCAGTTTCAGAAGCAGAGTTGGACTAGATATGATCCGTATGTGTAGGAAACACCGTTCATTTGTTCTCAGCACACTCAAGTTTCCTGCTGTCTTAGAGAGTCTAGAAAGCTAGAGCTTGCTTCTTGCTCTAAAGCAGAGTTTGATCCAGTGATGAGAACTGTGTTGTGTGTTTCCCTTCAGAAATGGAGTTAAATCCCAGGCTCTGTGTCTTCCTACAAGCAAGACTTCATTTCAGGTAAGGGCAGTCACTTTTCAGCTGAAACGAACTACATCGTTCAGGAAGCTCACACGTTTCTCATCTTAACTGACAAGCATCGAATGTTAGACGACCATTGCTTTGTATCAGTTTCAGAAGCAGAGTTGGACTAGATATGGTCCGTATGTGTAGGAAACACCATTCTTTTGTTCTCAGCAAACTCACGTTTCATGCTGTCTTAGAGACTCTAGAAAGCTAGAGCTTGCTTCTTGCTCTAAAGCAGAGTGTGATCAATAGATAAGAACTCTGTTGTGTGTTTCACTTCAGAACTGGTGTTAAATCCCAGGCTCTGAGTCTTCCTACAAGGGAGACTTCGTTTCAAGTAAGGGCAGTTACTTTCAGCTCAAACGGACTACATCGTTCACTAAGTTCACACGTTTCTCATCTTAACTGAGGAGCATTGGATGTTAGAGGCCCTTTGCTTTGTATCAATTTCAGGCAGAGTTGAACTAGATATGGTCCGTATGCATAGGAAACACAGTTCTTTTCTTCTGAGCACACTCACGTTTCCTGCTGTTAATAGAGACTCTAGAAAGGAAGAGCGTGCTGCTTTCTCTAATGCAGAGTGTGATCCATGGATGAGAACTCTGTTGTGTGTTTCCCTTCAGAAATGGAGTTAAATCCCAGGCTCTCTGTCTTCCTACAAGCAAGATTTCTTTTCATGTAAGGGCAGTCACTTTTCAGCTCAAGCGAACTACATCGTTCAGGAAGCTCACAGGTTTCTCATCTTAACTGACAAGCATCGGATGTTAGATGACCAGTGCTTTGAATCAGTTTCAGAAGCAGAGTTGGACTAGATATGATCCGTATGTGTAGGAAACTTCATTCTTTTGTTCTCAGCACACTCACGTTTCATGCTCTCTTAGACACTCTAGTAAGCTAGAGCTTGCTTCTTGCTCTAAAGCGGAGTGTGATCCATGGATGAGAACTGTGTTGTGTGTTTCCCTTCAGAAATGGAGTTAAATCCCAGGCACTGTTTCTTCCTACAAGCAAGACTTCGTTTCTGGAAAGGGCAGTCACTTTTCAGCTAAAAAGAACTACATTGTTCACGAAGCTCACATGTTTCTCATCTTAACTGACAAGCATTGGATGTTAGAGGTCCAGTGCTTTGTATCAGTTTCAGAAGCAGAGTTGGACTATATATGATCCGTATGTGTAGGCAACACCGTTCATTTGTTCTCAGCACACTCAAGTTTCCTGATGTCTTAGAGACTCTAGAAAGCTAGAGCTGGCGTCTTGCTCTAAAGCAGAGTGTGATCCATGGATGAGAACTGTGTTGTGTGTTTCCCTTCAGAAATGGAGTTAAATCCCAGGCTCTGTGTCTTCCTACAGGCAAGACTTCGTTTCAGGTAAGGGCAGTCACTTTTCAGCTCAAAGGAACTACATCGTTCAGGAAGCTCACACGTTTCTCATCTTAACTGACAAGCATTTGAATGCTAGAGGACCAGTGCTTTGTATCAGTTTCAGAAGCAGAGTTGGACTAGATATGGTCCGTATGTGTAGGAAACACCATTCTTTTGTTCTCAGCAAACTCACGTTTCATGCTGTCTTAGAGACTCTAGAAAGCTAGAGCTTGCTTCTTGCTCTAAAGCAGAGTGTGATCAATAGATAAGAACTCTGTTGTGTGTTTCACTTCAGAACTGGTGTTAAATCCCAGGCTCTGAGTCTTCCTACAAGGGAGACTTCGTTTCAAGTAAGGGCAGTTACTTTCAGCTCAAACGGACTACATCGTTCACTAAGTTCACACGTTTCTCATCTTAACTGAGGAGCATTGGATGTTAGAGGCCCTTTGCTTTGTATCAATTTCAGGCAGAGTTGAACTAGATATGGTCCGTATGCATAGGAAACACAGTTCTTTTCTTCTGAGCACACTCACGTTTCCTGCTGTTAATAGAGACTCTAGAAAGGAAGAGCGTGCTGCTTTCTCTAATGCAGAGTGTGATCCATGGATGAGAACTCTGTTGTGTGTTTCCCTTCAGAAATGGAGTTAAATCCCAGGCTCTCTGTCTTCCTACAAGCAAGATTTCTTTTCATGTAAGGGCAGTCACTTTTCAGCTCAAGCGAACTACATCGTTCAGGAAGCTCACAGGTTTCTCATCTTAACTGACAAGCATCGGATGTTAGATGACCAGTGCTTTGAATCAGTTTCAGAAGCAGAGTTGGACTAGATATGATCCGTATGTGTAGGAAACTTCATTCTTTTGTTCTCAGCACACTCACGTTTCATGCTCTCTTAGACACTCTAGTAAGCTAGAGCTTGCTTCTTGCTCTAAAGCGGAGTGTGATCCATGGATGAGAACTGTGTTGTGTGTTTCCCTTCAGAAATGGAGTTAAATCCCAGGCACTGTTTCTTCCTACAAGCAAGACTTCGTTTCTGGAAAGGGCAGTCACTTTTCAGCTAAAAAGAACTACATTGTTCACGAAGCTCACATGTTTCTCATCTTAACTGACAAGCATTGGATGTTAGAGGTCCAGTGCTTTGTATCAGTTTCAGAAGCAGAGTTGGACTATATATGATCCGTATGTGTAGGCAACACCGTTCATTTGTTCTCAGCACACTCAAGTTTCCTGATGTCTTAGAGACTCTAGAAAGCTAGAGCTGGCGTCTTGCTCTAAAGCAGAGTGTGATCCATGGATGAGAACTGTGTTGTGTGTTTCCCTTCAGAAATGGAGTTAAATCCCAGGCTCTGTGTCTTCCTACAGGCAAGACTTCGTTTCAGGTAAGGGCAGTCACTTTTCAGCTCAAAGGAACTACATCGTTCAGGAAGCTCACACGTTTCTCATCTTAACTGACAAGCATTTGAATGCTAGAGGACCAGTGCTTTGTATCACTTTCAGAAGCAGAGTTGGACTAGATATGATCCTATGTGTAGGCAACACCGTTCATTTGTTCTCAGCACACTCAAGTTTCCTGCTGTCTTAGACACTCTAGTAAGCTAGAGCTTGCTTCTTGCTCTAAAGCGGAGTGTGATCCATGGATGAGAACTGTGTTGTGTGTTTCCTTTCAGAAAAGGAGTTAAATCCCAGGCACTGTTTCTTCCTACAAGCAAGACTTCGTTTCAGGAAAGGGCAGTCACTTATCAGCTCAAACGAACTACATCGTTCACGAAGCTCACACGTTTCTCATCTTAACTGACAAGCATTTGAATGCTAGAGGACCAGTGCTTTGTATCAGTTTCAGAAGCAGAGTTGGACTAGATATGATCCGTATGTGTAGGAAACACCGTTCATTTGTTCTCAGCACACTCAAGTTTCCTGCTGTCTTAGAGAGTCTAGAAAGCTAGAGCTTGCTTCTTGCTCTAAAGCAGAGTTTGATCCAGTGATGAGAACTGTGTTGTGTGTTTCCCTTCAGAAATGGAGTTAAATCCCAGGCTCTGTGTCTTCCTACAAGCAAGACTTCATTTCAGGTAAGGGCAGTCACTTTTCAGCTGAAACGAACTACATCGTTCAGGAAGCTCACACGTTTCTCATCTTAACTGACAAGCATCGAATGTTAGACGACCATTGCTTTGTATCAGTTTCAGAAGCAGAGTTGGACTAGATATGGTCCGTATGTGTAGGAAACACCATTCTTTTGTTCTCAGCAAACTCACGTTTCATGCTGTCTTAGAGACTCTAGAAAGCTAGAGCTTGCTTCTTGCTCTAAAGCAGAGTGTGATCAATAGATAAGAACTCTGTTGTGTGTTTCACTTCAGAACTGGTGTTAAATCCCAGGCTCTGAGTCTTCCTACAAGGGAGACTTCGTTTCAAGTAAGGGCAGTTACTTTCAGCTCAAACGGACTACATCGTTCACTAAGTTCACACGTTTCTCATCTTAACTGAGGAGCATTGGATGTTAGAGGCCCTTTGCTTTGTATCAATTTCAGGCAGAGTTGAACTAGATATGGTCCGTATGCATAGGAAACACAGTTCTTTTCTTCTGAGCACACTCACGTTTCCTGCTGTTAATAGAGACTCTAGAAAGGAAGAGCGTGCTGCTTTCTCTAATGCAGAGTGTGATCCATGGATGAGAACTCTGTTGTGTGTTTCCCTTCAGAAATGGAGTTAAATCCCAGGCTCTCTGTCTTCCTACAAGCAAGATTTCTTTTCATGTAAGGGCAGTCACTTTTCAGCTCAAGCGAACTACATCGTTCAGGAAGCTCACAGGTTTCTCATCTTAACTGACAAGCATCGGATGTTAGATGACCAGTGCTTTGAATCAGTTTCAGAAGCAGAGTTGGACTAGATATGATCCGTATGTGTAGGAAACTTCATTCTTTTGTTCTCAGCACACTCACGTTTCATGCTCTCTTAGACACTCTAGTAAGCTAGAGCTTGCTTCTTGCTCTAAAGCGGAGTGTGATCCATGGATGAGAACTGTGTTGTGTGTTTCCTTTCAGAAAAGGAGTTAAATCCCAGGCACTGTTTCTTCCTACAAGCAAGACTTCGTTTCAAGAAAGGGCAGTCACTTTTCAGCTAAAAAGAACTACATTGTTCACGAAGCTCACACGTTCCTCATCTTAACTGACAAGCATTGGATGTTAGAGGACCAGTGCTTTGTATCACTTTCAGAAGCAGAGTTGGACTAGATATCAATCGTATGTGTAGGAAACACCGTTCATTTGTTCTCAACACACTCAAGTTTCCTGCTGTCTTAGAGACTCTAGAAAGCTAGAGCTTGCTTCTTGCTCTAAATCAGAGTGTGATCCATGGATGAGAACTGTGCTGTGTGTTTCCCTTCAGAAATGGAGTTAAATCCCAGGCTCTGTGTCTTCCTAGAAGGAAGACTTCGTTTCAGGTAAGGGCAGTCACTTTTCAGCTCAAACGAACTACATCGTTCAGGAAGCTCACACGTTTCTCATCTTAACTGACAAGAATCACATGTTAGACGACCATTGCTTTATATCAGTTTCAGAAGCAGAGTTGGACGAGATATGGTCCGTATGTGTAGGAAACTTCATTCTTTTGTTCTCAGCACACTCAAGTTTCATGCTGTCTTAGACACTCTAGTAAGCTAGAGCTTGCTTCTTGCTCTAAAGCAGAGTGTGATCCATGGATGAGAACTGTGTTGTGTGTTTCCCTTCAGAAATGGAGTTAAATCCCAGGCACTGTTTCTTCCTACAAGCAAGACTTCGATTCAGGAAAGGGCAGTCACTTTTCAGCTAAAAAGAACTACATTGTTCACCAAGCTCACACGTTCCTCATCTTAACTGACAAGCATCGGATGTTAGACGACCATTGCTTTGTATCAGTTTCAGAAGCAGACTTGGACTAGATATGGTCCGTAGGTGTAGGAAACATCGTTCATTTGTTCTCAGCACACTCAAGTTTCCTGCTGCCTTAGAGACTCTAGAAAGCTAGAGCTTGCTTCTTGCTCTAACGCAGAGTGTGATCCATGGATGAGAAGTGTGTTGTGTGTTTCCCTTCAGAAATGGAGTTAAATCCCAGGCACTGTTTCTTCCTACAAGCAAGACTTCGTTTCAGTTAAGGGCAGTCACTTTTCAGCTAAAAAGAAATACATTGTTCACGAAGCTCACACGTTCCTCATCTTAACTGACAAGCAATGGATGTTAGAGGACCAGTGCTTTGTATCACTTTCAGAAGCAGAATTGGACTAGATATGATCCGTTTGTGTAGGCAACACCGTTCATTTGTTCGGAGCACACTCAAGTTTCCAGCTGCCTTAGATATTTTAGAAAGCTAGAACGTGCTTCTTGCTCTAAAGCAGAGTGTGATCAATGGATGAGAACTCTGTTGTGTGTTTCACTTCAGAAATGGTGTTAAATCCATGGGTCTGAGTCTTCCTACAAGCAAGACTTCGTTTCAGGTAAGGGCAGTTAATTTATAGCTCAAAAGAAGTACATAGTTCACGAAGCTCACACGTTTCTCATCTTAACTGACAAGAATTTGAATGTTAGAGGACCAGTGCTTTGTATGAGTTTCAGAAGCAGAGTTGGACTAGATATGATCCGTATGTGTAGGAAACACCGTTCATTTGTTCTCAGCACACTCAAGTTTCCTGCTGTCTTAGAGAGTCTAGAAAGCTAGAGCTTGCTTCTTGCTCTAAAGCAGAGTTTGATCCATTAATGAGAACTGTGTTGGGAGTTTCCCTTCAGAAATGGAGTTAAATCCCAGGCTCTGTGTCTTCCTACACGCAAGACTTCGTTTCAGGTAAGGGCAGTCACTTTTCAGCTAAAACGAACTACATCGTTCAGGAAGCTCACACGTTTCTCATCATAACTGACAAGCATCGAATGTTAGACGACCATTGCTTAGTATCAGTTTCAGAAGCAGAGTTGGACTAGATATGGTTCGTATGTGTAGGAAACACCATTCTTTTGTTCTCAGCAAACTCACGATTCATGCTCTCTAAGAGACTCTAGAAAGCTAGAGCTTGCTTCTTGCTCTAAAGCAGAGTGTGATCAATGGATGAGAACTCTGTTGTGTGTTTCACTTCAGAACTGGTGTTAAATCCCAGGCTCTGAGTCTTCCTACAAGGGAGACTTCGTTTCAAGTAAGGGCAGTTACTTTCAGCTCAAAGGGACTACATAGTTCACGAAGCTCACACGTTTCTCATCTTAACTGACAAGCATTTGAATGCCAGAGGACCAGTGCTTTGTATCAGTTTCAGAAGCAGAGTTGGACTAGATATGGTCCGTAAGTGTAAGAAACACCGTTCTTTGGTTCTCAGCACACTCACGTTTCCTGCTGTATTAGAGACTCTAGAAAGCAAGAGCGTGCCTCTTGCTCTAAAGCGGAGTGTGATCCATGGATGAGAACTGTGTTGTGTGTTTCCTTTCAGAAAAGGAGTTAAATCCCAGGCACTGTTTCTTCCTACAAGCAAGACTTCGTTTCAGGAAAGGGCAGTCACTTTTCAGCTAAAAAGAACTACATTGTTCACGAAGCTCACACGTTCCTCATCTTAACTGACAAGCATTGGATGTTAGAGGACCAGTGCTTTGTATCACTTTCAGAAGCAGAGTTGGAGTAGATATCAATCGTATGTGTAGGAAACACCGTTCATTTGTTCTCAACACACTCAAGTTTCCTGCTGTCTTAGAGACTCTAGAAAGCTAGAGCTTGCTTCTTGCTCTAAATCAGAGTGTGATCCATGGATGAGAACTGTGCTGTGTGTTTCCCTTCAGAAATGGAGTTAAATCCCAGGCTCTGTGTCTTCCTACAAGCAAGACTTCGTTTCAGTTAAGGGCAGTCACTTTTCAGCTAAAAAGATATACATTGTTCACGAAGCTCACACGTTCCTCATCTTAACTGACAAGCAATGGATGTTAGAGGACCAGTGCTTTGTATCACTTTCAGAAGCAGAATTGGACTAGATATGATCCGTATGTGTAGGCAACACCGTTCATTTGTTCGGAGCACACTCAAGTTTCCAGCTGCCTTAGATATTTTAGAAAGCTAGAACGTGCTTCTTGCTCTAAAGCAGAGTGTGATCAATGGATGAGAACTCTGTTGTGTGTTTCCCTTCAGAAATGGAGTTAAATCCCAGGCTCTGTGTCTTCCTACACGCAAGACTTCGTTTCAGGTAAGGGCAGTCACTTTTCAGCTAAAACGAACTACATCGTTCAGGAAGCTCACACGTTTCTCATCATAACTGACAAGCATCGAATGTTAGACGACCATTGCTTAGTATCAGTTTCAGAAGCAGAGTTGGACTAGATATGGTTCGTATGTGTAGGAAACACCATTCTTTTGTTCTCAGCAAACTCACGATTCATGCTCTCTAAGAGACTCTAGAAAGCTAGAGCTTGCTTCTTGCTCTAAAGCAGAGTGTGATCCATGGATGAGAACTGTGTTGTGTGATTCCCTTCAGAAATGGAGTTAAATCCCAGGCACTGTTTATTCCTACAAGCAAGACTTCGTTTCAGGAAAGGGCAGTCACTTTTCAGCTAAAAAGAATTACATTGTTCACGAAGCTCACACGTTCCTCATCTTAACTGACAAGCATTGGATTTTAGAGGACCAGTGCTTTGTATCAGTTTCAGAAGCAGAGTTGGACTAGATATGATCTGTATGTGTAGGCAACACCGTTCATTTGTTCTCAGCACACTCAAGTTTCATGCTCTCTTAGACACTCTAGTAAGCTAGAGCTTGCTTCTTGCTCTAAAGTGGAGTGTGATCCATGGATGAGAACTGTGTTGTGTGTTTCCTTTCAGAAAAGGAGTTAAATCCCAGGCACTGTTTCTTCCTACAAGCAAGACTTCGTTTCAGGAAAGGGCAGTCACTTTTCAGCTAAAAAGAACTACCTTGTTCACGAAGCTCACACGTTCCTCATCTTAACTGACAAGCATTGGATGTTAGAGGACCAGTGCTTTGTATCACTTTCAGAAGCAGAATTGGAGTAGATATCAATCGTATGTGTAGGAAACACCGTTCATTTGTTCTCAACACACTCAAGTTTCCTGATGTCTTAGAGACTCTAGAAAGCTAGAGCTTGCTTCTTGCTCTAAATCAGAGTGTGATCCATGGATGAGAACTGTGCTGTGTGTTTCCCTTCAGAAATGGAGTTAAATCCCAGGCTCTGTGTCTTCCTAGAAGGAAGACTTCGTTTCAGGTAAGGGCAGTCACTTTTCAGCTCAAACGAACTACATCGTTCAGGAAGCTCACACGTTTCTCATCTTAACTGACAAGAATCACATGTTAGACGACCATTGCTTTATATCAGTTTCAGAAGCAGAGTTGGACTAGATATGGTACGTATGTGTAGGAAACTTCATTCTTTTGTTCTCAGCACACTCAAGTTTCATGCTGTCTTAGACACTCTAGTAAGCTAGAGCTTGTTTCTTGCTCTAAAGCAGAGTGTGATCCATGGATGAGAACTGTGTTGTGTGTTTCCCTTCAGAAATGGAGTTAAATCCCAGGCACTGTTTCTTCCTACAAGCAAGACTTTGATTCAGGAAAGGGCAGTCACTTTTCAGCTAAAAAGAACTACATTGTTCACCAAGCTCACACGTTCCTCATCTTAACTGACAAGCATTGGATGTTAGACGACCATTACTTTGTATCAGTTTCAGAAGCAGACTTGGACTAGATATGGTCCGTAGGTGTAGGAAACATCGTTCATTTGTTCTCAGCACACTCAAGTTTCCTGCTGCCTTAGAGACTCTAGAAAGCTAGAGCTTGCTTCTTGCTCTAACGCAGAGTGTGATCCATGGATGAGAAGTGTGTTGTGTGTTTCCCTTCAGAAATGGAGTTAAATCCCAGGCACTGTTTCTTCCTACAAGCAAGACTTCGTTTCAGTTAAGGGCAGTCACTTTTCAGCTAAAAAGATATACATTGTTCACGAAGCTCACACGTTCCTCATCTTAACTGACAAGCAATGGATTTTAGAGGACCAGTGCTTTGTATCACTTTCAGAAGCAGAATTGGACTAGATATGATCCGTATGTGTAGGCAACACCGTTCATTTGTTCGGAGCACACTCAAGTTTCCAGCTGCCTTAGATATTTTAGAAAGCTAGAACGTGCTTCTTGCTCTAAAGCAGAGTGTGATCAATGGATGAGAACTCTGTTGTGTGTTTCCCTTCAGAAATGGAGTTAAATCCCAGGCTCTGTGTCTTCCTACACGCAAGACTTCGTTTCAGGTAAGGGCAGTCACTTTTCAGCTAAAACGAACTACATCGTTCAGGAAGCTCACACGTTTCTCATCATAACTGACAAGCATCGAATGTTAGACGACCATTGCTTAGTATCAGTTTCAGAAGCAGAGTTGGACTAGATATGGTTCGTATGTGTAGGAAACACCATTCTTTTGTTCTCAGCAAACTCACGATTCATGCTCTCTAAGAGACTCTAGAAAGCTAGAGCTTGCTTCTTGCTCTAAAGCAGAGTGTGATCCATGGATGAGAACTGTGTTGTGTGTTTCCCTTCAGAAATGGAGTTAAATCCCAGGCACTGTTTATTCCTACAAGCAAGACTTCGTTTCAGGAAAGGGCAGTCACTTTTCAGCTAAAAAGAATTACATTGTTCACGAAGCTCACACGTTCCTCATCTTAACTGACAAGCATTGGATTTTAGAGGACCAGTGCTTTGTATCAGTTTCAGAAGCAGAGTTGGACTAGATATGATCCGTATGTGTAGGCAACACCGTTCATTTGTTCTCAGCACACTCAAGTTTCATGCTCTCTTAGACACTCTAGTAAGCTAGAGCTTGCTTCTTGCTCTAAAGTGGAGTGTGATCCATGGATGAGAACTGTGTTGTGTGTTTCCTTTCAGAAAAGGAGTTAAATCCCAGGCACTGTTTCTTCCTACAAGCAAGACTTCGTTTCAGGAAAGGGCAGTCACTTTTCAGCTAAAAAGAACTACATTGTTCACGAAGCTCACACGTTCCTCATCTTAACTGACAAGCATTGGATGTTAGAGGACCAGTGCTTTGTATCACTTTCAGAAGCAGAGTTGGACTAGATATCAATCGTATGTGTAGGAAACACCGTTCATTTGTTCTCAACACACTCAAGTTTCCTGCTGTCTTAGAGACTCTAGAAAGCTAGAGCTTGCTTCTTGCTCTAAATCAGAGTGTGATCCATGGATGAGAACTGTGCTGTGTGTTTCCCTTCAGAAATGGAGTTAAATCCCAGGCTCTGTGTCTTCCTAGAAGGAAGACTTCGTTTCAGGTAAGGGCAGTCACTTTTCAGCTCAAACGAACTACATCGTTCAGGAAGCTCACACGTTTCTCATCATAACTGACAAGCATCGAATGTTAGACGACCATTGCTTAGTATCAGTTTCAGAAGCAGAGTTGGACTAGATATGGTTCGTATGTGTAGGAAACACCATTCTTTTGTTCTCAGCAAACTCACGATTCATGCTCTCTAAGAGACTCTAGAAAGCTAGAGCTTGCTTCTTGCTCTAAAGCAGAGTGTGATCCATGGATGAGAACTGTGTTGTGTGATTCCCTTCAGAAATGGAGTTAAATCCCAGGCACTGTTTATTCCTACAAGCAAGACTTCGTTTCAGGAAAGGGCAGTCACTTTTCAGCTAAAAAGAATTACATTGTTCACGAAGCTCACACGTTCCTCATCTTAACTGACAAGCATTGGATTTTAGAGGACCAGTGCTTTGTATCAGTTTCAGAAGCAGAGTTGGACTAGATATGATCTGTATGTGTAGGCAACACCGTTCATTTGTTCTCAGCACACTCAAGTTTCATGCTCTCTTAGACACTCTAGTAAGCTAGAGCTTGCTTCTTGCTCTAAAGTGGAGTGTGATCCATGGATGAGAACTGTGTTGTGTGTTTCCTTTCAGAAAAGGAGTTAAATCCCAGGCACTGTTTCTTCCTACAAGCAAGACTTCGTTTCAGGAAAGGGCAGTCACTTTTCAGCTAAAAAGAACTACCTTGTTCACGAAGCTCACACGTTCCTCATCTTAACTGACAAGCATTGGATGTTAGAGGACCAGTGCTTTGTATCACTTTCAGAAGCAGAGTTGGAGTAGATATCAATCGTATGTGTAGGAAACACCGTTCATTTGTTCTCAACACACTCAAGTTTCCTGCTGTCTTAGAGACTCTAGAAAGCTAGAGCTTGCTTCTTGCTCTAAATCAGAGTGTGATCCATGGATGAGAACTGTGCTGTGTGTTTCCCTTCAGAAATGGAGTTAAATCCCAGGCTCTGTGTCTTCCTAGAAGGAAGACTTCGTTTCAGGTAAGGGCAGTCACTTTTCAGCTCAAACGAACTACATCGTTCAGGAAGCTCACACGTTTCTCATCTTAACTGACAAGAATCACATGTTAGACGACCATTGCTTTATATCAGTTTCAGAAGCAGAGTTGGACTAGATATGGTACGTATGTGTAGGAAACTTCATTCTTTTGTTCTCAGCACACTCAAGTTTCATGCTGTCTTAGACACTCTAGTAAGCTAGAGCTTGTTTCTTGCTCTAAAGCAGAGTGTGATCCATGGATGAGAACTGTGTTGTGTGTTTCCCTTCAGAAATGGAGTTAAATCCCAGGCACTGTTTCTTCCTACAAGCAAGACTTTGATTCAGGAAAGGGCAGTCACTTTTCAGCTAAAAAGAACTACATTGTTCACCAAGCTCACACGTTCCTCATCTTAACTGACAAGCATTGGATGTTAGACGACCATTACTTTGTATCAGTTTCAGAAGGAGACTTGGACTAGATATGGTCCGTAGGTGTAGGAAACATCGTTCATTTGTTCTCAGCACACTCAAGTTTCCTGCTGCCTTAGAGACTCTAGAAAGCTAGAGCTTGCTTCTTGCTCTAACGCAGAGTGTGATCCATGGATGAGAAGTGTGTTGTGTGTTTCCCTTCAGAAATGGAGTTAAATCCCAGGCACTGTTTCTTCCTACAAGCAAGACTTCGTTTCAGTTAAGGGCAGTCACTTTTCAGCTAAAAAGATATACATTGTTCACGAAGCTCACACGTTCCTCATCTTAACTGACAAGCAATGGATTTTAGAGGACCAGTGCTTTGTATCACTTTCAGAAGCAGAATTGGACTAGATATGATCCGTATGTGTAGGCAACACCGTTCATTTGTTCGGAGCACACTCAAGTTTCCAGCTGCCTTAGATATTTTAGAAAGCTAGAACGTGCTTCTTGCTCTAAAGCAGAGTGTGATCAATGGATGAGAACTCTGTTGTGTGTTTCCCTTCAGAAATGGAGTTAAATCCCAGGCTCTGTGTCTTCCTACACGCAAGACTTCGTTTCAGGTAAGGGCAGTCACTTTTCAGCTAAAACGAACTACATCGTTCAGGAAGCTCACACGTTTCTCATCACAACTGACAAGCATCGAATGTTAGACGACCATTGCTTAGTATCAGTTTCAGAAGCAGAGTTGGACTAGATATGGTTCGTATGTGTAGGAAACACCATTCTTTTGTTCTCAGCAAACTCACGATTCATGCTCTCTAAGAGACTCTAGAAAGCTAGAGCTTGCTTCTTGCTCTAAAGCAGAGTGTGATCCATGGATGAGAACTGTGTTGTGTGTTTCCCTTCAGAAATGGAGTTAAATCCCAGGCACTGTTTATTCCTACAAGCAAGACTTCGTTTCAGGAAAGGGCAGTCACTTTTCAGCTAAAAAGAATTACATTGTTCACGAAGCTCACACGTTCCTCATCTTAACTGACAAGCATTGGATTTTAGAGGACCAGTGCTTTGTATCAGTTTCAGAAGCAGAGTTGGACTAGATATGATCCGTATGTGTAGGCAACACCGTTCATTTGTTCTCAGCACACTCAAGTTTCATGCTCTCTTAGACACTCTAGTAAGCTAGAGCTTGCTTCTTGCTCTAAAGTGGAGTGTGATCCATGGATGAGAACTGTGTTGTGTGTTTCCTTTCAGAAAAGGAGTTAAATCCCAGGCACTGTTTCTTCCTACAAGCAAGACTTCGTTTCAGGAAAGGGCAGTCACTTTTCAGCTAAAAAGAACTACATTGTTCACGAAGCTCACACGTTCCTCATCTTAACTGACAAGCATTGGATGTTAGAGGACCAGTGCTTTGTATCACTTTCAGAAGCAGAGTTGGACTAGATATCAATCGTATGTGTAGGAAACACCGTTCATTTGTTCTCAACACACTCAAGTTTCCTGCTGTCTTAGAGACTCTAGAAAGCTAGAGCTTGCTTCTTGCTCTAAATCAGAGTGTGATCCATGGATGAGAACTGTGCTGTGTGTTTCCCTTCAGAAATGGAGTTAAATCCCAGGCTCTGTGTCTTCCTAGAAGGAAGACTTCGTTTCAGGTAAGGGCAGTCACTTTTCAGCTCAAACGAACTACATCGTTCAGGAAGCTCACACGTTTCTCATCTTAACTGACAAGAATCACATGTTAGACGACCATTGCTTTGTATCAGTTTCAGAAGCAGAGTTGGACTAGATATGGTACGTATGTGTAGGAAACTTCATTCTTTTGTTCTCAGCACACTCAAGTTTCATGCTGTCTTAGACACTCTAGTAAGCTAGAGCTTGTTTCTTGCTCTAAAGCAGAGTGTGATCCATGGATGAGAACTGTGTTGTGTGTTTCCCTTCAGAAATGGAGTTAAATCCCAGGCACTGTTTCTTCCTACAAGCAAGACTTCGATTCAGGAAAGGGCAGTCACTTTTCAGCTAAAAAGAACTACATTGTTCACCAAGCTCACACGTTCCTCATCTTAACTGACAAGCATTGGATGTTAGACGACCATTACTTTGTATCAGTTTCAGAAGCAGACTTGGACTAGATATGGTCCGTAGGTGTAGGAAACATCGTTCATTTGTTCTCAGCACACTCAAGTTTCCTGCTGCCTTAGAGACTCTAGAAAGCTAGAGCTTGCTTCTTGCTCTAACGCAGAGTGTGATCCATGGATGAGAAGTGTGTTGTGTGTTTCCCTTCAGAAATGGAGTTAAATCCCAGGCACTGTTTCTTCCTACAAGCAAGACTTCGTTTCAGTTAAGGGCAGTCACTTTTCAGCTAAAAAGAAATACATTGTTCACGAAGCTCACACGTTCCTCATCTTAACTGACAAGCAATGGATGTTAGAGGACCAGTGCTTTGTATCACTTTCAGAAGCAGAATTGGACTAGATATGATCCGTATGTGTAGGCAACACCGTTCATTTGTTCGGAGCACACTCAAGTTTCCAGCTGCCTTAGATATTTTAGAAAGCTAGAACGTGCTTCTTGCTCTAAAGCAGAGTGTGATCAATGGATGAGAACTCTGTTGTGTGTTTCACTTCAGAAATGGAGTTAAATCCCTGGGTCTGAGTCTTCCTACAAGCAAGACTTCGTTTCAGGTAAGGGCAGTTAATTTATAGCTCAAAAGAACTACATAGTTCACGAAGCTCACACGTTTCTCATCTTAACTGACAAGAATTTGAATGTTAGAGGACCAGTGCTTTGTATGAGTTTCAGAAGCGGAGTTGGACTAGATATGATCCGTATGTGTAGGAAACACCGTTCATTTGTTCTCAGCACACTCAAGTTTCCTGCTGTCTTAGAGAGTCTAGAAAGCTAGAGCTTGCTTCTTGCTCTAAAGCAGAGTTTGATCCATTGATGAGAACTGTGTTGTGTGTTTCCCTTCAGAAATGGAGTTAAATCCCAGGCTCTGTGTCTTCCTACACGCAAGACTTCGTTTCAGGTAAGGGCAGTCACTTTTCAGCTAAAACGAACTACATCGTTCAGGAAGCTCACACGTTTCTCATCTTAACTGACAAGCATCGAATGTTAGACGACCATTGCTTTGTATCAGTTTCAGAAGCAGAGTTGGACTAGATATGGTCCGTATGTGTAGGAAACACCATTCTTTTGTTCTCAGCAAACTCACGTTTCATGCTGTCTTAGAGACTCTAGAAAGCTAGAGCTTGCTTCTTGCTCTAAAGCAGAGTGTGATCAATAGATAAGAACTCTGTTGTGTGTTTCACTTCAGAACTGGTGTTAAATCCCAGGCTCTGAGTCTTCCTACAAGGGAGACTTCGTTTCAAGTAAGGGCAGTTACTTTCAGCTCAAACGGACTACATCGTTCACTAAGTTCACATGTTTCTCATCTTAACTGAGGAGCATTGGATGTTAGAGGCCCTTTGCTTTGTATCAATTTCAGGCAGAGTTGAACTAGATATGGTCCGTATGCATAGGAAACACAGTTCTTTTCTTCTGAGCACACTCACGTTTCCTGCTGTTAATAGAGACTCTAGAAAGGAAGAGCGTGCTGCTTTCTCTAATGCAGAGTGTGATCCATGGATGAGAACTCTGTTGTGTGTTTCCCTTCAGAAATGGAGTTAAATCCCAGGCTCTGTGTCTTCCTACACGCAAGACTTCATTTCTGGTAAGGGCAGTCACTTTTCAGCTAAAACGAACTACATCGTTCAGGAAGCTCACACGTTTCTCATCATAACTGACAAGCATCGAATGTTAGACGACCATTGCTTAGTATCAGTTTCAGAAGCAGAGTTGGACTAGATATGGTTCGTATGTGTAGGAAACACCATTCTTTTGTTCTCAGCAAACTCACGATTCATGCTCTCTAAGAGACTTTAGAAAGTTAGAGCTTGCTTCTTGCTCTAAAGCAGAGTGTGATCCATGGATGAGAACTGTGTTGTGTGTTTCCCTTCAGAAATGGAGTTAAATCCCAGGCACTGTTTCTTCCTACAAGCAAGACTTCGTTTCAGGAAAGGGCAGTCACTTTTCAGCTCAAACGAACTACATCGTTCAGGAAGCTCACACGTTTCTCATCTTAACTGACAAGAATCACATGTTAGACGACCATTGCTTTATATCAGTTTCAGAAGCAGAGTTGGACGAGATATGGTCCGTATGTGTAGGAAACTTCATTCTTTTGTTCTCAGCACACTCAAGTTTCATGCTGTCTTAGACACTCTAGTAAGCTAGAGCTTGCTTCTTGCTCTAAAGCAGAGTGTGATCCATGGATGAGAACTGTGTTGTGTGTTTCCCTTCAGAAATGGAGTTAAATCCCAGGCACTGTTTCTTCCTACAAGCAAGACTTCGATTCAGGAAAGGGCAGTCACTTTTCAGCTAAAAAGAACTACATTGTTCACCAAGCTCACACGTTCCTCATCTTAACTGACAAGCATCGGATGTTAGACGACCATTACTTTGTATCAGTTTCAGAAGCAGACTTGGACTAGATATGGTCCGTAGGTGTAGGAAACATCGTTCAATTGTTCTCAGCACACTCAAGTTTCCTGCTGCCTTAGAGACTCTAGAAAGCTAGAGCTTGCTTCTTGCTCTAACGCAGAGTGTGATCCATGGATGAGAAGTGTGTTGTGTGTTTCCCTTCATAAATGGAGTTAAATCCCAGGCTCTGTGTCTTCCTACACGCAAGACTTCATTTCTGGTAAGGGCAGTCACTTTTCAGCTAAAACGAACTACATCGTTCAGGAAGCTCACACGTTTCTCATCATAACTGACAAGCATCGAATGTTAGACGACCATTGCTTAGTATCAGTTTCAGAAGCAGAGTTGGACTAGATATGGTTCGTATGTGTAGGAAACACCATTCTTTTGTTCTCAGCAAACTCACGATTCATGCTCTCTAAGAGACTTTAGAAAGTTAGAGCTTGCTTCTTGCTCTAAAGCAGAGTGTGATCCATGGATGAGAACTGTGTTGTGTGTTTCCCTTCAGAAATGGAGTTAAATCCCAGGCACTGTTTATTCCTACAAGCAAGACTTCGTTTCAGGAAAGGGCAGTCACTTTTCAGCTAAAAAGAATTACATTGTTCACGAAGCTCACACGTTCCTCATCTTAACTGACAAGCATTGGATTTTAGAGGACCAGTGCTTTGTATCAGTTTCAGAAGCAGAGTTGGACTAGATATGATCCGTATGTGTAGGCAACACCGTTCATTTGTTCTCAGCACACTCAAGTTTCATGCTCTCTTAGACACTCTAGTAAGCTAGAGCTTGTTTCTTGCTCTAAAGTGGAGTGTGATCCATGGATGAGAACTGTGTTGTGTGTTTCCTTTCAGAAAAGGAGTTAAATCCCAGGCACTGTTTCTTCCTACAAGCAAGACTTCGTTTCAGGAAAGGGCAGTCACTTTTCAGCTAAAAAGAACTACATTGTTCACGAAGCTCACACGTTCCTCATCTTAACTGACAAGCATTGGATGTTAGAGGACCAGTGCTTTGTATCACTTTCAGAAGCAGAGTTGGACTAGATATCAATCGTATGTGTAGGAAACACCGTTCATTTGTTCTCAACACACTCAAGTTTCCTGCTGTCTTAGAGACTCTAGAAAGCTAGAGCTTGCTTCTTGCTCTAAATCAGAGTGTGATCCATGGATGAGAACTGTGCTGTGTGTTTCCCTTCAGAAATGGAGTTAAATCCCAGGCTCTGTGTCTTCCTAGAAGGAAGACTTCGTTTCAGTTAAGGGCAGTCACTTTTCAGCTCAAACGAACTACATCGTTCAGGAAGCTCACACGTTTCTCATCTTAACTGACAAGAATCACATGTTAGACGACCATTGCTTTATATCAGTTTCAGAAGCAGAGTTGGACGAGATATGGTCCGTATGTGTAGGAAACTTCATTCTTTTGTTCTCAGCACACTCAAGTTTCATGCTGTCTTAGACACTCTAGTAAGCTAGAGCTTGCTTCTTGCTCTAAAGCAGAGTGTGATCCATGGATGAGAACTGTGTTGTGTGTTTCCCTTCAGAAATGGAGTTAAATCCCAGGCACTGTTTCTTCCTACAAGCAAGACTTCGATTCAGGAAAGGGCAGTCACTTTTCAGCTAAAAAGAACTACATTGTTCACCAAGCTCACACGTTCCTCATCTTAACTGACAAGCATCGGATGTTAGACGACCATTACTTTGTATCAGTTTCAGAAGCAGACTTGGACTAGATATGGTCCGTAGGTGTAGGAAACATCGTTCAATTGTTCTCAGCACACTCAAGTTTCCTGCTGACTTAGAGACTCTAGAAAGCTAGAGCTTGCTTCTTGCTCTAACGCAGAGTGTGATCCATGGATGAGAAGTGTGTTGTGTGTTTCCCTTCAGAAATGGAGTTAAATCCCAGGCACTGTTTCGTCCAAAAAGCAAGACTTCGTTTCAGTTAAGGGCAGTCACTTTTCAGCTAAAAAGAAATACATTGTTCACGAAGCTCACACGTTCCTCATCTTAACTGACAAGCAATGGATGTTAGAGGACCAGTGCTTTGTATCACTTTCAGAAGCAGAATTGGACTAGATATGATCCGTTTGTGTAGGCAACACCGTTCATTTGTTCGGAGCACACTCAAGTTTCCAGCTGCCTTAGATATTTTAGAAAGCTAGAACGTGCTTCTTGCTCTAAAGCAGAGTGTGATCAATGGATGAGAACTCTGTTGTGTGTTTCACTTCAGAAATGGAGTTAAATCCCTGGGTCTGAGTCTTCCTACAAGCAAGACTTCGTTTCAGGTAAGGGCAGTTAATTTATAGCTCAAAAGAACTACATAGTTCACGAAGCTCACACGTTTCTCATCTTAACTGACAAGAATTTGAATGTTAGAGGACCAGTGCTTTGTATGAGTTTCAGAAGCAGAGTTGGACTAGATATGATCCGTATGTGTAGGAAACACCGTTCATTTGTTCTCAGCACACTCAAGTTTCCTGCTGTCTTAGAGAGTCTAGAAAGCTAGAGCTTGCTTCTTGCTCTAAAGCAGAGTTTGATCCATTGATGAGAACTGTGTTGTGTGTTTCCCTTCAGAAATGGAGTTAAATCCCAGGCTCTGTGTCTTCCTACATGCAAGACTTCGTTTCAGGTAAGGGCAGTCACTTTTCAGCTAAAATGAACTACATCGTTCAGGAAGCTCACGCGTTTCTCATCATAACTGACAAGCATCGAATGTTAGACGACCATTGCTTAGTATCAGTTTCAGAAGCAGAGTTGGACTAGATATGGTTCGTATGTGTAGGAAACACCATTCTTTTGTTCTCAGCAAACTCACGATTCATGCTCTCTAAGAGACTCTAGAAAGCTAGAGCTTGCTTCTTGCTCTAAAGCAGAGTGTGATCAATGGATGAGAACTCTGTTGTGTGTTTCACTTCAGAACTGGTGTTAAATCCCAGGCTCTGAGTCTTCCTACAAGGGAGACTTCGTTTCAAGTAAGCGCAGTTACTTTCAGCTAAAAAGAATTACATTGTTCACAAAGCTCACACGTTCCTCTTCTTAACTGACAAGCATTGGATTTTAGAGGACCAGTGCTTTGTATCAGTTTCAGAAGCAGAGTTGGACTAGATATGATCCGTATGTGTAGGCAACACCGTTCATTTGTTCTCAGCACACTCAAGTTTCATGCTCTCTTAGACACTCTAGTAAGCTAGAGCTTGTTTCTTGCTCTAAAGTGGAGTGTGATCCATGGATGAGAACTGTGTTGTGTGTTTCCTTTCAGAAAAGGAGTTAAATCCCAGGCACTGTTTCTTCCTACAAGCAAGACTTCGTTTCAGGAAAGGGCAGTCACTTTTCAGCTAAAAAGAACTACATTGTTCACGAAGCTCACACGTTCCTCATCTTAACTGACAAGCATTGGATGTTAGAGGACCAGTGCTTTGTATCACTTTCAGAAGCAGAGTTGGACTAGATATCAATCGTATGTGTAGGAAACACCGTTCATTTGTTCTCAACACACTCAAGTTTCCTGCTGTCTTAGAGACTCTAGAAAGCTAGAGCTTGCTTCTTGCTCTAAATCAGAGTGTGATCCATGGATGAGAACTGTGCTGTGTGTTTCCCTTCAGAAATGGAGTTAAATCCCAGGCTCTGTGTCTTCCTAGAAGGAAGACTTCGTTTCAGATAAGGGCAGTCACTTTTCAGCTCAAACGAACTACATCGTTCAGGAAGCTCACACGTTTCTCATCTTAACTGACAAGAATCACATGTTAGACGACCATTGCTTTATATCAGTTTCAGAAGCAGAGTTGGACGAGATATGGTCCGTATGTGTAGGAAACTTCATTCTTTTGTTCTCAGCACACTCAAGTTTCATGCTGTCTTAGACACTCTAGTAAGCTAGAGCTTGCTTCTTGCTCTAAAGCAGAGTGTGATCCATGGATGAGAACTGTGTTGTGTGTTTCCCTTCAGAAATGGAGTTAAATCCCAGGCACTGTTTCTTCCTACAAGCAAGACTTCGATTCAGGAAAGGGCAGTCACTTTTCAGCTAAAAAGAACTACATTGTTCACCAAGCTCACACGTTCCTCATCTTAACTGACAAGCATCGGATGTTAGACGACCATTACTTTGTATCAGTTTCAGAAGCAGACTTGGACTAGATATGGTCCGTAGGTGTAGGAAACATCGTTCAATTGTTCTCAGCACACTCAAGTTTCCTGCTGCCTTAGAGACTCTAGAAAGCTAGAGCTTGCTTCTTGCTCTAACGCAGAGTGTGATCCATGGATGAGAAGTGTGTTGTGTGTTTCCCTTCAGAAATGGAGTTAAATCCCAGGCTCTGTGTCTTCCTACACGCAAGACTTCATTTCTGGTAAGGGCAGTCACTTTTCAGCTAAAACGAACTACATCGTTCAGGAAGCTCACACGTTTCTCATCATAACTGACAAGCATCGAATGTTAGACGACCATTGCTTAGTATCAGTTTCAGAAGCAGAGTTGGACTAGATATGGTTCGTATGTGTAGGAAACACCATTCTTTTGTTCTCAGCAAACTCACGATTCATGCTCTCTAAGAGACTTTAGAAAGTTAGAGCTTGCTTCTTGCTCTAAAGCAGAGTGTGATCCATGGATGAGAACTGTGTTGTGTGTTTCCCTTCAGAAATGGAGTTAAATCCCAGGCACTGTTTATTCCTACAAGCAAGACTTCGTTTCAGGAAAGGGCAGTCACTTTTCAGCTAAAAAGAATTACATTGTTCACGAAGCTCACACGTTCCTCATCTTAACTGACAAGCATTGGATTTTAGAGGACCAGTGCTTTGTATCAGTTTCAGAAGCAGAGTTGGACTAGATATGATCCGTATGTGTAGGCAACACCGTTCATTTGTTCTCAGCACACTCAAGTTTCATGCTCTCTTAGACACTCTAGTAAGCTAGAGCTTGTTTCTTGCTCTAAAGTGGAGTGTGATCCATGGATGAGAACTGTGTTGTGTGTTTCCTTTCAGAAAAGGAGTTAAATCCCAGGCACTGTTTCTTCCTACAAGCAAGACTTCGTTTCAGGAAAGGGCAGTCACTTTTCAGCTAAAAAGAACTACATTGTTCACGAAGCTCACACGTTCCTCATCTTAACTGACAAGCATTGGATGTTAGAGGACCAGTGCTTTGTATCACTTTCAGAAGCAGAGTTGGACTAGATATCAATCGTATGTGTAGGAAACACCGTTCATTTGTTCTCAACACACTCAAGTTTCCTGCTGTCTTAGAGACTCTAGAAAGCTAGAGCTTGCTTCTTGCTCTAAATCAGAGTGTGATCCATGGATGAGAACTGTGCTGTGTGTTTCCCTTCAGAAATGGAGTTAAATCCCAGGCTCTGTGTCTTCCTAGAAGGAAGACTTCGTTTCAGTTAAGGGCAGTCACTTTTCAGCTCAAACGAACTACATCGTTCAGGAAGCTCACACGTTTCTCATCTTAACTGACAAGAATCACATGTTAGACGACCATTGCTTTATATCAGTTTCAGAAGCAGAGTTGGACGAGATATGGTCCGTATGTGTAGGAAACTTCATTCTTTTGTTCTCAGCACACTCAAGTTTCATGCTGTCTTAGACACTCTAGTAAGCTAGAGCTTGCTTCTTGCTCTAAAGCAGAGTGTGATCCATGGATGAGAACTGTGTTGTGTGTTTCCCTTCAGAAATGGAGTTAAATCCCAGGCACTGTTTCTTCCTACAAGCAAGACTTCGATTCAGGAAAGGGCAGTCACTTTTCAGCTAAAAAGAACTACATTGTTCACCAAGCTCACACGTTCCTCATCTTAACTGACAAGCATCGGATGTTAGACGACCATTACTTTGTATCAGTTTCAGAAGCAGACTTGGACTAGATATGGTCCGTAGGTGTAGGAAACATCGTTCAATTGTTCTCAGCACACTCAAGTTTCCTGCTGCCTTAGAGACTCTAGAAAGCTAGAGCTTGCTTCTTGCTCTAACGCAGAGTGTGATCCATGGATGAGAAGTGTGTTGTGTGTTTCCCTTCAGAAATGGAGTTAAATCCCAGGCACTGTTTCGTCCAAAAAGCAAGACTTCGTTTCAGTTAAGGGCAGTCACTTTTCAGCTAAAAAGAAATACATTGTTCACGAAGCTCACACGTTCCTCATCTTAACTGACAAGCAATGGATGTTAGAGGACCAGTGCTTTGTATCACTTTCAGAAGCAGAATTGGACTAGATATGATCCGTTTGTGTAGGCAACACCGTTCATTTGTTCGGAGCACACTCAAGTTTCCAGCTGCCTTAGATATTTTAGAAAGCTAGAACGTGCTTCTTGCTCTAAAGCAGAGTGTGATCAATGGATGAGAACTCTGTTGTGTGTTTCACTTCAGAAATGGAGTTAAATCCCTGGGTCTGAGTCTTCCTACAAGCAAGACTTCGTTTCAGGTAAGGGCAGTTAATTTATAGCTCAAAAGAACTACATAGTTCACGAAGCTCACACGTTTCTCATCTTAACTGACAAGAATTTGAATGTTAGAGGACCAGTGCTTTGTATGAGTTTCAGAAGCAGAGTTGGACTAGATATGATCCGTATGTGTAGGAAACACCGTTCATTTGTTCTCAGCACACTCAAGTTTCCTGCTGTCTTAGAGAGTCTAGAAAGCTAGAGCTTGCTTCTTGCTCTAAAGCAGAGTTTGATCCATTGATGAGAACTGTGTTGTGTGTTTCCCTTCAGAAATGGAGTTAAATCCCAGGCTCTGTGTCTTCCTACATGCAAGACTTCGTTTCAGGTAAGGGCAGTCACTTTTCAGCTAAAATGAACTACATCGTTCAGGAAGCTCACGCGTTTCTCATCATAACTGACAAGCATCGAATGTTAGACGACCATTGCTTAGTATCAGTTTCAGAAGCAGAGTTGGACTAGATATGGTTCGTATGTGTAGGAAACACCATTCTTTTGTTCTCAGCAAACTCACGATTCATGCTCTCTAAGAGACTCTAGAAAGCTAGAGCTTGCTTCTTGCTCTAAAGCAGAGTGTGATCAATGGATGAGAACTCTGTTGTGTGTTTCACTTCAGAACTGGTGTTAAATCCCAGGCTCTGAGTCTTCCTACAAGGGAGACTTCGTTTCAAGTAAGCGCAGTTACTTTCAGCTCAAAGGGACTACATAGTTCACGAAGCTCACACGTTTCTCATCTTAACTGACAAGCATTTGAATGCCAGAGGACCAGTGCTTTGTATCAGTTTCAGAAGCAGAGTTGGACTAGATATGGTCCGTAAGTGTAAGAAACACCGTTCTTTGGTTCTCAGCACACTCACGTTTCCTGCTGTATTAGAGACTCTAGAAAGCAAGAGCGTGCCTCTTGCTCTAAAGCGGAGTGTGATCCATGGATGAGAACTGTGTTGTGTGTTTCCTTTCAGAAAAGGAGTTAAATCCCAGGCACTGTTTCTTCCTACAAGCAAGACTTCGTTTCAGGAAAGGGCAGTCACTTTTCAGCTAAAAAGAACTACATTGTTCACGAAGCTCACACGTTCCTCATCTTAACTGACAAGCATTGGATGTTAGAGGACCAGTGCTTTGTATCACTTTCAGAAGCAGAGTTGGACTAGATATCAATCGTATGTGTAGGAAACACCGTTCATTTGTTCTCAACACACTCAAGTTTCCTGCTGTCTTAGAGACTCTAGAAAGCTAGAGCTTGCTTCTTGCTCTAAATCAGAGTGTGATCCATGGATGAGAACTGTGCTGTGTGTTTCCCTTCAGAAATGGATTTAAATCCCAGGCTCTGTGTCTTCCTAGAAGGAAGTCTTCGTTTCAGGTAAGGGCAGTCACTTTTCAGCTCAAACGAAGTACATCGTTCAGGAAGCTCACACGTTTCTCATCTTAACTGACAAGAATCACATGTTAGACGACCATTGCTTTATATCAGTTTCAGAAGCAGAGTTGGTCTAGATATGGTCCGTATGTGTAGGAAACTTCATTCTTTTGTTCTCAGCACACTCAAGTTTCATGCTGTCTTAGACACTCTAGTAAGCTAGAGCTTGCTTCTTGCTCTAAAGCAGAGTGTGATCCATGGATGAGAACTGTGTTGTGTGTTTCCCTTCAGAAATGGAGTTAAATCCCAGGCACTGTTTCTTCCTACAAGCAAGACTTCGATTCAGGAAAGGGCAGTCACTTTTCAGCTAAAAAGAACTACATTGTTCACCAAGCTCACACGTTCCTCATCTTAACTGACAAGCATCGGATGTTAGACGACCATTGCTTTGTATCAGTTTCAGAAGCAGACTTGGACTAGATATGGTCCGTAGGTGTAGGAAATATCGTTCATTTGTTCTCAGCACACTCAAGTTTCCTGCTGCCTTAGAGACTCTAGAAAGCTAGAGCTTGCTTCTTGCTCTAACGCAGAGTGTGATCCATGGATGAGAAGTGTGTTGTGTGTTTCCCTTCAGAAATGGAGTTAAATCCCAGGCACTGTTTCTTCCTACAAGCAAGACTTCGTTTCAGTTAAGGGCAGTCACTTTTCAGCTAAAAAGATATACATTGTTCACGAAGCTCACACGTTCCTCATCTTAACTGACAAGCAATGGATGTTAGAAGACCAGTGCTTTGTATCACTTTCAGAAGCAGAATTGGACTAGATATGATCCGTATGTGTAGGCAACACCGTTCATTTGTTCGGAGCACACTCAAGTTTCCAGCTGCCTTAGATATTTTAGAAAGCTAGAACGTGCTTCTTGCTCTAAAGCAGAGTGTGATCAATGGATGAGAACTCTGTTGTGTGTTTCCCTTCAGAAATGGAGTTAAATCCCAGGCTCTGTGTCTTCCTACACGCAAGACTTCGTTTCAGGTAAGGGCAGTCACTTTTCAGCTAAAACGAACTACATCGTTCAGGAAGCTCACACGTTTCTCATCATAACTGACAAGCATCGAATGTTAGACGACCATTGCTTAGTATCAGTTTCAGAAGCAGAGTTGGACTAGATATGGTTCGTATGTGTAGTAAACACCATTCTTTTGTTCTCAGCAAACTCACGATTCATGCTCTCTAAGAGAATCTAGAAAGCTAGAGCTTGCTTCTTGCTCTAAAGCAGAGTGTGATCCATGGATGAGAACTGTGTTGTGTGATTCCCTTCAGAAATGGAGTTAAATCCCAGGCACTGTTTATTCCTACAAGCAAGACTTCGTTTCAGGAAAGGGCAGTCACTTTTCAGCTAAAAAGAATTACATTGTTCACGAAGCTCACACGTTCCTCATCTTAACTGACAAGCATTGGATTTTAGAGGACCAGTGCTTTGTATCAGTTTCAGAAGCAGAGTTGGACTAGATATGATCCGTATGTGTAGGCAACACCATTCATTTGTTCTCAGCACACTCAAGTTTCATGCTCTCTTAGACACTCTAGTAAGCTAGAGCTTGCTTCTTGCTCTAAAGTGGAGTGTGATCCATGGATGAGAACTGTGTTGTGTGTTTCCTTTCAGAAAAGGAGTTAAATCCCAGGCACTGTTTCTTCCTACAAGCAAGACTTCGTTTCAGGAAAGGGCAGTCACTTTTCAGCTAAAAAGAACTACATTGTTCACGAAGCTCACACGTTCCTCATCTTAACTGACAAGCATTGGATGTTGGAGGACCAGTGCTTTGTATCACTTTCAGAAGCAGAGTTGGACTAGATATCAATCGTATGTGTAGGAAACACCGTTCATTTGTTCTCAACACACTCAAGTTTCCTGCTGTCTTAGAGACTCTAGAAAGCTAGAGCTTGCTTCTTGCTCTAAATCAGAGTGTGATCCATGGATGAGAACTGTGCTGTGTGTTTCCCTTCAGAAATGGAGTTAAATCCCAGGCTCTGTGTCTTCCTAGAAGGAAGACTTCGTTTCAGGTAAGGGCAGTCACTTTTCAGCTCAAACGAACTACATCGTTCAGGAAGCTCACACGTTTCTCATCATAACTGACAAGCATCGAATGTTAGACGACCATTGCTTAGTATCAGTTTCAGAAGCAGAGTTGGACTAGATATGGTTCGTATGTGTAGGAAACACCATTCTTTTGTTCTCAGCAAACTCACGATTCATGCTCTCTAAGAGACTCTAGAAAGCTAGAGCTTGCTTCTTGCTCTAAAGCAGAGTGTGATCCATGGATGAGAACTGTGTTGTGTGATTCCCTTCAGAAATGGAGTTAAATCCCAGGCACTGTTTATTCCTACAAGCAAGAATTCGTTTCAGGAAAGGGCAGTCACTTTTCAGCTAAAAAGAATTACATTGTTCACGAAGCTCACACGTTCCTCATCTTAACTGACAAGCATTGGATTTTAGAGGACCAGTGCTTTGTATCAGTTTCAGAAGCAGAGTTGGACTAGATATGATCCGTATGTGTAGGCAACACCATTCATTTGTTCTCAGCACACTCAAGTTTCATGCTCTCTTAGACACTCTAGTAAGCTAGAGCTTGCTTCTTGCTCTAAAGTGGAGTGTGATCCATGGATGAGAACTGTGTTGTGTGTTTCCTTTCAGAAAAGGAGTTAAATCCCAGGCACTGTTTCTTCCTACAAGCAAGACTTCGTTTCAGGAAAGGGCAGTCACTTTTCAGCTAAAAAGAACTACATTGTTCCCGAAGCTCACACGTTCCTCATCTTAACTGACAAGCATTGGATGTTAGAGGACCAGTGCTTTGTATCACTTTCAGAAGCAGAGTTGGACTAGATATCAATCGTATGTGTAGGAAACACCGTTCATTTGTTCTCAACACACTCAAGTTTCCTGCTGTCTTAGAGACTCTAGAAAGCTAGAGCTTGCTTCTTGCTCTAAATCAGAGTGTGATCCATGGATGAGAACTGTGCTGTGTGTTTCCCTTCAGAAATGGAGTTAAATCCCAGGCTCTGTGTCTTCCTAGAAGGAAGACTTCGTTTCAGGTAAGGGCAGTCACTTTTCAGCTCAAACGAACTACATCGTTCAGGAAGCTCACACGTTTCTCATCTTAACTGACAAGAATCACATGTTAGACGACCATTGCTTTATATCAGTTTCAGAAGCAGAGTTGGACTAGATATGGTACGTATGTGTAGGAAACTTCATTCTTTTGTTCTCAGCACACTCAAGTTTCATGCTGTCTTAGACACTCTAGTAAGCTAGAGCTTGTTTCTTGCTCTAAAGCAGAGTGTGATCCATGGATGAGAACTGTGTTGTGTGTTTCCCTTCAGAAATGGAGTTAAATCCCAGGCACTGTTTCTTCCTACAAGCAAGACTTTGATTCAGGAAAGGGCAGTCACTTTTCAGCTAAAAAGAACTACATTGTTCACCAAGCTCACACGTTCCTCATCTTAACTGACAAGCATTGGATGTTAGACAACCATTACTTTGTATCAGTTTCAGAAGCAGACTTGGACTAGATATGGTCCGTAGGTGTAGGAAACATCGTTCATTTGTTCTCAGCACACTCAAGTTTCCTGCTGCCTTAGAGACTCTAGAAAGCTAGAGCTTGCTTCTTGCTCTAACGCAGAGTGTGATCCATGGATGAGAAGTGTGTTGTGTGTTTCCCTTCAGAAATGGAGTTAAATCCCAGTCACTGTTTCTTCCTACAAGCAAGACTTCGTTTCAGTTAAGGGCAGTCACTTTTCAGCTAAAAAGATATACATTGTTCACGAAGCTCACACGTTCCTCATCTTAACTGACAAGCAATGGATTTTAGAGGACCAGTGCTTTGTATCACTTTCAGAAGCAGAATTGGACTAGATATGATCCGTATGTGTAGGCAACACCGTTCATTTGTTCGGAGCACACTCAAGTTTCCAGCTGCCTTAGATATTTTAGAAAGCTAGAACGTGCTTCTTGCTCTAAAGCAGAGTGTGATCAATGGATGAGAACTCTGTTGTGTGTTTCCCTTCAGAAATGGAGTTAAATCCCAGGCTCTGTGTCTTCCTACACGCAAGACTTCGTTTCAGGTAAGGGCAGTCACTTTTCAGCTAAAACGAACTACATCGTTCAGGAAGCTCACACGTTTCTCATCATAACTGACAAGCATCGAATGTTAGACGACCATTGCTTAGTATCAGTTTCAGAAGCAGAGTTGGACTAGATATGGTTCGTATGTGTAGGAAACACCATTCTTTTGTTCTCAGCAAACTCACGATTCATGCTCTCTAAGAGACTCTAGAAAGCTAGAGCTTGCTTCTTGCTCTAAAGCAGAGTGTGATCCATGGATGAGAACTGTGTTGTGTGTTTCCCTTCAGAAATGGAGTTAAATCCCAGGCCCTGTTTCTTCCTACAAGCAAGACTTCGTTTCAGGAAAGGGCAGTCACTTTTCAGCTAAAAAGAATTACATTGTTCACGAAGCTCACACGTTCCTCATCTTAACTGACAAGCATTGGATTTTAGAGGACCAGTGCTTTGTATCAGTTTCAGAAGCAGAGTTGGACTAGATATGATCCGTATGTGTAGGCAACACCGTTCATTTGTTCTCAGCACACTCAAGTTTCATGCTCTCTTAGACACTCTAGTAAGCTAGAGCTTGCTTCTTGCTCTAAAGTGGAGTGTGATCCATGGATGAGAACTGTGTTGTGTGTTTCCTTTCAGAAAAGGAGTTAAATCCCAGGCACTGTTTCTTCCTACAAGCAAGACTTCGTTTCAGGAAAGGGCAGTCACTTTTCAGCTAAAAAGAACTACATTGTTCACGAAGCTCACACGTTCCTCATCTTAACTGACAAGCATTGGATGTTAGAGGACCAGTGCTTTGTATCACTTTCAGAAGCAGAGTTGGACTAGATATCAATCGTATGTGTAGGAAACACCGTTCATTTGTTCTCAACACACTCAAGTTTCCTGCTGTCTTAGAGACTCTAGAAAGCTAGAGCTTGCTTCTTGCTCTAAATCAGAGTGTGATCCATGGATGAGAACTGTGCTGTGTGTTTCCCTTCAGAAATGGAGTTAAATCCCAGGCTCTGTGTCTTCCTAGAAGGAAGACTTCGTTTCAGGTAAGGGCAGTCACTTTTCAGCTCAAACGAACTACATCGTTCAGGAAGCTCACACGTTTCTCATCTTAACTGACAAGAATCACATGTTAGACGACCATTGCTTTATATCAGTTTCAGAAGCAGAGTTGGACTAGATATGGTACGTATGTGTAGGAAACTTCATTCTTTTGTTCTCAGCACACTCAAGTTTCATGCTGTCTTAGACACTCTAGTAAGCTAGAGCTTGTTTCTTGCTCTAAAGCAGAGTGTGATCCATGGATGAGAACTGTGTTGTGTGTTTCCCTTCAGAACTGGAGTTAAATCCCAGGCACTGTTTCTTCCTACAAGCAAGACTTCGATTCAGGAAAGGGCAGTCACTTTTCAGCTAAAAAGAACTACATTGTTCACCAAGCTCACACGTTCCTCATCTTAACTGACAAGCATTGGATGTTAGACGACCATTACTTTGTATCAGTTTCAGAAGCAGACTTGGACTAGATATGGTCCGTAGGTGTAGGAAACATCGTTCATTTGTTCTCAGCACACTCAAGTTTCCTGCTGCCTTAGAGACTCTAGAAAGCTAGAGCTTGCTTCTTGCTCTAACGCAGAGTGTGATCCATGGATGAGAAGTGTGTTGTGTGTTTCCCTTCAGAAATGGAGTTAAATCCCAGGCACTGTTTCTTCCTACAAGCAAGACTTCGTTTCAGTTAAGGGCAGTCACTTTTCAGCTAAAAAGAAATACATTGTTCACGAAGCTCACACGTTCCTCATCTTAACTGACAAGCAATGGATGTTAGAGGACCAGTGCTTTGTATCACTTTCAGAAGCAGAATTGGACTAGATATGATCCGTATGTGTAGGCAACACCGTTCATTTGTTCGGAGCACACTCAAGTTTCCAGCTGCCTTAGATATTTTAGAAAGCTAGAACGTGCTTCTTGCTCTAAAGCAGAGTGTGATCAATGGATGAGAACTCTGTTGTGTGTTTCACTTCAGAAATGGAGTTAAATCCCTGGGTCTGAGTCTTCCTACAAGCAAGACTTCGTTTCAGGTAAGGGCAGTTAATTTATAGCTCAAAAGAACTACATAGTTCACGAAGCTCACACGTTTCTCATCTTAACTGACAAGAATTTGAATGTTAGAGGACCAGTGCTTTGTATGAGTTTCAGAAGCGGAGTTGGACTAGATATGATCCGTATGTGTAGGAAACACCGTTCATTTGTTCTCAGCACACTCAAGTTTCCTGCTGTCTTAGAGAGTCTAGAAAGCTAGAGCTTGCTTCTTGCTCTAAAGCAGAGTTTGATCCATTGATGAGAACTGTGTTGTGTGTTTCCCTTCAGAAATGGAGTTAAATCCCAGGCTCTGTGTCTTCCTACACGCAAGACTTCGTTTCAGGTAAGGGCAGTCACTTTTCAGCTAAAACGAACTACATCGTTCAGGAAGCTCACACGTTTCTCATCTTAACTGACAAGCATCGAATGTTAGACGACCATTGCTTTGTATCAGTTTCAGAAGCAGAGTTGGACTAGATATGGTCCGTATGTGTAGGAAACACCATTCTTTTGTTCTCAGCAAACTCACGTTTCATGCTGTCTTAGAGACTCTAGAAAGCTAGAGCTTGCTTCTTGCTCTAAAGCAGAGTGTGATCAATAGATAAGAACTCTGTTGTGTGTTTCACTTCAGAACTGGTGTTAAATCCCAGGCTCTGAGTCTTCCTACAAGGGAGACTTCGTTTCAAGTAAGGGCAGTTACTTTCAGCTCAAACGGACTACATCGTTCACTAAGTTAACACGTTTCTCATCTTAACTGAGGAGCATTGGATGTTAGAGGCCCTTTGCTTTGTATCAATTTCAGGCAGAGTTGAACTAGATATGGTCTGTATGCATAGGAAACACAGTTCTTTTCTTCTGAGCACACTCACGTTTCCTGCTGTTAATAGAGACTCTAGAAAGGAAGAGCGTGCTGCTTTCTCTAATGCAGAGTGTGATCCATGGATGAGAACTCTGTTGTGTGTTTCCCTTCAGAAATGGAGTTAAATCCCAGGCTCTGTGTCTTCCTACACGCAAGACTTCATTTCTGGTAAGGGCAGTCACTTTTCAGCTAAAACGAACTACATCGTTCAGGAAGCTCACACGTTTCTCATCATAACTGACAAGCATCGAATGTTAGACGACCATTGCTTAGTATCAGTTTCAGAAGCAGAGTTGGACTAGATATGGTTCGTATGTGTAGGAAACACCATTCTTTTGTTCTCAGCAAACTCACGATTCATGCTCTCTAAGAGACTTTAGAAAGTTAGAGCTTGCTTCTTGCTCTAAAGCAGAGTGTGATCCATGGATGAGAACTGTGTTGTGTGTTTCCCTTCAGAAATGGAGTTAAATCCCAGGCACTGTTTATTCCTACAAGCAAGACTTCGTTTCAGGAAAGGGCAGTCACTTTTCAGCTAAAAAGAATTACATTGTTCACGAAGCTCACACGTTCCTCATCTTAACTGACAAGCATTGGATTTTAGAGGACCAGTGCTTTGTATCAGTTTCAGAAGCAGAGTTGGACTAGATATGATCCGTATGTGTAGGCAACACCGTTCATTTGTTCTCAGCACACTCAAGTTTCATGCTCTCTTAGACACTCTAGTAAGCTAGAGCTTGCTTCTTGCTCTAAAGTGGAGTGTGATCCATGGATGAGAACTGTGTTGTGTGTTTCCTTTCAGAAAAGGAGTTAAATCCCAGGCACTGTTTCTTCCTACAAGCAAGACTTCGTTTCAGGAAAGGGCAGTCACTTTTCAGCTAAAAAGAACTACATTGTTCACGAAGCTCACACGTTCCTCATCTTAACTGACAAGCATTGGATGTTAGAGGACCAGTGCTTTGTATCACTTTCAGAAGCAGAGTTGGACTAGATATCAATCGTATGTGTAGGAAACACCGTTCATTTGTTCTCAACACACTCAAGTTTCCTGCTGTCTTAGAGACTCTAGAAAGCTAGAGCTTGCTTCTTGCTCTAAATCAGAGTGTGATCCATGGATGAGAACTGTGCTGTGTGTTTCCCTTCAGAAATGGAGTTAAATCCCAGGCTCTGTGTCTTCCTAGAAGGAAGACTTCGTTTCAGTTAAGGGCAGTCACTTTTCAGCTCAAACGAACTACATCGTTCAGGAAGCTCACACGTTTCTCATCTTAACTGACAAGAATCACATGTTAGACGACCATTGCTTTATATCAGTTTCAGAAGCAGAGTTGGACGAGATATGGTCCGTATGTGTAGGAAACTTCATTCTTTTGTTCTCAGCACACTCAAGTTTCATGCTGTCTTAGACACTCTAGTAAGCTAGAGCTTGCTTCTTGCTCTAAAGCAGAGTGTGATCCATGGATGAGAACTGTGTTGTGTGTTTCCCTTCAGAAATGGAGTTAAATCCCAGGCACTGTTTCTTCCTACAAGCAAGACTTCGATTCAGGAAAGGGCAGTCACTTTTCAGCTAAAAAGAACTACATTGTTCACCAAGCTCACACGTTCCTCATCTTAACTGACAAGCATCGGATGTTAGACGACCATTGCTTTGTATCAGTTTCAGAAGCAGACTTGGACTAGATATGGTCCGTAGGTGTAGGAAACATCGTTCATTTGTTCTCAGCACACTCAAGTTTCCTGCTGCCTTAGAGACTCTAGAAAGCTAGAGCTTGCTTCTTGCTCTAACGCAGAGTGTGATCCATGGATGAGAACTGTGTTGTGTGTTTCCCTTCAGAAATGGAGTTAAATCCCAGGCACTGTTTATTCCTACAAGCAAGACTTCATTTCAGGAAAGGGCAGTCACTTTTCAGCTAAAAAGAATTACATTGTTCACGAAGCTCACACGTTCCTCATCTTAACTGACAAGCATTGGATTTTAGAGGACCAGTGCTTTGTATCAGTTTCAGAAGCAGAGTTGGACTAGATATGATCCGTATGTGTAGGCAACACCGTTCATTTGTTCTCAGCACACTCAAGTTTCATGCTCTCTTAGACACTCTAGTAAGCTAGAGCTTGCTTCTTGCTCTAAAGTGGAGTGTGATCCATGGATGAGAACTGTGTTGTGTGTTTCCTTTCAGAAAAGGAGTTAAATCCCAGGCACTGTTTCTTCCTACAAGCAAGACTTCGTTTCAGGAAAGGGCAGTCACTTTTCAGCTAAAAAGAACTACATTGTTCACGAAGCTCACACGTTCCTCATCTTAACTGACAAGCATTGGATGTTAGAGGACCAGTGCTTTGTATCACTTTCAGAAGCATAGTTGGACTAGATATCAATCGTATGTGTAGGAAACACCGTTCATTTGTTCTCAACACACTCAAGTTTCCTGCTGTCTTAGAGACTCTAGAAAGCTAGAGCTTGCTTCTTGCTCTAAATCAGAGTGTGATCCATGGATGAGAACTGTGCTGTGTGTTTCCCTTCAGAAATGGAGTTAAATCCCAGGCTCTGTGTCTTCCTAGAAGGAAGACTTCGTTTCAGGTAAGGGCAGTCACTTTTCAGCTCAAACGAACTACATCGTTCAGGAAGCTCACACGTTTCTCATCTTAACTGACAAGAATCACATGTTAGACGACCATTGCTTTATATCAGTTTCAGAAGCAGAGTTCGACTAGATATGGTACGTATGTGTAGGAAACTTCATTCTTTTGTTCTCAGCACACTCAAGTTTCATGCTGTCTTAGACACTCTAGTAAGCTAGAGCTTGTTTCTTGCTCTAAAGCAGAGTGTGATCCATGGATGAGAACTGTGTTGTGTGTTTCCCTTCAGAAATGGAGTTAAATCCCAGGCACTGTTTCTTCCTACAAGCAAGACTTCGATTCAGGAAAGGGCAGTCACTTTTCAGCTAAAAAGAACTACATTGTTCACCAAGCTCACACGTTCCTCATCTTAACTGACAAGCATTGGATGTTAGACGACCATTACTTTGTATCAGTTTCAGAAGCAGACTTGGACTAGATATGGTCCGTAGGTGTAGGAAACATCGTTCATTTGTTCTCAGCACACTCAAGTTTCCTGCTGCCTTAGAGACTCTAGAAAGCTAGAGCTTGCTTCTTGCTCTAACGCAGAGTGTGATCCATGGATGAGAAGTGTGTTGTGTGTTTCCCTTCAGAAATGGAGTTAAATCCCAGGCACTGTTTCTTCCTACAAGCAAGACTTCGTTTCAGGAAAGGGCAGTCACTTTTCAGCTAAAAAGAAATACATTGTTCACGAAGCTCACACGTTCCTCATCTTAACTGACAAGCAATGGATGTTAGAGGACCAGTGCTTTGTATCACTTTCAGAAGCAGAATTGGACTAGATATGATCCGTATGTGTAGGCAACACCGTTCATTTGTTCGGAGCACACTCAAGTTTCCAGCTGCCTTAGATATTTTAGAAAGCTAGAACGTGCTTCTTGCTCTAAAGCAGAGTGTGATCAATGGATGAGAACTCTGTTGTGTGTTTCACTTCAGAAATGGAGTTAAATCCCTGGGTCTGAGTCTTCCTACAAGCAAGACTTCGTTTCAGGTAAGGGCAGTTAATTTATAGCTCAAAAGAACTACATAGTTCATGAAGCTCACACGTTTCTCATCTTAACTGACAAGAATTTGAATGTTAGAGGACCAGTGCTTTGTATGAGTTTCAGAAGCGGAGTTGGACTAGATATGATCCGTATGTGTAGGAAACACCGTTCATTTGTTCTCAGCACACTCAAGTTTCCTGCTGTCTTAGAGAGTCTAGAAAGCTAGAGCTTGCTTCTTGCTCTAAAGCAGAGTTTGATCCATTGATGAGAACTGTGTTGTGTGTTTCCCTTCAGAAATGGAGTTAAATCCCAGGCTCTGTGTCTTCCTACACGCAAGACTTCGTTTCAGGTAAGGGCAGTCACTTTTCAGCTAAAACGAACTACATCGTTCAGGAAGCTCACACGTTTCTCATCTTAACTGACAAGCATCGAATGTTAGACGACCATTGCTTTGTATCAGTTTCAGAAGCAGAGTTGGACTAGATATGGTCCGTATGTGTAGGAAACACCATTCTTTTGTTCTCAGCAAACTCACTTTTCATGCTGTCTTAGAGACTCTAGAAAGCTAGAGCTTGCTTCTTGCTCTAAAGCAGAGTGTGATCAATAGATAAGAACTCTGTTGTGTGTTTCACTTCAGAACTGGTGTTAAATCCCAGGCTCTGAGTCTTCCTACAAGGGAGACTTCGTTTCAAGTAAGGGCAGTTACTTTCAGCTCAAACGGACTACATCGTTCACTAAGTTAACACGTTTCTCATCTTAACTGAGGAGCATTGGATGTTAGAGGCCCTTTGCTTTGTATCAATTTCAGGCAGAGTTGAACTAGATATGGTCCGTATGCATAGGAAACACAGTTCTTTTCTTCTGAGCACACTCACGTTTCCTGCTGTTAATAGAGACTCTAGAAAGGAAGAGCGTGCTGCTTTCTCTAATGCAGAGTGTGATCCATGGATGAGAACTCTGTTGTGTGTTTCCCTTCAGAAATGGAGTTAAATCCCAGGCTCTGTGTCTTCCTACACGCAAGACTTCATTTCTGGTAAGGGCAGTCACTTTTCAGCTAAAACGAACTACATCGTTCAGGAAGCTCACACGTTTCTCATCATAACTGACAAGCATCGAATGTTAGACGACCATTGCTTAGTATCAGTTTCAGAAGCAGAGTTGGACTAGATATGGTTCGTATGTGTAGGAAACACCATTCTTTTGTTCTCAGCAAACTCACGATTCATGCTCTCTAAGAGACTTTAGAAAGTTAGAGCTTGCTTCTTGCTCTAAAGCAGAGTGTGATCCATGGATGAGAACTGTGTTGTGTGTTTCCCTTCAGAAATGGAGTTAAATCCCAGGCACTGTTTATTCCTACAAGCAAGACTTCGTTTCAGGAAAGGGCAGTCACTTTTCAGCTAAAAAGAATTACATTGTTCACGAAGCTCACACGTTCCTCATCTTAACTGACAAGCATTGGATTTTAGAGGACCAGTGCTTTGTATCAGTTTCAGAAGCAGAGTTGGACTAGATATGATCCGTATGTGTAGGCAACACCGTTCATTTGTTCTCAGCACACTCAAGTTTCATGCTCTCTTAGACACTCTAGTAAGCTAGAGCTTGCTTCTTGCTCTAAAGTGGAGTGTGATCCATGGATGAGAACTGTGTTGTGTGTTTCCTTTCAGAAAAGGAGTTAAATCCCAGGCACTGTTTCTTCCTACAAGCAAGACTTCGTTTCAGGAAAGGGCAGTCACTTTTCAGCTAAAAAGAACTACATTGTTCACGAAGCTCACACGTTCCTCATCTTAACTGACAAGCATTGGATGTTAGAGGACCAGTGCTTTGTATCACTTTCAGAAGCAGAGTTGGACTAGATATCAATCGTATGTGTAGGAAACACCGTTCATTTGTTCTCAACACACTCAAGTTTCCTGCTGTCTTAGAGACTCTAGAAAGCTAGAGCTTGCTTCTTGCTCTAAATCAGAGTGTGATCCATGGATGAGAACTGTGCTGTGTGTTTCCCTTCAGAAATGGAGTTAAATCCCAGGCTCTGTGTCTTCCTAGAAGGAAGACTTCGTTTCAGTTAAGGGCAGTCACTTTTCAGCTCAAACGAACTACATCGTTCAGGAAGCTCACACGTTTCTCATCTTAACTGACAAGAATCACATGTTAGACGACCATTGCTTTATATCAGTTTCAGAAGCAGAGTTGGACGAGATATGGTCCGTATGTGTAGGAAACTTCATTCTTTTGTTCTCAGCACACTCAAGTTTCATGCTGCCTTAGAGACTCTAGAAAGCTAGAGCTTGCTTCTTGCTCTAACGCAGAGTGTGATCCATGGATGAGAAGTGTGTTGTGTGTTTCCCTTCAGAAATGGAGTTAAATCCCAGGCACTGTTTCGTCCAAAAAGCAAGACTTCGTTTCAGTTAAGGGCAGTCACTTTTCAGCTAAAAAGAAATACATTGTTCACGAAGCTCACACGTTCCTCATCTTAACTGACAAGCAATGGATGTTAGAGGACCAGTGCTTTGTATCACTTTCAGAAGCAGAATTGGACTAGATATGATCCGTTTGTGTAGGCAACACCGTTCATTTGTTCGGAGCACACTCAAGTTTCCAGCTGCCTTAGATATTTTAGAAAGCTAGAACGTGGTTCTTGCTCTAAAGCAGAGTGTGATCAATGGATGAGAACTCTGTTGTGTGTTTCACTTCAGAAATGGAGTTAAATCCCTGGGTCTGAGTCTTCCTACAAGCAAGACTTCGTTTCAGGTAAGGGCAGTTAATTTATAGCTCAAAAGAACTACATAGTTCACGAAGCTCACACGTTTCTCATCTTAACTGACAAGAATTTGAATGTTAGAGGACCAGTGCTTTGTATGAGTTTCAGAAGCAGAGTTGGACTAGATATGATCCGTATGTGTAGGAAACACCGTTCATTTGTTCTCAGCACACTCAAGTTTCCTGCTGTCTTAGAGAGTCTAGAAAGCTAGAGCTTGCTTCTTGCTCTAAAGCAGAGTTTGATCCATTGATGAGAACTGTGTTGTGTGTTTCCCTTCAGAAATGGAGTTAAATCCCAGGCTCTGTGTCTTCCTACACGCAAGACTTCGTTTCAGGTAAGGGCAGTCACTTTTCAGCTAAAACGAACTACATCGTTCAGGAAGCTCACACGTTTCTCATCATAACTGACAAGCATCGAATGTTAGACGACCATTGCTTAGTATCAGTTTCAGAAGCAGAGTTGGACTAGATATGGTTCGTATGTGTAGGAAACACCATTCTTTTGTTCTCAGCAAACTCACGATTCATGCTCTCTAAGAGACTCTAGAAAGCTAGAGCTTGCTTCTTGCTCTAAAGCAGAGTGTGATCAATGGATGAGAACTCTGTTGTGTGTTTCACTTCAGAACTGGTGTTAAATCCCAGGCTCTGAGTCTTCCTACAAGGGAGACTTCGTTTCAAGTAAGGGCAGTTACTTTCAGCTCAAAGGGACTACATAGTTCACGAAGCTCACACGTTTCTCATCTTAACTGACAAGCATTTGAATGCCAGAGGACCAGTGCTTTGTATCAGTTTCAGAAGCAGAGTTGGACTAGATATGGTCCGTAAGTGTAAGAAACACCGTTCTTTGGTTCTCACAACACTCACGTTTCCTGCTGTATTAGAGACTCTAGAAAGCAAGAGCGTGCCTCTTGCTCTAAAGCGGAGTGTGATCCATGGATGAGAACTGTGTTGTGTGTTTCCTTTCAGAAAAGGAGTTAAATCCCAGGCACTGTTTCTTCCTACAAGCAAGACTTCGTTTCAGGAAAGGGCAGTCACTTTTCAGCTAAAAAGAACTACATTGTTCACGAAGCTCACACGTTCCTCATCTTAACTGACAAGCATTGGATGTTAGAGGACCAGTGCTTTGTATCACTTTCAGAAGCAGAGTTGGACTAGATATCAATCGTATGTGTAGGAAACACCGTTCATTTGTTCTCAACACACTCAAGTTTCCTGCTGTCTTAGAGACTCTAGAAAGCTAGAGCTTGCTTCTTGCTCTAAATCAGAGTGTGATCCATGGATGAGAACTGTGCTGTGTGTTTCCCTTCAGAAATGGATTTAAATCCCAGGCTCTGTGTCTTCCTAGAAGGAAGTCTTCGTTTCAGGTAAGGGCAGTCACTTTTCAGCTCAAACGAAGTACATCGTTCAGGAAGCTCACACGTTTCTCATCTTAACTGACAAGAATCACATGTTAGACGACCATTGCTTTATATCAGTTTCAGAAGCAGAGTTGGTCTAGATATGGTCCGTATGTGTAGGAAACTTCATTCTTTTGTTCTCAGCACACTCAAGTTTCATGCTGTCTTAGACACTCTAGTAAGCTAGAGCTTGCTTCTTGCTCTAAAGCAGAGTGTGATCCATGGATGAGAACTGTGTTGTGTGTTTCCCTTCAGAAATGGAGTTAAATCCCAGGCACTGTTTCTTCCTACAAGCAAGACTTCGATTCAGGAAAGGGCAGTCACTTTTCAGCTAAAAAGAACTACATTGTTCACCAAGATCACACGTTCCTCATCTTAACTGACAAGCATCGGATGTTAGACGACCATTGCTTTGTGTCAGTTTCAGAAGCAGACTTGGACTAGATATGGTCCGTAGGTGTAGGAAACATCGTTCATTTGTTCTCAGCACACTCAAGTTTCCTGCTGCCTTAGAGACTCTAGAAAGCTAGAGCTTGCTTCTTGCTCTAACGCAGAGTGTTATCCATGGATGAGAAGTGTGTTGTGTGTTTCCCTTCAGAAATGGAGTTAAATCCCAGGCACTGTTTCTTCCTACAAGCAAGACTTCGTTTCAGTTAAGGGCAGTCACTTTTCAGCTAAAAAGAAATACATTGTTCACGAAGCTCACACGTTCCTCATCTTAACTGACAAGCAATGGATGTTAGAGGACCAGTGCTTTGTATCACTTTCAGAAGCAGAATTGGACTAGATATGATCCGTATGTGTAGGCAACACCGTTCATTTGTTCGGAGCACACTCAAGTTTCCAGCTGCCTTAGATATTTTAGAAAGCTAGAACGTGCTTCTTGCTCTAAAGCAGAGTGTGATCAATGGATGAGAACTCTGTTGTGTGTTTCACTTCAGAAATGGAGTTAAATCCCTGGGTCTGAGTCTTCCTACAAGCAAGACTTCGTTTCAGGTAAGGGCAGTTAATTTATAGCTCAAAAGAACTACATAGTTCACGAAGCTCACACGTTTCTCATCTTAACTGACAAGAATTTGAATGTTAGAGGACCAGTGCTTTGTATGAGTTTCAGAAGCAGAGTTGGACTAGATATGATCCGTATGTGTAGGAAACACCGTTCATTTGTTCTCAGCACACTCAAGTTTCCTGCTGTCTTAGAGAGTCTAGAAAGCTAGAGCTTGCTTCTTGCTCTAAAGCAGAGTTTGATCCATTGATGAGAACTGTGTTGTGTGTTTCCCTTCAGAAATGGAGTTAAATCCCAGGCTCTGTGTCTTCCTACACGCAAGACTTCGTTTCAGGTAAGGGCAGTCACTTTTCAGCTAAAACGAACTACATCGTTCAGGAAGCTCACACGTTTCTCATCTTAACTGACAAGCATCGAATGTTAGACGACCATTGCTTTGTATCAGTTTCAGAAGCAGAGTTGGACTAGATATGGTCCGTATGTGTAGGAAACACCATTCTTTTGTTCTCAGCAAACTCACGTTTCATGCTGTCTTAGAGACTCTAGAAAGCTAGAGCTTGCTTCTTGCTCTAAAGCAGAGTGTGATCAATAGATAAGAACTCTGTTGTGTGTTTCACTTCAGAACTGGTGTTAAATCCCAGGCTCTGAGTCTTCCTACAAGGGAGACTTCGTTTCAAGTAAGGGCAGTTACTTTCAGCTCAAACGGACTACATCGTTCACTAAGTTCACACGTTTCTCATCTTAACTGAGGAGCATTGGATGTTAGAGGCCCTTTGCTTTGTATCAATTTCAGGCAGAGTTGAACTAGATATGGTCCGTATGCATAGGAAACACAGTTCTTTTCTTCTGAGCACACTCACGTTTCCTGCTGTTAATAGAGACTCTAGAAAGGAAGAGCGTGCTGCTTTCTCTAATGCAGAGTGTGATCCATGGATGAGAACTCTGTTGTGTGTTTCCCTTCAGAAATGGAGTTAAATCCCAGGCACTGTTTCTTCCTACAAGCAAGACTTCGTTTCAGGAAAGGGCAGTCACTTTTCAGCTAAAAAGAACTACATTGTTCACGAAGCTCACACGTTCCTCATCTTAACTGACAAGCATTGGATGTTAGAGGACCAGTGGTTTGTTTCAGTTTCAGAAGCAGAGTTGAACTAGATATGGTCCGTATGTGTAGGAAACACCGTTCTTTAGTTTGGAGCACAACTATGTTTCCTGCTGTATTAGAGACTCTAGAATGCAAGAGCGTGCTTCTTGCTCTAAAGCAGAGTGTGATCCATCGATGAGAACTATGCTGTGTGTTTCCCTTCAGAAATGGAGTTAAATTCTAGGCTCTGTGTCTTCCTACAATCAAGATTTCGTTTCAGGTAAGGGCAGTCACTTTTCAGCTCAAACGAACTACATCGTTCACGAAGCTAACACGTTTCTCATGTTAACTTACAAGCATTGGATGTTAGAGGACCAGTGCTTTCTATCAGTTTCAGAAGCAGAGTTGGACTAGATATGGCCCGTATGTGTAGGAAACACCATTCATTTGTTAGGAGCACACGCTAGTTTCCTGCTGTATTAGAGATTCTAGAAAGCAAGAGCGTTCTTCTTGCTCTAAAGCAGAGTGTGATCCATGGATGATAACTATGCTGTGTGTTTCACTTCAGAAATGGAGTTAAATCCCAGGCTCTGTGTCTTCCTACAAGCACTACTTCATTTCAGGTACGGGCAGTCACTTTTCAGTTCAAATGAACTACATCGTTCACGAAGCTGACACGTTTCTCATCTTAAGTTACTATCATTGGATGTTAGAGGACCAGTGCTTTGTGTCAGTTTCAGAAGCAGAGGTGGACTAGATGTGGTCCGTATGTGTAGGAAACACTGTTCATTTGTTCTGAGCACACTCATGTTTCCTGCTGCATTAAAAAATCTAGAAAGCTAGAGCGTGCTTCTTGCTCTAAAGTAGAGTGTGATCCATGGATGAGAACTATGGTGTGTGTTTCCCTTCAGAAATGGAGTTAAATCCCAGGCTCTGTGTCTTCCTACAATCAAGACTTTTTTTAGGTAAGGGCAGTCACTTTTCACCTCAAACGAACTACATCGTTCACAAAGCTAACACGTTTCTCATCTTAAGTTACTATCATTGGATGTTAGAGGACCAGTGCTTTGTATCAGTTTCAGAGGCAGAGTTGGACTAGATATGGTCCGTATGTGTAGGAAACACCGTTCTTTAGTTCGGAGCACACACATGTTTCCTGCTATATTAGAGACTATAGAATGCAAGAGCGTGCTTCTTGCTCTAAAGCAGAGTGTGATCCATCGAAGAGAACTATGCTGTGTGTTTCCCTTCAGAAATGGAGTTAAATTCCAGGCTCTGTGACTTCCCTCAATCAAGACTTCGTTTCAGGTAAGGGCAGTCACTTTTCAGCTCAAACGAACTATATCATTCACGAAGCTAACACATTTCTAATCTTAACTTACAAGCATTGGATGTTAGAGGACCAGTGCTTTCTATCAGTTTCAGAGGCAGAGTTGGACTAGATATGGTCCGTACATGTAGGAAACACCGTTCTTTTTTCTCAGCAAACTCATGTTTCCTGCTGTCTTAGAGACTCTAGAAAGCAAGAGCCTGCTTCTTGCTCTAAAACAGAGTGTGATCTATATATGAGAACTCTGCTGTGTGTTTCACTTCAGAAATGGAGTTAAATTCCAGGCTCGGTGTCGTCCTACAAGCAAGACTTCGTTTCAGGTAAGGGCAGTCACTTTTCAGCTCAAACGAACTACATCGTTCACGAAGCTAACACGTTTCTCATGTTAACTTACAAGCATTGGATGTTAGAGGACCAGTGGTTTGTTTCAGTTTCAGAAGCAGAGTTGAACTAGATATGGCCCGTATGTGTAGGAAACCCTGTTCTTTAGTTCGGAGCACACTCATGTTTCCTGCTGTATTAGAGACTCTAGAATGCAAGAGCGTGCTTCTTGCTCTAAAGCAGAGTGTGATCCATCGATGAGAACTACGCTGTATGGTTCCCTTCAGAACTGGAGTTAAATTCCAGGCTCTGTGTCTTCCTACAATCAACACTTCATTTCAGGTAAGGGCAGTCACTTTTCAGCTCAAATGAACTACATCGTTCACGAAGCTAACGCGTTTCTCATCTTAACTTACAAGCATTGGATGTTAGAGGACCAGTGCTTTGTGTCAGTTTCAGAAGCAGAGTTGGACTAGATGTGGTCCGTATGTGTAGGAAACACTGTTCATTTGTTCTGAGCACACTCACGTTTCCTGCTGTATTAAAAAATCTAGAATGCAAGAGCGTGCTTCTTGCTCTAAAGCAGAGTGTGATCCATCGATGAGAACTATGCTGTATGGTTCCCTTCAGAAATGGAGTTAAATCCCAGGCTCTGTGTCTTCCTATAATCAAGACTTCATTTCAGGTAAGGGCAGTCACTTTTCAGCTCAAATGAAGTACATCGTTCACGAAGCTAACACGTTTCTCATCTTAACTTACAAGCATTGGATGTTAGAGGACCAGTGCTTTGTATCAGTTTCAGAAGCAGAGTTGGACTAGATGTGGTCCGTATGTGTAGGAAACACTGTTCATTTATTCTGAGCACACTCACGTTTCTTGCTGTATTAAAAAATCTAGAAAGCTAGAGCGTGCTTCTTGCTCTAAAGTACAGTGTGATCCATGGATGATAACTATGCTGTGTGTTTCACTTCAGAAATGGAGTTAAATCCCAGGCTCTGTGTCTTCCTATAAGCACTACTTCATTTCAGGTAAGGGCAGTCACTTTTCAGTTCAAACGAACTACAACGTTAACGAAGCTGACACGTTTCTCATCTTAATTTACAAGCATTGGATTTTAGAGGACCAGTGCTTTGTATCAGTTTCAGAGGCAGAGTTGGACTAGATATGGTCCGTACATGTAGGAAACACCGTTCTTTGTTCTCAGCAAACTCATGTTTCCTGCTGTCTTAGACACTCTAGAAAGCAAGAGCGTGCTTCTTGGTCTAAAGCAGAGTGCGATCTATATATGAGAACTCTGCTGTGTGTTTCACTTCAGAAATGGAGTTAAATTCCAGGCTCGGTGTCATCCTACAAGCAAGAATTCGTTTCATGTATGGTCAGTTACTTTACATCTCAAACGAACTACATCATTCACGAAGCTAACACGTTTCTCATCTTAACTGACAAGCATTGGATGTTAGAAGCCCGGTGGTTTGTTTCAGTTTAAGAAGCAGAGTTGAAATAGATATGGCCTGTATGTGTAGGAAACACCGTTCTTTAGTTCTGAGCACACTCAAGTTTCCTGCTGTATTAGAGACGCTAGAAAGCAAGAGCGTGCTTCTTGCTCTAAAGCAGAGTGTGATCCATCGATGAGATCTCTGCTGTGTGTTTCACTTCAGAAATGCAGTTAAATCCCAGGATCTGTGTCTTCCTACAATCAAGACTTCGTTTCAGGTAAGGGCAGTCACTATTCAGCTCAAACGAACTACAACATTCACGAAGCTCACACGTTTCTCATCTTAACTTACAAGCATTGGATGTTAGAGGACCAGTGCTTTGTGTCAGTTTCAGAAGCAGAGTTGGATAGATGTGGTCCGTATGTGTAGGAAACACTGTTCATTTGTTCTGAGCACACTCAGGTTTCCTACTGTCTTAGAGACTCTAGAAAGCTTGAGCATTCTTCTTGCTCTAAAGCAGAATGTGATCAATGGATGAGAACTCTGTTGTGCGGTTCACTTCAGAAATTGAGTGAAATGCCTGGCTCTTAGTCTTCCTATAAGCAATACTTCGTTTCAGGTAAGGGCAGTCACTTTTCAGCTCAAACGAACTACATCGTTCACTAAGCTCACACGTTTCTCATCTTAACTGACAAACATCGCATGTTAGAGGACCAGTGCTTTGTTGCAGTTTCAGAAGCAGAGTTGAGCTAGATATGGACCATATGTGTAGGAAACACCGTTCTTTTGTTCTGAGCACACTCAAGTTTCCTGCTGTATTAGACATTCTAGAAAGCAAGAGCATGCTTCTTGCTCTAAAGCAGAGTGTGATCCATGGATGAGAACTATGCTGTGTGTTTCCCATCAGAAATGGAAGTAAATTCCAGGCTCTGTGTCTTCCTACAATCAAGACTTCGTTTCAGGTAAGGGCAGTCACTTTTCAGCTCAAACGAACTACATCGTTCACAAAGCTAACACGTTTCTCATCTTAACTGACAATCATTGGATGTTAGAGGACCAGTGCTTTGTATCAGTTTCAGAGGCAGAGTTGGACTAGATATGGTCCGTACATGTAGGAAACACCATTCTTTGTTCTCAGCAAACTCATGTTTCCTGCTCTCTTAGAGACTCTAGAAAGCAAGAGCATGCTTCTTGCTCTAAAGCAGAGTGTGATCTATGTATGAGAACTCTGCTGTGTGTTTCACTTCAGAAATGGAGTTAAATTTCAGGCTCTGTGTCTTCCTACAAGCAAGAATTCGTTTCAGGTAAGGGCAGTCACTTTTCAGCTAAAACGAACTACATCGTTCACAAAGCTAACACGTTTCTCATCTTAACTGACAAGCATTGGATGATAGAGGACCAGTGCTTTGTGTCAGTTTCAGAGGCAGAGTTGGAATAGATATGGTCCGTACATGTAGGAAACACCGTTCTTTGTTCTCAGCAAACTCATGTTTTCTGCTGTATTAGAAAATCTAGAAAGCTAGAGCGTGCTTCTTGCTCTAAAGCAGAGTGTGATCCCTCAATGAAAACTATGCTGTGTGTTTCCCTTCAGAAATGGAGTTATATCACAGGCTCTGTGTCTTCCTACAATCAAGACTTCATTTCAGGTCAGGTCAGTTACTTTACAGCTCAAACGAACTACATCATTCACGAAGCTAACACGTTTCTCATCTTAACTGACAAGCATTGGATATTAGAGGACCAGTGCTTTGTATCAGTTTCAGAAGCAGAGTTGGACTAGATGTGGTCTGTATGTGTAGGAAACACTGTTCATTTGTTCTGAGCACACTCACGTTCCCTGCTGTACTAAAAAATCTAGAAAGCTAGAGCGTGCTTCTTGCTCTAAAGTAGAGTGTGGTCCATGGATGAGAACTATGGTGTGTGTTTCCCTTCAGAAATGGAGTTAAATCCTAGGCTCTGTGTCTTCCTACAATCAAGACTTTTTTTAGGTAAGGGCAGTCACATTTCAGCTCAAACGAACTACATTGTTCACAAAGCTAACACGTTTCTCATCTTAAGTTACTATCATTGGATGTTAGAGGACCAGTGCTTTGTATCAGTTTCAGAGGCAGAGTTGGACTAGATATGGTCTGTATGTGTAGGAAACACCGTTCTTTTGTTCCCAGCACACTCACGTTTCCTGCTGTCTTAGAGACTCTAGAAAGCTAGAGCATGCTTCTTTCTCTAAAGCAGAATGTGATCAATGGATGAGAACTCTGTTGTGCGTTACACTTCAGAAATTGAGTGAAATGCCTGGCTCTTAGTCTTCCTATAAGCAATACTTCGTTTCAGATAAGGGCAGTCACTTTTCAGCTCAAACGAACTACATCGTTCACGAAGCTCACACGTTTCTCATCTTAACTGACAATCATTGGATGTTAGAGGACCAGTGCTTTGTGTCAGTTTCAGAGGCAGAGTTGGAATAGATATGGTCCATATGTGTAGGAAACACCGTTCTTTTGTTCTGAGCACCCTCAAGTTTCCTGCTGTATTAGACACTCTAGAAAGCAAGAGCATGCTTCTTGCTCTAAAGCAGAGTGTGATCCATGGATGAGAACTATGCTGTGTGTATCCCTTCAGAAATGGAGTTAAATTCCAGGCTCTGTGTCTTCCTACAATCAAGACTTCGTTTCAGGTAAGGGCAGTCACTTTCAGCTCAAATGAACTACATCGTTCACAAAGCTAACACGTTTCTCATCTTAACTGACAATCATTGGATGTTAGAGGACCAGTGCTTTGTGTCAGTTTCAGAGGCAGAGTTGGAATAGATATGGTCCGTACATGTAGGAAACACCGTTCTTTGTTATCAGCAAACTCATGTTTTCTGCTGTATTAGAAAATCTAGAAAGCTAGAGCATGCTTCTTGCTCTAAAGCAGAGTGTGATCAATTGATGAGAACTATGGTGTGTGTTTCCCTTCAGAAATGGAGTTAAATCCCAGGCTCTGTGTCTTCCTACAATCAAGACTTTTTTTAGGTAAGGGCAGTCACTTTTCAGCTCAAATGAACTACATCGTTCACGAACCTTCCACGTTTCTCATCTTAAGTTACAAGCATTTCATGTTAGAGGACCAGTGCTTTGTATCAGTTTCAGAGGCAGAGTTGGACTAGATATGGTCCGTACGTGTAGGAATCACCGTTCTTTGTTCTCAGCAAACTCATGTTTCCTAATGTCTTAGAGACTCTAGAAAGCAAGAGCTTGCTTCTTGCTCTAAAGGAGAGTGTGATCTATATATGAGAACTCTGCTGTGTGTTTCACTTCAGAAATGGAGTTAAATCCCAGGCTCTATGTCTTCCTACAAGCAAGACTTCGTTTCAGGTAAGGGTAATTACTTTACAGCTCAAACGAACTACATCATTCACGAAGCTCACACGTTTCTCATCTTAACTTACAAGCATTGGATGTTAGAGGCCCTGTGGTTTGTTTCAGTTTCAGAAGCAGAGTTGAAATAGATCTGGCCTGTATGTGTAGGCAACACCGTTCCTTAGTCCTGAGCACACTCAAGTTTCCTTCTGTATTAGATACTCTAGAAAGCAAGAGCGTGCTTCTTGCTCTAAAGCAGAGTGTGATCCCTCGATGAGATCTCTGCTGTGTGTTTCACTTCAGAAATGCAGTTAAATCCCAGGATCTGTGTCTTCCTACAATCAAGACTTCGTTTCAGGTAAGGGCAGTCACTTTTCAGCTCAAACGAACTACATCGTTCACGAAGCTAACACGTTTCTCATCTTAACTTACAAGCATTGGATGTTAGAGGACCAGTGCTTTGTATCAGTTTCAGAGGCAGAGTTGGACTAGATATGGTCTGTACATATAGGAAACCCCGTTCATTGTTCTCAGCAAACTCATATTTCCTGCTGTCTTAGAGACTTTAGAAAGCAAGAGCGTGCTTCTTGCTCTAAAGCAGAGTGTGATCTATATATGAGAACTCTGCTGTGTGTTTCACTTCAGAAATGGAGTTAAATCCCAGGCTCTGTGTCTTCCTACAAGAAAGACTTCGTTTCAAGTAAAGGCAGTTACTTTACAGCTCAAACGAACTACAACATTCAGGAAGCTCACACGTTTCTCATCTTAACTGACAATCATTGGATGTTAGAGGACCAGTGGTTTCTTTCAGTTTCAGAAGAAGAGTTGAACTAGATATGGTCCGTATGTGTAGGAAACACCGTTCTTTAGTTCGGAGCACACTCATGTTTCCTGCTGTATTAGAGACTCTAAAATGCAAGAGCGTGCTTCTTGCTCTAAAGCAGAGTGTGATCCATCGATGAGACCTATGCTGTGTGTTTCCCTTCAGAAATGGAGTTAAATTCCAAGCTCTGTGTCTTCCTACAATCAAGACTTCGTTTCAGGTAAGGGCAGTCACTTTTCAGTTCAAACGAACTACATCGTTCACGAAGCTGACACGTTTCTCATCTTAACTGACAAGGATTGGATTTTAGAGGACCAGTGCTTTGTATCAGTTTCAGAGGCAGAGTTGGACTAGATATGGTCCGTATGTGTAGGAAACACCGTTCTTTGTTCTCAGCAAACTCATGTTTCCTGCTGTCTTAGAGACTCTAGAAAGCAAGAGCGTGCTTCTTGCTCTAAAGCAGAGTGTGATCTATATATGAGAACTCTGCTGTGTGTTTCACTTCAGAAATGGAGTTAAATTCCAGGCTCGGTGTCATCCTACAAGCAAGAATTCGTTTCAGGTAAGGTGAGTTACTTTACAGCTCAAACGAACTACATCATTCACGAAGCTAACACGTTTCTCATCTTAACTGACAAGCATTGGATGTTAGAAGCCCTGTGGTTTGTTTCAGTTTCAGAAGCAGAGTTGAAATAGATATGGCCTGTATGTGTAGGAAACACCGTTCTTTAGTTCTGAGCACACTCACATTACCTGCTGTATTAGAGAATCTAGAAAGCAAGAGCGTGCTTCTTTCTCTAAAGCAGAGTGTGATCCATGGATGAGAACTTTGTTGTGTGTTTCCCTGCAGAAATGGAGTTAAATCCCAAGCTCTGTGTCTTCCTGCAATCAAGACTTTTTACAGGTAATGGCAGTCACTTTTCAGATCAAACGAACTACATCGTTCACGAAGCTAACACGTTTCTCATCTTAAGTTACAAGCATTGGATGTTAGAGGACCAGTGCTTTGTATCAGTTTCAGATGCAGAGTTGGACTAGATATGGTCCGTACGTGTAGGAAACACCGTTCTTTGTTCTCAGCTATATCATGTTTCCTGCTGTCTTAGAGACTCTAGAAAGCTAGAGCGTGCTTCTTGCTCTAAAGCAGAGTGTGATCAATGGATGAGAACTCTTCTGTGTGATTCACTTAAGAAAGGGAGTTAAATTCCGGGCTCTGAGTCTTCCTGCAAACAAGACTTCATTTCAAGTAAGGGCAGTATCTTTACAGCTCAAACGAACTACATCGTTCAAGAAGCTCACATGTTTCTCATCTTAACAGAAAAGCATTGGATGTTAGAGGACCTGTGGTTTGTTTCAGTTTCAGAAGCAGAGTTAAACTAGATATGGTCTGTATGTGTAGGAAACACCGTTCATTTGTTTGGAGCACACTCTAGTTTCCTGCTGTATTAGAGATTCTAGAAAGCAAGAGCGTTCTTCTTGCTCTAAAGCAGAGTGTGATCCATGGATGAGAACTGTGTTGTGTGTTTCCCTGCAGAAATGGAGTTAAATCCCAGGCTCTGTGTCTTCCTACAATCAAGACTTTTTACAGGTAAGGGCAGTCACTTTTCAGATCAAACGAACTACATCGTTCACGAAGCTAACACGTTTCTCATCTTGATTTACAAGCAGTGGATGTTAGAGGACCAGTGCTTTGTATCAGTTTCAGAGGCAGAGTTGGACTAGATATGGTCCGTATGTGTAGGAAACACCTTTCTTTTGTTCTCAGCACACTCAGGTTTCCTGCTCTCTTAGAGACTCTAGAAAGCTAGAGCATGCTTCTTGCTCTAAAGCAGAGTGTGATCAATGGATGAGAACTCTGTTGTGCGTTTCACTTCAGAAATTGAGTGAAATGCCTGGCTCTTAGTCTTCCTATAAGCAATACTTCGTTTCAGGTAAGGGCAGTCACTTCTCAGCACACACGAACTACATAGTTCACGAACCTCACACGTTTCTCATCTTAACTGAGAAGCATTGGATGTGAGAGGACCTTTGCTTTGTATCAATTTCAAGCAAAGTTGAACTAGATATGGTCCATATGTATAGGAAACACCTTTCTTTTCTTCTGAGCACACTCACGTTTCCTGCTGTATTAGAGAATCTAGAAAGCAAGAGCGTGCTTCTTTCTCTAAAGCAGAGTGTGATCCATGGATGAGAACTGTGTTGTGTGTTTCCCTTAAGAAATGGAGATAAACCCCAGGCTCTGTGTTTTCCTACAAGCAAGACTTCGTTTCAGGTAAGGGCAGTCACTTTTCAGCTCAAACGAACTACATCGTTCACGAAGCTCACACGTTTCTCATCTTAACTGACAAATAACGCATGTTAGAGGACCAGTGCTTTGATTCAGTTTCAGAGGCAGAGTTGAGCTAGATATCGTCCATATGTGTAGGAAACACCGTTCTTTTGTTCTGAGCACACTCAAGTTTCCTGATGTATTAGACACTCTAGAAAGCAAGAGCGTGCTTCTTGCTCTAAAGCAGAGTGTGATCCATGGATGAGAACTATGCTGTGTGTTTCACTTCATAAATGGAGTCAAATTCCAGGCTCGGTGTCTTCCTACAAGCAAGAATTCGTTTCAGGTAAGGGCAGTTACTTTACAACTCAAACAAACTACATCATTCACGAATATCACACGTTTCTCATCTTAACTGACAAGCATTGGATGTTAGAGGACCAGTGCTTTGTATCAGTTTCAGAGGCAGAGTTGGACTAGATATGGTCTGTATGTTTAGGAAACACTGTTCTTTTGTTCTCAGCACACACAGGTTTCCTGCTGTCTTAGAGACTCTAGAAAGCTAGAGCATGCTTCTTGCTCTATGGCAGAGTGTGATCAATGGATGAGAACTCTGTTGTGCGTTTCACTTCAGAAATTGAGTGAAATGCCTGGCTCCTAGTCTTCCTATAAGCAATACTTCGTTTCAGGTAAGGGCAGTCACTTTTCATCTCAAACAATCTACATAGTTCATGAACCTCACACGTTTCTCATCTTAACTGAGAAGCATTGGATGTGAGAGGACCTTGGCTTTGTATCAATTTCAAGCAAAGTTGAACTAGATATGGTCCGTATGTATAGGAAACACCTTTCTTTTCTTCTGAGCACACTCACGTTTCCTGCTGTATTAGAGAATCTAGAAAGCAAGAGTGTGCTTCTTTCTCTAAAGCAGAGTGTGATCCATGGATGAGAACTGTGCTGTGTGCTTCCCTTAAGAAATGGAGATAAACCCCAGGCTCTGTGTTTTCCTACAAGCAAGACTTCGTTTCAGGTGAGGGCAGTCAATTTTCAGCTCAAGCTACATCGTTCTCGAATCTCTCACGTTTCTCATCTTAACTGACAAATATCGCATGTTAGAGGACCAGTGCTTTGTTTCAGTTTAAGCAGCAGAGTTGGACTAGATATGGTCCATATGTGTAGGAAACACCGTTCATTTGTTCTGAGCACACTCACGTTTCCTGCTGTATTAGAGAATCTAGAAAGCAAGAGCGTGCTTCTTGCTCTAACGCAGAGTGTGATCCTTGGATGAGAACTATGGTGTGTGTTTCCCTTCAGAAATGGAGTAAATCCCAGGCTCTGTGTCTTCCTACAATCAAGACTTCGTTTCAGGTAAGGGCCGTCACTTTTCAGCTCAAACGAACTACATAGTTCACGAAGGTAACACGTTTTTCATCTTAAATTACAAGCATTGGATCTTAGAGGCCAGTGCTTTGTATCAGTTTCAGAGGCAGAGTTGGATTAGATATGGTCCGTACGTGTACGAAACACCATTCTTTGTTCTCAGCAAACTCATGTTTCCTGCTGTCTTAGAGACTCTAGAAAGCAAGAGCATGCTTCTTGCTCTAAAGCAGAGTGTGTTCCATTGATGAGAACTATGCTGTGTGTTTCCCTTCAGAAATGGAGTTAAATCCCAGGCTCGGTGTCTTCCTACAATCAAGACTTCGTTTCAGGTAAGGGCAGTTACTTTACAGCTCAAATGATCTACATCATTCACGAAGCTAACACGTTTCTCATCTTAAGTGACAAGCATTGGATGTTAGAGGACCAGTGGTTTGTTTCGGTTTCAGAAGCAGAGTTGGACTCGATATGGTCCGTATGAGTAGGAAACACCGTTCTTTTGTACTCAGCACACTCACGTTTCCTGCTGTGTTAGAGACTCTAGAAAGCTAGAGCATGCTTCTTGCTCTAAAGCAGAGTGTGATCTATGGATGAGAACTCTGTTGTGCGTTTCACTTCAGAAATTGAGTGAAATGCCTGGCTCTTAGTCTTCCTATAAGCAATACTTCGTTTCAGGTAAGGGCAGTCACTTCTCAGCACACACGAACTACATCATTCACGAACCTCACACGTTTCTCATCTTAACTGAGAAGCATTGGATGTGAGAGGACCTTTGCTTTGTATCAATTTCAAGCAAAGTTGAACTAGATATGGTCCGTATGTATAGGAAACACCTTTCTTTTCTTCTGAGCACACTCACGTTTCCTGCTGTATTAGAGAATCTAGAAAGCAAGAGCGTGCTTCTTTCTCTAAAGCAGAGTGTGATCCATGGATGAGAACTGTGTTGTGTGTTTCCCTTAAGAAATGGGGATAAACCCCAGGCTCTGTGTTTTCCTACAAGCAAGACTTCGTTTCAGGTAAGGGCAGTCACTTTTCAGCTCAAACGAACTACATCGTTCACGAAGCTCACACGTTTCTCATCTTAACTGACAAATAACGCATGTTAGAGGACCAGTGCTTTGATTCAGTTTCAGAGGCAGAGTTGAGCTAGATATCGTCCATATGTGTAGGAAACACCGTTCTTTTGTTCTGAGCACACTCAAGTTTCCTGATGTATTAGACACTCTAGAAAGCAAGAGCGTGCTTCTTGCTCTAAAGCAGAGTGTGATCCATGGATGAGAACTATGCTGTGTGTTTCACTTCATAAATGGAGTCAAATTCCAGGCTCGGTGTCTTCCTACAAGCAAGAATTCGTTTCAGGTAAGGGCAGTTACTTTACAACTCAAACAAACTACATCATTCACGAATATCACACGTTTCTCATCTTAACTGACAAGCATTGGATGTTAGAGGACCAGTGCTTTGTATCAGTTTCAGAGGCAGAGTTGGACTAGATATGGTCTGTATGTTTAGGAAACACTGTTCTTTTGTTCTCAGCACACACAGGTTTCCTGCTGTCTTAGAGACTCTAGAAAGCTAGAGCATGCTTCTTGCTCTATGGCAGAGTGTGATCAATGGATGAGAACTCTGTTGTGCGTTTCACTTCAGAAATTGAGTGAAATGCCTGGCTCCTAGTCTTCCTATAAGCAATACTTCGTTTCAGGTAAGGGCAGTCACTTTTCATCTCAAACAATCTACATAGTTCACGAACCTCACACGTTACTCATCTTAACTGAGAAGCATTGGATGTGAGAGGACCTTGGCTTTGTATCAATTTCAAGCAAAGTTGAACTAGATATGGTCCGTATGTATAGGAAACACCTTTCTTTTCTTCTGAGCACACTCACGTTTCCTGCTGTATTAGAGAATCTAGAAAGCAAGAGTGTGCTTCTTTCTCTAAATCAGAGTGTGATCCATGGATGAGAACTGTGCTGTGTGCTTCCCTTAAGAAATGGAGATAAACCCCAGGCTCTGTGTTTTCCTACAAGCAAGACTTCTTTTCAGGTGAGGGCAGTCACTTTTCAGCTCAAGCTACATCGTTCTCGAATCTCTCACGTTTCTCATCTTAACTGACAAACATCGCATGTTAGAGGACCAGTGCTTTGTTTCAGTTTAAGCAGCAGAGTTGGACTAGATATGGTCCATATGTGTAGGAAACACCGTTCATTTGTTCTGAGCACACTCACGTTTCCTGCTGTATTAGAGAATCTAGAAAGCAAGAGCGTGCTTCTTGCTCTAACGCAGAGTGTGATCCTTGGATGAGAACTATGGTGTGTGTTTCCCTTCAGAAATGGAGTAAATCCCAGGCTCTGTGTCTTCCTACAATCAAGAATTCGTTTCAGGTAAGGGCAGTCACTTTTCAGCTCAAACGAACTACATCGTTCACGAAGCTAACACGTTTCTAATCTTAACTTACAATCATTGGATGTTAGAGGACCAGTGCTTTGTATCAGTTTCCGAAGCAGAGTTGGAGTAGATGTGGTCTGTATGTGTAGGAAACACTGTTCATTTGTTCTGAGCACACTCAAGTTTCTTGCTGTATTAGACACTCTAGAAAGCAAGAGCATGCTTCTTGGTCTAAAGCAGAGTGTGATACATGGATGAGAACTATGCTGTGTGTTTCCCTTCAGAAATGGACTTAAATTCCAGGCTCTGTGTCTTCCTACAATCAAGACTTCGTTTCAGGTAAGGGCAGTCACTTTTCAGCTAAAACGAACTACATCGTTCACAAAGCTAACACGTTTCTCATCTTAACTGACAAGCATTGGATGATAGAGGACCAGTGCTTTGTGTCAGTTTCAGAGGCAGAGTTGGAATAGATATGGTCCGTACATGTAGGAAACACCGTTCTTTGTTCTCAGCAAACTCATGTTTTCTGCTGTATTAGAAAATCTAGAAAGCTAGAGCGTGCTTCTTGCTCTAAAGCAGAGTGTGATCCCTCAATGAAAACTATGCTGTGTGTTTCCCTTCAGAAATGGAGTTATATCACAGGCTCTGTGTCTTCCTACAATCAAGACTTCATTTCAGGTCAGGTCAGTTACTTTACAGCTCAAACGAACTACATCATTCACGAAGCTAACACGTTTCTCATCTTAACTGACAAGCATTGGATATTAGAGGACCAGTGCTTTGTATCAGTTTCAGAAGCAGAGTTGGACTAGATGTGGTCTGTATGTGTAGGAAACACTGTTCATTTGTTCTGAGCACACTCACGTTCCCTGCTGTACTAAAAAATCTAGAAAGCTAGAGCGTGCTTCTTGCTCTAAAGTAGAGTGTGGTCCATGGATGAGAACTATGGTGTGTGTTTCCCTTCAGAAATGGAGTTAAATCCTAGGCTCTGTGTCTTCCTACAATCAAGACTTTTTTTAGGTAAGGGCAGTCACATTTCAGCTCAAACGAACTACATCGTTCACAAAGCTAACACGTTTCTCATCTTAAGTTACTATCATTGGATGTTAGAGGACCAGTGCTTTGTATCAGTTTCAGAGGCAGAGTTGGACTAGATATGGTCTGTATGTGTAGGAAACACCGTTCTTTTGTTCCCAGCACACTCACGTTTCCTGCTGTCTTAGAGACTCTAGAAAGCTAGAGCATGCTTCTTTCTCTAAAGCAGAATGTGATCAATGGATGAGAACTCTGTTGTGCGTTACACTTCAGAAATTGAGTGAAATGCCTGGCTCTTAGTCTTCCTATAAGCAATACTTCGTTTCAGATAAGGGCAGTCACTTTTCAGCTCAAACGAACTACATCGTTCACGAAGCTCACACGTTTCTCATCTTAACTGAAAAACATCGCATGTTAGAGGACCAGTGCTTTGTTTCAGTTTCAGAAGCAGAGTTGTGCTAGATATGGTCCATATGTGTAGGAAACACCGTTCTTTTGTTCTGAGCACCCTCAAGTTTCCTGCTGTATTAGACACTCTAGAAAGCAAGAGCATGCTTCTTGCTCTAAAGCAGAGTGTGATCCATGGATGAGAACTATGCTGTGTGTATCCCTTCAGAAATGGAGTTAAATTCCAGGCTCTGTGTCTTCCTACAATCAAGACTTCGTTTCAGGTAAGGGCAGTCACTTTCAGCTCAAATGAACTACATCGTTCACAAAGCTAACACGTTTCTCATCTTAACTGACAATCATTGGATGTTAGAGGACCAGTGCTTTGTGTCAGTTTCAGAGGCAGAGTTGGAATAGATATGGTCCGTACATGTAGGAAACACCGTTCTTTGTTATCAGCAAACTCATGTTTTCTGCTGTATTAGAAAATCTAGAAAGCTAGAGCATGCTTCTTGCTCTAAAGCAGAGTGTGATCAATTGATGAGAACTATGGTGTGTGTTTCCCTTCAGAAATGGAGTTAAATCCCAGGCTCTGTGTCTTCCTACAATCAAGACTTTTTTTAGGTAAGGGCAGTCACTTTTCAGCTCAAATGAACTACATCGTTCACGAACCTTCCACGTTTCTCATCTTAAGTTACAAGCATTTCATGTTAGAGGACCAGTGCTTTGTATCAGTTTCAGAGGCAGAGTTGGACTAGATATGGTCCGTACGTGTAGGAATCACCGTTCTTTGTTCTCAGCAAACTCATGTTTCCTAATGTCTTAGAGACTCTAGAAAGCAAGAGCTTGCTTCTTGCTCTAAAGGAGAGTGTGATCTATATATGAGAACTCTGCTGTGTGTTTCACTTCAGAAATGGAGTTAAATCCCAGGCTCTATGTCTTCCTACAAGCAAGACTTCGTTTCAGGTAAGGGTAATTACTTTACAGCTCAAACGAACTACATCATTCACGAAGCTCACACGTTTCTCATCTTAACTTACAAGCATTGGATGTTAGAGGCCCTGTGGTTTGTTTCAGTTTCAGAAGCAGAGTTGAAATAGATCTGGCCTGTATGTGTAGGCAACACCGTTCCTTAGTCCTGAGCACACTCAAGTTTCCTTCTGTATTAGATACTCTAGAAAGCAAGAGCGTGCTTCTTGCTCTAAAGCAGAGTGTGATCCCTCGATGAGATCTCTGCTGTGTGTTTCACTTCAGAAATGCAGTTAAATCCCAGGATCTGTGTCTTCCTACAATCAAGACTTCGTTTCAGGTAAGGGCAGTCACTTTTCAGCTCAAACGAACTACATCGTTCACGAAGCTAACACGTTTCTCATCTTAACTTACAAGCATTGGATGTTAGAGGACCAGTGCTTTGTATCAGTTTCAGAGGCAGAGTTGGACTAGATATGGTCTGTACATATAGGAAACCCCGTTCATTGTTCTCAGCAAACTCATATTTCCTGCTGTCTTAGAGACTTTAGAAAGCAAGAGCGTGCTTCTTGCTCTAAAGCAGAGTGTGATCTATATATGAGAACTCTGCTGTGTGTTTCACTTCAGAAATGGAGTTAAATCCCAGGCTCTGTGTCTTCCTACAAGAAAGACTTCGTTTCAAGTAAAGGCAGTTACTTTACAGCTCAAACGAACTACAACATTCAGGAAGCTCACACGTTTCTCATCTTAACTGACAATCATTGGATGTTAGAGGACCAGTGGTTTCTTTCAGTTTCAGAAGAAGAGTTGAACTAGATATGGTCCGTATGTGTAGGAAACACCGTTCTTTAGTTCGGAGCACACTCATGTTTCCTGCTGTATTAGAGACTCTAAAATGCAAGAGCGTGCTTCTTGCTCTAAAGCAGAGTGTGATCCATCGATGAGACCTATGCTGTGTGTTTCCCTTCAGAAATGGAGTTAAATTCCAAGCTCTGTGTCTTCCTACAATCAAGACTTCGTTTCAGGTAAGGGCAGTCACTTTTCAGTTCAAACGAACTACATCGTTCACGAAGCTGACACGTTTCTCATCTTAACTGACAAGGATTGGATTTTAGAGGACCAGTGCTTTGTATCAGTTTCAGAGGCAGAGTTGGACTAGATATGGTCCGTATGTGTAGGAAACACCGTTCTTTGTTCTCAGCAAACTCATGTTTCCTGCTGTCTTAGAGACTCTAGAAAGCAAGAGCGTGCTTCTTGCTCTAAAGCAGAGTGTGATCTATATATGAGAACTCTGCTGTGTGTTTCACTTCAGAAATGGAGTTAAATTCCAGGCTCGGTGTCATCCTACAAGCAAGAATTCGTTTCAGGTAAGGTGAGTTACTTTACAGCTCAAACGAACTACATCATTCACGAAGCTAACACGTTTCTCATCTTAACTGACAAGCATTGGATGTTAGAAGCCCTGTGGTTTGTTTCAGTTTCAGAAGCAGAGTTGAAATAGATATGGCCTGTATGTGTAGGAAACACCGTTCTTTAGTTCTGAGCACACTCACATTACCTGCTGTATTAGAGAATCTAGAAAGCAAGAGCGTGCTTCTTTCTCTAAAGCAGAGTGTGATCCATGGATGAGAACTTTGTTGTGTGTTTCCCTGCAGAAATGGAGTTAAATCCCAAGCTCTGTGTCTTCCTGCAATCAAGACTTTTTACAGGTAATGGCAGTCACTTTTCAGATCAAACGAACTACATCGTTCACGAAGCTAACACGTTTCTCATCTTAAGTTACAAGCATTGGATGTTAGAGGACCAGTGCTTTGTATCAGTTTCAGATGCAGAGTTGGACTAGATATGGTCCGTACGTGTAGGAAACACCGTTCTTTGTTCTCAGCTATATCATGTTTCCTGCTGTCTTAGAGACTCTAGAAAGCTAGAGCGTGCTTCTTGCTCTAAAGCAGAGTGTGATCAATGGATGAGAACTCTTCTGTGTGATTCACTTAAGAAAGGGAGTTAAATTCCGGGCTCTGAGTCTTCCTGCAAACAAGACTTCATTTCAAGTAAGGGCAGTATCTTTACAGCTCAAACGAACTACATCGTTCAAGAAGCTCACATGTTTCTCATCTTAACAGAAAAGCATTGGATGTTAGAGGACCTGTGGTTTGTTTCAGTTTCAGAAGCAGAGTTAAACTAGATATGGTCTGTATGTGTAGGAAACACCGTTCATTTGTTTGGAGCACACTCTAGTTTCCTGCTGTATTAGAGATTCTAGAAAGCAAGAGCGTTCTTCTTGCTCTAAAGCAGAGTGTGATCCATGGATGAGAACTGTGTTGTGTGTTTCCCTGCAGAAATGGAGTTAAATCCCAGGCTCTGTGTCTTCCTACAATCAAGACTTTTTACAGGTAAGGGCAGTCACTTTTCAGATCAAACGAACTACATCGTTCACGAAGCTAACACGTTTCTCATCTTGATTTACAAGCAGTGGATGTTAGAGGACCAGTGCTTTGTATCAGTTTCAGAGGCAGAGTTGGACTAGATATGGTCCGTATGTGTAGGAAACACCTTTCTTTTGTTCTCAGCACACTCAGGTTTCCTGCTCTCTTAGAGACTCTAGAAAGCTAGAGCATGCTTCTTGCTCTAAAGCAGAGTGTGATCAATGGATGAGAACTCTGTTGTGCGTTTCACTTCAGAAATTGAGTGAAATGCCTGGCTCTTAGTCTTCCTATAAGCAATACTTCGTTTCAGGTAAGGGCAGTCACTTCTCAGCACACACGAACTACATAGTTCACGAACCTCACACGTTTCTCATCTTAACTGAGAAGCATTGGATGTGAGAGGACCTTTGCTTTGTATCAATTTCAAGCAAAGTTGAACTAGATATGGTCCATATGTATAGGAAACACCTTTCTTTTCTTCTGAGCACACTCACGTTTCCTGCTGTATTAGAGAATCTAGAAAGCAAGAGCGTGCTTCTTTCTCTAAAGCAGAGTGTGATCCATGGATGAGAACTGTGTTGTGTGTTTCCCTTAAGAAATGGAGATAAACCCCAGGCTCTGTGTTTTCCTACAAGCAAGACTTCGTTTCAGGTAAGGGCAGTCACTTTTCAGCTCAAACGAACTACATCGTTCACGAAGCTCACACGTTTCTCATCTTAACTGACAAATAACGCATGTTAGAGGACCAGTGCTTTGATTCAGTTTCAGAGGCAGAGTTGAGCTAGATATCGTCCATATGTGTAGGAAACACCGTTCTTTTGTTCTGAGCACACTCAAGTTTCCTGATGTATTAGACACTCTAGAAAGCAAGAGCGTGCTTCTTGCTCTAAAGCAGAGTGTGATCCATGGATGAGAACTATGCTGTGTGTTTCACTTCATAAATGGAGTCAAATTCCAGGCTCGGTGTCTTCCTACAAGCAAGAATTCGTTTCAGGTAAGGGCAGTTACTTTACAACTCAAACAAACTACATCATTCACGAATATCACACGTTTCTCATCTTAACTGACAAGCATTGGATGTTAGAGGACCAGTGCTTTGTATCAGTTTCAGAGGCAGAGTTGGACTAGATATGGTCTGTATGTTTAGGAAACACTGTTCTTTTGTTCTCAGCACACACAGGTTTCCTGCTGTCTTAGAGACTCTAGAAAGCTAGAGCATGCTTCTTGCTCTATGGCAGAGTGTGATCAATGGATGAGAACTCTGTTGTGCGTTTCACTTCAGAAATTGAGTGAAATGCCTGGCTCCTAGTCTTCCTATAAGCAATACTTCGTTTCAGGTAAGGGCAGTCACTTTTCATCTCAAACAATCTACATAGTTCATGAACCTCACACGTTTCTCATCTTAACTGAGAAGCATTGGATGTGAGAGGACCTTGGCTTTGTATCAATTTCAAGCAAAGTTGAACTAGATATGGTCCGTATGTATAGGAAACACCTTTCTTTTCTTCTGAGCACACTCACGTTTCCTGCTGTATTAGAGAATCTAGAAAGCAAGAGTGTGCTTCTTTCTCTAAAGCAGAGTGTGATCCATGGATGAGAACTGTGCTGTGTGCTTCCCTTAAGAAATGGAGATAAACCCCAGGCTCTGTGTTTTCCTACAAGCAAGACTTCGTTTCAGGTGAGGGCAGTCAATTTTCAGCTCAAGCTACATCGTTCTCGAATCTCTCACGTTTCTCATCTTAACTGACAAATATCGCATGTTAGAGGACCAGTGCTTTGTTTCAGTTTAAGCAGCAGAGTTGGACTAGATATGGTCCATATGTGTAGGAAACACCGTTCATTTGTTCTGAGCACACTCACGTTTCCTGCTGTATTAGAGAATCTAGAAAGCAAGAGCGTGCTTCTTGCTCTAACGCAGAGTGTGATCCTTGGATGAGAACTATGGTGTGTGTTTCCCTTCAGAAATGGAGTAAATCCCAGGCTCTGTGTCTTCCTACAATCAAGACTTCGTTTCAGGTAAGGGCCGTCACTTTTCAGCTCAAACGAACTACATAGTTCACGAAGGTAACACGTTTTTCATCTTAAATTACAAGCATTGGATCTTAGAGGCCAGTGCTTTGTATCAGTTTCAGAGGCAGAGTTGGATTAGATATGGTCCGTACGTGTACGAAACACCATTCTTTGTTCTCAGCAAACTCATGTTTCCTGCTGTCTTAGAGACTCTAGAAAGCAAGAGCATGCTTCTTGCTCTAAAGCAGAGTGTGTTCCATTGATGAGAACTATGCTGTGTGTTTCCCTTCAGAAATGGAGTTAAATCCCAGGCTCGGTGTCTTCCTACAATCAAGACTTCGTTTCAGGTAAGGGCAGTTACTTTACAGCTCAAATGATCTACATCATTCACGAAGCTAACACGTTTCTCATCTTAAGTGACAAGCATTGGATGTTAGAGGACCAGTGGTTTGTTTCGGTTTCAGAAGCAGAGTTGGACTTGATATGGTCCGTATGAGTAGGAAACACCGTTCATTTGTACTCAGCACACTCACGTTTCCTGCTGTCTTAGAGACTCTAGAAAGCTAGAGCATGCTTCTTGCTCTAAAGCAGAGTGTGATCTATGGATGAGAACTCTGTTGTGCGTTTCACTTCAGAAATTGAGTGAAATGCCTGGCTCTTAGTCTTCCTATAAGCAATACTTCGTTTCAGGTAAGGGCAGTCACTTCTCAGCACACACGAACTACATCATTCACGAACCTCACACGTTTCTCATCTTAACTGAGAAGCATTGGATGTGAGAGGACCTTTGCTTTGTATCAATTTCAAGCAAAGTTGAACTAGATATGGTCCGTATGTATAGGAAACACCTTTCTTTTCTTCTGAGCACACTCACGTTTCCTGCTGTATTAGAGAATCTAGAAAGCAAGAGCGTGCTTCTTTCTCTAAAGCAGAGTGTGATCCATGGATGAGAACTGTGTTGTGTGTTTCCCTTAAGAAATGGGGATAAACCCCAGGCTCTGTGTTTTCCTACAAGCAAGACTTCGTTTCAGGTAAGGGCAGTCACTTTTCAGCTCAAACGAACTACATCGTTCACGAAGCTCACACGTTTCTCATCTTAACTGACAAATAACGCATGTTAGAGGACCAGTGCTTTGATTCAGTTTCAGAGGCAGAGTTGAGCTAGATATCGTCCATATGTGTAGGAAACACCGTTCTTTTGTTCTGAGCACACTCAAGTTTCCTGATGTATTAGACACTCTAGAAAGCAAGAGCGTGCTTCTTGCTCTAAAGCAGAGTGTGATCCATGGATGAGAACTATGCTGTGTGTTTCACTTCATAAATGGAGTCAAATTCCAGGCTCGGTGTCTTCCTACAAGCAAGAATTCGTTTCAGGTAAGGGCAGTTACTTTACAACTCAAACAAACTACATCATTCACGAATATCACACGTTTCTCATCTTAACTGACAAGCATTGGATGTTAGAGGACCAGTGCTTTGTATCAGTTTCAGAGGCAGAGTTGGACTAGATATGGTCTGTATGTTTAGGAAACACTGTTCTTTTGTTCTCAGCACACACAGGTTTCCTGCTGTCTTAGAGACTCTAGAAAGCTAGAGCATGCTTCTTGCTCTATGGCAGAGTGTGATCAATGGATGAGAACTCTGTTGTGCGTTTCACTTCAGAAATTGAGTGAAATGCCTGGCTCCTAGTCTTCCTATAAGCAATACTTCGTTTCAGGTAAGGGCAGTCACTTTTCATCTCAAACAATCTACATAGTTCACGAACCTCACACGTTACTCATCTTAACTGAGAAGCATTGGATGTGAGAGGACCTTGGCTTTGTATCAATTTCAAGCAAAGTTGAACTAGATATGGTCCGTATGTATAGGAAACACCTTTCTTTTCTTCTGAGCACACTCACGTTTCCTGCTGTATTAGAGAATCTAGAAAGCAAGAGTGTGCTTCTTTCTCTAAAGCAGAGTGTGATCCATGGATGAGAACTGTGCTGTGTGCTTCCCTTAAGAAATGGAGATAAACCCCAGGCTCTGTGTTTTCCTACAAGCAAGACTTCTTTTCAGGTGAGGGCAGTCACTTTTCAGCTCAAGCTACATCGTTCTCGAATCTCTCACGTTTCTCATCTTAACTGACAAATATCGCATGTTAGAGGACCAGTGCTTTGTTTCAGTTTAAGCAGCAGAGTTGGACTAGATATGGTCCATATGTGTAGGAAACACCGTTCATTTGTTCTGAGCACACTCACGTTTCCTGCTGTATTAGAGAATCTAGAAAGCAAGAGCGTGCTTCTTGCTCTAACGCAGAGTGTGATCCTTGGATGAGAACTATGGTGTGTGTTTCCCTTCAGAAATGGAGTAAATCCCAGGCTCTGTGTCTTCCTACAATCAAGACTTCGTTTCAGGTAAGGGCCGTCACTTTTCAGCTCAAACGAACTACATAGTTCACGAAGGTAACACGTTTTTCATCTTAAATTACAAGCATTGGATCTTAGAGGCCAGTGCTTTGTATCAGTTTCAGAGGCAGAGTTGGATTAGATATGGTCCGTACGTGTACGAAACACCATTCTTTGTTCTCAGCAAACTCATGTTTCCTGCTGTCTTAGAGACTCTAGAAAGCAAGAGTGTGCTTCTTGCTCTAAAGCAGAGTGTGTTCCATTGATGAGAACTATGCTGTGTGTTTCCCTTCAGAAATGGAGTTAAATTTCAGGCTCGGTGTCTTCCTACAAGCAAGAATTCGTTTCAGGTAAGGGCAGTCACTTTTCAGCTCAAACGAACTACATCGTTCACGAAGCTAACACGTTTCTAATCTTAACTTACAATCATTGGATGTTAGAGGACCAGTGCTTTGTATCAGTTTCCGAAGCAGAGTTGGAGTAGATGTGGTCTGTATGTGTAGGAAACACTGTTCATTTGTTCTGAGCACACTCAAGTTTCTTGCTGTATTAGACACTCTAGAAAGCAAGAGCATGCTTCTTGGTCTAAAGCAGAGTGTGATACATGGATGAGAACTATGCTGTGTGTTTCCCTTCAGAAATGGACTTAAATTCCAGGCTCTGTGTCTTCCTACAATCAAGACTTCGTTTCAGGTAAGGGCAGTCACTTTTCAGCTAAAACGAACTACATCGTTCACAAAGCTAACACGTTTCTCATCTTAACTGACAAGCATTGGATGATAGAGGACCAGTGCTTTGTGTCAGTTTCAGAGGCAGAGTTGGAATAGATATGGTCCGTACATGTAGGAAACACCGTTCTTTGTTCTCAGCAAACTCATGTTTTCTGCTGTATTAGAAAATCTAGAAAGCTAGAGCGTGCTTCTTGCTCTAAAGCAGAGTGTGATCCCTCAATGAAAACTATGCTGTGTGTTTCCCTTCAGAAATGGAGTTATATCACAGGCTCTGTGTCTTCCTACAATCAAGACTTCATTTCAGGTCAGGTCAGTTACTTTACAGCTCAAACGAACTACATCATTCACGAAGCTAACACGTTTCTCATCTTAACTGACAAGCATTGGATATTAGAGGACCAGTGCTTTGTATCAGTTTCAGAAGCAGAGTTGGACTAGATGTGGTCTGTATGTGTAGGAAACACTGTTCATTTGTTCTGAGCACACTCACGTTCCCTGCTGTACTAAAAAATCTAGAAAGCTAGAGCGTGCTTCTTGCTCTAAAGTAGAGTGTGGTCCATGGATGAGAACTATGGTGTGTGTTTCCCTTCAGAAATGGAGTTAAATCCTAGGCTCTGTGTCTTCCTACAATCAAGACTTTTTTTAGGTAAGGGCAGTCACATTTCAGCTCAAACGAACTACATCGTTCACAAAGCTAACACGTTTCTCATCTTAAGTTACTATCATTGGATGTTAGAGGACCAGTGCTTTGTATCAGTTTCAGAGGCAGAGTTGGACTAGATATGGTCTGTATGTGTAGGAAACACCGTTCTTTTGTTCCCAGCACACTCACGTTTCCTGCTGTCTTAGAGACTCTAGAAAGCTAGAGCATGCTTCTTTCTCTAAAGCAGAATGTGATCAATGGATGAGAACTCTGTTGTGCGTTACACTTCAGAAATTGAGTGAAATGCCTGGCTCTTAGTCTTCCTATAAGCAATACTTCGTTTCAGATAAGGGCAGTCACTTTTCAGCTCAAACGAACTACATCGTTCACGAAGCTCACACGTTTCTCATCTTAACTGAAAAACATCGCATGTTAGAGGACCAGTGCTTTGTTTCAGTTTCAGAAGCAGAGTTGTGCTAGATATGGTCCATATGTGTAGGAAACACCGTTCTTTTGTTCTGAGCACCCTCAAGTTTCCTGCTGTATTAGACACTCTAGAAAGCAAGAGCATGCTTCTTGCTCTAAAGCAGAGTGTGATCCATGGATGAGAACTATGCTGTGTGTATCCCTTCAGAAATGGAGTTAAATTCCAGGCTCTGTGTCTTCCTACAATCAAGACTTCGTTTCAGGTAAGGGCAGTCACTTTCAGCTCAAATGAACTACATCGTTCACAAAGCTAACACGTTTCTCATCTTAACTGACAATCATTGGATGTTAGAGGACCAGTGCTTTGTGTCAGTTTCAGAGGCAGAGTTGGAATAGATATGGTCCGTACATGTAGGAAACACCGTTCTTTGTTATCAGCAAACTCATGTTTTCTGCTGTATTAGAAAATCTAGAAAGCTAGAGCATGCTTCTTGCTCTAAAGCAGAGTGTGATCAATTGATGAGAACTATGGTGTGTGTTTCCCTTCAGAAATGGAGTTAAATCCCAGGCTCTGTGTCTTCCTACAATCAAGACTTTTTTTAGGTAAGGGCAGTCACTTTTCAGCTCAAATGAACTACATCGTTCACGAACCTTCCACGTTTCTCATCTTAAGTTACAAGCATTTCATGTTAGAGGACCAGTGCTTTGTATCAGTTTCAGAGGCAGAGTTGGACTAGATATGGTCCGTACGTGTAGGAATCACCGTTCTTTGTTCTCAGCAAACTCATGTTTCCTAATGTCTTAGAGACTCTAGAAAGCAAGAGCTTGCTTCTTGCTCTAAAGGAGAGTGTGATCTATATATGAGAACTCTGCTGTGTGTTTCACTTCAGAAATGGAGTTAAATCCCAGGCTCTATGTCTTCCTACAAGCAAGACTTCGTTTCAGGTAAGGGTAATTACTTTACAGCTCAAACGAACTACATCATTCACGAAGCTCACACGTTTCTCATCTTAACTTACAAGCATTGGATGTTAGAGGCCCTGTGGTTTGTTTCAGTTTCAGAAGCAGAGTTGAAATAGATCTGGCCTGTATGTGTAGGCAACACCGTTCCTTAGTCCTGAGCACACTCAAGTTTCCTTCTGTATTAGATACTCTAGAAAGCAAGAGCGTGCTTCTTGCTCTAAAGCAGAGTGTGATCCCTCGATGAGATCTCTGCTGTGTGTTTCACTTCAGAAATGCAGTTAAATCCCAGGATCTGTGTCTTCCTACAATCAAGACTTCGTTTCAGGTAAGGGCAGTCACTTTTCAGCTCAAACGAACTACATCGTTCACGAAGCTAACACGTTTCTCATCTTAACTTACAAGCATTGGATGTTAGAGGACCAGTGCTTTGTATCAGTTTCAGAGGCAGAGTTGGACTAGATATGGTCTGTACATATAGGAAACCCCGTTCATTGTTCTCAGCAAACTCATATTTCCTGCTGTCTTAGAGACTTTAGAAAGCAAGAGCGTGCTTCTTGCTCTAAAGCAGAGTGTGATCTATATATGAGAACTCTGCTGTGTGTTTCACTTCAGAAATGGAGTTAAATCCCAGGCTCTGTGTCTTCCTACAAGAAAGACTTCGTTTCAAGTAAAGGCAGTTACTTTACAGCTCAAACGAACTACAACATTCAGGAAGCTCACACGTTTCTCATCTTAACTGACAATCATTGGATGTTAGAGGACCAGTGGTTTCTTTCAGTTTCAGAAGAAGAGTTGAACTAGATATGGTCCGTATGTGTAGGAAACACCGTTCTTTAGTTCGGAGCACACTCATGTTTCCTGCTGTATTAGAGACTCTAAAATGCAAGAGCGTGCTTCTTGCTCTAAAGCAGAGTGTGATCCATCGATGAGACCTATGCTGTGTGTTTCCCTTCAGAAATGGAGTTAAATTCCAAGCTCTGTGTCTTCCTACAATCAAGACTTCGTTTCAGGTAAGGGCAGTCACTTTTCAGTTCAAACGAACTACATCGTTCACGAAGCTGACACGTTTCTCATCTTAACTGACAAGGATTGGATTTTAGAGGACCAGTGCTTTGTATCAGTTTCAGAGGCAGAGTTGGACTAGATATGGTCCGTATGTGTAGGAAACACCGTTCTTTGTTCTCAGCAAACTCATGTTTCCTGCTGTCTTAGAGACTCTAGAAAGCAAGAGCGTGCTTCTTGCTCTAAAGCAGAGTGTGATCTATATATGAGAACTCTGCTGTGTGTTTCACTTCAGAAATGGAGTTAAATTCCAGGCTCGGTGTCATCCTACAAGCAAGAATTCGTTTCAGGTAAGGTGAGTTACTTTACAGCTCAAACGAACTACATCATTCACGAAGCTAACACGTTTCTCATCTTAACTGACAAGCATTGGATGTTAGAAGCCCTGTGGTTTGTTTCAGTTTCAGAAGCAGAGTTGAAATAGATATGGCCTGTATGTGTAGGAAACACCGTTCTTTAGTTCTGAGCACACTCACATTACCTGCTGTATTAGAGAATCTAGAAAGCAAGAGCGTGCTTCTTTCTCTAAAGCAGAGTGTGATCCATGGATGAGAACTTTGTTGTGTGTTTCCCTGCAGAAATGGAGTTAAATCCCAAGCTCTGTGTCTTCCTGCAATCAAGACTTTTTACAGGTAATGGCAGTCACTTTTCAGATCAAACGAACTACATCGTTCACGAAGCTAACACGTTTCTCATCTTAAGTTACAAGCATTGGATGTTAGAGGACCAGTGCTTTGTATCAGTTTCAGATGCAGAGTTGGACTAGATATGGTCCGTACGTGTAGGAAACACCGTTCTTTGTTCTCAGCTATATCATGTTTCCTGCTGTCTTAGAGACTCTAGAAAGCTAGAGCGTGCTTCTTGCTCTAAAGCAGAGTGTGATCAATGGATGAGAACTCTTCTGTGTGATTCACTTAAGAAAGGGAGTTAAATTCCGGGCTCTGAGTCTTCCTGCAAACAAGACTTCATTTCAAGTAAGGGCAGTATCTTTACAGCTCAAACGAACTACATCGTTCAAGAAGCTCACATGTTTCTCATCTTAACAGAAAAGCATTGGATGTTAGAGGACCTGTGGTTTGTTTCAGTTTCAGAAGCAGAGTTAAACTAGATATGGTCTGTATGTGTAGGAAACACCGTTCATTTGTTTGGAGCACACTCTAGTTTCCTGCTGTATTAGAGATTCTAGAAAGCAAGAGCGTTCTTCTTGCTCTAAAGCAGAGTGTGATCCATGGATGAGAACTGTGTTGTGTGTTTCCCTGCAGAAATGGAGTTAAATCCCAGGCTCTGTGTCTTCCTACAATCAAGACTTTTTACAGGTAAGGGCAGTCACTTTTCAGATCAAACGAACTACATCGTTCACGAAGCTAACACGTTTCTCATCTTGATTTACAAGCAGTGGATGTTAGAGGACCAGTGCTTTGTATCAGTTTCAGAGGCAGAGTTGGACTAGATATGGTCCGTATGTGTAGGAAACACCTTTCTTTTGTTCTCAGCACACTCAGGTTTCCTGCTCTCTTAGAGACTCTAGAAAGCTAGAGCATGCTTCTTGCTCTAAAGCAGAGTGTGATCAATGGATGAGAACTCTGTTGTGCGTTTCACTTCAGAAATTGAGTGAAATGCCTGGCTCTTAGTCTTCCTATAAGCAATACTTCGTTTCAGGTAAGGGCAGTCACTTCTCAGCACACACGAACTACATAGTTCACGAACCTCACACGTTTCTCATCTTAACTGAGAAGCATTGGATGTGAGAGGACCTTTGCTTTGTATCAATTTCAAGCAAAGTTGAACTAGATATGGTCCATATGTATAGGAAACACCTTTCTTTTCTTCTGAGCACACTCACGTTTCCTGCTGTATTAGAGAATCTAGAAAGCAAGAGCGTGCTTCTTTCTCTAAAGCAGAGTGTGATCCATGGATGAGAACTGTGTTGTGTGTTTCCCTTAAGAAATGGAGATAAACCCCAGGCTCTGTGTTTTCCTACAAGCAAGACTTCGTTTCAGGTAAGGGCAGTCACTTTTCAGCTCAAACGAACTACATCGTTCACGAAGCTCACACGTTTCTCATCTTAACTGACAAATAACGCATGTTAGAGGACCAGTGCTTTGATTCAGTTTCAGAGGCAGAGTTGAGCTAGATATCGTCCATATGTGTAGGAAACACCGTTCTTTTGTTCTGAGCACACTCAAGTTTCCTGATGTATTAGACACTCTAGAAAGCAAGAGCGTGCTTCTTGCTCTAAAGCAGAGTGTGATCCATGGATGAGAACTATGCTGTGTGTTTCACTTCATAAATGGAGTCAAATTCCAGGCTCGGTGTCTTCCTACAAGCAAGAATTCGTTTCAGGTAAGGGCAGTTACTTTACAACTCAAACAAACTACATCATTCACGAATATCACACGTTTCTCATCTTAACTGACAAGCATTGGATGTTAGAGGACCAGTGCTTTGTATCAGTTTCAGAGGCAGAGTTGGACTAGATATGGTCTGTATGTTTAGGAAACACTGTTCTTTTGTTCTCAGCACACACAGGTTTCCTGCTGTCTTAGAGACTCTAGAAAGCTAGAGCATGCTTCTTGCTCTATGGCAGAGTGTGATCAATGGATGAGAACTCTGTTGTGCGTTTCACTTCAGAAATTGAGTGAAATGCCTGGCTCCTAGTCTTCCTATAAGCAATACTTCGTTTCAGGTAAGGGCAGTCACTTTTCATCTCAAACAATCTACATAGTTCATGAACCTCACACGTTTCTCATCTTAACTGAGAAGCATTGGATGTGAGAGGACCTTGGCTTTGTATCAATTTCAAGCAAAGTTGAACTAGATATGGTCCGTATGTATAGGAAACACCTTTCTTTTCTTCTGAGCACACTCACGTTTCCTGCTGTATTAGAGAATCTAGAAAGCAAGAGTGTGCTTCTTTCTCTAAAGCAGAGTGTGATCCATGGATGAGAACTGTGTTGTGTGTTTCCCTTAAGAAATGGAGATAAACCCCAGGCTCTGTGTTTTCCTACAAGCAAGACTTCGTTTCAGGTAAGGGCAGTCACTTTTCAGCTCAAACGAACTACATCGTTCACGAAGCTCACACGTTTCTCATCTTAACTGACAAATAACGCATGTTAGAGGACCAGTGCTTTGATTCAGTTTCAGAGGCAGAGTTGAGCTAGATATTGTCCATATGTGTAGGAAACACCGTTCTTTTGTTCTGAGCACACTCAAGTTTCCTGATGTATTAGACACTCTAGAAAGCAAGAGCGTGCTTCTTGCTCTAAAGCAGAGTGTGATCCATGGATGAGAACTATGCTGTGTGTTTCACTTCATAAATGGAGTCAAATTCCAGGCTCGGTGTCTTCCTACAAGCAAGAATTCGTTTCAGGTAAGGGCAGTTACTTTACAACTCAAACAAACTACATCATTCACGAATATCACACGTTTCTCATCTTAACTGACAAGCATTGGATGTTAGAGGACCAGTGCTTTGTATCAGTTTCAGAGGCAGAGTTGGACTAGATATGGTCTGTATGTTTAGGAAACACTGTTCTTTTGTTCTCAGCACACACAGGTTTCCTGCTGTCTTAGAGACTCTAGAAAGCTAGAGCATGCTTCTTGCTCTATGGCAGAGTGTGATCAATGGATGAGAACTCTGTTGTGCGTTTCACTTCAGAAATTGAGTGAAATGCCTGGCTCCTAGTCTTCCTATAAGCAATACTTCGTTTCAGGTAAGGGCAGTCACTTTTCATCTCAAACAATCTACATAGTTCATGAACCTCACACGTTTCTCATCTTAACTGAGAAGCATTGGATGTGAGAGGACCTTGGCTTTGTATCAATTTCAAGCAAAGTTGAACTAGATATGGTCCGTATGTATAGGAAACACCTTTCTTTTCTTCTGAGCACACTCACGTTTCCTGCTGTATTAGAGAATCTAGAAAGCAAGAGTGTGCTTCTTTCTCTAAAGCAGAGTGTGATCCATGGATGAGAACTGTGCTGTGTGCTTCCCTTAAGAAATGGAGATAAACCCCAGGCTCTGTGTTTTCCTACAAGCAAGACTTCGTTTCAGGTGAGGGCAGTCAATTTTCAGCTCAAGCTACATCGTTCTCGAATCTCTCACGTTTCTCATCTTAACTGACAAATATCGCATGTTAGAGGACCAGTGCTTTGTTTCAGTTTAAGCAGCAGAGTTGGACTAGATATGGTCCATATGTGTAGGAAACACCGTTCATTTGTTCTGAGCACACTCACGTTTCCTGCTGTATTAGAGAATCTAGAAAGCAAGAGCGTGCTTCTTGCTCTAACGCAGAGTGTGATCCTTGGATGAGAACTATGGTGTGTGTTTCCCTTCAGAAATGGAGTAAATCCCAGGCTCTGTGTCTTCCTACAATCAAGACTTCGTTTCAGGTAAGGGCCGTCACTTTTCAGCTCAAACGAACTACATAGTTCACGAAGGTAACACGTTTTTCATCTTAAATTACAAGCATTGGATCTTAGAGGCCAGTGCTTTGTATCAGTTTCAGAGGCAGAGTTGGATTAGATATGGTCCGTACGTGTACGAAACACCATTCTTTGTTCTCAGCAAACTCATGTTTCCTGCTGTCTTAGAGACTCTAGAAAGCAAGAGTGTGCTTCTTGCTCTAAAGCAGAGTGTGTTCCATTGATGAGAACTATGCTGTGTGTTTCCCTTCAGAAATGGAGTTAAATCCCAGGCTCGGTGTCTTCCTACAATCAAGACTTCGTTTCAGGTAAGGGCAGTTACTTTACAGCTCAAATGATCTACATCATTCACGAAGCTAACACGTTTCTCATCTTAAGTGACAAGCATTGGATGTTAGAGGACCAGTGGTTTGTTTCGGTTTCAGAAGCAGAGTTGGACTCGATATGGTCCGTATGAGTAGGAAACACCGTTCTTTTGTACTCAGCACACTCACGTTTCCTGCTGTCTTAGAGACTCTAGAAAGCTAGAGCATGCTTCTTGCTCTAAAGCAGAGTGTGATCTATGGATGAGAACTCTGTTGTGCGTTTCACTTCAGAAATTGAGTGAAATGCCTGGCTCTTAGTCTTCCTATAAGCAATACTTCGTTTCAGGTAAGGGCAGTCACTTCTCAGCACACACGAACTACATCATTCACGAACCTCACACGTTTCTCATCTTAACTGAGAAGCATTGGATGTGAGAGGACCTTTGCTTTGTATCAATTTCAAGCAAAGTTGAACTAGATATGGTCCGTATGTATAGGAAACACCTTTCTTTTCTTCTGAGCACACTCACGTTTCCTGCTGTATTAGAGAATCTAGAAAGCAAGAGCGTGCTTCTTTCTCTAAAGCAGAGTGTGATCCATGGATGAGAACTGTGTTGTGTGTTTCCCTTAAGAAATGGGGATAAACCCCAGGCTCTGTGTTTTCCTACAAGCAAGACTTCGTTTCAGGAAAGGGCAGTCACTTTTCAGCTCAAACGAACTACATCGTTCACGAAGCTCACACGTTTCTCATCTTAACTGACAAATAACGCATGTTAGAGGACCAGTGCTTTGATTCAGTTTCAGAGGCAGAGTTGAGCTAGATATCGTCCATATGTGTAGGAAACACCGTTCTTTTGTTCTGAGCACACTCAAGTTTCCTGATGTATTAGACACTGTAGAAAGCAAGAGCGTGCTTCTTGCTCTAAAGCAGAGTGTGATCCATGGATGAGAACTATGCTGTGTGTTTCACTTCATAAATGGAGTCAAATTCCAGGCTCGGTGTCTTCCTACAAGCAAGAATTCGTTTCAGGTAAGGGCAGTTACTTTACAACTCAAACAAACTACATCATTCACGAATATCACACGTTTCTCATCTTAACTGACAAGCATTGGATGTTAGAGGACCAGTGCTTTGTATCAGTTTCAGAGGCAGAGTTGGACTAGATATGGTCTGTATGTTTAGGAAACACTGTTCTTTTGTTCTCAGCACACACAGGTTTCCTGCTGTCTTAGAGACTCTAGAAAGCTAGAGCATGCTTCTTGCTCTATGGCAGAGTGTGATCAATGGATGAGAACTCTGTTGTGCGTTTCACTTCAGAAATTGAGTGAAATGCCTGGCTCCTAGTCTTCCTATAAGCAATACTTCGTTTCAGGTAAGGGCAGTCACTTTTCATCTCAAACAATCTACATAGTTCACGAACCTCACACGTTACTCATCTTAACTGAGAAGCATTGGATGTGAGAGGACCTTGGCTTTGTATCAATTTCAAGCAAAGTTGAACTAGATATGGTCCGTATGTATAGGAAACACCTTTCTTTTCTTCTGAGCACACTCACGTTTCCTGCTGTATTAGAGAATCTAGAAAGCAAGAGTGTGCTTCTTTCTCTAAAGCAGAGTGTGATCCATGGATGAGAACTGTGCTGTGTGCTTCCCTTAAGAAATGGAGATAAACCCCAGGCTCTGTGTTTTCCTACAAGCAAGACTTCTTTTCAGGTGAGGGCAGTCACTTTTCAGCTCAAGCTACATCGTTCTCGAATCTCTCACGTTTCTCATCTTAACTGACAAATATCGCATGTTAGAGGACCAGTGCTTTGTTTCAGTTTAAGCAGCAGAGTTGGACTAGATATGGTCCATATGTGTAGGAAACACCGTTCATTTGTTCTGAGCACACTCACGTTTCCTGCTGTATTAGAGAATCTAGAAAGCAAGAGCGTGCTTCTTGCTCTAACGCAGAGTGTGATCCTTGGATGAGAACTATGGTGTGTGTTTCCCTTCAGAAATGGAGTAAATCCCAGGCTCTGTGTCTTCCTACAATCAAGACTTCGTTTCAGGTAAGGGCCGTCACTTTTCAGCTCAAACGAACTACATAGTTCACGAAGGTAACACGTTTTTCATCTTAAATTACAAGCATTGGATCTTAGAGGCCAGTGCTTTGTATCAGTTTCAGAGGCAGAGTTGGATTAGATATGGTCCGTACGTGTACGAAACACCATTCTTTGTTCTCAGCAAACTCATGTTTCCTGCTGTCTTAGAGACTCTAGAAAGCAAGAGTGTGCTTCTTGCTCTAAAGCAGAGTGTGTTCCATTGATGAGAACTATGCTGTGTGTTTCCCTTCAGAAATGGAGTTAAATCCCAGGCTCGGTGTCTTCCTACAATCAAGACTTCGTTTCAGGTAAGGGCAGTTACTTTACAGCTCAAATGATCTACATCATTCACGAAGCTAACACGTTTCTCATCTTAAGTGACAAGCATTGGATGTTAGAGGACCAGTGGTTTGTTTCGGTTTCAGAAGCAGAGTTGGACTAGATATGGTCCGTATGAGTAGGAAACACCGTTCTTTTGTACTCAGCACACTCACGTTTCCTGCTGTCTTAGAGACTCTAGAAAGCTAGAGCATGCTTCTTGCTCTAAAGCAGAGTGTGATCAATGGATGAGAACTCTGTTGTGCGTTTCACTTCAGAAATTGAGTGAAATGCCTGGCTCTTAGTCTTCCTATAAGCAATACTTCGTTTCAGGTAAGGGCAGTCACTTCTCAGCACACACGAACTACATCATTCACGAACCTCACACGTTTCTCATCTTAACTGAGAAGCATTGGATGTGAGAGGACCTTTGCTTTGTATCAATTTCAAGCAAAGTTGAACTAGATATGGTCCGTATGTATAGGAAACACCTTTCTTTTCTTCTGAGCACACTCACGTTTCCTGCTGTATTAGAGAATCTAGAAAGCAAGAGCGTGCTTCTTTCTCTAAAGCAGAGTGTGATCCATGGATGAGAACTGTGTTGTGTGTTTCCCTTAAGAAATGGAGATAAACCCCAGGCTCTGTGTTTTCCTACAAGCAAGACTTCGTTTCAGGTAAGGGCAGTCACTTTTCAGCTCAAACGAACTACATCGTTCACGAAGCTCACACGTTTCTCATCTTAACTGACAAATAACGCATGTTAGAGGACCAGTGCTTTGATTCAGTTTCAGAGGCAGAGTTGAGCTAGATATGGTCCATATGTGTAGGAAACACCGTTCTTTTGTTCTGAGCACACTCAAGTTTCCTGATGTATTAGACACTCTAGAAAGCAAGAGCGTGCTTCTTGCTCTAACACAGAGTGTGATCCTTGGATGAGAACTATGGTGTGTGTTTCCCTTCAGAAATGGAGTAAATCCCAGGCTCTGTGTCTTCCTACAATCAAGACTTCGTTTCAGGTAAGGGCAGTTACTTTTCAGCTCAAACAAACTACATAGTTCACGAAGGTAACACGTTTTTCATCTTAAATTACAAGCATTGGCTCTTAGAGGACCAGTGCTTTGTATCAGTTTCAGAGGCAGAGTTGGACTAGATATTGTCCGTACGTGTAGGAAACACCATTCTTTGTTCTCAGCAAACTCATGTTTCCTGCTGTCTTAGAGACTCTAGAAAGCAAGATCGTGCTTCTTGCTCTTAAGCAGAGTGTGTTCCATCGATGAGAACTATGCTGTGTGTTTCCCTTCAGAAATGGAGTTAAATCCCAGGCTCTGTGTCTTCCTACAATCAAGACTTCGTTTCAGGTAAGGGCAGTTACTTTACAGCTCAAACGAACTACATCGTTCACGAACCTCACACGTTTCTCATCTTAACTGAGAAGCATTGGATGTAAGAGGACCTTTGCTTTGTATCAAATTCAAGCAAAGTTGAACTAGATATGGTCCGTATGTATAGGAAACACCTTTCTTTTCTACTGAGCACACTCACGTTTCCTGCTGTATTAGAGAATCTAGAAAGCAAGAGCGTGCTTCTTTCTCTAAAGCAGAGTGTGATCCATGGATGAGAACTGTGTTGTGTGTTTCCCTTAAGAAATGGAGATAAACCCCAGGCTCTGTGTTTTCCTACAAGCAATACCTCGTTTCAGGTAATGGCAGTCACTTTTCAGCTCAAACGAACTACATCGTTCACGAAGCTCACACGTTTCTCATCTTAACTGTCATATATCGCATGTTAGAGGACCAGTGCTTTGTTTCAGTTTCAGAAGCAGAGTTGAGCTAGATATCGTCCATATGTGTAGGAAACACCGTTCTTTTGTTCTGAGCACACTCATGTTTCCTGCTGTATTAGACACTCTAGAAAGCAAGAGCGTGCTTCTTGCTCTAAAGCAGAGTGTGATCCATGGATGAGAACTATGCTGTGTGTTTCCCTTCAGAAATGGAGTTAAATTCCAGGCTCTCTGTCTTCCTACAAGCAATACTTCGTTTCAAGTAACGGCAGTCACTTTATAGCTCAAACACACTACATCATTCACAAAGCTCACACGTTTCTCATCTAAACTGACAATCATTGGATGTTAGAGGACCAGTGCTTTGTATCTGTTTAAGCAGCAGAGTTGGACTAGATATGGTCCGTATCTGTAGGAAACACCGTTCGTTTGTTCTGAGCACACTCACGTTTCCTGCTCTATTAGAGAATATAGAAAGCAAGAGCGTGCTTCTTGCTCTAAAGCAGAGTGTGATCCTTGGATGAGAACTATGGTGTGTGTTTCCTTCAGAAATGGAGTTAAATCCCAGGCTCTGTGTCTTCCTACAATCAAGACTTTCTTTAGGAAAGTGTAGTCACTTTTCAGCTCAAACGAACTACATCGATCACGAAGCTAACACGTTTCTCATCTTAAATTACAAGCATTGGATGTTAGAGGACCAGTGCTTTTTATCAGTTTCAGAGGAGAGTTGGACTAGATATCGTCCGTACATGTAGGAAACACCGTTCTTTGTTCTCAGCAAACTCATGTTTCCTGCTGTCTTAGAGACTCTAGAAAGGTAGAGCATGCTTCTTGCTCTATGGCAGAGTGTGATCAATGGATGAGAACTCTGTTGTGCGTTTCACTTCAGAAATTGAGTGAAATGCCTGGCTCCTAGTCTTCCTATAAGCAATAATTCGTTTCAGGTAAGGGCAGTCACTTTTCAGCTCAAACAAACTAAATAGTTCACGAACCTCACACGTTTCTCATCTTAACTTAGAAGCATTGGATGTGAGAGGACTTTGGCTTTGTATCAATTTCAAGCAAAGTTGAACTAGATATGGTCCGTATGTATAGGAAACACCTTTCTTTTCTTCTGAGCACACTCACGTTTCCTGCTGTATTAGAGAATCTAGAAAGCAAGAGCGTGCTTCCTTCTCTAAAGCAGAGTGTGATCCATGGATGAGAACTGTGCTGTGTGTTTCCCTTAAGCAATGGAGATAAACCCCAGGGTCTGTGTTTTCCTACAAGCAAGACTTCGTTTCAGGTAAGGGCAGTCACTTTTCAGCTCTAACGAACTACATCGTTCTCGAATCTCTCACGTTTCTCATCTTAACTGACAAGCATTGGATGTTAGAGGACCTGTGGTTTGTTTCAGTTTCAGAAGCAGAGTTGAACTAGATATGGCCGTATGTGTAGGAAACACCGTTCATTTGTTCGGAGCACACACTTTTTTCCTGCTCTATTAGAGATTCTAGAAATCTAGAGCGTGCTTCTTGCTCTAAAGCAGAGTGTGATCAATGGATGAGAACTCTGCTGTGTGTTTCACTTCAGAAATGGAGTTAAATTCCAGGCTCTGAGTCTTCCTCCAAACAAGACTTCATTTCAGGTAAGGGCAGTTTCTTTACAGTTCAAACGAACTACATCATTCAAGAAGCTCACACGTTTCTCATCTAAACTGACAATCATTGGATGTTAGAGGACCTGTGGTTTGTTTCAGTTTCAGAAGCAGAGTGGAACTAGATATGGCCGTATGTGTAGGAAACACAGTTCATTTGTTCGGAGCACACTCTAGTTTCCTGCTCTATTAGAGTTTCCAGAAATCTAGAGCGTGCTTCTTGCTCTAAAGCAGAGTGTGATCCTTGGATGAGAACTATGGTGTGTGTTTCCCTTCAGAAATGGAGTTAAATCCCAGGCTCTGTGTCTTCCTACAATCAAGACTTTTTTTAGGTAAGGGTAGTCACTTTTCAGCTCAAACGAACTACATCGTTCACCAAGCTAACATGTTTCTCATCTTAAATTACAAGCATTGGATGTTAGAGGACCAGTGCTTTGTATCAGTTTCAGAGGCAGAGTTGGACTAGATATGGTCCGTACATGTAGGAAACACCGTTCTTTGTTCTCAGCAAACTCATGTTTCCTGCTGTCTTAGAGACTCTAGAAAGCAAGAGCGTGCTTCTTGCTCGCAAGCAGAGTGTGATCTATATATGAGAACTCTGCTGTGTGTTTCACTTCAGAAATGGAGTTACATTCCAGGCTCTGTGTCTTCCTACAAGCAAGACTTCGTTTCAGGTAAAGTCAGTTACTTTACAGCTCAAATGAACTACATCATTCACGAAGCTCACACCTTCTCATCTTAACTGACAAGCATTGTATGTTAGAGGCCCTGTGGTTTGTTTCAGTTTCAGAAGCAGAGTTGAAATAGATATGGCCTGTATGTGTAGGAAACACCGTTCTTTAGTTTTGAGCACACTCAAGTTTCCTGCTGTATTAGAGATTCTAGAAAGCAAGGGTGTGCTTCTTGTTCTAAAGCAGAGTGTGATCCATCGATGAGATCTCTGCTGTGTGTTTCACTTCAGAAATGGAGTTAAATCCCAGGCTCTGAGTCTTCCTCCAACAAGACTTCGTTTCAGGTAAGGGCAGTTTCTTTACAGCTCAATCGAACTACATCGTTCAAGAAGCTCACACGTTTCTCATCTAAACTGACAATCATTGGATGTTAGAAGACCAGTGCTTTGTATCTGTTTAAGCAGCAGAGTTGGACTAGATATGGTCCGTATCTGTAGGAAACACCGTTCATTTGTTCTGAGCACACTCACGTTTTCTGCTCTATTAGAGACTCTAGAAAGCAAGAGAGTGCTTCTTGCTCTAAAGCAGAGTGTGATCCATCGATGAGATCTCTGCTGTGTGTTTCACTTCAGAAATGCAGTTAAATACCAGGATCTGTGTCTTCCTACAATCAAGACTTCGTTTCAGGTAAGCGCAGTCACTTTTCAGCTCAAACGAACTACATCGTTCACGAAGCTAACACATTTCTCATCTTAAATTACAAGCATTGGATGTTAGACGACCAGTACTTTGTATCAGTTTCAGAAGAAGAGTTGGACTAGATATGGTCCGTATGTGCAGGAAACACCGTTCATTTGTTCTGAGCACACTCACGTTTCCTGCTGTATTAGAAAATCTACAAAGCAAGAGTGTGCTTCTTGCTCTAAAGCAGAGTGTGATCCATGGATGAGAACTATGGTGTATGTTTCCCTTCAGAAACGGAGTTAAATCCCAGGCTCTGTGTCTTCCTACAAAAAGAATTTTTTTAGGTAAGGGCAGTCACTTTTCAGCTCAAACGAACTACATCGTTCACGGAGCTAACACGTTTCTCATCTTAAGTTACAAGCATTGGATGTTAGAGGACCAGTGCTTTGTATCAGTTTCAGAGGCAGAGTTGGACTAGATATGGCCCGTACGTGTAGGAAACACCGGTCTTTGTTCTCAACATACTCATGTTTCCTGCTGTCTTAGAGACTCTAGAAAGCAAGAGCGTTCTTCTTGCTCTAAAGCAGAGTGTGATCCTTGGATGAGAACTATGGTGTGTGTTTCACTTCAGAAATGGAGTTAAATCCCAGGCTCTATGTCTTCCTACAAGCAAGACTTCGTTTCAGGTAAGGTCAGTTACTTTACAGCTCAAATGAACTACATCATTCACGAAGCTCACACGGTTCTCATCTTAACTGACAAGCATTGTATGTTAGAGGCCCTGTGGTTTGTTTCACTTTCAGAAGCAGAGTTGAAATAGATATGGCCTGTATGTGTAGGAAACACCGTTCTTTTGTTCTGAGCACACTCAAGTTTCCTGCTGTATTAGAGACTCTAGAAAGCAAGGGTGTGCTTCTTGCTCTAAAGCAGAGTGTGATCCATCGATGAGATCTCTCCTGTGTGTTTCACTTCAGAAATGCAGTTAAATCCCAGGATCTGTGTCTTCCTACAATCAAGACTTCGTTTCAGGTAAGGGCAGTCACTTTTCAGCTCAAACGAACTACATCGTTCACGAAGCTAACACATTTCTCATCTTAAATTACAAGCATTGGATGTTAGAGGACCAGTACTTTGTATCAGTTTCAGAAGCAGAGTTGGACTAGATATGGTCCGTTTGTGCAGGAAACACCGTTCATTTGTTCTGAGCACACACACGTTTCCTGCTGTATTAGAAAATCTACAAAGCAAGAGTGTGCTTCTTGCTCTAAAGCAGAGTGTGATCCATGGATGAGAACTATGGTGTATGTTTCCCTTCAGAAACGGAGTTAAATCCCAGGCTCTGTGTCTTCCTACAAAAAGACTTTTTTTAGGTAAGGGCAGTCACTTTTCAGCTCAAACGAACTACATCTTTCACGGATCTAACACGTTTCTCATCTTAAGTTACAAGCATTGGATGTTAGAGGACCAGTGCTTTTTATCAGTTTCAGAGGCAGAGTTGGACTAGATATGGCCCGTACGTGTAGGAAACACCGTTCTTTGTTCTCAACATACTCATGTTTCCTGCTGTCTTAGAGACTCTAGAAAGCAAGAGCGTTCTTCTTGCTCTAAAGCAGAGTGTGATCTATATATGAGAACTATGGTGTGTGTTTCACTGCAGAAATGGAGTTAAATCCCAGGCTCTATGTCTTCCTACAAGCAAGACTTCGTTTCAGGTAAGGGCAGTTACTTTACAGCTCAAATGATCTACATCATTCACGAACCTCACATGTTTCTCATCTTAACTGACAAACATCGCATGTTAGAGGACCAGTGCTTTGTTTCAGTTTCAGAAGCAGAGTTGAGCTACATATGGTCCGTATGTGTAGGAAACACCGTTCTTTTGTTCTGAACACACTCAAATTTCCTGCTGTATTAGACACTCTAGAAATCAAGAGCATGCTTCTTGCTCTAAAGCAGAGTGTGATCCATGGATGAGAACTATGGTGTATGTTTTCCTTCAGAAATGGAGTTAAATCCCTGGCTCTGTGTCTTCCTACAAGCAAGACTTCATTTCAAGTATCGTAAGTCACTTTTAAGCTCAAACAATCTACATCATTCTCCAAGCTCACACGTTTCTCATCTAAACTGACAATCATTGGATGTTAGAAGACCAGTGCTTTGTATGTGTTTAAGCAGCAGAGTTGGACTAGATATGGTCTGTCTGTGTAGGAAACACCGTTCATTTGTTCTGAGCACACTCACGTTTCCTGCTCTATTAGAGAATATAGAAAGCAAGAGCGTGCTTGTTGCTCTAAAGGAGAGTGTGATCCTTGGATGAGAACTATGGTGTGTGTTTCCCTTCAGAAATGGAGTTAAATCCCAGGCTCTGTGTTTTCCTACAATCAAGACTTTTTTTAGGTAAGGGTAGTCACTTTTCAGCTCAAACGAACTACATCGTTCACCAAGCTAACATGTTTCTCATCTTAAATTACAAGCATTGGATGTTAGAGGACCAGTGCTTTGTATCAGTTTCAGAGGCAGAGTTGGACTAGATATGGTCCGTACATGTAGGAAACACCGTTCTTTGTTCTCAGCAAACTCATGTTTCCTGTAGTCTTAGAGACTCTAGAAAGTAAGAGCGTGCTTCTTGCTCTAAAGCAGAGTGTGATCCATGGATGAGAACTATGCTGTGTGTTTCCCTTCAGAAATGGAGTTAAATTCCAGGCTCTGTGTCTTCCTACAAGCAAGACTTCGTTTCAAGTAACGGCAGTCACTTTTAAGCTCAAACAAACTGCATCGTTCACGAAGCTCACACGTTTCTCATCTAAACTGACAATCATTGAATGTTAGAGGAACCGTGCTTTGTATCTGTTTAAGCAGCAGAGTTGGACTAGATATGGTCCGTATCTGTAGGAAACACCGTTCGTTTGTTCTGAGCACACTCACGTTTCCTGCTCTATTAGAGAATATAGAAAGCAAGAGCGTGCTTCTTGCTCTAAAGCAGAGTGTGATCCTTGGACGAGAACTATGGTGTGTGTTTCCTTCAGAAATGGAGTTAAATCCCAGGCTCTGTGTCTTCCTACAATCAAGACTTTCTTTCGGAAAGTGTAGTCACTTTTCAGCTCAAACGAACTACATCGATCACGAAGCTAACACGTTTCTCATCTTAAATTACAAGCATTGGATGTTAGAGGACCAGTGCTTTTTATCAGTTTCAGAGGAGAGTTGGACTAGATATCGTCTGTACATGTAGGAAACACCGTTCTTTGTTCTCAGCAAACTCATGTTTCCTGCTGTCTTAGAGACTCTAGAAAGCAAGAGCGTGCTTCTTGCTCTAAAGCAGAGTGTGATCTATATATGAGAACTCTGCGGTGTGATTCACTTCAGAAATGGAGTTAAATTACAGTCTCGGTGTCTTCCTACAAGCAAGAATTCGTTTCAGGTATGGGCAGTTACTTTACAACTCAAACAAACTACATCATTCACGAATCTCACACGTTTCTCATCTTAACTGACAAGCATTGGATGTTAGAGAACAAGTGCTTTGTATCAGTTTCAGAGGCAGAGTTGGAGTAGATATGGTCTGTATATTTAGGAAACACCGTTCTTTTGTTCTCAGCACACACAGGTTTCCTGCTGTCTTAGAGACTCTAGAAAGCTAGAGCATGCTTCTTGCTCTATGGCAGAGTGTGATCAATGGATGAGAACTCTGTTGTGCGTTTCACTTCAGAAATTGAGTGAAATGCCTGGCTCCTAGTCTTCCTATAAGCAATAATTCGTTTCAGGTAAGGGCAGTCACTTTTCAGCTCAAACAAACTAAATAGTTCACGAACCCCACACGTTTCTCATCTTAACTTAGAAGCATTGGATGTGAGAGGACCTTGGCTTTGTATCAATTTCAAGCAAAGTTGAACTAGATATGGTCCGTATGTATAGGAAACACCTTTCTTTTCTTCTGAGCACACTCACGTTTCCTGCTGTATTAGAGAATCTAGAAAGCAAGAGCGTGCTTCCTTCTCTAAAGCAGAGTGTGATCCATGGATGAGAACTGTGCTGTGTGTTTCCCTTAAGCAATGGAGATAAACCCCAGGGTCTGTGTTTTCCTACAAGCAAGACTTCGTTTCAGGTAAGGGCAGTCACTTTTCAGCTCTAACGAACTACATCGTTCTCGAATCTCTCACGTTTCTCATCTTAACTGACAAGCATTGGATGTTAGAGGACCTGTGGTTTGTTTCAGTTTCAGAAGCAGAGTTGAACTAGATATGGCCGTATGTGTAGGAAACACCGTTCATTTGTTCGGAGCACAAACTTTTTTCCTGCTCTATTAGAGATTCTAGAAATCTAGAGCGTGCTTCTTGCTCTAAAGCAGAGTGTGATCAATGGATGAGGACTCTGCTGTGTGTTTCACTTCAGAAATGGAGTTAAATTCCAGGCTCTGAGTCTTCCTCCAAACAAGACTTCATTTCAGGTAAAGGCAGTTTCTTTACAGTTCAAACGAACTACATCATTCAAGAAGCTCACACGTTTCTCATCTAAACTGACAATCATTGGATGTTAGAGGACCTGTGGTTTGTTTCAGTTTCAGAAGCAGAGTGGAACTAGATATGGCCGTATGTGTAGGAAACACCGTTCTTTTGTTCTGAGCACACTCAAGTTTCCTGCTGTATTAGAGATTCTAGAAAGCAAGGGTGTGCTTCTTGTTCTAAAGCAGAGTGTGATCCATCGATGAGATCTCTGCTGTGTGTTTCACTTCAGAAATGGAGTTAAATCCCAGGCTCTGAGTCTTCCTCCAACAAGACTTCGTTTCAGGTAAGGGCAGTTTCTTTACAGCTCAATCGAACTACATCATTCAAGAAGCTCACACGTTTCTCATCTAAACTGACAATCATTGGATGTTAGAAGACCAGTGCTTTGTATCTGTTTAAGCAGCAGAGTTGGACTAGATATGGTCCGTATCTGTAGGAAACAAAGTTCATTTGTTCTGAGCACACTCACGTTTGCTGCTCTATTAGAGACTCTAGAAAGCAAGAGAGTGCTTCTTGCTCTAAAGCAGAGTGTGATCCTTGGATGAGAACTATGGTGTGTGTTTCCCTTCAGAAATGGAGTTAAATCCCAGGCTCTGTGTCTTCCTACAAGCAAGACTACGTTTCAGGTAAGGTCAGTTACTTTACAGCTCAAATGAACTACATCATTCACGAAGCTCACACGGTTCTCATCTTAAATGACAAGCATTGTATGTTAGAGGCCCTGTGGTTTGTTTCAGTTTCAGAAGCAGAGTTGAAATAGATATGGCCTGTATGTGTAGGAAACACCGTTCTTTTGTTCTGAGCACACTCAAGTTTCCTGCTGTATTAGAGAATCTAGAACACAAGGGTGTGCTTCTTGCTCTAAAGCAGAGTGTGATCCATCGATGAGATCTCTGCTGTGTGTTTCACTTCAGAAATGCAGTTAAATCCCAGGATCTGTGTCTTCCTACAATCAAGACTTCGTTTCAGGTAAGGGCAGTCACTTTTCAGCTCAAACGAACTACATCGTTCACGAAGCTAACACATTTCTCATCTTAAATTACAAGCATTGGATGTTAGAGGACCAGTACTTTGTAAAAGTTTCAGAAGCAGAGTTGGACTAGATATGGTCCGTATGTGCAGGAAACACCGTTCATTTGTTCTGAGCACACTCATGTTTCCTGCTGTATTAGAAAATCTACAAAGCAAGAGTGTGCTTCTTGCTCTAAAGCAGAGTGTGATCCATGGATGAGAACTATGGTGTATGTTTCCCTTCAGAAACGGAGTTAAATCCCAGGCTCTGTGTCTTCCTACAAAAAGAATTTTTTTAGGTAAGGGCAGTCACTTTTCAGCTCAAACGAACTACATCGTTCACGGAGCTAACACGTTTCTCATCTTAAGTTACAAGCATTGGATGTTAGAGGACCAGTGCTTTTTATCAGTTTCAGAGGCAGAGTTGGACTAGATATGGCCCGTACGTGTAGGAAACACCGTTCTTTGTTCTCAACATACTCATGTTTCCTGCTGTCTTAGAGACTCTAGAAAGCAAGAGCGTTCTTCTTGCTCTAAAGCAGAGTGTGATCTATATATGAGAACTATGGTGTGTGTTTCACTTCAGAAATGGAGTTAAATCCCAGGCTCTGTGTCTTCCTACAAGCAAGACTTCATTTCAAGTATCGTAAGTCACTTTTAAGCTCAAACAATCTACATCATTCTCCAAGCTCACACGTTTCTCATCTAAACTGACAATCATTGGATGTTAGAAGACCAGTGCTTTGTATGTGTTTAAGCAGCAGAGTTGGACTAGATATGGTCCTTATGTGTAGGAAACACCGTTCATTTGTTCTGAGCACACTCACGTTTCCTGCTCTATTAGAGAATATAGAAAGCAAGAGCGTGCTTCTTGCTCTAAAGGAGAGTGTGATCCTTGGATGAGAACTATGGTGTGTGTTTCCCTTCATAAATGGTGTTAAATCTCAGGCTCTGTGTCTTCCTACAATCAAGACTTTTTTAAGGGAAGGGTAGTCACTTTTCAGCTCAAACGAACTACATCGTTCACCAAGCTAACATGTTTCTCATCTTAAATTACAAGCATTGGATGTTAGAGGACCAGTGCTTTGTATCAGTTTCAGAGGCAGTGTTGGACTAGATATGGTCCGTACATGTAGGAAACACCGTTCTTTGTTCTCAGCAAACTCATGTTTCCTGTAGTCTTAGAGACTCTAGAAAGTAAGAGCGTGCTTCTTGCTCTAAAGCAGAGTGTGATCCATGGATGAGAACTATGCTGTGTTTTTCCCTTCAGAAATGGAGTTAAATTCCAGGCTCTGTGTCTTCCTACAAGCAAGACTTCGTTTCAAGTAACGGCAGTCACTTTTAAGCTCAAACAAACTGCATCGTTCACGAAGCTCACACGTTTCTCATCTAAACTGACAATCATTGGATGTTAGAGGAACCGTGCTTTGTATCTGTTTAAGCAGCAGAGTTGGACTAGATATGGTCCTTATGTGTAGGATACACCGTTCATTTGTTCTGAGCACACTCACGTTTCCTGCTGTATTAGAGAATATAGAAAGCAAGAGCGTGCTTCTTGCTCTAAAGCAGATTGTGATCCATGGAATAGAACTGTGTTGTGTGTTTCCCTTAAGACATGGAGATAAACGCCAGACTCTGTGTTTTCCTACAAGCAAGACTTCGTTTCAGGTAAGGGCATTCACTTTTCAGCTCAAACGAACTACATCGTTCACCAAGCTAACATGTTTCGCATCTTAAATTACAAGCATTGGATGTTAGAGGACCAGTGCTTTGTATCAGTTTCAGAGGCTGAGTTGGAGTAGATATGGTCCGTACATGTAGGAAACACCGTTCTTTGTTCTCAGCAAACTTATGTTTCCTGCTTTCTTAGAGACTCTAGAAAGCAAGAGCGTGCTTCTTGCTCGCAAGCAGAGTGTGATCTATATATGAGAACTCTGCTTTGTGTTTCACTTCAGAAATGGAGTTAAATTCCAGGCTCTGTGTCTTCCTACAAGCAAGACTTCGTTTCAGGTAAAGTCAGTTAATTTACAGCTCAAATGAACTACATCGTTCACGAAGCTCACACGGTTCTCATCTTAACTGACAAGCATTGGATGTTAGAGGCCCTGTGGTTTGTTTCAGTTTGAGAAGTAGAATTGAAATAGATATGGCCTGTATGTGTAGGAAACACCGTTCTTTTGTTCTGAGCACACTCAAGTTTCCTGCTGTATTAGAGACTCTAGAAAGCAAGAGTGTGCTTCTTGCTCTAAAGCAGAGTGTGATCCATCGATGAGATCTCTGCTGTGTGTTTCACTTCAAAAATGCAGTTAAATCCCAGGATCTGTGTCTTCCTACAATCAAGACTTCGTTTCAGGTAAGGGCAGTCACTTTTCAGCTCAAACGAACTACATCGTTCACGAAGCTAACACGTTTCTCATCTTAAATTACAAGCATTGGATGTTAGAGGACCAGTACTTTGTATCAGTTTCAGAAGCAGAGTTGGACTAGATATGGTCCATATGTGCAGGAAACACCGTTCATTTGTTCTGAGCACACTCACGTTTCCTGCTGTATTTGAAAATCTACAAAGCAAGAGCGTGCTTCTTGCTCTAAAGCAGAGTGTGATCCATGGATGAGAACTATGGTGTATGTCTCCCTTCAGAAATGGAGTTAAATCCCAGGCTCTGTGTCTTCCTACAAAAAGACTTTTTTTAGGTAAGGGCAGTCACTTTTCAGCTCAAACGAACTACATCATTCGTGATGCTCACACGTTCCTCATCTTAACTGACAAGCATTGGATGTTAGAGGACCTGTGGTTTGTTTCAGTTTCAGAAGCAGAGTTGAACTAGATATGGCCGTATGTGTAGGAAACACCGTTCATTTGTTCGGAGTACACTCTATTTTCCTGCTCTATTAGAGATAACAGAAATCTAGAGCGTGCTTCTTGCTCTAAAGCAGAGTGTGATCAATGGATGAGAACTCTGCTGTGTGTTTCACTTCAGAAATGGAGTTAAATATCAGGCTCTGAGTCTTCCTCCAACAAGACTTCGTTTCAGGTAAGGGCAGTTTCTTTACAGCTCAAACGAACTACATCGTTCAAGAAGCTCACACGTTTCTCATCTAAACTGACAATCATTGGATGTTAGAGGACCAGTGCTTTGTATCTGTTTAACCAGCAGAGTTGGAATAGATATGGTCCGTATGTGTAGGAAACACCGTTCATTTGTTCTGAGCACACTCACGTTTCCTGCTGTATTAGAGAATATAGAAAGCAAGAGCGTGCTTCTTGCTCTAAAACAGAGTGTGATCCTTGGATGAGAACTATGGTGTGTGTTTCCCTTCAGAAATGGAGTTAAATCCCAGGCTCTGTGTCTTCCTACAAGCAAGACTTCATTTCAAGTATCGGAAGTCACTTTTACGCTCAAACAATCTACATCATTCTCGAAGCTCACACGTTTCTCATCTAAACTCACAATCATTGGATGTTAGAAGACCAGTGCTTTGAATCTGTTTAAGCAGCAGAGTTGGACTAGATATGGTCCGTATGTGTAGGAAACACCGTTCATTTGTTCTGAGCACACTCACGTTTCCTGCTGTATTAGAGAATATAGAAAGCAAGAGCGTGCCTCTTGCTCTAAAACAGAGTGTGATCCTTGGATGAGAACTATGGTGTGTGTTTCCCTTCAGAAATGGAGTTAAATCCCAGGCTCTGTGTCTTCCTACAATCAAGACTTTTTTTAGGTAAGGGTAGTCACTTTTCAGCTCAAACGAACTACATCGTTCAACAAGCTAACATGTTTCTCATCTTAAATTACAAGCATTGGATGTTAGAGGACCAGTGCTTTGTATCAGTTTCAGAGTCAGAGTTGGACTAGATATGGTCCGTACATGTAGGAAACACCGTTCTTTGTTCTCAGCAAACTCATGTTTCCTGCTGTCTTAGAGACTCTAAAAAGCAAGAGCGTGCTTCTTGCTCGCAAGCAGAGTGTGATCTATATATGAGAACTGTGCTGTGTGTTTCACTTCAGAAATGGAGTTAAATTCCAGGCTCTGTGTCTTCCTACAAGCAAGATTTCGTTTCAGGTAAGGTCAGTTACTTTACAGCTCAAAAGAACTACATCATTCACGAAGCTCACACGGTTCTCTTCTTAACTGACAAGCATTGGATGTTAGAGGCCCTGTGGTTTGTTTCCGTTTCAGAAGCAGAGTTGAAATAGATATGGCCTGTATGTGTAGGAAACACTGTTCTTTTGTTCTGAGCACACTCAAGTGTCCTGCTGTATTAGAGACTCTAGAAAGCAAGAGTGTGCTTCTTGCTCTAAAGCAGAGTGTGATCCATCGATGAGATCTCTGCTGTGTGTTTCACTTCAGAAATGCAGTTAAATCCCAGGATCTGTGTCTTCCTACAATCAAGACTTCGTTTCAGGTAAGGGCAGTCACTTTTAAGCTCAAACGAACTACATCGTTCACGAAGCTAACACGTTTCTCATCTTAAATTACAAGCATTGGATGTTAGAGGACCAGTACTTTGTATCAGTTTCAGAAGCAGAGTTGGACTAGATATGGTCCGTATGTGCAGAAAACACCGTTCATTTGTTCTGAGAACACTCACGTTTCCTGCTGTATTAGAAAATCTACAAATCAAGAGCGTGCTTCTTGCTCTAAAGCAGAGTGTGATCCATGGATGAGAACTATGGTGTGTGTTTCTCTTCAGAAATGGAGTTAAATCCCAGGCTCTGTGTCTTCCTACAAAAAGACTTTTTTTAGGTTAGGGCAGTATCTTTTCAGCTCAAACGAACTACATCGTTCACAGAGCTAACACGTTTCTCATCTTAAGTTACAAGCATTGGATGTCAGAGGACCAGTGCTTTGTATCAGTTTCAGAGGCAGAGTTGGACTAGATATGGCCCGTACGTGTAGGAAACACCTTTCTTTGTTCTCAACATACTCATGTTTCCTGCTCTCTTAGAGACTCTAGAAAGCAAGAGCGTTCTTCTTGCTCTAAAGCAGAGTTTGATCTATATATGAGAACTATGGTGTGTGTTTCACTTCAGAAATGGAGTTAAATCCCAGGCTCTATGTCTTCCTACAAGCAAGACTTCTTTTCAGGTAAGGGCAGTTACTTTACAGCTCAAACGAACTACATCATTCACGAAGCTCACACGTTCCTCATCTTACCTGACAAGCATTGGATGTTAGAGGACCTGTGGTTTGTTTCAGTTTCAGAAGCAGAGTTGAACTAGATTTGGCCGTATGTGTAGGAAACACTGTTCATTTGTTCGGAGCACACTCTATTTTCCTGCTCTATTAGAGATTCTAGAAATATAGAGCGTGCTTCTTGCTCTAAAGCAGAGTGTGATCAATGGATGAGAACTCTGCTGTGTGTTTCACTTCAGAAATGGAGTTAAATCCCAGGCTCTGAGTCTTCCTCAAACAAGACTTCGTTTCAGGTAAGGGCAGTTTCTTTACAGCTCAAACGAACTACATCGTTCAAGAAGCTCACACGTTTCTCATCTAAACTGACAATCATTGGATATTAGAGGACCTGTGGTTTGTTTCAGTTTCAGAAGCAGAGTGGAACTAGATATGGCCGTATGTGTAGGAAACACCGTTCATTTCTTCGGAGCACACTCTAGTTTCCTGCTCTATTAGAGAAACTAGAAATCTAGAGCGGGCTTCTTGCTCTAAAGCAGAGTGTGATCCATGGATGAGAACTATGCTGTGTATTTCCCTTCAGAAATGGAGTTAAATTCCAGGCTCTGTGTCTTCCTCCAAGCAAGACTTCTTTTCAAGTAACGGCAGTCACTTTTAAGCTCAAACAAACTACATCATTCACGAAGCTCACACGTTTCTCATCTAAACTGACAATCATTGGATGTTAGAGGACCAGTGCTTTGTATGTGTTTAAGCAGCAGAGTTGGACTAGATATGGTCCATATGTGTAGGAAACACCGTTCATTTGTTCTGAGCACACTCACGTTTCCTGCTGTATTAGAGAATATAGAAAGCAAGAGCGTGCTTCTTGCTCTAAAGCAGAGTGTGATCCATGGATGAGAACTATAGTGTGTGTTTCCCTTCAGAAATTGAGTTAAATCCCAGGCTCTGTGTCTTCCTACAATCAAGACTTTTTTTAGGTTAGTGTAGTCACTTTTCAGCTCAAATGAACTACATCGTTCACGAAGCTAACAAGTTTCTCATCTTAAATTACAAGCATTGGATGTTAGAGGTCCTGTTGTTTGATTCAGTTTCAGAAGCAGAGTTGAAATAGATATGGCCTGTATGTGTAGGAAACACCGTTCTTTAGTTCTGAGCACACTCATGTTTCCTGCTATATTAGAGACTCTAGAAAGCAAGAGTGTGCTTCTTCCTGTAAAGCAGAGTGTGATCCATCGATGAGATCTCTGCTGTGTGTTTCACTTCAGAAATGCAGTTAAATCCCAGGCTCTGTGTCTTCCTACAAAAAGACTTTTTTTAGGTAAGGTCAGTCACTTTTCAGCTCAAACGAATTACATCATTCACGAAGCTAACACGTTTCTCATCTTAACTTACAAGCATTGGATGTTAGAGGACCAGTGCTTTGTATCAATTTCAGAGGCAGAGTTGGACTAGATATGGTCCGTATGTGTAGGAAACACCGTTCTTTGTTCTCAACATACTCATGTTCCCTGCTGTCTTAGAGACTCTAGAAAGCAAGAGCGTGCTTCTTGCTCTAAAGCAGAGTGTGATCCATCGATGATAACTATGCTGTGTGTTTCACTTCAGAAATGGAGTTAAATCCCAGGCTCTGAGTCTTCCTCCAATCAAGACTTCGTTCCAGGTAAGGGCAGTTTCTTTACAGCTCAAAGGAACTACATCGTTCAAGAAGCTCACACGTTTCTCATCTAAACTGACAATCATTGGATGTTAGAGGACCAGTGCTTTGTATCTATTTAAGCAGCAGAGTTGGACTAGATATGGTCGTATGTGTAGGAAACACCGTTCATTTGTTCTGAGCACACTCAAGTTTCCTGCTGTATTAGAAAGTCTACAAAGCAAGAGCGTGCTTCTTGCTCTAAAGCAGTGTGTGATCCATGGATGAGAACTATGGTGTGTGTTTCCCTTCAGAAATGGAGTTAAATCCCAGGCTCTGTGTCTTCCTACAATCAAGAATTTTTAGGTAAGGGTAGTCACTTTTCAGCTCAAACAAACTACATCGATCACGAAGCTAACACGTTTCTCATCTTAAATTACAAGCATTGGATGTTAGAGGAACAGTGCTTTGTATCAGTTTCAGACGCAGAGTTGGACTAGATATGGTCCGTACATGTAGGAAACACTGTTCTTTGTTCTCAGCAAACTAATGTTTCCTGATGTCTTAGAGACTCTAAAAAGCAAGAGCGTGCTTCTCTCTCTACAGCACAGTGTGATCCATGGATGAAAACTATGCTGTGTGTTTCCTTCAGAAATGGAGTTAAATCCCAGGCTCTGTGTCTTACTACAAGCAAGACGTCGTTTCAGGTAAAGGCAGTCACTTTTCAGCTCAAACGAACTACATCGTTCACAAAGCTCACACGTTTCTCATCTTAACAGACAAGCATTGGATGTTAGAGTACCAGTGCTTTGTATCAGTTTCAGAAGCAGAGTTGGATTATATAATGTCCGTATATGTAGGAAACACCGTTCTTTTGTTCTCAGCACACTCACGTTTCCTGCTGTCTTAGAGACTCTAGAAAGCAAGAGCGTGCTTCTTGTTCTAAAGCTCTGTGTGATCAATGGATGATTACACTGCTGTGTGTTTTACTTCAGAAATGGAGTTAAATCCCAGGCTCTGAGTCTTCCTACAAGCAAGACTTCGTTTCAGGTAAGGGCAGTCACTTTTCTGCTCAAACGAACTACATCGTTCACGAAGCTCACACGTTTCTCATCTTAACTGACAAGCATTGGATGTTAGAGGCTCAGTGCTTTGTATCAGTTTCAGAAGCAGATTTGGACTACATATGGTCCATATGTGTAGGAAACACCGTTCTTTTGTTCTGGGCACACTCAAGTTTCCTGATGTATTAGACACTCTAGAAAGCAAGAGTGTGCTTCTCGCTCTAAAGCAGAGTGTGATCCATGGATGAGAAATATGCTGTGTGTTTCCCTTCAGAAAAGGAGTTAAATCCCAGGCTCTGTGTCTTCCTACAAGCAAGACTTCGTTTCATGTAAGGGCAGTCACTTTTCAGCTCAAACGAACTACATCGTTCACGGAGCTCCCACGTTTCTCATCTTAACAGACAAGCATTGGATGTTAGAGGACCAGTGCTTTGTATCAGTTTCAGAAGCAGAGTTGGACTAGATATGGTCTGTATGTGTAGGAAACACCGTTCTTTTGTTCTGGGCACACTCAGATTTCCTGCTGTATTAGAGAATCTAGAAAGCAAGAGTGTGCTTCTCGCTCTAAAGCAGAGTGTGATCCATGGATGAGAACTATGCTGTGTGTTTCCCTTCAGAAAAGGAGTAAATCCCAGGCTCTGTGTCTTCCTACAAGCAAGACTTCGTTTCAGGTAAGGGCAGTCACTTTTCAGCTCAAACGAACTACATCGTTCACAAAGCTCACACGTTTCTCATCTTAACTGGCAAGCATTGGATGTTATGGGACCAGTGCTTTGTATCAGTTTCAGAAGAAGAGTTTGACTATATAATGTCCCTATGTGTAGGAAACACAGTTCTTTTGTTCTCAGCACACTCACGTTTCCTGCTGTCTTAGAGACTCTAGAAAGCAAGAGCGTGCTTCTTGTTCTAAAGCACTGTGTGATCAATGGATGATTACACTGCTGTGTGTTTTACTTCAGAAATGGAGTTAAATCCCAGGCTCTGAGTCTTCCTACAAGCAAGACTTCGTTTCAGGTAAAGGCAGTCACTTTTCTGCTCAAATGAACTACATCGTTCACGAAGCTCAGACGTCTCTCATCTTAACTGACAAGCATTGGATGTTAGAGGGTCAGTGCTTTGTATCAGTTTCAGAAGCAGAGTTGGACTATAAAATGTCCCTATGTGTAGGAAACACCGTTCTTTTGTTCTCAGCACACTCATGTTTCCTGCTGTCTTAGAGACTCTAGAAAGCAAGAGCGTGCTTCTCGCTCTAAATCAGAGTGTTATCCATGGATGAGAACTATGCTGTGTGTTTCCCTTCAGAAATGGTGTTAAATCCCAGGCTCTGTGTCTTACTACAGGCAAGACTTCGTTTCAGGTAAGGGCAGTTACTTTTCTGCTCAAACGAACTACATTGTTCAAAAAGCTCACACGTTTCTCATCTTAACTGACAAGCATTGGATGTTATTGGATCAGTGCTTTCTATCTGTTTCAGAAGAAGAGTTGGACTAGATAGGGTCCGTATGTGTAGGAAACACCGTTCTTTTGTTCTGAGCACACTCATGTTCCCTGCTGTCTTAGAGAATCTAGAAAGCAAGAGCGTGCTTCTCGCTCTACAGCACAGTGTGATCCATGGATGAGAACTATGCTTTGTGTTTCCTTCAGAAATGGAGTTAAATCCCAGGCTCTGTGTCTTACTACAAGCAAGACGTCATTTCAGGTAAGGGCAGTCACTTTTCAACTCAAACGAACTACATCGTTCACTGAGCTCACATGTTTCTCATCTTAACAGACAAGCATTGGATGTTAGAGGACCAGTGCTTTGTATCAGTTTCAGAAGCAGATTTGGACTACATGCGGTCCATATGTGTAGGAAACTCCGTTCTTTTGTTCTGGGCACATTCAGATTTCCTGCTGTATTAGAGACTCTAGAAAGCAAGAGCGTGCTTCTCGCTCTAAATCAGAGTGTTATCCATGGATGAGAACTATGCTGTGTGTTTCCCTTCAGAAAAGGAGTTAAATCCCAGGCTCTGTGTCTTCCTACAAGCAAGACTTCGTTTCAGGTATGTGCAGTCACTTTTCAGCTCAAATGAACTACATCGTTCACGGAGCTTCTCGCTCTAAAGCAGAGTGTGATCCATGGATAAGGACTATGCTGTGTGTTTCCCTTCAGAAATGGAGTTAAATCCCAGGCTCTGAGTCTCCCTATGAGCAAGACTTCGTTTCAGGTAAGGGCAGTCACTTTTCTGCTCAAACGAACTACATCTTTCGCGAAGCTCACACGTTTCTCATCTTAACTGACAAGCATTGGATGTTAGAGGACCAGTGCATTCTATCAGTTTCAGAAGAAGATTTGGACTACATATAGTCTGTATGTGTAGGAAACACCGTTCTTTTGTTCTGGGCACACTCAGATTTCCTGCTGTCTTAGAGAATCTAGAAAGCAAGAGTGTGCTTCTTGCTCTAAAGCAGAGTGAGATCCATGGATGAGAACTATGCTGTGTGTTTAACTTCAGAAATCGAGTTAAATCCCATGCTCTGAGTCTTCCTACAATCAAGATTTTGATTCAGGTAAGGGCAGTCACTTTTCTGTTCAAACGAACTTCATCGTTCACGAAGCTCACACGTTTCTCATCTTAACTGACAAGCATTGGATGTTAGAGGACCAGTGCTTTGTATCAGTTTCAGAAGAAGAGTTGGACGAGATATGGTCTGTATGTGTAGGAAACACCGTTCTTTTGTTCTCAGCACACTCATGTTTCCTGCTGTCTTAGAGACTTTAGAAAGCAAGAGCATGCTTCTCGCTCTAAAGCAGAGTGTGATCAATGGATGAGAACACTGCTGTGTGTTTCACTTCAGGAATGGAGTTAAATCCCAGGCTCTGAATCTTCCTACAAGCAAGACTTCGTTTCAGATAAGGGCAGTTACTTTTCTGCTCAAACGAACTACATCGTTCACGAAGCTCACACGTTTCTCATCTTAACTGACAAGCATTGGATGTTAGAGGACCAGTGCTTTGTATCAATTTCAGAAGCAGATTTGGACTACATATGGTCCATATGTGTAGGAAACACCGTTCTTTTGTTCTGGGCACACTCAGATTTCCTGCTGTATTAGAGACTCTAGAAAGCAAGAGTGTGCTTCTCGCTCTAAAGCAGAGTGTGATCCATGGATGAGAAATATGCTGTGTGTTTCCCTTCAGAAAAGGAGTTAAATCCCAGGCTCTGTGTCTTCCTACAAGCATGATTTCGTTTCAGGTAAGGGCAGTCACTTTTCAGCTCAAACGAACTACATCGTTCACGGAGCTCACACGTTTCTCATCTTAACAGACAAGCATTGGATGTTAGAGGAACAGTGCTTTGTATCAGTTTCAGAAGCAGAGTTGGACTAGATATGGTCCGTATGTGTAGGAAACACCGTTCTTTTGTTCTGGGCACACTCAGATTTCCTGCTGTATTAGAGAATCTAGAAAGCAAGAGTGTGCTTCTCGCTCTAAAGCAGAGTGTGATCAATGGATGAGAACACTGCTGTGTGTTTCACTTCAGGAATGGAGTTAAATCCCAGGCTCTGAATCTTCCTACAAGCAAGACTTCGTTTCAGATAAGGGCAGTTACTTTTCTGCTCAAACGAACTACATCGTTCACGGAGCTCACACGTTTCTCATCTTAACAGACAAGCATTGGATGTTAGAGGACCAGTGCTTTGTATCAGTTTCAGAAGCAGAGTAGGACTAGATATGGTCCGTATGTGTAGGAAACACCGTTCTTTTGTTCTGGGCACACTCAGATTTCCTGCTGTATTAGAGAATCTAGAAAGCAAGACTGTGCTTCTCGCTCTAAAGCAGAGTGTGATCCATGGATGAGAACTATGCTGTGTGTTTCCCTTCAGAAAAGGAGTAAATCCCAGGCTCTGTGTCTTCCTACAAGCAAGACTTCGTTTCAGGTAAGGGCAGTCACTTTTCAGCTCAAACGAACTACATCGTTCACAAAGCTCACACGTTTCTCATCTTAACTGGCAAGCATTGGATGTTATTGGACCAGTGCTTTGTATCAGTTTCAGAAGAAGAGTTTGACTATATAATGTCCCTATGTGTAGGAAACACAGTTCTTATGTTCTTAGCACACTCATGTTTCCTGCTGTCTTAGAGAATCTAGAAAGCAAGAGCGTGCTTCTCTCTCTACAGCACAGTGTGATCCATGGATGAAAACTATGCTGTGTGTTTCCTTCAGAAATGGAGTTAAATCCCAGGCTCTGTGTCTTACTACAAGCAAGACGTCGTTTCAGGTAAAGGCAGTCACTTTTCAGCTCAAACGAACTACATAGTTCACAAAGCTCACACGTTTCTCATCTTAACAGACAAGCATTGGATGTTAGAGTACCAGTGCTTTGTATCAGTTTCAGAAGCAGAGTTGGATTATATAATGTCCGTATATGTAGGAAACACCGTTCTTTTGTTCTCAGCACACTCACGTTTCCTGCTGTCTTAGAGACTCTAGAAAGCAAGAGCGTGCTTCTCGTTCTAAAGCACTGTGTGATCAATGGATGATTACACTGCTGTGTGTTTTACTTCAGAAATGGAGTTAAATCCCAGGCTCTGAGTCTTCCTACAAGCAAGACTTCGTTTCAGGTAAGGGCAGTCACTTTTCTGCTCAAATGAACTACATCGTTCACGAAGCTCAGACGTTTCTCATCTTAACTGACAAGCATTGGATGTTATTGGATCAGTGCTTTGTATCAGTTTCAGAAGCAGAGTTGGACTATAAAATGTCCCTATGTGTAGGAAACACCGTTCTTTTGTTCTCAGCACACTCATGTTTCCTGCTGTCTTAGAGAATCTAGAAAGCAAGAGCGTGCTTCTCGCTCTACAGCACAGTGTGATCCATGGATGAGAAGTATGCTTTGTGTTTCCTTCAGAAATGGAGTTAAATCCCAGGCTCTGTGTCTTACTACAAGCAAGACGTCGTTTCAGGTAAGGGCAGTCTCTTTTCAGCTCAAAAGAACTACATCGTTCACTGAGCTCACAAGTTTCTCATCTTAACAGACAAGCTTTGGATGTTAGAGGACCAGTGCTTTGTATCAGTTTCAGAAGCAGAGTTGGACTACATATGGTCCGTATGTGTAGGAAACACCGTTCTTTTGTTCTCAGCACACTCACGTTTACTGCTGTCTTAGAGATTTTAGAAAGCAAGAGCGTGCTTGTTATTCTAAAGCAGAGTGTGATCCATGGATGAGAACTATGCTGTGTGTTTCCCTTCACAAATGGACTTAAATCCCATGCTCTGTGTCTTACTACAAGCAACACTTCGTTTCAGGTAAGGGCAGTCACTTTTCTGCTCAAACGAACTACATCTTTCACGAAGCTCACACGTTTCTCATCTTAACTGACTAGCATTGGATGTTAGAGGACCAGTGCATTCTATCAGTTTCAGAAGAAGATTTGGACTACATATAGTCCGTATGTGTAGGAAACACCGTTCTTTTGTTCTGGGCACACTCAGATTTCCTGCTGTCTTAGAGACTCTAGAAAGCAAGAGCGTGCTTCTCGCTCTAAAGCAGAGTGTGATCCATGGATGAGAACTATGCTGTGTGTTTCCCTTCAGAAATGGAGTTAAATCCCATGCTCTGAGTCTTCCTACAATCAAGATTTTGATTCAGGTAAGGGCAGTCACTTTTCTGCTCAAACGAACTTCATCGTTCACGAAGCTCACAGGTTTCTCATCTTAACTGACAAGCATTGGATGTGAGAGGACCAGTGCTTTGTATCAGTTTCAGAAGAAGAGTTGGACGAGATATGGTCTGTATGTGTAGGAAACACCGTTCTTTTGTTCTCAGCACACTCATGTTTCCTGCTGTCTTAGAGACTTTAGAAAGCAAGAGCGTGCTTCTCGCTCTAAAGCAGAGTGTGATCAATGGATGAGAACACTGCTGTGTGTTTCACTTCAGGAATGGAGTTAAATCCCAGGCTCTGAATCTTCCTACAAGCAAGACTTCGTTTCAGGTAAGGGCAGTTACTTTTCTGCTCAAACGAACTACATTGTTCACGAAGCTCAAACGTTTCTCATCTTAACTGACAAGCATTGGATGTTAGAGGAACAGTGCTTTGTATCAGTTTCAGAAGCAGATTTGGACTACATATGGTCCATATGTGTAGGAAACACCGTTCTTTTGTTCTGGGCACACTCAGATTTCCTGCTGTATTAGAGACTCTAGAAAGCAAGAGTTTGCTTCTCGCTCTAAAGCAGAGTGTGATCCATGGATGAGAAATATGCTGTGTGTTTCCCTTCAGAAAAGGAGTTAAATCCCAGGCTCTGTGTCTTCCTACAAGCAAGACTTCGTTTCAGGTAAGGGCAGTCACTTTTCAGCTCAAACGAACTACATCGTTCACGGAGCTCACACGTTTCTCATCTTAACAGACAAGCATTGGATGTTAGAGGACCAGTGCTTTGTATCAGTTTCAGAAGCAGAGTTGGACTAGATATGGTCCGTATGTGTAGGAAACACCGTTCTTTTGTTCTGGGCACACTCAGATTTCCTGCTGTATTAGAGAATCTAGAAAGCAAGAGTGTGCTTCTCGCTCTAAAGCAGAGTGTGATCCATGGATGAGAACTATGCTGTGTGTTTCCCTTCAGAAAAGGAGTAAATCCCAGGCTCTGTGTCTTCCTACAAGCAAGACTTCGTTTCAGGTAAGGGCAGTCACTTTTCAGCTCAAACGAAATACATCGTTCACAAAGCTCACACGTTTCTCATCTTAATTGGCAAGCATTGGATGTTATTGGACCAGTGCTTTGTATCAGTTTCAGAAGAAGAGTTTGACTATATAATGTCCCTATGTGTAGGAAACACAGTTCTTTTGTTCTTAGCACACTCATGTTTCCTGCTGTCTTAGAGAATCTAGAAAGCAAGAGCGTGCTTCTCTCTCTACAGCACAGTGTGATCCATGGATGAAAACTATGCTGTGTGTTTCCTTCAGAAATGGAGTTAAATCCCAGGCTCTGTGTCTTACTACAAGCAAGACGTCGTTTCAGGTAAGGGCAGTCACTTTTCAGCTCAAACGAACTACATCATTCACAAAGCTCACACGTTTCTCATCTTAACTGACAAGCATTGGATGTTACAGGACCAGTGCTTTGTATCAGTTTCAGAAGCAGAGTTGGACTAGATATGGTCCGTATGTGTAGGAAATACCGTTCTTTTGTTCTCAGCACACTCACGTTTCCTGATGTCTTAGAGACTCTAGAAAGCAAGAGCGTGCTTCTTGTTCTAAAGCAGAGTGTGATCAATGGTTGATTACACTGCTGTGTTTTTTACTTCAGAAATGGAGTTAAATCCCAGCCTCTGAGTTTCCCATAAGCAAGACTTCGTTTCATGTAAGGGCAGTCACTTTTCTGCTCAAACGAACTACATCGTTCACAAAGCTCACACGTTTCTCATCTTAACTGACAAGCATTGGATGTTAGAGGGTCAGTGCTTTGTATCAGTTTCAGAAGCAGATTTGGACTACATATGGTCCATATGTGTAGGAAACACCGTTCTTTTGTTCTCAGCCCACTCACGTTTCCTGCTGTCTTAGAGACTCTAGAAAGCAAGAGCGTGCTTTTCGCTCTAAAGCAGAGTGTGATCCATGGATGAGAACTATGCTGTGTGTTTCCCTTCAGAAATGGAGTTAAATCCCAGGCTCTGAGTCTCCCTACAAGCAAGACTTCGTTTCAGGTAAGGGCAGTCACTTTTCTGCTCAAACGAACGACATCTTTCAGGAAGCTCACACGTTTCTCATCTTAACTGACTAGCATTGGATGTTAGAGGACCAGTGCATTCTATCATTTTCAGAAGAAGATTTGGACTACATATAGTCCGTATGTGTAGGAAACACCGTTCTTTTGTTCTGGGCACACTCAGATTTCCTGCTGTCTTAGAGACTCTAGAAAGCAAGAGCGTGCTTCTCGCTCTAAAGCAGAGTGTGATCCATGGATGAGAACTATGCTGTGTGTTTCCCTTCAGAAATGGAGTTAAATCCCAGGCTCTGTGTCTTCCTACAGGCACTACTTCGTTTCAGGTAAGGGCAGTTACTTTTCTGCTCAAACGAACTACATCGTTAGCGAAGCTCAAACGTTTCTCATCTTAACTGACAAGCATTGGATGTTAGAGGAACAGTGCTTTGTATCAGTTTCAGAAGCAGATTTGGACTACATATGGTCCATATGTGTAGGAAACACCGTTCTTTTGTTCTGGGCACACTCAGATTTCCTGCTGTATTAGAGACTCTAGAAAGCAAGAGTGTGCTTCTCGCTCTAAAGCAGAGTGTGATCCATGGATGAGAAATATGCTGTGTGTTTCCCTTCAGAAAAGGAGTAAATCCCAGGCTCTGTGTCTTCCTACAAGCAAGACTTCGTTTCAGGTAAGGGCAGTCACTTTTCAGCTCAAACGAAATACATCGTTCACAAAGCTCACACGTTTCTCATCTTAACTGGCAAGCATTGGATGTTATTGGACCAGTGCTTTGTATCAGTTTCAGAAGAAGAGTTTGACTATATAATGTCCCTATGTGTAGGAAACACAGTTCTTTTGTTCTTAGCACACTCATGTTTCCTGCTGTCTTAGAGAATCTAGAAAGTAAGAGCGTGCTTCTCTCTCTACAGCACAGTGTGATCCATGGATGAAAACTATGCTGTGTGTTTCCTTCTGAAATGGAGTTAAATCCCAGGCTCTGTGTCTTACTACAAGCAAGACGTCGTTTCAGGTAAGGGCAGTCACTTTTCAGCTCAAACGAACTACATCATTCACAAAGCTCACACGTTTCTCATCTTAACTGACAAGCATTGGATGTTACAGGACCAGTGCATTCTATCATTTTCAGAAGAAGATTTGGACTACATATAGTCCGTATGTGTAGGAAACACCGTTCTTTTGTTCTCAGCACACTCACGATTCCTGCTGTCTTAGAGACTCTAGAAAGCAAGAGCGTGCTTCTCGCTCTAAAGCAGAGTTTGATCCATGGATGAGAACTATGCTGTGTGTTTCCCTTCAGAAATGGAGTTAAATCCCAGGCTCTGTGTCTTCCTACAGGCACTACTTCGTTTCAGGTAAGGGCAGTCACTTTTCAGCTCAAACGAACTACATCGTTCACGAAGCTCACACGTTTCTCATCTTAACAGACAACCATTGGATGTTAGAGTACCAGTGCTTTGTATCAGTTTCAGAAGCAGAGTTGGACTATATAATGTCCGTATGTGTAGGAAACACCGTTCTTTTGTTCTCATCAAAATCATGTTTCCTGCTCTCTTAGAGACTCTAGAAAGCAAGAGCGTGCTTCTCGCTCTAAAGCAGAGTGTGATCCATGGATGAGAACTATGCTGTGTGTTTCCCTTCAGAAATGGAGTTAAATCCCAGGCTCTGAGCCTTCCTACAAGCAAGACTTCAATTCAGGTACGGGCAGTCACTTTTCTGCTCAAACGAACTACATCGTTCACGAAGCTCACACGTTTCTCATCTTAACTGACAAGCATTGGATGTTAGAGGGTCAGTGCTTTGTATCAGTTTCAGAAGCAGATTTGGACTACATATGGTCCATATGTGTAGGAAACACCGTTCTTTTGTTCTGGGCACACTCAGATTTCCTGCTGTATTAGAGTCTAGAAAGCAAGAGTGTGCTTCTCGCTCTAAAGCAGAGTGTGATCCAGGGTTGAGAACTATGCTATTTGTTTCCATTCAGAAATGGACTTAAATCCCAGGCTCTGTGTCTTACTACAAGCAACACTTCGTTTCAGGTAAGGGCAGTCACTTTTAAGTTCAAAGGAACTACATCATTCACGAAGCTCACACGTTTCTCATCTTAACTGACTTGCATTGGATGTTAGAGGACCAGAACATTCTATCAGTTTAAGAAGAAGATTTGGACTACATATAGTCCGTATGTGTAGGAAACACCGTTCTTTTGTTCTGGGCACACTCAGATTTCTTGCTGTCTTAGAGAGTCTAGAAAGCAAGAGCGTGCTTCTCGCTCTAAAGCAGAGAGTGATCCATGGATGAGAACTATGCTGTGTGTTTCCCTTCAGAAATGGTGTTAAATCCCAGGCTCTGTGTCTTCCTACAGGCACTACTTCGTTTCAGGTAAGGGCAGTCACTTTTCAGCTCAAACGAACTACATCGTTCACGAAGCTCACACGTTTCTCATCTTAACAGACAACCATTGGATGTTAGAGTACCAGTGCTTTGTATCAGTTTCAGAAGCAGAGTTGGACTATATAATGTCCGTATGTGTAGGAAACACCGTTCTTTTGTTCTCATCAAAATCATGTTTCCTGCTCTCTTAGAGACTCTAGAAAGCAAGAGCGTGCTTCTCGCTCTAAAGCAGAGTGTGATCCATGGATGAGAACTATGCTGTGTGTTTCCCTTCAGAAATGGAGTTAAATCCCAGGCTCTGAGCCTTCCTACAAGCAAGACTTCAATTCAGGTACGGGCAGTCACTTTTCTGCTCAAACGAACTACATCGTTCACGAAGCTCACACGTTTCTCATCTTAACTGACAAGCATTGGATGTTAGAGGGTCAGTGCTTTGTATCAGTTTCAGAAGCAGATTTGGACTACATATTGTCCATATGTGTAGGAAACACCGTTCTTTTGTTCTGGGCACACTCAGATTTCCTGCTGTATTAGAGTCTAGAAAGCAAGAGTGTGCTTCTCGCTCTAAAGCAGAGTGTGATCCAGGGTTGAGAATTATGCTATTTGTTTCCATTCAGAAATGGACTTAAATCCCAGGCTCTGTGTCTTACTACAAGCAACACTTCGTTTCAGGTAAGGGCAGTCACTTTTAAGTTCAAAGGAACTACATCATTCACGAAGCTCACACGTTTCTCATCTTAAATGACTTGCATTGGATGTTAGAGGACCAGAACATTCTATCAGTTTCAGAAGAAGATTTGGACTACATATAGTCCGTATGTGTAGGAAACACCGTTCTTTTGTTCTGGGCACACTCAGATTTCTTGCTGTCTTAGAGAGTCTAGAAAGCAAGAGCGTGCTTCTCGCTCTAAAGCAGAGAGTGATCCATGGATGAGAACTATGCTGTGTGTTTCCCTTCAGAAATGGAGTTAAATCCCATGCTCTGAGTCTTCCTACAATCAAGATTTTGATTCAGGTAAGGGCAGTCACTTTTCTGCTCAAACGAACTTCATCGTTCACGAAGCTCACACGTTTCTCATCTTAACTGACAAGCATTGGATGTTAGAGGACCAGTGCTTTGTATCAGTTTCAGAAGAAGAGTTGGACGAGATATGGTCTGTATGTGTAGGAAACACCGTTCTTTTGTTCTCAGCACACTCATGTTTCCTGCTGTCTTAGAGACTTTAGAAAGCAAGAGCGTGCTTCTCGCTCTAAAGCAGAGTGTGATCAATGGATGAGAACACAGCTGTGTGTTTCACTTCAGGAATGGAGTTAAATCCCAGGCTCTGAATCTTCCTACAAGCAAGACTTCGTTTCAGGTAGGGGCAGTTACTTTTCTGCTCAAACGAACTACATCGTTCACGAAGCTCAAACGTTTCTCATCTTAACTGACAAGCATTGGATGTTAGAGGACCAGTGCTTTGTATCAGTTTCAGAAGCAGATTTGGACTACATATGGTCCATATGTGTAGGAAACACCGTTCTTTTGTTCTGGGCACACTCAGATTTCCGGCTGTATTAGAGACTCTAGAAAGCAAGAGTGTGCTTCTCCCTCTAAAGCAGAGTGTGATCCATGGATGAGAAATATGCTGTGTGTTTCCCTTCAGAAAAGGAGTTAAATCCCAGGCTCTGTGTCTTCCTACAAGCAAGACTTCGTTTCAGGTAAGGGCAGTCACTTTTCAGCTCAAACGAACTACATCGTTCACGGAGCTCACACGTTTCTCATCTTAACAGACAAGCATTGGATGTTAGAGGACCAGTGCTTTGTATCAGTTTCAGAAGCAGAGTTGGACTAGATATGGTCCGTATGTGTAGGAAACACCGTTCTTTTGTTCTGGGCACACTCAGATTTCCTGCTGTATTAGAGAATCTAGAAAGCAAGAGTGTGCTTCTCGCTCTAAAGCAGAGTGTGATCCATGGATGAGAACTATGCTGTGTGTTTCCCTTCAGAAAAGGAGTAAATCCCAGGCTCTGTGTCTTCCTACAAGCAAGACTTCGTTTCAGGTAAGGGCAGTCACTTTTCAGCTCAAACGAACTACATCGTTCACAAAGCTCACACGTTTCTCATCTTAACTGTCAAGCATTGGATGTTATTGGACCAGTGCTTTGTATCAGTTTCAGAAGAAGAGTTTGACTATATAATGTCCCTATGTGTAGGAAACACAGTTCTTTTGTTCTTAGCACACTCATGTTTCCTGATGTCTTAGAGAATCTAGAAAGCAAGAGCATGCTTCTCTCTCTACAGCACAGTGTGATCCATGGATGAAAACTATGCTGTGTGTTTCCTTCAGAAATGGAGTTAAATCCCAGGCTCTGTGTCTTACTACAAGCAAGACGTCGTTTCAGGTAAGGGCAGTCACTTTTCAGCTCAAACGAACTACATTGTTCACAAAGCTCACACGTTTCTCATCTTAACAGACAAGCATTGGATGTTAGAGTACCAGTGCTTTGTATCAGTTTCAGAAGCAGAGTTGGATTATATAATGTCCGTATATGTAGGAAACACCGTTCTTTTGTTCTCAGCACACTCACGTTTCCTGCTGTCTTAGAGACTCTAGAAAGCAAGAGCGTGCTTCTTGTTCTAAAGCAGAGTGTGATCAATGGATGATTACACAGCTGTGTGTTTTACTTCAGAAATGGAGTTAAATCCAGGCTCTGAGTCTTCCTACAAGCAAGACTTTGTTTCAGGTAAGGGCAGTCACTTTTCGCTCAAACGAACTACACCGTTCACGAAGCTCACACGTTTCTCATCTTAACTGACAAGCATTGGATGTTAGAGGGTCAGTGCTTTGTATCAGTTTCAGAAGCAGAGTTGGACTATAAAATGTCCCTATGTGTAGGAAACACCGTTCTTTTGTTCTCAGCACACTCATGTTTCCTGCTGTCTTAGAGACTCTAGAAAGCAAGAGCGTGCTTCTTGCTCTAAATCAGAGTGTTATCCATGGATGAGAACTATGCTGTGTGTTTCCCTTCAGAAATGGTGTTAAATCCCAGGCTCTGTGTCTTCCTACAGGCAAGACTTCGTTTCAGGTAAGGGCAGTTACTTTTCTGCTCAAACGAACTACATTGTTCAAAAAGCTCACACGTTTCTCATCTTAACTGACAAGCATTGGATGTTATTGGATCAGTGCTTTCTATCTGTTTCAGAAGAAGAGTTGGACTAGATAGGGTCCGTATGTGTAGGAAACACCGTTCTTTTGTTCTGAGCACACTCATGTTTCCTGCTGTCTTAGAGAATCTAGAAAGCAAGAGCGTGCTTCTCGCTCTACAGCACAGTGTGATCCATGGATGAGAACTATGCTTTGTGTTTCCTTCAGAAATGGAGTTAAATCCCAGGCTCTGTGTCTTACTACAAGCAAGACGTCGTTTCAGGTAAGGGCAGTCACTTTTCAGCTCAAACGAACTACATCGTTCACTGAGCTCACAAGTTTCTCATCTTAACAGACAAGCATTGGATGTTAGAGGACCAGTGCTTTGTATCAGTTTCAGAAGCAGAGTTGGACTACATATGGTCCGTATGTGTAGGAAACACCGTTCTTTTGTTCTCTGCACACTCACGTTTACTGCTGTCTTAGAGATTTTAGAAATCAAGAGCGTGCATCTTATTCTAAAGCAGAGTGTTATCCATGGATGAGAACTATGCTGTGTGTTTCCCTTCACAAATGGACTTAAATCCCAGGCTCTGTGTCTTACTACAAGCAACACTTCATTTCAGGTAAGGGCAGTCACTTTTCAGTTCAATGAAACTACATCATTCACAAAGCTCACACGTTTCTCATCTTAACTGACAAGCATTGGATGTTACAGGACCAGTGCTTTGTATCAGTTTCAGAAGCAGAGTTGGACTATATATGGTCCGTATGTGTAGGAAACACCATTCTTTTGTTCTCAGCACACTCACGTTTCCTGATGTCTTAGAGACTCTAGAAAGCAAGAGCGTGCTTCTTGTTCTAAAGCAGAGTGTGATCAATGGTTGATTACACTGCTGTGTTTTTTACTTCAGAAATGGAGTTAAATCCCAGGCTCTGAGTCTTCCTATAAGCAAGAATTCGTTTCATGTAAGGGCAGTCACTTTTCTGCTCAAACGAACTACATCGTTCACAAAGCTCACACGTTTCTCATCTTAACTGACAAGCATTGGATGTTAGAGGGTCAGTGCTTTGTATCAGTTTCAGAAGCAGATTTGGACTACATATGGTCCATATGTGTAGGAAACACCGTTCTTTTGTTCTCAGCCCACTCACGTTTCCTGCTGTCTTAGAGACTCTAGAAAGCAAGAGCGTGCTTCTCTCTCTACAGCACAGTGTGATCCATGGATGAAAACTATGCTGTGTGTTTCCTTCTGAAATGGAGTTAAATCCCAGGCTCTGTGTCTTACTACAAGCAAGACTTCGTTTCAGGTAAGGGCAGTCACTTTTCAGCTCAAACGAACTACATCATTCACAAAGCTCACACGTTTCTCATCTTAACTGACAAGCATTGGATGTTACAGGACCAGTGCTTTGTATCAGTTTCAGAAGCAGAGTTGGACTAGATATGGTCCGTATGTGTAGGAAACACCGTTCTTTTGTTCTCATCACACTCACGTTTCCTGCTGTCTTAGAGACTCTAGAAAGCAAGAGCGTGCTTTTCGCTCTAAAGCAGAGTGTGATCCATGGATGAGAACTATGCTGTGTGTTTCCCTTCAGAAATGGAGTTAAATCCCAGGCTCTGAGTCTCCCTACAAGCAAGACTTCGTATCAGGTAAGGGCTGTCACTTTTCTGCTCAAACGAACTACATCTTTCACGAAGCTCACACGTTTCTCATCTTAACTGACTAGCATTGGATGTTAGAGGACCAGTGCATTCTATCCTTTTCAGAAGAAGATTTGGACTACATATAGTCCGTATGTGTAGGAAACACCGTTCTTTTGTTCTGGGCACACTCAGATTTCCTGCTGTCTTAGAGACTCTAGAAAGCAAGAGCGTGCTTCTCGCTCTAAAGCAGAGTGTGATCCATGGATGAGAACTATGCTGTGTGTTTCCCTTCAGAAATGGAGTTAAATCCCAGGCTCTGTGTCTTCCTACAGGCACTACTTCGTTTCAGGTAAGGGCAGTCACTTTTCAGCTCAAACGAACTACATCATTCACGAAGCTCACACGTTTCTCATCTTAACAGACAACCATTGGATGTTAGAGTACCAGTGCTTTGTATCAGTTTCAGAAGCAGAGTTGGACTATATAATGTCCGTATGTGTAGGAAACACCGTTCTTTTGTTCTCATCAAAATCATGTTTCCTGCTCTCTTAGAGACTCTAGAAAGCAAGAGCGTGCTTCTTGCTCTAAAGCAGAGAGTGATCCATGGATGAGAACTATGCTGTGTGTTTCCCTTCAGAAATGGAGTTAAATCCCATGCTCTGAGTCTTCCTACAATCAAGATTTTGATTCAGGTAAAGGCAGTGACTTTTCTGCTCAAACGAACTTCATCGTTCACGAAGCTCACACGTTTCTCATCTTAACTGACAAGCATTGGATGTTAGAGGACCAGTGCTTTGTATCAGTTTCAGAAGAAGAGTTGGACGAGATATGGTCTGTATGTGTAGGAAACACCGTTCTTTTGTTCTCAGCACACTCATGTTTCCTGCTGTCTTAGAGACTTTAGAAAGCAAGAGCGTGCTTCTCGCTCTAAAGCAGAGTGTGATCAATGGATGAGAACACTGCTGTGTGTTTCACTTCAGGAATGGAGTTAAATCCCAGGCTCTGAATCTTCCTACAAGCAAGACTTCGTTTCAGGTAGGGGCAGTTACTTTTCTGCTCAAACGAACTACATCGTTCACGAAGCTCAAACGTTTCTCATCTTAACTGACAAGCATTGGATGTTAGAGGACCAGTGCTTTGTATCAGTTTCAGAAGCAGATTTGGACTACATATGGTCCATATGTGTAGGAAACACCGTTCTTTTGTTCTGGGCACACTCAGATTTCCTGCTGTATTAGAGACTCTAGAAAGCAAGAGTGTGCTTCTCGCTCTAAAGCAGAGTGTGATCCATGGATGAGAAATATGCTGTGTGTTTCCCTTCAGAAAAGGAGTTAAATCCCAGGCTCTGTGTCTTCCTACAAGCAAGACTTCGTTTCAGGTAAGGGCAGTCACTTTTCAGCTCAAACGAACTACATCGTTCACGGAGCTCACACGTTTCTCATCTTAACAGACAAGCATTGGATGTTAGAGGACCAGTGCTTTGTATCAGTTTCAGAAGCAGAGTTGGACTAGATATGGTCCGTATGTGTAGGAAACACCGTTCTTTTGTTCTGGGCACACTCAGATTTCCTGCTGTATTAGAGAATCTAGAAAGCAAGAGTGTGCTTCTCGCTCTAAAGCAGAGTGTGATCCATGGATGAGAACTATGCTGTGTGTTTCCCTTCAGAAAAGGAGTAAATCCCAGGCTCTGTGTCTTCCTACAAGCAAGAATTCGTTTCAGGTAAGGGCAGTCACTTTTCAGCTCAAACGAACTACATCGTTCACAAAGCTCACACGTTTCTCATCTTAACTGTCAAGCATTGGATGTTATTGGACCAGTGCTTTGTATCAGTTTCAGAAGAAGAGTTTGACTATATAATGTCCCTATGTGTAGGAAACACCGTTCTTTTTTTCTGAGCACACTCATGTTTCCTGCTGTCTTAGAGAATCTAGAGCGCAAGAGCGTGCTTCTCGCTCTACAGCACAGTGTGATCCATGGATGAGAACTATGCTTTGTGTTTCCTTCAGAAATGGAGTTAAATCCCAGGCTCTGTGTCTTCCTATAAGCAAGACTTCGTTTCATGTAAGGGCAGTCACTTTTCAGTTCAATGAAACTACATCATTCACAAAGCTCACACGTTTCTCATCTTAACTGACAAGCATTGGATGTTACAGGACCAGTGCTTTGTATCAGTTTCAGAAGCAGAGTTGGACTAGATATGGTCCGTATGTGTAGGAAACACCGTTCTTTTGTTCTCAGCACACTCACGTTTCCTGCTGTCTTAGAGACTCTAGAAAGCAAGAGCGTGCTTTTCGCTCTAAAGCAGAGTGTGATCCATGGATGAGAACTATGCTGTGTGTTTCCCTTCAGAAATGGAGTTAAATCCCAGGCTCTGAGTCTCCCTACAAGCAAGACTTCGTATCAGGTAAGGGCTGTCACTTTTCTGCTCAAACGAACTACATCTTTCACGAAGCTCACACGTTTCTCATCTTAACTGACTAGCATTGGATGTTAGAGGACCAGTGCATTCTATCATTTTCAGAAGAAGATTTGGACTACATATAGTCCGTATGTGTAGGAAACACCGTTCTTTTGTTCTGGGCACACTCAGATTTCCTGCTGTCTTAGAGACTCTAGAAAGCAAGAGCGTGCTTCTCGCTCTAAAGCAGAGTGTGATCCATGGATGAGAACTATGCTGTGTGTTTCCCTTCAGAAATGGAGTTAAATCCCAGGCTCTGTGTCTTCCTACAGGCACTACTTCGTTTCAGGTAAGGGCAGTCACTTTTCAGCTCAAACGAACTACATCATTCACGAAGCTCACACGTTTCTCATCTTAACAGACAACCATTGGATGTTAGAGTACCAGTGCTTTGTATCAGTTTCAGAAGCAGAGTTGGATTATATAATGTCCGTATGTGTAGGAAACACCGTTCTTTTGTTCTGGGCACACTCAGATTTCCTGCTGTATTAGAGACTCTAGAAAGCAAGAGTGTGCTTCTCGCTCTAAAGCAGAGTGTGATCCATGGATGAGAAATATGCTGTGTGTTTCCCTTCAGAAAAGGAGTAAATCCCAGGCTCTGTGTCTTCCTACAAGCAAGACTTCGTTTCAGGTAAGGGCAGTCACTTTTCAGCTCAAACGAAATACATCGTTCACAAAGCTCACACGTTTCTCATCTTAACTGGAAAGCATTGGATGTTATTGGACCAGTGCTTTGTATCAGTTTCAGAAGAAGAGTTTGACTATATAATGTCCCTATGTGTAGGAAACACAGTTCTTTTGTTCTTAGCACACTCATGTTTCCTGCTGTCTTAGAGAATCTAGAAAGTAAGAGCGTGCTTCTCTCTCTACAGCACAGTGTGATCCATGGATGAAAACTATGCTGTGTGTTTCCTTCTGAAATGGAGTTAAATCCCAGGCTCTGTGTCTTACTACAAGCAAGACGTCGTTTCAGGTAAGGGCAGTCACTTTTCAGCTCAAACGAACTACATCATTCACAAAGCTCACACGTTTCTCATCTTAACTGACAAGCATTGGATGTTACAGGACCAGTGCATTCTATCATTTTCAGAAGAAGATTTGGACTACATATAGTCCGTATGTGTAGGAAACACCGTTCTTTTGTTCTCAGCACACTCACGATTCCTGCTGTCTTAGAGACTCTAGAAAGCAAGAGCGTGCTTCTCGCTCTAAAGCAGAGTTTGATCCATGGATGAGAACTATGCTGTGTGTTTCCCTTCAGAAATGGAGTTAAATCCCAGGCTCTGTGTCTTCCTACAGGCACTACTTCGTTTCAGGTAATGGCAGTCACTTTTCAGCTCAAACGAACTACATCGTTCACGAAGCTCACACGTTTCTCATCTTAACAGACAACCATTGGATGTTAGAGTACCAGTGCTTTGTATCAGTTTCAGAAGCAGAGTTGGACTATATAATGTCCGTATGTGTAGGAAACACCGTTCTTTTGTTCTCATCAAAATCATGTTTCCTGCTCTCTTAGAGACTCTAGAAAGCAAGAGCGTGCTTCTCGCTCTAAAGCAGAGTGTGATCCATGGATGAGAACTATGCTGTGTGTTTCCCTTCAGAAATGGAGTTAAATCCCAGGCTCTGAGCCTTCCTACAAGCAAGACTTCAATTCAGGTACGGGCAGTCACTTTTCTGCTCAAACGAACTACATCGTTCACGAAGCTCACACGTTTCTCATCTTAACTGACAAGCATTGGATGTTAGAGGGTCAGTGCTTTGTATCAGTTTCAGAAGCAGATTTGTACTACATATGGTCCATATGTGTAGGAAACACCGTTCTTTTGTTCTGGGCACACTCAGATTTCCTGCTGTATTAGAGTCTAGAAAGCAAGAGTGTGCTTCTCGCTCTAAAGCAGAGTGTGATCCAGGGTTGAGAACTATGCTATTTGTTTCCATTCAGAAATGGACTTAAATCCCAGGCTCTGTGTCTTACTACAAGCAACACTTCGTTTCAGGTAAGGGCAGTCACTTTTAAGTTCAAAGGAACTACATCATTCACGAAGCTCACACGTTTCTCATCTTAACTGACTTGCATTGGATGTTAGAGGACCAGAACATTCTATCAGTTTCAGAAGAAGATTTGGACTACATATAGTCCGTATGTGTAGGAAACACCGTTCTTTTGTTCTGGGCACACTCAGATTTCTTGCTGTCTTAGAGAGTCTAGAAAGCAAGAGCGTGCTTCTCGCTCTAAAGCAGAGAGTGATCCATGGATGAGAACTATGCTGTGTGTTTCCCTTCAGAAATGGAGTTAAATCCCATGCTCTGAGTCTTCCTACAATCAAGATTTTGATTCAGGTAAGGGCAGTCACTTTTCTGCTCAAACGAACTTCATCGTTCACGAAGCTCACACGTTTCTCATCTTAACTGACAAGCATTGGATGTTAGAGGCCCAGTGCTTTGTATCAGTTTCAGAAGAAGAGTTGGACGAGATATGGTCTGTATGTGTAGGAAACACCGTTCTTTTGTTCTCAGCACACTCATGTTTCCTGCTGTCTTAGAGACTTTAGAAAGCAAGAGCGTGCTTCTCGCTCTAAAGCAGAGTGTGTTCAATGGATGAGAACACTGCTGTGTGTTTCACTTCAGGAATGGAGTTAAATCCCAGGCTCTGAATCTTCCTACAAGCAAGACTTCGTTTCAGGTAGGGGCAGTTACTTTTCTGCTCAAACGAACTACATCGTTCACGAAGCTCAAACGTTTCTCATCTTAACTGACAAGCATTGGATGTTAGAGGACCAGTGCTTTGTATCAGTTTCAGAAGCAGATTTGGACTACATATGGTCCATATGTGTAGGAAACACCGTTCTTTTGTTCTGGGCACACTCAGATTTCCTGCTGTATTAGAGAATCTAGAAAGCAAGAGTGTGCTTCTCGCTCTAAAGCAGAGTGTGATCCATGGATGAGAACTATGCTGTGTGTTTCCCTTCAGAAAAGGAGTAAATCCCAGGCTCTGTGTCTTCCTACAAGCAAGACTTCGTTTCAGGTAAGGGCAGTCACTTTTCAGCTCAAACGAACTACATCGTTCACAAAGCTCACACGTTTCTCATCTTAACTGTCAAGCATTGGATGTTATTGGACCAGTGCTTTGTATCAGTTTCAGAAGCAGAGTTGGACTATAAAATGTCCCTATGTGTAGGAAACACCGTTCTTTTGTTCTCAGCACACTCATGTTTCCTGCTGTCTTAGAGACTCTAGAAAGCAAGAGCGTGCTTCTTGCTCTAAATCAGAGTGTTATCCATGGAAGAGAACTATGCTCTGTGTTTCCCTTCAGAAATGGTGTTAAATCCCAGGCTCTGTGTCTTCCTACAGGCAAGACTTCGTTTCAGGTAAGGGCAGTTACTTTTCTGCTCAAACGAACTACATTGTTCAAAAAGCTCACACGTTTCTCATCTTAACTGACAAGCATTGGATGTTATTGGATCAGTGCTTTCTATCTGTTTCAGAAGAAGAGTTGGACTAGATAGGGTCCGTATGTGTAGGAAACACCGTTCTTTTGTTCTGAGCACACTCATGTTTCCTGCTGTCTTAGAGAATCTAGAAAGCAAGAGCATGCTTCTCGCTCTACAGCACAGTGTGATCCATGGATGAGAACTATGCTTTGTGTTTCCTTCAGAAATGGAGTTAAATCCCAGGCTCTGTGTCTTACTACAAGCAAGACGTCGTTTCAGGTAAGGGCAGTCACTTTTCAGCTCAAACGAACTACATCGTTCACTGAGCTCACAAGTTTCTCATCTTAACAGACAAGCATTGGATGTTAGAGGACCAGTGCTTTGTATCAGTTTCAGAAGCAGAGTTGGACTACATATGGTCCGTATGTGTAGGAAACACCGTTCTTTTGTTCTCAGCACACTCACGTTTACTGCTGTCTTAGAGAATTTAGAAATCAAGAGCGTGCTTCTTATTAAAGCAGAGTGTGATCCATGGATGAGAACTATGCTGTGTGTTTCCCTTCACAAATGGACTTAAATCCCAGGCTCTGTGTCTTACTACAAGCAACACTTCGTTTCAGGTAAGGGCAGTCACTTTTCAGTTCAATGAAACTACATCATTCACAAAGCTCACACGTTTCTCATCTTAACTGACAAGCATTGGATGTTACAGGACCAGTGCTTTGTATCAGTTTCAGAAGCAGAGTTGGACTAGATATGGTCCGTATGTGTAGGAAACACCGTTCTTTTGTACTCAGCAAACTCACTTTTCCTGATGTCTTAGAGACTCTAGAAAGCAAGAGCGTGCTTCTTGTTCTAAAGCAGAGTGTGATCAATGGTTGATTACACTGCTGTGTTTTTTACTTCAGAAATGGAGTTAAATCCCAGGCTCTGAGTCTTCCTATAAGCAAGACTTCGTTTCATGTAAGGGCAGTCACTTTTCTGCTCAAACGAACTACATCGTTCACAAAGCTCACACGTTTCTCATCTTAACTGACAAGCATTCGATGTTAGAGGGTCAGTGCTTTGTATCAGTTTCAGAAGCAGATTTGGACTACATATGGTCCATATGTGTAGGAAACACCGTTCTTTTGTTCTCAGCCCACTCACGTTTCCTGCTGTCTTAGAGACTCTAGAAAGCAAGAGCGTGCTTCTCTCTCTACAGCACAGTGTGATCCATGGATGAAAACTATGCTTTGTGTTTCCTTCTGAAATGGAGTTAAATCCCAGGCTCTGTGTCTTACTACAAGCAAGACGTCGTTTCAGGTAAGGGCAGTCACTTTTCAGCTCAAACGAACTACATCATTCACAAAGCTCACACGTTTCTCATCTTAACTGACAAGCATTGGATGTTACAGGACCAGTGCTTTGTATCAGTTTCAGAAGCAGAGTTGGACTAGATATGGTCCGTATGTGTAGGAAACACCGTTCTTTTGTTCTCAGCACACTCACGTTTCCTGCTGTCTTAGAGACTCTAGAAAGCAAGAGCGTGCTTTTCGCTCTAAAGCAGAGTGTGATCCATGGATGAGAACTATGCTGTGTGTTTCCCTTCAGAAATGGAGTTAAATCCCAGGCTCTGAGTCTCCCTACAAGCAAGACTTCGTATTAGGTAAGGGTTGTCACTTTTCTGCTCAAACGAACTACATCTTTCACTAAGCTCACACGTTTCTCATCTTAACTGACTAGCATTGGATGTTAGAGGACCAGTGCATTCTATCCTTTTCAGAAGAAGATTTGGACTACATATAGTCCGTATGTGTAAGAAACACCGTTCTTTTGTTCTGGGCACACTCAGATTTCCTGCTGTCTTAGAGACTCTAGAAAGCAAGAGCGTGCTTCTCGCTCTAAAGCAGAGTGTGATCCATGGATGAGAACTATGCTGTGTGTTTCCCTTCAGAAATGGAGTTAAATCCCAGGCTCTGTGTCTTCCTACAGGCACTACTTCGTTTCAGGTAAGGGCAGTCACTTTTCAGCTCAAACGAACTACATCATTCACGAAGCTCACACGTTTCTCATCTTAACAGACAACCATTGGATGTTAGAGTACCAGTGCTTTGTATCAGTTTCAGAAGCAGAGTTGGACTATATAATGTCCGTATGTGTAGGAAACACCGTTCTTTTGTTCTCATCAAAATCATGTTTCCTGCTCTCTTAGAGACTCTAGAAAGCAAGAGCGTGCTTCTCGCTCTAAAGCAGAGTGTGATCCATGGATGAGAACTATGCTTTGTGTTTCCCTTCAGAAATGGAGTTAAATCCCAGGCTCTGAGCCTTCCTACATGCAAGACTTCAATTCAGGTACGGGCAGTCACTTTTCTGCTCAAACGAACTACATCGTTCACGAAGCTCACACGTTTCTCATCTTAACTGACAAGCATTGGATGTTAGAGGGTCCGTGCTTTGTATCAGTTTCAGAAGCAGATTTGGACTACATATGGTCCATATGTGTAGGAAACACCGTTCTTTTGTTCTGGGCACACTCAGATTTCCTGCTGTATTAGAGTCTAGAAAGCAAGAGTGTGCTTCTCGCTCTAAAGCAGAGTGTGATCCAGGGTTGAGAACTATGCTATTTGTTTCCATTCAGAAATGGACTTAAATCCCAGGCTCTGTGTCTTACTACAAGCAACACTTCGTTTCAGGTAAGGGCAGTCACTTTTAAGTTCAAAGGAACTACATAATTCACGAAGCTCACACGTTTCTCATCTTAACTGACTTGCATTGGATGTTAGAGGACCAGAACATTCTATCAGTTTCAGAAGAAGATTTGGACTACATATAGTCCATATGTGTAGGAAACACCGTTCTTTTGTTCTGGGCACACTCAGATTTCTTGCTGTCTTAGAGAGTCTAGAAAGCAAGAGCGTGCTTCTCGCTCTAAAGCAGAGAGTGATCCATGGATGAGAACTATGCTGTGTGTTTCCCTTCAGAAATGGAGTTAAATCCCATGCTCTGAGTCTTCCTACAATCAAGATTTTGATTCAGGTAAGGGCAGTCACTTTTCTGCTCAAACGAACTTCATCGTTCACGAAGCTCACACGTTTCTCATCTTAACTGACAAGCATTGGATGTTAGAGGACCAGTGCTTTGTATCAGTTTCAGAAGAAGAGTTGGACGAGATATGGTCTGTATGTGTAGGAAACACCGTTCTTTTGTTCTCAGCACACTCATGTTTCCTGCTGTCTTAGAGACTTTAGAAAGCAAGAGCGTGCTTCTCGCTCTAAAGCAGAGTGTGATCAATGGATGAGAACACTGTTGTGTGTTTCACTTCAGGAATGGAGTTAAATCCCAGGCTCTGAATCTTCCTACAAGCAAGACTTCGTTTCAGGTAGGGGCAGTTACTTTTCTGCTCAAACGAACTACATCGTTCACGAAGCTCAAACGTTTCTCATCTTAACTGACAAGCATTGGATGTTAGAGGACCAGTGCTTTGTATCAGTTTCAGAAGCAGATTTGGACTACATATGGTCCATATGTGTAGGAAACACCGTTCTTTTGTTCTGGGCACACTCAGATTTCCTGCTGTATTAGAGACTCTAGAAAGCAAGAGTGTGCTTCTCGCTCTAAAGCAGAGTGTGATCCATGGATGAGAAATATGCTGTGTGTTTCCCTTCAGAAAAGGAGTTAAATCCCAGGCTCTGTGTTTTCCTACAAGCAAGACTTCTTTCAGGTAAGGGCAGTCACTTTTCAGCTCAAACGAACTACATCGTTCACGGAGCTCACACGTTTCTCATCTTAACAGACAAGCATTGGATGTTAGAGGACCAGTACTTTGTATCAGTTTCAGAAGCAGAGTTGGACTAGATATGGTCCGTATGTGTAGGAAACACTGTTCTTTTGTTCTGGGCACACTCAGATTTCCTGCTGTATTAGAGAATCTAGAAAGCAAGAGTGTGCTTCTCGCTCTAAAGCAGAGTGTGATCCATGGATGAGAACTATGCTGTGTGTTTCCCTTCAGAAAAGGAGTAAATCCCAGGCTCTGTGTCTTCCTACAAGCAAGACTTCGTTTCAGGTAAGGGCAGTCACTTTTCAGCTCAAACGAACTACATCGTTCACAAAGCTCACACGTTTCTCATCTTAACTGTCAAGCATTGGATGTTATTGGACCAGTGCTTTGTATCAGTTTCAGAAGAAGAGTTTGACTATATAATGTCCCTATGTGTAGGAAACACAGTTCTTTTGTTCTTAGCACACTCATGTTTCCTGCTGTCTTAGAGAATCTAGAAAGCAAGAGCATGCTTCTCTCTCTACAGCACAGTGTGATCCATGGATGAAAACTATGCTGTGTGTTTCCTTCAGAAATGGAGTTAAATCCCAGGCTCTGTGTCTTACTACAAGCAAGACTTCGTTTCAGGTAAGGGCAGTCACTTTTCAGCTCAAACGAACTACATTGTTCACAAAGCTCACACGTTTCTCATCTTAACAGACAAGCATTGGATGTTAGAGTACCAGTGCTTTGTATCAGTTTCAGAAGCAGAGTTGGATTATATAATGTCCGTATATGTAGGAAACACCGTTCTTTTGTTCTCAGCACACTCATGTTTCCTGCTGTCTTAGAGACTCTAGAAAGCAAGAGCGTGCTTCTTGTTCTAAAGCAGAGTGTGATCAATGGATGATTACACTGCTGTGTGTTTTACTTCAGAAATGGAGTTAAATCCCAGGCTCTGAGTCTTCCTACAAGCAAGACTTCGTTTCAGGTAAGGGCAGTCACTTTTCTGCTCAAACGAACTACACCGTTCACGAAGCTCACACGTTTCTCATCTTAACTGACAAGCATTGGATGTTAGAGGGTCAGTGCTTTGTATCAGTTTCAGAAGCAGAGTTGGACTATAAAATGTCCCTATGTGTAGGAAACACCGTTCTTTTGTTCTCAGCACACTCATGTTTCCTGCTGTCTTAGAGACTCTAGAAAGCAAGAGCGTGCTTCTTGCTCTAAATCAGAGTGTTATCCATGGATGAGAACTATGCTGTGTGTTTCCCTTCAGAAATGGTGTTAAATCCCAGGCTCTGTGTCTTCCTACAGGCAAGACTTCGTTTCAGGTAAGGGCAGTTACTTTTCTGCTCAAACGAACTACATTGTTCAAAAAGCTCACACGTTTCTCATCTTAACTGACAAGCATTGGATGTTATTGGATCAGTGCTTTCTATCTGTTTCAGAAGAAGAGTTGGACTAGATAGGGTCCGTATGTGTAGGAAACACCGTTCTTTTGTTCTGAGCACACTCATGTTTCCTGCTGTCTTAGAGAATCTAGAAAGCAAGAGCGTGCTTCTCGCTCTACAGCACAGTGTGATCCATGGATGAGAACTATGCTTTGTGTTTCCTTCAGAAATGGAGTTAAATCCCAGGCTCTGTGTCTTACTACAAGCAAGACGTCGTTTCAGGTAAGGGCAGTCACTTTTCAGCTCAAACGAACTACATCGTTCACTGAGCTCACACGTTTCTCATCTTAACTGACAAGCATTGGATGTTAGAGGGTCAGTGCTTTGTATCAGTTTCAGAAGCAGATTTGGACTACATATGGTCCATATGTGTAGGAAACACCGTTCTTTTGTTCTGGGCACACTCAGATTTCCTGCTGTATTAGAGTCTAGAAAGCAAGAGTGTGCTTCTCGCTCTAAAGCAGAGTGTGATCCAGGGTTGAGAACTATGCTATTTGTTTCCATTCAGAAATGGACTTAAATCCCAGGCTCTGTGTCTTACTACAAGCAACACTTCGTTTCAGGTAAGGGCAGTCACTTTTAAGTTCAAAGGAACTACATCATTCACGAAGCTCACACGTTTCTCATCTTAACTGACTTGCATTGGATGTTAGAGGACCAGAACATTCTATCAGTTTCAGAAGAAGATTTGGACTACATATAGTCCGTATGTGTAGGAAACACCGTTCTTTTGTTCTGGGCACACTCAGATTTCTTGCTGTCTTAGAGAGTCTAGAAAGCAAGAGCGTGCTTCTCGCTCTAAAGCAGAGAGTGATCCATGGATGAGAACTATGCTGTGTGTTTCCCTTCAGAAATGGAGTTAAATCCCATGCTCTGAGTCTTCCTACAATCAAGATTTTGATTCAGGTAAGGGCAGTCACTTTTCTGCTCAAACGAACTTCATCGTTCACGAAGCTCACACGTTTCTCATCTTAACTGACAAGCATTGGATGTTAGAGGACCAGTGCTTTGTATCAGTTTCAGAAGAAGAGTTGGACGAGATATGGTCTGTATGTGTAGGAAACACCGTTCTTTTGTTCTCAGCACACACATGTTTCCTGCTATCTTAGAGACTTTAGAAAGCAAGAGCGTGCTTCTGGCTCTAAAGCAGAGTGTGATCAATGGATGAGAACACTGCTGTGTGTTTCACTTCAGGAATGGAGTTAAATCCCAGGCTCTGAATCTTCCTACAAGCAAGACTTCGTTTCAGGTAGGGGCAGTTACTTTTCTGCTCAAACGAACTACATCGTTCACGAAGCTCAAACGTTTCTCATCTTAACTGACAAGCATTGGATGTTAGAGGACCAGTGCTTTGTATCAGTTTCAGAAGCAGATTTGGACTACATATGGTCCATATGTGTAGGAAACACCGTTCTTTTGTTCTGGGCACACTCAGATTTCCTGCTGTATTAGAGACTCTAGAAAGCAAGAGTGTGCTTCTCGCTCTAAAGCAGAGTGTGATCCATGGATGAGAAATATGCTGTGTGTTTCCCTTCAGAAAAGGAGTTAAATCCCAGGCTCTGTGTCTTCCTACAAGCAAGACTTCGTTTCAGGTAAGGGCAGTCACTTTTCAGCTCAAACGAACTACATCGTTCACGGAGCTCACACGTTTCTCATCTTAACAGACAAGCATTGGATGTTAGAGGACCAGTGCTTTGTATCAGTTTCAGAAGCAGAGTTGGACTAGATATGGTCCGTATGTGTAGGAAACACCGTTCTTTTGTTCTGGGCACACTCAGATTTCCTGCTGTATTAGAGAATCTAGAAAGCAAGAGTGTGCTTCTCGCTCTAAAGCAGAGTGTGATCCATGGATGAGAACTATGCTGTGTGTTTCCCTTCAGAAAAGGAGTAAATCCCAGGCTCTGTGTCTTCCTACAAGCAAGACTTCGTTTCAGGTAAGGGCAGTCACTTTTCAGCTCAAACGAACTACATCGTTCACAAAGCTCACACGTTTCTCATCTTAACTGTCAAGCATTGGATGTTATTGGACCAGTGCTTTGTATCAGTTTCAGAAGAAGAGTTTGACTATATAATGTCCCTATGTGTAGGAAACACAGTTCTTTTGTTCTTAGCACACTCATGTTTCCTGCTGTCTTAGAGAATCTAGAAAGCAAGAGCATGCTTCTCTCTCTACAGCACAGTGTGATCCATGGATGAAAACTATGCTGTGTGTTTCCTTCAGAAATGGAGTTAAATCCCAGGCTCTGTGTCTTACTACAAGCAAGACGTCGTTTCAGGTAAGGGCAGTCACTTTTCAGCTCAAACGAACTACATTGTTCACAAAGCTCACACGTTTCTCATCTTAACAGACAAGCTATGGATGTTAGAGTACCAGTGCTTTGTATCAGTTTCAGAAGCAGAGTTGGATTATATAATGTCCGTATATGTAGGAAACACCGTTCTTTTGTTCTCAGCACACTCACGTTTCCTGCTGTCTTAGAGACTCTAGAAAGCAAGAGCGTGCTTCTTGTTCTAAAGCAGAGTGTGATCCATGGATGATTACACTGCTGTGTGTTTTACTTCAGAAATGGAGTTAAATCCCAGGCTCTGAGTCTTCCTACAAGCAAGACTTCGTTTCAGGTAAGGGCAGTCACTTTTCTGCTCAAACGAACTACACCGTTCACGAAGCTCACACGTTTCTCATCTTAACTGACAAGCATTGGATGTTAGAGGGTCAGTGCTTTGTATCAGTTTCAGAAGCAGAGTTGGACTATAAAATGTCCCTATGTGTAGGAAACACCGTTCTTTTGTTCTCAGCACACTCATGTTTCCTGCTGTCTTAGAGACTCTAGAAAGCAAGAGCGTGCTTCTTGCTCTAAATCAGAGTGTTATCCATGGATGAGAACTATGCTGTGTGTTTCCCTTCAGAAATGGTGTTAAATCCCAGGCTCTGTGTCTTCCTACAGGCAAGACTTCGTTTCAGGTAAGGGCAGTTACTTTTCTGCTCAAACGAACTACATTGTTCAAAAAGCTCACACGTTTCTCATCTTAACTGACAAGCATTGGATGTTATTGGATCAGTGCTTTCTATCTGTTTCAGAAGAAGAGTTGGACTAGATAGGGTCCGTATGTGTAGGAAACACCGTTCTTTTGTTCTGAGCACACTCATGTTTCCTGCTGTCTTAGAGAATCTAGAAAGCAAGAGCGTGCTTCTCGCTCTACAGCACAGTGTGATCCATGGATGAGAACTATGCTTTGTGTTTCCTTCAGAAATGGAGTTAAATCCCAGGCTCTGTGTCTTACTACAAGCAAGACGTCGTTTCAGGTAAGGGCAGTCACTTTTCAGCTCAAACGAACTACATCGTTCACTGAGCTCACAAGTTTCTCATCTTAACAGACAAGCATTGGATGTTAGAGGACCAGTGCTTTGTATCAGTTTCAGAAGCAGAGTTGGACTACATATGGTCCGTATGTGTAGGAAACACCGTTCTTTTGTTCTCAGCACACTCACGTTTACTGCTGTCTTAGAGATTTTAGAAATCAAGAGCGTGCTTCTTATTAAAGCAGAGTGTGATCCATGGATGAGAACTATGCTGTGTGTTTCCCTTCACAAATGGACTTAAATCCCAGGCTCTGTGTCTTACTACAAGCAACACTTCGTTTCAGGTAAGGGCAGTCACTTTTCAGTTCAATGAAACTACATCATTCACCAAGCTCACACGTTTCTCATCTTAACTGACAAGCATTGGATGTTACAGGACCAGTGCTTTGTATCAGTTTCAGAAGCAGTGTTGGACTAGATATGGTCCGTATGTGTAGGAAACACCGTTCTTTTGTTCTCAGCACACTCACTTTTCCTGATGTCTTAGAGACTCTAGAAAGCAAGAGCGTGCTTCTTGTTCTAAAGCAGAGTGTGATCAATGGTTGATTACACTGCTGTGTTTTTTACTTCAGAAATGGAGTTAAATCCCAGGCTCTGAGTCTTCCTATAAGCAAGACTTCGTTTCATGTAAGGGCAGTCACTTTTCTGCTCAAACGAACTACATCGTTCACAAAGCTCACACGTTTCTCATCTTAACTGACAAGCATTGGATGTTAGAGGATCAGTGCTTTGTATCAGTTTCAGAAGCAGATTTGGACTACATATGGTCCATATGTGTAGGAAACACCGTTCTTTTGTTCTCAGCCCACTCACGTTTCCTGCTGTCTTAGAGACTCTAGAAAGCAAGAGCGTGCTTCTCTCTCTACAGCACAGTGTGATCCATGGATGAAAACTATGCTGTGTGTTTCCTTCTGAAATGGAGTTAAATCCCAGGCTCTGTGTCTTACTACAAGCAAGACGTCGTTTCAGGTAAGGGCAGTCACTTTTCAGCTCAAACGAACTACATCATTCACAAAGCTCACACGTTTCTCATCTTAACTGACAAGCATTGGAAGTTACAGGACCAGTGCTTTGTATCAGTTTCAGAAGCAGAGTTGGACTAGATATGGTCCGTATGTGTAGGAAACACCGTTCTTTTGTTCTCAGCACACTCACGTTTCCTGCTGTCTTAGAGACTCTAGAAAGCAAGAGCGTGCTTTTCGCTCTAAAGCAGAGTGTGATCCATGGATGAGAACTATGCTGTGTGTTTCCCTTCAGAAATGGAGTTAAATCCCAGGCTCTGAGTCTCCCTATAAGCAAGACTTCGTATCAGGTAAGGGCTGTCACTTTTCTGCTCAAACGAACTACATCTTTCACGAAGCTCACACGTTTCTCATCTTAACTGACTAGCATTGGATGTTAGAGGACCAGTGCATTCTATCATTTTCAGAAGAAGATTTGGACTACATATAGTCCGTATGTGTAGGAAACACAGTTCTTTTGTTCTGGGCACACTCAGATTTCCTGCTGTCTTAGAGACTCTAGAAAGCAAGAGCGTGCTTCTCGCTCTAAAGCAGAGTGTGATCCATGGATGAGAACTATGCTGTGTGTTTCCCTTCAGAAATGGAGTTAAATCCCAGGCTCTGTGTATTCCTACAGGCACTACTTCGTTTCAGGTAAGGCAGTCACTTTTCAGCCAAACGAACTACATCATTCACGAAGCTCACACGTTTCTCATCTTAACAGACAAGCATTGGATGTTAGAGTACCAGTGCTTTGTATCAGTTTCAGAAGCAGAGTTGGACTATATAATGTCCGTATGTGTAGGAAACACCGTTCTTTTGTTCTCATCAAAATCATGTTTCCTGCTCTCTTAGAGACTCTAGAAAGCAAGAGCGTGCTTCTCGCTCTAAAGCAGAGTGTGATCCATGGATGAGAACTATGCTGTGTGTTTCCCTTCAGAAATGGAGTTAAATCCCAGGCTCTGAGCCTTCCTACAAGCAAGACTTCAATTCAGGTACGGGCAGTCACTTTTCTGCTCAAACGAACTACATCGTTCACGAAGCTCACACGTTTCTCATCTTAACTGACAAGCATTGGATGTTAGAGGGTCAGTGCTTTGTATCAGTTTCAGAAGCAGATTTGGACTACATATGGTCCATATGTGTAGGAAACACCGTTCTTTTGTTCTGGGCACACTCAGATTTCCTGCTGTATTAGAGTCTAGAAAGCAAGAGTGTGCTTCTCGCTCTAAAGCAGAGTGTGATCCAGGGTTGAGAACTATGCTATTTGTTTCCATTCAGAAATGGACTTAAATCCCAGGCTCTGTGTCTTACTACAAGCAACACTTCGTTTCAGGTAAGGGCAGTCACTTTTAAGTTCAAAGGAACTACATCATTCACGAAGCTCACACGTTTCTCATCTTAACTGACTTGCATTGGATGTTAGAGGACCAGAACATTCTATCAGTTTCAGAAGAAGATTTGGACTACATATAGTCCGTATGTGTAGGAAACACCGTTCTTTTGTTCTGGGCACACTCAGATTTCTTGCTGTCTTAGAGAGTCTAGAAAGCAAGAGCGTGCTTCTCGCTCTAAAGCAGAGAGTGATCCATGGATGAGAACTATGCTGTGTGTTTCCCTTCAGAAATGGAGTTAAATCCCATGCTCTGAGTCTTCCTACAATCAAGATTTTGATTCAGGTAAGGGCAGTCACTTTTCTGCTCAAACGAACTTCATCGTTCACGAAGCTCACACGTTTCTCATCTTAACAGACAAGCATTGGATGTTAGAGGACCAGTGCTTTGTATCAGTTTCAGAAGCAGAGTTGGACTACATATGGTCCGTATGTGTAGGAAACACCGTTCTTTTGTTCTCAGCACACTCACGTTTACTGCTGTCTCAGAGATTTTAGAAAGCAAGAGCGTGCTTCTTATTCTAAAGCAGAGTGTGATCCATGGATGAGAACTATGCTGTGTCTTTCCCTTCACAAATGGACTTAAATCCCAGGCTCTGTGTCTTACTACATGCAACACTTCGTTTCAGGTAAGGGCAGTCACTTTTCAGTTCAATGAAACTACATCATTCACAAAGCTCACACGTTTCTCATCTTAACTGACAAGCATTGGATGTTACAGGACCAGTGCTTTGTATCAGTTTCAGAAGCAGAGTTGGACTAGATATGGTCCGTATGTGTAGGAAACACCGTTCTTTTGTTCTCAGCACACTCACGTTTCCTGATGTCTTAGAGACTCTAGAAAGCAAGAGCGTGGTTCTTGTTCTAAAGCAGAGTGTGATCAATGGTTGATTACACTGCTGTGTTTTTTACTTCAGAAATGGAGTTAAATCCCAGGCTCTGAGTCTTCCTATAAGCAAGACTTCGTTTCATGTAAGGGCAGTCACTTTTCTGCTCAAACGAACTATATCGTTCACAAAGCTCACACGTTTCTCTTCTTAACTGACAAGCATTGGATGTTAGAGGGTCAGTGCTTTGTATCAGTTTCAGAAGCAGATTTGGACTACATATGGTCCATATGTGTAGGAAACACCGTTCTTTTGTGCTCAGCCCACTCACGTTTCCTGCTGTCTTAGAGACTCTAGAAAGCAAGAGCGTGCTTTTCGCTCTAAAGCAGAGTGTGATCCATGGATGAGAACTATGCTGTGTGTTTCCCTTCAGAAATGGAGTTAAATCCCAGGCTCTGAGTCTCCCTACAAGCAAGACTTCGTTTCAGGTAAGGGCAGTCACTTTTCTGCTCAAACGAACTACATCTTTCACGAAGCTCACACGTTTCTCATCTTAACTGACTAGCATTGGATGTTAGAGGACCAGTGCATTCTATCAGTTTCAGAAGAAGATTTGGACTACATATAGTCCGTATGTGTAGGAAACACAGTTCTTTTGTTCTGGGCACACTCAGATTTCCTGCTGTCTTAGAGACTCTAGAAAGCAAGAGCGTGCTTCTCGCTCTAAAGCAGAGTGTGATCCATGGATGAGAACTATGCTGTGTGTTTCCCTTCAGAAATGGAGTTAAATCCCAGGCTCTGTGTCTTCCTACATGCACTACTTCGTTTCAGGTAAGGGCAGTCACTTTTCAGCTCAAACGAACTACATCGTTCACGAAGCTCACACGTTTCTCATCTTAACAGACAACCATTGGATGTTAGAGTACCAGTGCTTTGTATCAGTTTCAGAAGCAGAGTTGGACTATATAATGTCCGCATGTGTAGGAAACACCGTTCTTTTGTTGTAATCAAAATCATGTTTCCTGCTCTCTTAGAGATTCTAGAAAGCAAGAGTGTGCTTCTCGCTCTAAAGCAGAGTGTGATCCATGGATGAGAACTATGCTGTGTGTTTCCCTTCAGAAATGGAGTTAAATCCCAAGCTCTGAGCCTTCCTACAAGCAAGACTTCAATTCAGGTACGGGCAGTCACTAATCTGCTCAATCGAACTACATCGTTCACGAAGCTCCCACGTTTCTCATCTTAACTGACAAGCATTGGATGTTAGAGGGTCAGTGCTTTGTATCAGTTTCAGAAGCAGATTTGGACTACATATGGTCCATATGTGTAGGAAACACCGTTCTTTTGTTCTGGGCACACTCAGATTTCCTGCTGTATTAGAGAGTCTAGAAAGCAAGAGTGTGCTTCTCGCTCTAAAGCAGAGTGTGATCCAGGGTTGAGAACTATGCTGTTTGTTTCCATTCAGAAATGGACTTAAATCCCAGGCTCTGTGTCTTACTACAAGCAACACTTCGTTTCAGGTAAGGGCAGTCACTTTTAAGTTCAAAGGAACTACATCATTCACAAAGCTCACAAGTTTCTCATCTTAACAGACAAGCATTGGATGTTAGAGTACCAGTGCTTTGTATTAGTTTCAGAAGCAGAGTTGGACTACATATGGTCCGTATGTGTAGGAAACACCGTTCTTTTGTTCTCAGCACACTCACGTTTACTGCTGTCTTAGAGATTTTAGAAAGCAAGAGCGTGCTTCTTATTCTAAAGCAGAGTGTGATCCATGGATGAGAACTATGCTGTGTGTTTCCCTTCACAAATGGACTTAAATCCCAGGCTCTGTGTCTTACTACAAGCAACACTTCGTTTCAGGTAAGGGCAGTCACTTTTCAGTTCAATGAAAGTACATCATTCACAAAGCTCACACGTTTCTCATCTTAACTGACAAGCATTGGATGTTAGAGGACCAGTGCTTTGTATCAGTTTCAGAAGCAGAGTTGGACTAGATATGGTCCGTATGTGTAGGAAACACCGTTCTTTTGTTCTCAGCACACTCACGTTTCCTGATGTCTTAGAGACTCTAGAAAGCAAGAGTGTGCTTCTTGCTCTAAAGCAGAGTGTGATCCATTAATGAGAACTATGCTGTGTGTTTAACTTCAGAAATGGAGTTAAATCCCATGCTCTGAGTCTTCCTACAAGCAAGATTTCGATTCAGGTAAGGGCAGTCACTTTTCTGCTCAAACGAACTACATCGTTCATGAAGCTCACACGTTTCTCATCTTAAATGACAAGCATTGGATGTTAGAGGACCAGTGCTTTGTATCAGTTTCAGAAGAATAGTTGTACGAGATACGGTCTGTTTGTGTAGGAAACACCGTTCTTTTGATCTCAGCACACTCATGTTTCCTGCTGTCTTAGAGACTTTAGAAAGCAAGAGCGTGCTTCTCGCTCTAAAGCAGAGTATGATCAATGGATGAGAACACTGCTGTGTGTTTCACTTCAGGAATGGAGTTAAATCCCAGGCTCTGAGTCTTCCTACAAGCAAGACTTCGTTTCAGGTAAGGGCAGTCAGTTTTCTGCTCAAATAAACTACATCGTTCACAAAGCTCACACGTTTCTCATCTTAACTGACAAGCATTGGATGTTAGAGGACCAGTGCTTTGTATCAGTTTCAGAAGAAGAGTTGGACGAGATATGGTCTGTATGTGTAGGAAACACCGTTCTTTTGTTCTCAGCACACTCATGTTTCCTGCTGTCTTAGAGACTTTAGAAAGCAAGAGCGTGCTTCTCGCTCTAAAGCAGAGTGTGATCCATGGATGAGAAATATGCTGTGTGTTTCCCTTCAGAAAAGGAGTTAAATCCCAGGCTCTGTGTCTTCCTACAAGCAAGACTTCGTTTCAGGTAAGGGCAGTCACTTTTCAGCTCAAACGAACTACATCCTTCACGGAGCTCACACGTTTCTCATCTTAACAGACAAGCATTGGATGTTAGAGGACCAGTGCTTTGTATCAGTTTCAGAAGCAGAGTTGGACTAGATATGGTCTGTATGCGTAGGAAACACCGTTCTTTTGTTCTGGGCACACTCAGATTTCCTGCTGTATTAGAGAATCTAGAAAGCAAGAGTGTGCTTCTCGCTCTAAAGCAGAGTGTGATCCATGGATGAGAACTATGCTGTGTGTTTCCCTTCAGAAAAGGAGTAAATCCCAGGCTCTGTGTCTTCCTACAAGCAAGACTTCGTTTCAGGTAAGGGCAGTCACTTTTCAGCTCAAACGAACTACATCATTCACAAAGCTCACACGTTTCTCATCTTAACTGTCAAGCATTGGATGTTATTGGACCAGTGCTCTGTATCAGTTTCAGAAGAAGAGTTTGACTATATAATGTCCCTATGTGTAGGAAACACAGTTCTTTTGTTCTTAGCACACTCATGTTTCCTGCTGTCTTAGAGAATCTAGAAAGCAAGAGCGTGCTTCTCTCTCTACAGCACAGTGTGATCCATGGATGAAAACTATGCTGTGTGTTTCCTTCAGAAATGGAGTTAAATCCCAGGCTCTGTGTCTTACTACAAGCAAGACGTCGTTTCAGGTAAGGGCAGTCACTTTTCAGCTCAAACGAACTACATTGTTCACAAAGCTCACACGTTTCTCATCTTAACAGACAAGCATTGGATGTTAGAGTACCAGTGCTTTGTATCAGTTTCAGAAGCAGAGTTGGATTATATAATGTCCGTATATGTAGGAAACACCGTTCTTTTGTTCTCAGCACACTCACGTTTCCTGCTGTCTTAGAGACTCTAGAAAGCAAGATCGTGCTTCTTGTTCTAAAGCAGAGTGTGATCAATGGATGATTACACTGCTGTGTGTTTTACTTCAGAAATGGAGTTAAATCCCATGCTCTGAGTCTTCCTACAAGCAAGACTTCGTTTCAGGTAAGGGCAGTCACTTTTCTGCTCAAACGAACTACATCGTTCACGAAGCTCACACGTTTCTCATCTTAACTGACAAGCATTGGATGTTAGAGGGTCAGTGCTTTGTATCAGTTTCAGAAGCAGAGTTGGACTATAAAATGTCCCTATGTGTAGGAAACTCCATTCTTTTGTTCTCAGCACACTCATGTTTCCTGCTGTCTTAGAGATTCTAGAAAGCAAGAGCGTGCTTCTCCCTCTAAATCAGAGTGTTATCCATGGATGAGAACTATGCTGTGTGTTTCCCTTCAGAAATGGTGTTAAATCCCAGGCTCTGTGTCTTCCTACAGGCAAGACTTCGTTTCAGGTAAGGGCAGTTACTTTTCTGCTCAAATGAACTACATTGTTCAAAAAGCTCACACGTTTCTCATCTTAACTGACAAGCATTGGATGTTATTGGATCAGTGCTTTCTATCTGTTTCAGAAGAAGAGTTGGACTAGATAGGGTCCGTATGTGTAGGAAACACCGTTCTTTTGTTCTGAGCACACTCATGTTTCCTGCTGTCTTAGAGAATCTAGAAAGCAAGAGCTTGCTTCTCGCTCTACAGCACAGTGTGATCCATGGATGAGAACTATGCTTTGTGTTTCCTTCAGAAATGGAGTTAAATCCCAGGCTCTTTGTCTTACTACAAGCAAGACGTCGTTTCAGGTAAGGGCAGTCACTTTTCAGCTCAAACGAACTACATCGTTCACTGAGCTCACAAGTTTCTCATCTTAACAGACAAGCATTGGATGTTAGAGGACCAGTGCTTTGTATCAGTTTCAGAAGCAGAGTTGGACTACATATGGTCCGTATGTGTAGGAAACACCGTTCTTTTGTTCTCAGCACACTCACGTTTACTGCTGTCTCAGAGATTTTAGAAAGCAAGAGCGTGCTTCTTATTCTAAAGCAGAGTGTGATCCATGGATGAGAACTATGCTGTGTCTTTCCCTTCACAAATGGACTTAAATCCCAGGCTCTGTGTCTTACTACATGCAACACTTCGTTTCAGGTAAGGGCAGTCACTTTTCAGTTCAATGAAACTACATCATTCATAAAGCTCACACGTTTCTCATCTTAACTGACAAGCATTGGATGTTACAGGACCAGTGCTTTGTATCAGTTTCAGAAGCAGAGTTGGACTAGATATGGTCCGTATGTGTAGGAAACACCGTTCTTTTGTTCTCAGCACACTCACGTTTCCTGAAGTCTTAGAGACTCTAGAAAGCAAGAGCGTGCTTCTTGTTCTAAAGCAGAGTGTGATCAATGGTTGATTACACTGCTGTGTTTTTTACTTCAGAAATGGAGTTAAATCCCAGGCTCTGAGTCTTCCTATAAGCAAGACTTCGTTTCATGTAAGGGCAGTCACTTTTCTGCTCAAACGAACTACATCGTTCACAAAGCTCACACGTTTCTCTTCTTAACTGACAAGCATTGGATGTTAGAGGGTCAGTGCTTTGTATCAGTTTCAGAAGCAGATTTGGACTACATATGGTCCATATGTGTAGGAAACACCGTTCTTTTGTTCTCAGCCCACTCACGTTTCCTGCTGTCTTAGAGACTCTAGAAAGCAAGAGCGTGCTTCTCCCTCTAAAGCAGAGTGTGATCCATGGATGAGAACTATGCTGTGTGTTTCCCTTCAGAAATGGAGTTAAATCCCAGGCTCTGTGTCTTCCTACAGGCACTACTTCGTTTCAGGTAAGGGCAGTCACTTTTCAGATCAAACGAACTACATCATTCACGAAGCTCACACGTTTCTCATCTTAACAGACAACCATTGGATGTTAGAGTACCAGTGCTTTGTATCAGTTTCAGAAGCAGAGTTGGACTATATAATGTCCATATGTGTAGGAAACACCGTTCTTTTGTTCTAATCAAAATCATGTTTCCTGCTCTCTTAGAGATTCTAGAAAACAAGAGTGTGCTTCTCGCTCTAAAGCAGAGTGTGATCCATGGATGAGAACTATGCTGTGTGTTTCCCTTCAGAAATGGAGTTACATCCCAAGCTCTGAGCCTTCCTACAAGCAAGACTTCAATTCAGGTACGGGCAGTCACTATTCTGCTCAATCGAACTACATCGTTCATGAAGCTCACACGTTTCTCATCTTAACTGACAAGCATTGGATGTTAGAGGACCAGTGCTTTGTATCAGTTTCAGAAGAATAGTTGTACGAGATACGGTCTGTTTGTGTAGGAAACACCGTTCTTTTGATCTCAGCACACTCATGTTTCCTGCTGTCTTAGAGACTTTAGAAAGCAAGAGCGTGCTTCTCGCTCTAAAGCAGAGTATGATCAATGGATGAGAACACTGCTGTGTGTTTCACTTCAGGAATCGAGTTAAATCCCAGGCTCTGAGTCTTCCTACAAGCAAGACTTTGTTTCAGGTAAGGGCAGTCAGTTTTCTGCTCAAATAAACTACATCGTTCACAAAGCTCACACGTTTCTCATCTTAACTGTCAAGCATTGGATGTTATTGGACCAGTGCTTTGTATCAGTTTCAGAAGAAGAGTTGGACTAGATAGGGTCCGTATGTGTAGGAAACACCGTTGTTTTGTTCTGAGCACACTCACGTTTCCTGCTGTCTTAGAGAATCTAGAAAGCAAGAGCATGCATCTAGCTCTACAGCACAGTGTGATCCATGGATGAGAACTATGCTGTGTGTTTCCTTCAGAAATGGAAATAAATCCCAAGCTCTGTGTCTTACTACAAGCAAGACGTCGTTTCAGGTAAGGGCAGTCACTTTTCAGCTCAAACGAACTACATCGTTCACTGAGCTCACAAGTTTCTCATCTTAACAGACAAGCATTGGATGTTAGAGGACCAGTGCTTTGTATCAGTTTCAGAAGAAGAGTTGGACAAGATATGGTCTGGATGTGTAGGAAACACCGTTCTTTTGTTCTCAGCACACTCATGTTTCCTGCTGTCTTAGAGACTTTAGAAAGCAAGAGCGTGCTTCTCGCTCTAAAGCAGAGTGTGATCAATGGATGAGAACACTGCTGTGTGTTTCACTTCAGGAATGGAGTTAAATCCCAGGCTCTGAATCTTCCTACAATCAAGACTTCGTTTCAGGTAAGGGCAGTTACTTTTCTGCTCAAACGAACTACATCGTTCGCGAAGCTCAAACGTTTCTAATCTTAACTGACAAGCATTGGATGTTAGAGGACCAGTGCTTTGTATCAGTTTCAGAAGCAGATTTGGACTACATATGGTCCATATGTGTAGGAAACACCGTTCTTTTGTTCTGGGCACACTCAGATTTCCTGCTGTATTAGAGAGTCTAGAAAGCAAGAGTGTGCTTCTCGCTCTAAAGCAGAGTGTGATCCAGGGTTGAGAACTATGCTGTTTGTTTCCATTCAGAAATGGACTTAAATCGCAGGCTCTGTGTCTTACTACAAGCAACACTTCGTTTCAGGTAAGGGCATTTACTTTACAGCTCAAACGAACTACATCGTTCACAAAGCTCACACGTTTCTCATCTTAACTGACAAGCATTGGATGTTAGAGGGTCAGTGCTTTGTATCAGTTTCAGAAGCAGATTTGGACTACATATGGTCCATATGTGTAGGAAACACCGTTCTTTTGTTCTCAGCCCACTCACGTTTCCTGCTGTCTTAGAGAAACTAGAAAGCAAGAGCGTGCTTTTCGCTCTAAAGCAGAGTGTGATCCATGGATGAGAACTATGCTGTGTGTTTCCCTTCAGAAATGGAGTTAAATCCCAGGCTCTGAGTCTCCCTACAAGCAAGACTTCGTTTCAGGTAAGGGCAGTCACTTTTCTGCTCAAACGAACTACATCTTTCACGAAGCTCACACGTTTCTCATCTTAACTGACTAGCATTGGATGTTAGAGGACCAGTTTATTCTATCAGTTTCAGAAGAAGATTTGGACTACATATAGTCCGTATGTGTAGGAAACACCGTTCTTTTGTTCTGGGCACACTCAGATTTCCTGCTGTCTTAGAGACTCTAGAAAGCAAGAGTGTGCTTCTTGCTCTAAAGCAGAGTGTGATCCATTAATGAGAACTATGCTGTGTGTTTAACTTCAGAAATGGAGTTAAATCCCATGCTCTGAGTCTTCCTACAAGCAAGATTTCGATTCAGGTACGGGCAGTCACTTTTCTGCTCAAACGAACTACATTGTTCATGACGCTCACACGTTTCTCATCTTAAATGACAAGCATTGGATGTTAGAGGACCAGTGCTTTGTATCAGTTTCAGAAGAATAGTTGTACGAGATACGGTCTGTATGTGTAGGAAACACCGTTCTTTTGATCTCAGCACACTCATGTTTCCTGCTGTCTTAGAGACTTTAGAAAGCAAGAGCGTGCTTCTCGCTCTAAAGCAGAGTATGATCAATGGATGAGAACACTGCTGTGTGTTTCACTTCAGGAATGGAGTTAAATCCCAGGCTCTGAGTCTTCCTACAAGCAAGACTTCGTTTCAGGTAAGGGCAGTCACTTTTCAGCTCAAACGAACTACATCGTTCACAAAGCTCACACGTTTCTCATCTTAACTGACAAGCATTGGATGTTAGAGTACCAGTGCTTTGTATCAGTTTCAGAAGCAGAGTTGGATTATATAATGTCCGTATATGTAGGAAACACCGTTCTTTTGTTCTCAGCACACTCACGTTTCCTGCTGTCTTAGAGACTCTAGAAAGCAAGAGCGTGCTTCTTGTTCTAAAGCAGAGTGTGATCAATGGATGATTACACTGCTGTGTGTTTTACTTCAGAAATGGAGTTAAATCCCAGGCTCTGAGTCTTCCTACAAGCAAGACTTCGTTTCAGGTAAGGGCAGTCACTTTTCTGCTCAAACGAACTACATCGTTCACGAAGCTCACACGTTTCTCATCTTAACTGACAAGCATTGGATGTTAGAGGGTCAGTGCTTTGTATCAGTTTCAGAAGCAGAGTTGGACTATAAAATGTCCCTATGTGTAGGAAACACCGTTCTTTTGTTCTCAGCACACTCATGTTTCCTGCTGTCTTAGAGACTCTAGAAAGCAAGAGCGTGCTTCTCGCTCTAAATCAGAGTGTTATCCATGGATGAGAACTATGCTGTGTGTTTCCCTTCAGAAATGGTGTTAAATCCCAGGCTCTGTGTCTTCCTACAGGCAAGACTTCGTTTCAGGTAAGGGCAGTTACTTTTCTGCTCAAACGAACTACATTGTTCAAAAAGCTCACACGTTTCTCATCTTAACTGACAAGCATTGGATGTTATTGGATCAGTGCTTTCTATCTGTTTCAGAAGAAGAGTTGGACTAGATAGGGTACGTATGTGTAGGAAACACCGTTCTTTTGTTCTGAGCACACTCATGTTTCCTGCTGTCCTAGAGAATCTAGAAAGCAAGAGCGTGCTTCTCGCTCTACAGCACAGTGTGATCCATGGATGAGAACTATGCTTTGTGTTTCCTTCAGAAATGGAGTTAAATCCCAGGCTCTGTGTCTTACTACAAGCCAGACGTCGTTTCAGGTAAGGGCAGTCACTTTTCAGCTCAAAAGAACTACATCGTTCACTGAGCTCACAAGTTTCTCATCTTAACTGACAAGCATTGGATGTTAGAGGACCAGTGCTTTGTATCAGTTTCAGAAGAAGAGTTGGACTACATATGGTCCGCATGTGTAGGAAACACCGTTCTTTTGTTCTCAGCACACTCACGTTTACTGCTGTCTTAGAGATTTTAGAAAGCAAGAGCGTGCTTCTTATTCTAAAGCAGAGTGTGATCCATGGATGAGAACTATGCTTTGTGTTTCCCTTCACAAATGGACTTAAATCCCAGGCTCTGTGTCTTACTACAAGCAACACTTCGTTTCAGGTAAGGGCAGTCACTTTTCAGTTCAATGAAACTACATCATTCACAAAGCTCACACGTTTCTCATCTTAACTGACAAGCATTGGATGTTACAGGACCAGTGCTTTGTATCAGTTTCAGAAGCAGAGTTGGACTAGATATGGTCCGTATGTGTAGGAAACACCGTTCTTTTGTTCTCAGCACACTCACGTTTCCTGATGTCTTAGAGACTCTAGAAAGCAAGAGCGTGCTTCTTGTTCTAAAGCAGAGTGTGATCAATGGTTGATTACACTGCTGTGTTTTTTACTTCAGAAATGGAGTTAAATCCCAGGCTCTGAGTCTTCCTATAAGCAAGATTTCATTTCATGTAAGGGCAGTCACTTTTCTGCTCAAACGAACTACATCGTTCACAAAGCTCACACGTTTCTCATCTTAACTGACAAGCATTGGATGTTAGAGGGTCAGTGCTTTGTATCAGTTTCAGAAGCAGATTTGGACTACATATGGTCCATATGTGTAGGAAACACCGTTCTTTTGTTCTCAGCCCACTCACGTTTCCTGCTGTCTTAGAGAAACTAGAAAGCAAGAGCGTGCTTTTCGCTCTAAAGCAGAGTGTGATCCATGGATGAGAACTATGCTGTGTGTTTCCCTTTAGAAATGGAGTTAAATCCCAGGCTCTGAGTCTCCCTACAAGCAAGACTTCGTTTCAGGTAAGGGCAGTCACTTTTCTGCTCAAACGAACTACATCTTTCACGAAGCTCACACGTTTCTCATCTTAACTGACTAGCATTGGATGTTAGAGGACCAGTTTATTCTATCAGTTTCAGAAGAAGATTTGGACTACATATAGTCCGTATGTGTAGGAAACACCGTTCTTTTGTTCTGGGCACACTCAGATTTCCTGCTGTCTTAGAGACTCTAGAAAGCAAGAGTGTGCTTCTTGCTCTAAAGCAGAGTGTGATCCATTAATGAGAACTATGCTGTGTGTTTAACTTCAGAAATGGAGTTAAATCCCATGCTCTGAGTCTTCCTACAAGCAAGATTTCGATTCAGGTACGGGCAGTCACTTTTCTGCTCAAACGAACTACATCGTTCATGACGCTCACACGTTTCTCATCTTAAATGACAAGCATTGGATGTTAGAGGACCAGTGCTTTGTATCAGTTTCAGAAGAATAGTTGTACGAGATACGGTCTGTATGTGTAGGAAACACCGTTCTTTTGATCTCAGCACACTCATGTTTCCTGCTGTCTTAGAGACTTTAGAAAGCAAGAGCGTGCTTCTCGCTCTAAAGCAGAGTATGATCAATGGATGAGAACACTGCTGTGTGTTTCACTTCAGGAATGGAGTTAAATCCTAGGCTCTGATTCTTCCTAAAAGCAAGACTTCGTTTCAGGTAAGGGCAGTCACTTTTCAGCTCAAACGAACTACATCGTTCACAAAGCTCACACGTTTCTCATCTTAACTGTCAAGCATTGGATGTTATTGGACCAGTGCTTTGTATCAGTTTCAGAAGAAGAGTTTGACTATATAATGTCCCTATGTGTAGGAAACACAGTTATTTTGTTCTTAGCACACTCATGTTTCCTGCTGTCTTAGAGAATCTAGAAAGCAAGAGCGTGCTTCTCTCTCTACAGCACAGTGTGATCCATGGATGAAAACTATGCTGTGTGTTTCCTTCAGAAATGGAGTTAAATCCCAGGCTCTGTGTCTTACTACAAGCAAGACGTCGTTTCAGGTAAGGGCAGTCACTTTTCAGCTCAAACGAACTACATCGTTCACAAAGCTCACACGTTTCTCATCTTAACTGACAAGCATTGGATGTTAGAGTACCAGTGCTTTGTATCAGTTTCAGAAGCAGAGTTGGATTATATAATGTCCGTATATGTAGGAAACACCGTTCTTTTGTTCTCAGCACACTCACGTTTCCTGCTGTCTTAGAGACTCTAGAAAGCAAGAGGGTGCTTCTTGTTCTAAAGCAGAGTGTTATCAATGGATGATTACACTGCTGTGTGTTTTACTTCAGAAATGGAGTTAAATCCCAGGCTCTGAGTCTTCCTACAAGCAAGACTTCGTTTCAGGTAAGGGCAGTCACTTTTCTGCTCAAACGAACTACATCGTTCACGAAGCTCACACGTTTCTCATCTTAACTGACAAGCATTGGATGTTAGAGGGTCAGTGCTTTGTATCAGTTTCAGAAGCAGAGTAGGACTATAAAATGTCCCTATGTGTAGGAAACACCGTTCTTTTGTTCTCAGAACACTCATGTTTCCTGCTGTCTTAGAGACTCTAGAAAGCAAGAGCGTGCTTCTCGCTCTAAATCACAGTGTTATCCATGGATGAGAACTATGCTGTGTGTTTCCCTTCAGAAATGGTGTTAAATCCCAGGCTCTGTGTCTTTCTACAGGCAAGACTTCGTTTCAGGTAAGGGCAGTTACTTTTCTGCTCAAACGAACTACATTGTTCAAAAAGCTCACACGTTTCTCATCTTAACTGACAAGCATTGGATGTTATTGGATCAGTGCTTTCTATCTGTTTCAGAAGAAGAGTTGGACTAGATAGGGTACGTATGTGTAGGAAACACCGTTCTTTTGTTCTGAGCACACTCATGTTTCCTGCTGTCCTAGAGAATCTAGAAAGCAAGAGCGTGCTTCTCGCTCTACAGCACGGTGTGATCCATGGATGAGAACTATGCTTTGTGTTTCCTTCAGAAATGGAGTTAAATCCCAGGCTCTGTGTCTTACTACAAGCCAGATGTCGTTTCAGGTAAGGGCAGTCACTTTTCAGCTCAAAAGAACTACATCGTTCACTGAGCTCACAAGTTTCTCATCTTAACTGACAAGCATTGGATGTTAGAGGACCAGTGCTTTGTATCAGTTTCAGAAGCAGAGTTGGACTACATATGGTCCGTATGTGTAGGAAACACCGTTCTTTTGTTCTCAGCACACTCACGTTTACTGCTGTCTTAGAGATTTTAGAAAGCAAGAGCGTGCTTCTTATTCTAAAGCAGAGTGTGATCCATGGATGAGAACTATGCTGTGTGTTTCCCTTCACAAATGGACTTAAATCCCAGGCTCTGTGTCTTACTACAAGCAACACTTCGTTTCAGGTAAGGGCAGTCACTTTTCAGTTCAATGAAACTACATCATTCACAAAGCTCACACGTTTCTCATCTTAACTGACAAGCATTGGATGTTACAGGACCAGTGCTTTGTATCAGTTTCAGAAGCAGAGTTGGACTAGATATGGTCCGTATGTGTAGGAAACACCGTTCTTTTGTTCTCAGCACACTCACGATTCCTGATGTCTTAGAGACTCTAGAAAGCAATAGCGTGCTTCTTGTTCTAAAGCAGAGTGTGATCAATGGTTGATTACACTGCTGTGTTTTTTACTTCAGAAATGGAGTTAAATCCCAGGCTCTGAGTCGTCCTATAAGCAAGACTTCGTTTCATGTAAGGGCAGTCACTTTTCTGCTCAAACGAACTACATCGTTCACAAAGCTCACACGTTTCTCATCTTAACTGACAAGCATTGGATGTTAGAGGGTCAGTGCTTTGTATCAGTTTCAGAAGCAGATTTGGACTACATATGGTCCATATGTGTAGGAAACACTGTTCTTTTGTTCTGGGCACACTCAGATTTCCTGCTGTATTAGAGACTCTAGAAAGCAAGAGCGTGCTTTTCGCTCTAAAGCAGAGTGTGATCCATGGATGAGAACTATGCAGTGTGTTTCCCTTCAGAAATAGAGTTAAATCCCAGGCTCTGAGTCTCCCTACAAGCAAGACTTCGTTTCAGGTAAGGGCAGTCACTTTTCTGCTCAAACGAACTACATCTTTCACGAAGCTCACACATTTCTCATCTTAACTGACTAGCATTGGATGTTAGAGGACCAGTGCATTCTATCAGTTTCAGAAGAAGATTTGGACTACATATAGTCCGTATGTGTAGGAAACACCGTTCTTTTGTTCTGGGCACACTCAGATTTCCTGCTGTCTTAGAGACTCTAGAAAGCAAGAGCGTGCTTCTCGCTCTAAAGCAGAATGTGATCCATGGATGAGAACTATGCTGTGTGTTTCCCTTCAGAAATGGAGTTAAATCCCAGGCTCTGTGTCTTCCTACAGGCACTACATCGTTTCAGGTAAGGGCAGTCACTTTTCAGCTCAAACGAACTACATCGTTCACAAAGCTCACACGTTTCTCATCTTAACAGACAACCATTGGCTGTTAGAGTACCAGTGCTTTGTATCAGTTTCAGAAGCAGAGTTGGACTATATAATGTCCGTATGTGTAGGAAACACCGTTCTTTTGTTCTCATCAAAATCATGTTTCCTGCTTTCTTAGAGACTCTAGAAAGCAAGAGTGTGCTTCTCGCTCTAAAGCAGAGTGTGATCCATGGATGAGAACTATGCTGTGTGTTCCCCTTCAGACATGGAGTTAAATCCCAGGCTCTGAGCCTTCCTACAAGCAAGACTTCAATTCAGGTACGGGCAGTCACTTTTCTGCTCAATCGAACTACATCGTTCACGAAGCTCACACGTTTCTCATCTTAAATGACAAGCATTGGATGTTAGAGGGTCAGTGCTTTGTATTAGTTTCAGAAGCAGATTTGGACTACATATGGTCCATATGTGTAGGAAACACCGTTCTTTTGTTCTGGGCACACTCAGATTTCCTGCTGTATTAGAGAGTCTAGAAAGCAAGAGTGTGCTTCTCGCTCTAAAGCAGAGTGTGATCCAGGGTTGAGAACTATGCTGTTTGTTTCCATTCAGAAATGGACTTAAATCCCAGGCTCTGTGTCTTACTACAAGCAACACTTCGTTTCATGTAAGGGCAGTCACTTTTAAGTTCAAAGGAACTACATCATTCACAAAGCTCACAAGTTTCTCATCTTAACTGACAAGCATTGGATGTTAGAAGGTCAGTGCTTTGTATCAGTTTCAGAAGCATATTTGGACTACATATGGTCCATATGTGTAGGAAACACCGTTCTTTTGTTCTCAGCCCACTCACGTTTCCTGCTGTCTTAGAGAAACTAGAAAGCAAGAGCGTGCTTTTCGCTCTAAAGCAGAGTGTGATCCATGGATGAGTACTATGCTGTGTGTTTCACTTCAGGAATGGAGTTAAATCCCAGGCTCTGAGTCTTCCTACAAGCAAGACTTCGTTTCAGGTAAGGGCAGTCACTTTTCTGCTCAAACGAACTACATCGTTCACTGAGCTCACAAGTTTCTCATCTTAACAGACAAGCATTGGATGTTAGAGGAGCAGTGCTTTGTATCAGTTTCAGAAGCAGAGTTGGACTATATAATGTCCCTATGTGTAGGAAACACCGTTCTTTTGTTCTCAGCACACTCACTTTTCCTGCTGTCTTATAGATTCTAGAAAGGAAGAGTGTGCTTCTTGCTCTAAAGCAGAGTGTGATCCATGGATGAGAACTATGCTGTGTGTTTCCCTTCAGAAATGGAGTTAAATCCCAGGCTCTGTGTCTTACTACAAGCAACACTTCGTTTCAGGTAAGGGCAATCACTTTGAAGTTCAAAGGAACTACATCATTCACAAAGCTCACACGTTTCTCATCTTAACAGACAAGCATTGGATGTTAGAGGACCAGTGCTTTGTATCAGTTTCAGAAGCAACGTTGGACTATATAATGTCTGTATGTGTAGGAAACACCGTTCTTTTGCTCTCAGCACACTCATGTTTCCTGCTGTTTTAGAGATTCTAGAAAGCAAGAGCGTGCTTCTCGCTCTACAGCACAGTGTGATCCGTGGATGAGAACTATGCTGTGTGTTTCCTTCAGAAATGGAGTTTAATCCCTGGCTCTGTGTCTTCCTACAGGGAAGAGTTCGTTTCAGGTAAGGGCAGTCACTTTTCAGCTCAAAGGAACTACATCGTTCACGGAGCTCACACGTTTCTCATCTTAACAGAAAAGCTTTGGATATTAGAGGACCAGTGCTTTGTATTAGTTTCAGAAGCAGATTTGGACTAGATATGGTCCGTATGTGTAGGAAACACCGTTCTTTTGTTCTGAGCACACTCACGTTTCCTGCTGTCTTAGAGACTTTACAAAGCAAGAGCGTGCTTCTCGCTCTAAAGCAGAGTGTCATCCATGGATGAAATCTATGCTATGTGTTTCCCTTCAGAAAAGGAGTTAAATCCCAGGATCTATGTCTTCCTACAAGCAAGACTTCGTTTCAGGTAAGGGCAGTCAATTTTCTGCTCAAAAGAACTACATCATTCACGAAGCTCACACGTTTCTCATCTTAACTGACAAGCATTGGATGTTAGAGGGTCAGTGCTTTGTATCAGTTTCAGAAGAAGAGTTGGACTAGATAGGGTCCGTATGTGTAGGAAACACCGTTCTTTTGTTCTGAGCATATTCACGTTTCCTGCTGTCTTAGAGAATCTAGAAAGCAAGAGCGTGCTTCTAGCTCTACAGCACAGTGTGATCCATGGATGAGAACTATGCTGTGTTTTTCCTTCAGAAATGGAGTTAAATCCCAGGCTCTGTGTATTACTACAAGCAAGACGTCGTTTCAGGTAAGGGCAGTCACTTTTCAGCACAAACGAACTACATCGTTCACTGAGCTCACAAGTTTCTCATCTTAAGAGACAAGCATTGGATGTTAGAGTACCAGTGCTTTGTATCAGTTTCCGAAGCAGAGTTGGACTATATAATGTCCCTATGTTTATGAAACACAGTTCTTTTGTTCTCAGCACACTCACGTTTCCTGCTGTGTTAGAGACTCTAGAAAGCAAGAGCGTGCTCCTGCTCTAAAGCAGAGTGTGATCCATGGATGAGAACTATGCTGTGTGTTTCCCTTCAGAAATGGACTTAAATCCCAGGCAGTGTGTCTTCCTACAGGCAAGACTTCGTTTCAGGTAAGGGCAGTCACTTTTCAGCTCAAACGAACTACATCGTTCACGAAGCTCACACGTTTCTCATCTTAACAGACAAGCATTGGATGTCAGAGTACCAGTGCTTTGTATCAGTTTTAGAAGCAGAGTTGGACTATATAATGTCCGTATGTGTAGGAAACACCGTTCTTTTATTCTCAGCAAAATCACGTTTCCTGCAGTCTTAGAGACTCTAGAAAGCGATAGCGTGCTTCTTGTTCTAAAGCAGAGTGTGATCAATGGATGATTACACTGCTGTGTGTTTTACTTCAGAAATGGAGTTAAATCCCAGGCTCTGAGTCTTCCTACAAGCAAGAATTATTTCAGGTAAGGGCAGTCACTTTTCCTCTCAAACGAACTACATCATTCACGAAGCTGACACGTTTCTCATCTTAACTGACAAGCATTGGATGTTAGGGGGTCAGTGCTTTGTATCAGTTTCAGAAGCAGATTTGGACTACATATGGTCCATATGTGTAGGAAACACCGTTCTTTTGTTCTGGGCACACTCAGATTTCCTGATGTATTAGAGACTCTAGAAAGCAAGACTGTGCTTCTCGCTCTAAAGCAGAGTGTAATCCATGAAAGAGAACTATGCTGTGTGTTTCCCTTCAGTAATGGACTTAAATCCCAGGCTCTGTCTTACTACAACCAAGACTTCGTTTCAGGTAAGGGCAGTCACTTTTCATTTCAAAGGAACTACATCATTCACAAAGCTCACACGTTTCTCATCTTAAGTGACAAGCATTGGATGTTAGAGGACCAGTGCTTTGTATCAGTTTCAGAAGCAGATTTGGACTAGATGTGGTCCGTATGTGTAGGAAACACCGTTCGTTTGTTCTCAGCACACTCAAGTTTCCTGCTGTCTTAGAGACTTTAGAAAGCAAGAGCGTGCTTCTCGCTCTGAAGCAGAGTGTGATCCATGGATGAGAACTATGCTGTGTGTTTCCCTTCAGAAAAGGAGTTAAATCCCAGGCTCTGTGTCTTACTACAAGCAAGAGTTCGTTTCAGGTAAGGGCAGTCACTTTTCAGCTCAAACGAACTACATCGTTCACGGAGCTCACACGTTTCTCATCTTAACACACAAGCATTGGATTTTAGAGGACCAGTGCTTTGTATCAGTTTCAGAAGCAGAGTTGGACTATATAATGTCCGTATGTGTAGGAATCACCGTTCTTTTGTTCTCAGCAAACTCACGTTTCCTGCTGTCTTAGAGATTCTAGAAAGCAAGATCGTGCTTCTTGTTCTAAAGCAGAGTGTGATCTATGGATGAGAACACTGCTGTGTGTTTCACTTCAGTAATGGAGTTAAATCCCAGGCTCTGAGTCTTCCTACAAGCAAGACTTCGTTTCAGGTAAGTGCAGTCAGTTTTCTGCTCAAATGAACTACATCGTTCACAAAGCTCACAAGTGTCTCATCTTAACTGACAAGCATTGGATGTTATTGGACCAGTGCTTTGTATCAGTTTCAGAAGAAGAGTTGGACTAGATAGTGTCCATATGTGTAGGAAACACCGTTCTTTTGTTCTCAGCACACTCACGTTTCCTGCTGTCTTAGAGACTCTAGAAAGCAAGAGTGTGCTTCTGGCTCTAAAGCAGAGTGTGATCCATGGATGAGAACTATGCTGTGTGTTTCCCTTCAGAAATGGAGTTAAATCCCAGGCTCTGTGTCTTCCTACAGGCAAGACTTCGTTTCAGGTAAGGGCAGTCACTTTTCAGCTCAAACGAACTACATCGTTCACGGAGCTCACACGTTTCTCATCTTAACAGACAAGCACTGGATGTTAGAGGACCAGTGCTTTTTATCAGTTTCAGAAGCAGAGTTGGACCAGATATGGTCCTTATGTTTAGGAAACACCGTTCTTTTGTTCTCAGCAAACTCACGTTTCCTGCTGTCTTAGAGACTCTAGAAAGCAAGAGCGTGCTTCTTGTTCTAAAGCAGAGAGTGATCAATGGATGATTACATTGCTGTGTGTTTTACTTCAGAAATGGAGTTAAATCCCAGGCTCTGAGTCTTCCTACAAGCAAGACTTCGTTTCAGGTAAGGGCAGTCACTGTTCTGCTCAAACGAACTACATCGTTCACGAAGCTCACATGTTTCTCATCTTAACTGACAAGCATTGGATGTTAGAGGGTCAGTGCTTTGTATCAGTTTCAGAAGAAGAGTTGGACTACATAGGGTCCGTATGTGTAGGAAACACAGTTCTTTTGTTCTCAGCACACTCACGTTTCCTGCTGTGTTAGAGATTCTAGAAAGCAAGAGCGTGCTTCTTGCTCTAAAGCAGAGTGTGATCCATGGATGAGAACTATGCTGTGTGTTTCCTTCAGAAATGCAGTTAAATCCCAGGCTCTGTGTCTTACTACAAGCAAGACGTCGTTTCAGGTAAAGGCAGTCACTTTTCAGCTCAAACGAACTACATCGTTCACGAAGCTCACACGTTTCTCATCTTAACTGACAAGCATTGGATGTTAGGGGGTCAGTGCTTTGTATCAGTTTCAGAAGCAGATTTGGACTACATATGGTCCATATGTGTAGGAAACACCGTTCTTTTGTTCTGGGCACACTCAGATTTCCTGCTGTATTAGAGACTCTAGAAAGCAATACTGTGCTTCTCGCTCTAAAGCAGAGTGTGTTCCATGGATGAGAACTATGCTGTGTGTTTCCCTTCAGTAATGGACTTAAATCCTAGGCTCTGTGTCTTACTACAACCAAGACTTCGTTTCAGGTAAGGGCAGTCACTTTTCATTTCAAAGGAACTACATCATTCACAAATCTCACACGTTTGTCATCTTAACTGACAAGCATTGGATGTTAGAGGACCAGTGCTTTGTATCAGTTTCAGAAGCAGAGTTGGACTTGATGTGGTCCGTATGTGTAGGAAACACCGTTCTTTTGTTCTCAGCACACTCAAGTTTCCTGCTGTCTTAGAGACTTTAGAAAGAAAGAGCGAGCGTGCTTCTCGCTCTAAAGCAGAGTGTCATCCATGGATGAGAACTATGCTGTGTGTTTCCCTTCAGAAAAGGAGTTAAATCCCAGGCTGTGTGTCTTCCTACAAGCAAGACTTCGTTTCAGGTAAGGGCAGTCACTTTTCTGCTCAAACGAACTACATTGTTCACGAAGCTCACACGTTTCTCATCTTAACTGACAAGCATTGGATGTTAGGGGGTCAGTGCTTTGTATCAGTTTCAGAAGCAGATTTAGACTACATATGGTCCATATGTGTAGGAAACACCGTTCTTTTGTTCTGGGCACACTCAGATTTCCTGCTGTATTAGAGACTCTAGAAAGCAAGACTGTGCTTCTCGCTCTAAAGCAGAGTGTGATCCATGGATGAGAACTATGCTGTGTGTTGCCCTTCAGAAATGGAGTTAAATCCCTTGCTCTGAGTCTTACTACAAGCAAGATTTCGTTTCAGGTAAGGGCAGTCACTTTTCAGCTCAAACGAACTACATCATTCACAAAGCACACACGTTTCTCATCTTAACTGACAAGCATTGGATGTTAGAGGACCAGTGCTTTGTATCAGTTTAAGAAGAAGAGTTGGACTAGATAGTGTCCGTATGTGTAGGAAACACCGTTCTTTTGTTCTGAGCACACTCATGTTTCCTGCTGTCTTAGAGAATCTAGAAAGCAAGAGCGTGCTTCTCGCTCTACAGCACAGTGTGATCCATGGATGAGAACTATGCTGTGTGTTTCCCTTCAGTAATGGACTTATATCCCAGGCTCTGTGTCTTACTACAACCCAGACTTCGTTTCAGGTAAGGGCAGTCACTTTTCTGCTCAAAAGAACTACATCGTTCACGAAGCTCACACGTTTCTCATCTTAACTGACAAGCATTGGATGTTAGGGGGTCAGTGCTTTTTATCAGTTTCAGAAGCAGATTTGGACTAAATATGGTCCATATGTGTAGGACACACCGTTCTTTTGTTCTGGGCACACTCAGATTTCCTGCTGTATTAGAGACTCTAGAAAGCAAGACTGTGCTTCTCGCTCTAAAGCAGAGTGTGATCCATGGATGAGAACTATGCTGTGTGTTTCCCTTCAGTAATGGACTTATATCCCAGGCTCTGTGTCTTACTACAACCAAGACTTCGTTTCATGTAAGGTCAGTCACTTTTCATTTCAAAGGAACTACATCATTCACAAAGCTCACACGTTTCTCATCTCAACTGACAAGCATTGGATGTTAGAGGACCAGTGCTTTGTATCAGTTTCAGAAGCAGAGTTGGACTAGATGTGGTCTGTATGTGTAGGAAACACCGTTCTTTTGTTCTCAGCACACTCAAGTTTCCTGCTGTCTTAGAGACTTTAGAAAGCAAGAGCGTGCTTCTCGCTCTAAAGCAGAGTGTGATCCATGGATGAGAACTATGCTGTGTGTTTCCCTTCAGAAAAGGAGTTAAATCCCTGGCTCTGTGTCTTCCTACAAGCAAGAGGTCGTTTCAGGTAAGGGCAGTCACTTTTCAGCTCAAACGAACTACATCGTTTACGAAGCTCACACGTTTCTCATCTTAATAGACAAGCATTGGATGTTAGAGTACCAGTGCTTTGTATCAGTTTCAGAAGAAGAGTTGGACTAGATAGGGTCTGTATGTGTAGGAAACACCGTTCTTTTGTTCTGAGCACACTCATGTTACCTGCTGTCTTAGAGACTCTAGAAAGAAGGAGCATGCTTCTTGTTCTAAAGCAGAGTGTGATCAATGGATAAGAAATCTGCTGTGTGTTTCACTTCAGAAATGTAGTTAAATCCCAGGCTCTGAGTCTTCCTACAAGCAAGACTTCGTTTCAGGTAAGGGCAGATACTTTACAGCTCAAACGAACTACATCATTCACGAAGCTGACACGTTTCGGATCTAACCTGACAAGCATTGGATGTTAGAGGACCTGTGGTTTGTTTCAGTTTCAGAAGCAGAGTTGAACTAGATATGGTCTGTATTTTTAGGAAACACCGTTCTTTTGTTCTGAGCACACTCACATTTCCTGCTCTATTAGAGAATCTAGAAAGCAAGAGCTTACTTCTCGCTCTAACGCAGAGTGTGACCATGGATGAGAACTATGCTGTGTGTTTCCCTTCAGATATGGAGTTAAATCCCAGGTTCTGTGTCTTCCTACAAGCAAGACTTCGTTTCAGGTAAGGGCAGTCACTTTTCATCTCAAACGAACTACATCGTTCACGAAACTCACACGTTTCTCATCTTAACAGTCAAGCATTGCATGGTAGAGGACCAGTGCTTTGTATCAGTTTCAGAAGCAGAGTTGGACTAGATATGGTCCGTATTTGTAGGAAACACCGTTCTTTTGTTCCCAGCACACTCAAGTTTCCGCTGTCTTAGAGACTTTAGAAAGCAAGAGCGTGGTTCGAGCTCTAAAGCAGAGTGTGATCCATGGATGAGTACTATGCTGTGTGTTTCCCTACAGAAAAGGAGTTAAATCCCAGGCTCTGTGTCTTCCTACATGCAAGAGTTCGTTTCAGGTAAGGGCAGTCACTTTTCATCTCAAACGAACTACATCGTTCACGGAGCTCACACGTTTCTCATCTTAACTGACAAGCATTGGATATTAGAGGGTCAGTGCTTTGTATCAGTTTCAGAAGCAGATTTGGACTACATATGGTCCATATGTGGAGGAAACACAGTTCTTTTGTTCTGGGCACACTCAGATTTCTTGCTGTATTAGAGACTCTAGAAAGCAAGAGTGTGCTTCTCGCTCTAAAGCAGAGTGTGATCCATGGATGAGAACTATGCTGTGTGTTTCCCTACAGAAAAGGAGTTAAATCCCAGGCTCTGTGTCTTCCTACATGCAAGACTTCGTTTCAGGTAAGGGCAGTCACTTTTCATCTCAAAAGAACTACATCGTTCATGAAGCTGACACGTTTCTAATCTTACCTGACCAGCATTGGATGATAGAGGATCTGTGCTTTGTTTCTGTTTCAGAAGCAGAGTTGAACTAGATATGGTCCGCATGTTTAGGAAACACCGTTCTTTTGTTCTGAGCACACTCAGATTTCCTGCTGTATTAGATACTCTAGAAAGCAAGAACGTGCTTCTTGCTCTAAAGCAGAGTGTGATCCATCGATGAGAACTATGATGTGTGTTTCCCTTCAGAAATGGAGTTAAATCCCAGGCTCTGTGTCTTACTACAACCAAGACTCCGTTTCAGGTAAGGGCCGTCACTCTCAGCTCAAACGAACTACATTGGTCACGAAGCTCACACGTTTCTCATCTTAACTGACAAGGATTGGATTTTAGAGGACTAGTGCTTTGTATCAGTTTCAGAAGCAGAGTTGGACTAGATATGGTCCATATGTGTAGGAAACACCGTTCTTTTGTTCCCAGCACACTCATGTTTCCTGCTATCTTAGAGACTTTAGAAAGCAAGAGCGTGGTTCTTGTTCTAAAGCAGAGTGTGATCAATGGATTAGGACTCTGTCGTGTGTTTCACTTCAGAAATTTAGTTAAATCCCAGGCTCTGAGTCTTCCTACAAGCAAGACTTCGTTTCAGGTAAGGGCAGTTACTTTACAGCTCAAACGAACTACATCATTCACGAAGCTCACACTTTTCGGATCTTACCTGACAAGCATTGGATGTTAGAGGACCTTTGGTTTGTTTCAGTTTCAGAAGCAGAGTTGAACTAGATATGGTCCTTATGTTTAGGAAACACCATTCTTTTGTTCTGTTCACACTCAAATTTCCTGCTCTATTAGACACTCTAGAAAGCAAGAGCGTGCTCCTCTCTCTAAATCAGAGTGTGATCCATGGATGAGAACTATGCTGTGTGTTTCCCTTCAGAAATGGAGTTAAATCCCAGGCTCTGTGTCTTCCTACAGGCAAGACTTCCTTTCAGGTAAGGGCAGTCACTTTTCAGCTCAAACGAACTACATCGTTCACGAAGCTCACACGTTTCTCATCTTAACTGACAAGCATTGGATGTTAGGGGGTCAGTGCTTTGTATCAGTTTCAGAAGCAGATTTGGACTAAATATGGTCCATATGTGTAGGAAACACCGTTATTTTGTTCTGGGCACACTCAGATTTCCTGCTCTATTAGAGACTCTAGAAAGCAAGAGCGTACTTCTCGCTCTAACAGAGTGTGACCATGGATGAGAACTATGCTGTGTGTTTCCCTTCAGAAATGGAGTTAAATCCCAGGTTCTGTGTCTTCCTACAAGCAAGACTTCGTTTCAGGTAAGGGCAGTCACTTTTCATCTCAAACGAACTACATCGTTCACGAAACTCACACGTTTCTCATCTTAACAGTCAAGCATTGGATGGTAGAGGACCAGTGCTTTGTATCAGTTTCAGAAGCAGAGTTGGACTAGATATGGTCCGTATTTGTAGGAAACACCGTTCTTTTGTTCCCAGCACACTAACGTTTCCTGCTGTCTTAGAGACTCTAGAAAGCAAGAGCGTGCTTCTTGTTCTAAAGCAGAGTGTGATCAATGGATGATTACACTGCTGTGTGTTTTACTTCAGAAATATTGTTAAATCCCAGGCTCTGAGTCTTCCTACAAGCAAGACTTCGTTTCAGGTAAGGGCAGTCATTTATCTGCTCAAATGCACTACATCGTTCACGAACCTCACACGTTTCTCATCTTAACTGACAAGCATTGGATGTTAGAGGGTCAGTGCTTTGTATCAGTTTCAGAAGCAGATTTGGACAACATATGGTCCATATGTGTAGGAAACAAAGTTCTTTTGTTCTGGGCACACTCTGATTTCCTGCTGTATTAGATATTCTAGAAAGCAAGACTGTGCTACTCGCTCTAAAGCAGAGTGTGATCCATGGATGAGAACTATGCTGTGTGTTTCCCTTCAGTAATGGAGTTAAATCCCAGGCTCTGTGTCTTACTACAAGCAAGACTTCGTTTCAGGTAAGGGCAGTCACTTTTCATTTCAAAGGAACTACATCATTCACAAAGCTCACACGTTTCTCATCTTAACTGACAAGCATTGGATGTTAGAGGACCAGTGCTTTGTATCAGTTTCAGAAGCAGAGTTGGACTAGATGTGGTCCGTATGTGTAGGAAACACCGTTCTTTTGTTCTCAGCACACTCATGTTTCCGCTGTCTTAGAGACTTTAGAAAGCAAGAGCGTGCTTCTCGCTCTAAAGCAGAGTGTGATCCATGGATGAGTACTATGATGTGTGTTTCCCTTCAGAAATGGAGTTAAATCCCAGGCTCTGTGTCTTACTACAACCAAGACTTCGTTTCAGGTAAGGGCCGTCACTCTCAGCTCAAACGAACTACATCGTTCACGAAGCTCACACGTTTCTCATCTTAACTGACAAGGATTGGACTTTAGAGGACTAGTGCTTTGTATCAGTTTCAGAAGCAGAGTTGGACTAGATATGGTCCATATGTGTAGGAAACACCGTTCTTTTGTTCCCAGCACACTCACGTTTCCTGCTATCTTAGAGACTCTAGAAAGCAAGAGCGTGGTTCTTGTTCTAAAGCAGAGTGTGATCAATGGATTAGGACTCTGCCGTGTGTTTCACTTCAGAAATTTAGTTAAATCCCAGGCTCTGAGTCTTCCTACAAGCAGACTTCATTTCAGGTAAGGGCAGTTACTTTACAGCTCAAACGAACTACATCATTCACGAAGCTCACACTTTTCGGATCTTACCTGACAAGCATTGGATGTTAGAGGACCTTTGGTTTGTTTCATTTTCAGAAGCAGAGTTGAACTAGATATGGTCCTTATGTTTAGGAAACACCGTTCTTTTGTTCTGAGCACACTCACATTTCCTGCTCTATTAGACACTCTAGAAAGCAAGAGCGTGCTCCTCTCTCTAAATCAGAGTGTGATCCATGGATGAGAACTATGCTGTGTGTTTCCCTTCAGAAATGGAATTAAATCCCAGGCTCTGTGTCTTCCTACAAGCAAGACTTCGTTACAGGTAAGGGCAGTCACTTTTCAGCTCAAACGAACTACATCGTTCACGAAGCTCACACGTTTCTCATCTTAACAGACGAGCATTGTATGTTAGAGGACTAGTGCATTGTATCAGTTTCAGAAGCAGATTTGGACTAGATATGGTCCGTATGTGTAGGAAACACCGTTCTTTTGTTCCCAGCACACTCACGTTTCCTGCTGTCTTAGAGACTCTAGAAAGCAAGAGCATGCTTCTTGTTCTGTAGCAGAGTGTGATCAATGGATGAGAACTCTGCTGTGTGTTTCACTTCAGAAATGTAGTTAAATCCCAGGCTCCGAGTCTTCCTACAAGCAAGACTTCGTTTCAGGTAAGGGCAGATACTTTACAGCTCAAACGAACTACATCGTTCACGAAGCTGACATGTTTCAGATTTTACCTGACAAGCATTGGATGTTACAGGACCTGTGGTTTGTTTCAGTTTCAGAAGCAGAGTTGAACTAGATATGGTCCTTATGTTTAGGAAACACCGTTCTTTTGTTCTGACCACACTCAGATTTCCTGCTGTATTAGAGACTCTACAAAGCACGAGCGTGCTTCTCATCTAAAGCAGAGTGTGATCCATGGATGAGAACTATGCTGTGTGATTCCCTTCAGAAATGGAGTTAAATCCCAGGCTCTGATTCTTCCTACAAGCAAGACTTCGTTTCAGGTAAGGGCAGTTACTTTTCTGCTCAAACGAACTACATCGTTCACGAAGCTCCCACGTTTCTCATCTTAACTGACAAGCATTGGATGTTAGAGGACTAGTGCTTTGTATCAGTTTCAGAAGCAGAGTTGGCCTAGATATGGTCCGTATGTGTAGGAAACACCGTTCTTTTGTTCCCAGCACACTCACATTTCCTGCTGTCTTAGAGACTCTTGAAAGCAAGAGCATGCTTCTTGTTCTAAAGCAGAGTGTGATCAATGGATTAGGACTCTGTCGTGTGTTTCACTTCAGAAATTTAGTTAAATCCCAGGCTCTGAGTCTTCCTCCAAGCAAGACTTCATTTATGTAAGGGCAGTTACTTTACAGCTCAAACGAACTACATCGTTCACGAAGATCACACGTTTCGGTTCTTACCTGACAAGCATTGGATGTTTGACGACCTGTGGTTTGTTTCAGTTTCAGAAGCAGAATTGAACTAGATATGGTCCTTATGTTTAGGAAACACCGTTCTTTTGTTCTGAGCACACTCAGGTTTCCTGCTGTATTAGAGACTCTAGAAAGGAAGAGCGTGCTCCTCCCTCTAAAGCAGAGTGTGATCCATGGATGAGAACTATGCTGTGTGATTCCCTTCAGAAATGGAGTTAAATCTCAGCCTCTGAGTCTTCCTACATGCAAGATTTCGTTTCAGGTAAGGGCAGTCACTTTTCTGCTCAAAGGAACTACATTGTTCACGAAGCTCACACGTTTCTCATCTTAACTGACAAGCATTGGATGTTAGAGGACCAGTGCTTTGTATCAGTTTCAGAAGCAGATTTGGACTACATATGGTCCGTATGTGTAGGAAACACCGTTCTTTTGTTCTGGGCACACTCATGTTTCCTGCTGTCTTAGAGAATCTAGAGAGCAAGAGCGTGCTTCTCGCTCTACAGCACAGTGTGATCCATGGATGAGAACTATGCTGTGTGTTTCCTTCAGAAATGGAGTTAAATCCCAGGCTCTGTGTATTACTACAAGCAAGACGTCGTTTCAGGTAAGGGCAGTCACTTTTCAGCTCAAACAAACTACTTCGTTCACTGAGCTCACAAGTTTCTCATCTTAACAGACAAGCATTGGATGTTAGAGGACCAGTGCTTTGTATCAGTTTCAGAAGCAGAGTTTGACTATATAATGTCCATATGTGTAGGATACACCGTTCTTTTGTTCTCAGCACACTCACGTTTCCTGCTGTCTTAGAGAGTCTAGAAAGCAAGAGCGTTCTTCTTGTTCTAAAGCAGAGTGTGATCAATGGATGATTACACTGATGTGTGTTTTACTTCAGAAATGGAGTTAAATTCCAGGCTCTGAGTCTTCCTACAAGCAAGACTTCGTTTCAGGTAAGGGCAGTCACTTTTCTACTCAAACGAACTACATAGTTCACGAAGCTCACACGTTTCTCATCTTAACTGACAATCATTGGATGTTAGGGGGTCAGTGCTTTGTATCAGTTTCAGAAGCAGATTTGGACTACATATGGTCCATATGTGTAGGACACACCGTTATTTGTTCTGGGCACACTCAGATTTCCTGCTGTATTAGAGACTCTAGAAAGCAAGAGCGTGCTTCTCACTCTAAAGCAGAGTGGGATCCATGGATGAGAACTACGCTGTGTGTTTCCCTTCAGTAATGGACTTAAATACCAGGCTCTGTGTCTTACTACAACCAAGACTTCGTTTCAGGTAAGGTCAGTCACTTTTCAGCTCAAACAAACTACATCGTTCACAAAGCTCACACGTTTCTCATCTTAACAGACAAGCATTGGATGTTAGAGTACCAGTGCTTTGTATCAGTTTCAGAAGCAGAATTGGACTATATAATGTCTGTATGTGTAGGAAACACCGTTCTTTTGTTCTCAGCACACTCACGTTTCCTGCTGTCTTAGAGACTCTAGAAAGCAAGAGCGTGCTTCTTGTTCTAAAGCAGAGTGTGATCCATCGATGAGAACTCTGCTGTGTGTTTCACTTCAGAAATGTAGTTAAATCCCAGGCTCTGCGTCTTCCTACAAGCAAGACTTCGTTTCAGGTAAGGGCAGTTACTTTACAGCTCAAATGTACTACATCGTTAACAAGCTGACACGTTTCGGATCTTACCTGACAAGCATTGGATGTTAGAGGACCAGTACTTTGTATCAGTTTCAGAAGCAGATTTGGACTACATATGGTCCATATATGGAGGAAACACAGTTCTTTTGTTCTGGGCACACTCAGATTTTTTGCTGTATTAGAGAATCTAGAAAGCAAGAGTGTGCTTCTCGCTCTAAAGCAGAGTGTGATCCATGGATGAGAACTATGCTGTGTGTTTCCCTTCAGAAATGGAGTTAAATCCCAGGCTCTGTGTCTTACTACAACCAAGACATCGTTTCAGGTAAGAGCAGTCACTCTCAGCTCAAACGAACTACATCGTTCACGAAGCTCACACGTTTCTCATCTTAACAGTCAAGCATTGGATGGTAGAGGACCAGTGCTTTGTATCAGTTTCAGAAGCAGAGTTTTATTAGATATGGTCCGTATGTGTAGGAAACACCGTTCTTTTGTTCCCAGCACACTCCCGTTTCCTACTGTCTTAGAGACTCTAGAAAGCTAGAGCGTGCTTCTTGCTCTAAAGCAGAGTGTGATCAATGCATGAGAACTATGCTGTGTGTTTCCCTTCAGAAATGGAGTTAAATCACAGGCTCTGACTCATCCTACAAGCAAGACTTCGTTTTAGGTAAGGGCAGTTACTTTACAGCTCAAACGAACTACATCGTTCACGAAGCTGACACGTTTCGGATCTTACCTGACAAGCATTGGATGTTAGAGGACCTGTGGTTTGTTTCAGTTTCAGAAGCAGAGTTGAACTAGATATGGTCCGTATGTGTAGGAAACACCGTTCTTTTGTTCTAAGCACGCTCAGGTTTCCTGCTGTATTAGAGACTCTAGAAAGCAGGAGCGTGCTTCTCGCTCTAAAGCAGAGTGTGATCCTTGGATGAGAATTATGCTGTGTGATTCCCTTCAGAAATGGAGTTAAATCTCAGGCTCTGAGTCTTCCTACATGCAAGATTTCGTTTCAGGTAAGGGCAGTCACTTTTCAGCTCAAAGGAACTACATCATTCACGAAGCTCAAACGTTTCTCATCTTAACTGACAAGCATTGGATGTTAGAGGACCAGTGCTTTGTATCAGTTTCAGAAGCAGATTTGGACTACATATGGTCCCTATATGTAGGAAACACCGTTCTTTTGTTCTGGGCACACTCTGATTTCCAGCTGTATTAGAGACTCTAGAAAGCAAGAACGTGCTTCTTGCTCTAAAGCAGGGTGTGATCCATCGATGAGAACTATGCTGTGTGTTTCCCTTCAGAAATGGAGTTAAATCCCAGGCTTGTGTTTTACTACAAGCAAGACTTCGTTTTAAGTAAGGGCAGTCAATCTCAGCTCAAACGAACTACATCGTTCACGAAGCTCACACGTTTCTCATCTTAACTGACAAGGATTGGATTTTAGAGGACTAGTGCTTTGTATCAGTTTCAGAAGCAGAGTTGGACTAGATATGGCCCGTATGTGTAGGAAACACCGTTCTTTTGTTCCCAGCACACTCACGTTTCCTGCTGTCTTACAGACTCCAGAAAGCAAGAGCGTGGTTCTTGTTGTAAAGCAGAGTGTGATCAATGGATTAGGACTCTGTCGTGTGTTTCACTTCAGAAATTTAGTTAAATCCCAGGCTCTCAGTCTTCCTACAAGCAAGTCTTCGTTTCAGGTAAGGGCAGTTACTTTAAAGCTCAAAGGAACTACATCGTTCACGAAGCTCACACGTTTCGGATCTTACCTGACAAGCATTGGGTGTTAGAGGACCTTTGGTTTGTTTCAGTTTCAGAAGCAGAGTTGAACTAGATATGGTCCTTATGTTTAGGAAACACCGTTCTTTTGTTCTGAGCACACTCAGGTTTCCTGCTGTATTAGAGACTCTAGAAAGCAAGAGCGTGCTCCTCTCTTAAAGCAGAGTGTGATCCATGGGTGAGAACTATGCTGTGTGTTTCACTTCAGAAATGGAATTAAATCCCAGGCTCTGAGTCTATCTACAAGCAAGACTTCGTTTCAGGTAAGGGCAGTTACTTTACAGCTCAAATGAACTACATCGTTCACAAAGCTGACACGATTCAGATCTTACCTGACAAGCATTGGATGTTAGAGGACATTTGGTTTGTTTCAGTTTCAGAAGCAGATTTGGACTACATATGGTCCGTATGTTTAGGAAACACTGTTCTTTTGTTCTGGGCACACTCAGATTTCCTGCTGTATTAGAGATGCTAGAAAGAAAGAGCGTGCTTCTCGTTCTAAAGCAGAGTGTGATCCATGGATGAGAACTATGCTGTGTGTTTCCCTTCAGAAATGGAGTTAAATCCCAGGCTCTGTGTCTTACTACAAGCAAGACTTCGTTTTAAGTAAGGGCAGTCAATCTCAGCTCAAACGAACTACATCGTTCACGAAGCTCACACGATTCTCATCTTAACTGACAAGGATTGGATTTTAGAGGAGTAATGCTTTGTATCAGTTTCAGAAGCAGAGTTGGACTAGATATGGTCTGTATGTGTAGGTAACACCGTTCTTTTGTTCCCAGCACACTCACGTTTCCTGCTGTCTTAGAGACTCTAGAAAGCAAGAGCGTGCTTCTTGTTCTAAAGCAGAGTGTGATCAATGGATTAGGACTCGGTCGTGTGTTTTACTTCAGAAATCTAGTTAAATCCCAGGCTCTGAGTCTTCCTACAAGCAAGACTTCGTTTCAGGTAAGGGCAGTTACTTTACAGCTCAAACGAACTACATCGTTCACGAAGCTCACACGTTTCGGATCTTACCTGACAAGCATTGGGTGTTAGAGGACCTTTAGTTTGTTTCAGTTTCAGAGGGAGAGTTGAACTAGATATCGTCAGTATGTTTAGGAAACACCGTTATTTTTTTCTGAGCACACTCAGGTTTCCTGCTGTCTTAGAGACTCTAGAAAGCAAGAGCGTGGTTCTTGTTCTAAAGCAGAGTGTGATCAATGGATTAGGACTCTGTCGTGTGTTTCACTTCAGAAATTTAGTTAAATCCCAGGCTCTGAGTCTTCCTACAAGCAAGACTTCGTTTCAGGTAAGGGCAGTCACTTTTCAGCTCAAACGAACTACATCTTTCACGAAGCTCACACGTTTCAGATCTTACCTGACAAACATTGGGTGTTAGAGGACATTTGGTTTGTTTCAGTTTCAGAAGCAGAGTTGAACTAGATATGGTCCTTATGTTTAGGAAACACCGTTCTTTTGTTCTGAGCACACACAGGTTTCCTGTTGTATGAGAAACTCTAGAAAGCAAGAGCGTGTTCCTCTCTTAAAGCAGAGTGTGATCCATGGATGAGAACTATGCTGTGTGTTTCCCTTCAGAAATGGAATTAAATCCCAGTCTCTGAGTCTTCCTACAAGCACGACTTCATTTCAGGTAAGGGCAGTTACTTTTCTGCTCAAAGAACTACATTGTTCACAAAGCTCCCACGTTTCTCATCTTAACTGACAAGCATTGGATGTTAGAGGGTCATTGCTTTGCGTCAGTTTCAGAAGCAGATTTGGACTACATATGGTCAGTATGTGTACGAAACACTGTTCTTTTGTTCTGGGCACACTCAGATTTCCAGCTGTATTAGAGACTCTAGAAAGGAAGAGCATGCTTCTTGCTCTAAAGCAGAGTGTGATCCATCGATGAGAACTATGCTGTGTATTTCCCTTCAGAAATGGAGTCAAATCCCAGGCTCTGTGTCTTACTACAAGCAAGACTTCGTTTTAGGTAAGGGCAGTCAATCCAGCTCAAACGAACTACATCATTCACGAAGCTCAAACGTTTCTCATCTTAACTGACAAGCATTGGATGTTAGAGGACTAGTGCTTTGTATCAGTTTCAGAAGCAGACTTGGACTAGATATGGTCCGTATGTGTAGGAAACACCGTTCTTTTGTTCCCAGCACACTCACGTTTCCTGCTGTCTTAGAGACTCTAGAAAGCAAGAGCGTGGTTCTTGTTCTAACGCAGAGTGTGATCAATGGATGAGAACTCTGCTGTGTGTTTCACTTCAGAAATATAGTTAAATCCCAGGCTCTGAGTCTTCCTACAACCAAGACTTCGTTTCAGGTAAGGGCAGTTACTTTACAGCTCAAATGAACTACATCGTTCACAAAGCTGACACGTTTTGGATCTTACCTGACAAGCATTGGATGTTAGAGGACATTTGGTTTGTTTCAGTTTCAGAAGCAGAGTTGAACTAGATATGGTCCGTATGTTTAGGAAACACCGCTCTTTTGTTCTGAGAACACTCATGTTTCTTGCTGTATTAGAGACTCTAGAAAGCAAGAGCGTGCTCCTCGCTCTAAAGCAGAGTGTGATCCATGGATGAGAACTATGCTGTGTGATTCCCTTCAGAAATGGAGTTAAATCCCAGGCTCTGTGTCTTCCTACAAGCAAGACTTCATTTCAGGTAAGGGCTGTCACTTTTCAGTTCAAACGAACTACATCGTTCATGAAGCTGACACGTTTCTAATCTTACCTGACAAGCATTGGATGATAGAGGACCTGTGCTTTGTTTCTGTTTCAAAAGCAGATTTGGATTACATATGGTCCATATGTGTAGGAAACACCGTTCTTTTGTTCTGGGCACACTCAGATTTCCAGCTGTTTCAGAGACTCTAGAAAGCAAGAGCGTGGTTCTTGTTCTAAAGCAGAGTGTGATCAATGAATTAGGACTCTGTCGTGTGTTTCACTTCAGAAATTTAGTTAAATCCCAGGCTCTGAGTCTTCCTACAAGCAAGATTTTGTTTCAGGTAAGGGCAGATACTTTACAGCTCAAACGAACTACATCGTTCACGAAGCTGACACGTTTTGGATCTTACCTGACAAGCATTGGATGTTAGAGGACCTGTGGTTTGGTTCAGTTTCAGAAGCAGTGTTGAACTAGATATGGTCCGTATGTTCAGGAAACACCGTTCTTTTGTTCTGAGCAAACTCAGGTTTCTTGCTCTATTAGAGACTCTAGAAAGCAAGAGCGTACTTCTCGCTCTAAAGCAGAGTGTGATCCATGGATGAGAAGTATGCTGTGTGATTCCCTTCAGAATTGGAGTTAAATCCCAGGCTCTGTGTCTTCCTACAAGCAAGACTTCGTTTCAGGTAAGGGCAGTCACTTTTCAGCTCAAACGAACTACATCGTTCACAAAGCTCACACGGTTCTCCTCTTAACAGTCAAGCATTGGATGATAGAGGACAAGAGCTTTTATCAGTTTCAGAAGCAGAGTTGCACTAGATATGGTCCGTATGTGTAGGAAACTCCATTCTTTGGTTCCCAGCACACTCACCTTTCCTGCTGTCTTAGAGACTCTAGAAAGCACGAGCGTGCTTCTTGCTCTAAAGCAGAGTTTGGTCAATGGATGAGAACTATGCTGAGTGTTTCACTTCTGAAATGCAGTTAAATCCCAGGCTCTGACTCTTCCTACAAGCAAGACTTCTTTTCAGGTAAGGGCAGTTACTTTACAGCTCAAACGAACTACATCGTTCACGAACCTGACACGTTTTGGATCTTACCTGACAAGCATTGGATGTTAGAGGACCTGTGGTTTGTTTCAGTTTCAGAAGCAGAGAGGAACTAGATATGGTCTGTATGTTTAGGAAACACCGTTCTTTTGTTCTGAGCACGCTCAGGTTTCCTGCTGTATTAGAGACTCTAGAAAGCACGAGCGTGCTTCTCGCTCTAAAGCAGAGTGTGATCCATGGATGAGAACTATGCTGTGTGATTCCCTTCAGAAATGTAGTTATATCCCAGGCTCTGAGTCTTCCTACAAGCAAGACTTCGTTTCAGGTAAGGGCAGTTACTTTTCTAGTCAAAGAACTACATCGTTCACGAAGCTCCCACGTTTCTCATCTTAACTGACAAGCATTGGATATTAGAGGGTCAGTGCTTTGTATCAGTTTCAGAAGCAGATTTGGACTACATATGGTCCGTATGTTTAGGAAACACTGTTCTTTTGTTCTGGGCACACGCAGATTTCCTGCTCTATTACAGACTCTAGAAAGAAAGAGCATGCTTCTCGCTCTAAAGCAGAGTGTGATCCATCGATGAGAACTATGCTGTGTGTTTCCCTTCAGAAATGGAGTTAAATCCCAGGCTCTGTGTCTTACTACATGCAAGATTTCGTTTTAAGTAAGGCCAGTCAATCTCAGCTCAAACGAACTACATCGTTCAGGAAGCTCACACGTTTCTCATCCTAACTGACAAGGATTGGATTTTAGAGGACTAGTGCTTTGTGTCAGTTTCAGAAGCAGAGTTGAACTAGATATGGTCCGTATGTTTAGGAAACACCGTTCCTTTGTTCCCAGCACACTCACGTTTCCTGCCCTCTTAGAGACTCTAGAAAGCAAGAGTGTGGTTCTTGTTCTAAAGCAGAGTGTGATCAATGGAATAGGACTCTGTCGTGTGTTTCACTTCAGAAATTTAGTTAAATCCCAGGCTCTGAGTCTTCCTACAAGCAAGACTTCGTTTCAGGTAAGTGCAGTTACTTTACAGCGCAAACGAACTACATCGTTCACGAAGCTCACACGTTTTGGATCTTACCTGACAAGCATTGGGTGTTAGAGGACCTTTGGTTTGTTTCAGTTTCAGAAGTAGAGTTGAACTAGATATGGTCCTTATGTTTAGGAAACACCGTTCTTTTGTTCTGAGCACACTCAGGTTTCCTGCTGTATTAGAAACTCTAGAAAGCAAGTGCGTGCTCCTCTCTCTAAAGCAGAGTGTGATCCATGGATGAGAACTATGCTGTGTGTTTCCCTTCAGAAATGGAGTTAAATCCCAGGCACTGAGTCTTCCTACAAGCAAGACTTCGTTTCAGGTAAGGGCAGTTACTTTTCTGCTCAAACGAACTACATGGTTCACGAAGCTCACACGTTTCTCATCTTAACAGACAAGCATTGGATGTTACAGGACTAGTGCTTTGTATCAGTTTCAGAAGCAGATTTGGAGTAGATATGGTCCGTATGTGTAGCAAACACCGTTCTTTTGTTCCCAGCACACTCACGTTTCCTGCTGTCTTAGAGAATGTAGAAAGCAAGAGCGTGCTTCTTGTTCTAAAGCAGAGTGTGATCAATGGATGAGAACTCTGCTGTGAGTTTCACTTCAGAAATGTAGTTAAATCCCAGGCTCTGAGTCTTCCTACAAGCAAGACTTCGTTTCAGGTAAGGGCAGTTACTTTACAGCGCAAACGAACTACATCGTTAACAAGCTGACACGTTTCGGATCTTACCTGACAAGCATTGGATGTTAGAGGACCAGTACTTTGTATCAGTTTCAGAAGCAGATTTGGACTACATATGGTCCATATATGGAGGAAACACAGTTCTTTTGTTCTGGGCACACTCAGATTTTTTGCTGTATTAGAGAATCTAGAAAGCAAGAGTGTGCTTCTCGCTCTAAAGCAGAGTGTGATCCATGGATGAGAACTATGCTGTGTGTTTCCCTTCAGAAATGGAGTTAAATCCCAGGCTCTGTGTCTTACTACAACCAAGACATCGTTTCAGGTAAGAGCAGTCACTCTCAGCTCAAACGAACTACATCGTTCACGAAGCTCACACGTTTCTCATCTTAACAGTCAAGCATTGGATGGTAGAGGACCAGTGCTTTGTATCAGTTTCAGAAGCAGAGTTTTATTAGATATGGTCCGTATGTGTAGGAAACACCGTTCTTTTGTTCCCAGCACACTCCCGTTTCCTACTGTCTTAGAGACTCTAGAAAGCTAGAGCGTGCTTCTTGCTCTAAAGCAGAGTGTGATCAATGCATGAGAACTATGCTGTGTGTTTCCCTTCAGAAATGGAGTTAAATCACAGGCTCTGACTCATCCTACAAGCAAGACTTCGTTTTAGGTAAGGGCAGTTACTTTACAGCTCAAACGAACTACATCGTTCACGAAGCTGACACGTTTCGGATCTTACCTGACAAGCATTGGATGTTAGAGGACCTGTGGTTTGTTTCAGTTTCAGAAGCAGAGTTGAACTAGATATGGTCCGTATGTGTAGGAAACACCGTTCTTTTGTTCTAAGCACGCTCAGGTTTCCTGCTGTATTAGAGACTCTAGAAAGCAGGAGCGTGCTTCTCGCTCTAAAGCAGAGTGTGATCCTTGGATGAGAATTATGCTGTGTGATTCCCTTCAGAAATGGAGTTAAATCTCAGGCTCTGAGTCTTCCTACATGCAAGATTTCGTTTCAGGTAAGGGCAGTCACTTTTCAGCTCAAAGGAACTACATCATTCACGAAGCTCAAACGTTTCTCATCTTAACTGACAAGCATTGGATGTTAGAGGACCAGTGCTTTGTATCAGTTTCAGAAGCAGATTTGGACTACATATGGTCCCTATATGTAGGAAACACCGTTCTTTTGTTCTGGGCACACTCTGATTTCCAGCTGTATTAGAGACTCTAGAAAGCAAGAACGTGCTTCTTGCTCTAAAGCAGGGTGTGATCCATCGATGAGAACTATGCTGTGTGTTTCCCTTCAGAAATGGAGTTAAATCCCAGGCTTGTGTTTTACTACAAGCAAGACTTCGTTTTAAGTAAGGGCAGTCAATCTCAGCTCAAACGAACTACATCGTTCACGAAGCTCACACGTTTCTCATCTTAACTGACAAGGATTGGATTTTAGAGGACTAGTGCTTTGTATCAGTTTCAGAAGCAGAGTTGGACTAGATATGGCCCGTATGTGTAGGAAACACCGTTCTTTTGTTCCCAGCACACTCACGTTTCCTGCTGTCTTACAGACTCCAGAAAGCAAGAGCGTGGTTCTTGTTGTAAAGCAGAGTGTGATCAATGGATTAGGACTCTGTCGTGTGTTTCACTTCAGAAATTTAGTTAAATCCCAGGCTCTCAGTCTTCCTACAAGCAAGTCTTCGTTTCAGGTAAGGGCAGTTACTTTAAAGCTCAAAGGAACTACATCGTTCACGAAGCTCACACGTTTCGGATCTTACCTGACAAGCATTGGGTGTTAGAGGACCTTTGGTTTGTTTCAGTTTCAGAAGCAGAGTTGAACTAGATATGGTCCTTATGTTTAGGAAACACCGTTCTTTTGTTCTGAGCACACTCAGGTTTCCTGCTGTATTAGAGACTCTAGAAAGCAAGAGCGTGCTCCTCTCTTAAAGCAGAGTGTGATCCATGGGTGAGAACTATGCTGTGTGTTTCACTTCAGAAATGGAATTAAATCCCAGGCTCTGAGTCTATCTACAAGCAAGACTTCGTTTCAGGTAAGGGCAGTTACTTTACAGCTCAAATGAACTACATCGTTCACAAAGCTGACACGATTCAGATCTTACCTGACAAGCATTGGATGTTAGAGGACATTTGGTTTGTTTCAGTTTCAGAAGCAGATTTGGACTACATATGGTCCGTATGTTTAGGAAACACTGTTCTTTTGTTCTGGGCACACTCAGATTTCCTGCTGTATTAGAGATGCTAGAAAGAAAGAGCGTGCTTCTCGTTCTAAAGCAGAGTGTGATCCATGGATGAGAACTATGCTGTGTGTTTCCCTTCAGAAATGGAGTTAAATCCCAGGCTCTGTGTCTTACTACAAGCAAGACTTCGTTTTAAGTAAGGGCAGTCAATCTCAGCTCAAACGAACTACATCGTTCACGAAGCTCACACGATTCTCATCTTAACTGACAAGGATTGGATTTTAGAGGAGTAATGCTTTGTATCAGTTTCAGAAGCAGAGTTGGACTAGATATGGTCTGTATGTGTAGGTAACACCGTTCTTTTGTTCCCAGCACACTCACGTTTCCTGCTGTCTTAGAGACTCTAGAAAGCAAGAGCGTGCTTCTTGTTCTAAAGCAGAGTGTGATCAATGGATTAGGACTCGGTCGTGTGTTTTACTTCAGAAATCTAGTTAAATCCCAGGCTCTGAGTCTTCCTACAAGCAAGACTTCGTTTCAGGTAAGGGCAGTTACTTTACAGCTCAAACGAACTACATCGTTCACGAAGCTCACACGTTTCGGATCTTACCTGACAAGCATTGGGTGTTAGAGGACCTTTAGTTTGTTTCAGTTTCAGAGGGAGAGTTGAACTAGATATCGTCAGTATGTTTAGGAAACACCGTTATTTTTTTCTGAGCACACTCAGGTTTCCTGCTGTCTTAGAGACTCTAGAAAGCAAGAGCGTGGTTCTTGTTCTAAAGCAGAGTGTGATCAATGGATTAGGACTCTGTCGTGTGTTTCACTTCAGAAATTTAGTTAAATCCCAGGCTCTGAGTCTTCCTACAAGCAAGACTTCGTTTCAGGTAAGGGCAGTCACTTTTCAGCTCAAACGAACTACATCTTTCACGAAGCTCACACGTTTCAGATCTTACCTGACAAACATTGGGTGTTAGAGGACATTTGGTTTGTTTCAGTTTCAGAAGCAGAGTTGAACTAGATATGGTCCTTATGTTTAGGAAACACCGTTCTTTTGTTCTGAGCACACACAGGTTTCCTGTTGTATGAGAAACTCTAGAAAGCAAGAGCGTGTTCCTCTCTTAAAGCAGAGTGTGATCCATGGATGAGAACTATGCTGTGTGTTTCCCTTCAGAAATGGAATTAAATCCCAGTCTCTGAGTCTTCCTACAAGCACGACTTCATTTCAGGTAAGGGCAGTTACTTTTCTGCTCAAAGAACTACATTGTTCACAAAGCTCCCACGTTTCTCATCTTAACTGACAAGCATTGGATGTTAGAGGGTCATTGCTTTGCGTCAGTTTCAGAAGCAGATTTGGACTACATATGGTCAGTATGTGTACGAAACACTGTTCTTTTGTTCTGGGCACACTCAGATTTCCAGCTGTATTAGAGACTCTAGAAAGGAAGAGCATGCTTCTTGCTCTAAAGCAGAGTGTGATCCATCGATGAGAACTATGCTGTGTATTTCCCTTCAGAAATGGAGTCAAATCCCAGGCTCTGTGTCTTACTACAAGCAAGACTTCGTTTTAGGTAAGGGCAGTCAATCCAGCTCAAACGAACTACATCATTCACGAAGCTCAAACGTTTCTCATCTTAACTGACAAGCATTGGATGTTAGAGGACTAGTGCTTTGTATCAGTTTCAGAAGCAGACTTGGACTAGATATGGTCCGTATGTGTAGGAAACACCGTTCTTTTGTTCCCAGCACACTCACGTTTCCTGCTGTCTTAGAGACTCTAGAAAGCAAGAGCGTGGTTCTTGTTCTAACGCAGAGTGTGATCAATGGATGAGAACTCTGCTGTGTGTTTCACTTCAGAAATATAGTTAAATCCCAGGCTCTGAGTCTTCCTACAACCAAGACTTCGTTTCAGGTAAGGGCAGTTACTTTACAGCTCAAATGAACTACATCGTTCACAAAGCTGACACGTTTTGGATCTTACCTGACAAGCATTGGATGTTAGAGGACATTTGGTTTGTTTCAGTTTCAGAAGCAGAGTTGAACTAGATATGGTCCGTATGTTTAGGAAACACCGCTCTTTTGTTCTGAGAACACTCATGTTTCTTGCTGTATTAGAGACTCTAGAAAGCAAGAGCGTGCTCCTCGCTCTAAAGCAGAGTGTGATCCATGGATGAGAACTATGCTGTGTGATTCCCTTCAGAAATGGAGTTAAATCCCAGGCTCTGTGTCTTCCTACAAGCAAGACTTCATTTCAGGTAAGGGCTGTCACTTTTCAGTTCAAACGAACTACATCGTTCATGAAGCTGACACGTTTCTAATCTTACCTGACAAGCATTGGATGATAGAGGACCTGTGCTTTGTTTCTGTTTCAAAAGCAGATTTGGATTACATATGGTCCATATGTGTAGGAAACACCGTTCTTTTGTTCTGGGCACACTCAGATTTCCAGCTGTTTCAGAGACTCTAGAAAGCAAGAGCGTGGTTCTTGTTCTAAAGCAGAGTGTGATCAATGAATTAGGACTCTGTCGTGTGTTTCACTTCAGAAATTTAGTTAAATCCCAGGCTCTGAGTCTTCCTACAAGCAAGATTTTGTTTCAGGTAAGGGCAGATACTTTACAGCTCAAACGAACTACATCGTTCACGAAGCTGACACGTTTTGGATCTTACCTGACAAGCATTGGATGTTAGAGGACCTGTGGTTTGGTTCAGTTTCAGAAGCAGTGTTGAACTAGATATGGTCCGTATGTTCAGGAAACACCGTTCTTTTGTTCTGAGCAAACTCAGGTTTCTTGCTCTATTAGAGACTCTAGAAAGCAAGAGCGTACTTCTCGCTCTAAAGCAGAGTGTGATCCATGGATGAGAAGTATGCTGTGTGATTCCCTTCAGAATTGGAGTTAAATCCCAGGCTCTGTGTCTTCCTACAAGCAAGACTTCGTTTCAGGTAAGGGCAGTCACTTTTCAGCTCAAACGAACTACATCGTTCACAAAGCTCACACGGTTCTCCTCTTAACAGTCAAGCATTGGATGATAGAGGACAAGAGCTTTTATCAGTTTCAGAAGCAGAGTTGCACTAGATATGGTCCGTATGTGTAGGAAACTCCATTCTTTGGTTCCCAGCACACTCACCTTTCCTGCTGTCTTAGAGACTCTAGAAAGCACGAGCGTGCTTCTTGCTCTAAAGCAGAGTTTGGTCAATGGATGAGAACTATGCTGAGTGTTTCACTTCTGAAATGCAGTTAAATCCCAGGCTCTGACTCTTCCTACAAGCAAGACTTCTTTTCAGGTAAGGGCAGTTACTTTACAGCTCAAACGAACTACATCGTTCACGAACCTGACACGTTTTGGATCTTACCTGACAAGCATTGGATGTTAGAGGACCTGTGGTTTGTTTCAGTTTCAGAAGCAGAGAGGAACTAGATATGGTCTGTATGTTTAGGAAACACCGTTCTTTTGTTCTGAGCACGCTCAGGTTTCCTGCTGTATTAGAGACTCTAGAAAGCACGAGCGTGCTTCTCGCTCTAAAGCAGAGTGTGATCCATGGATGAGAACTATGCTGTGTGATTCCCTTCAGAAATGTAGTTATATCCCAGGCTCTGAGTCTTCCTACAAGCAAGACTTCGTTTCAGGTAAGGGCAGTTACTTTTCTAGTCAAAGAACTACATCGTTCACGAAGCTCCCACGTTTCTCATCTTAACTGACAAGCATTGGATATTAGAGGGTCAGTGCTTTGTATCAGTTTCAGAAGCAGATTTGGACTACATATGGTCCGTATGTTTAGGAAACACTGTTCTTTTGTTCTGGGCACACGCAGATTTCCTGCTCTATTACAGACTCTAGAAAGAAAGAGCATGCTTCTCGCTCTAAAGCAGAGTGTGATCCATCGATGAGAACTATGCTGTGTGTTTCCCTTCAGAAATGGAGTTAAATCCCAGGCTCTGTGTCTTACTACATGCAAGATTTCGTTTTAAGTAAGGCCAGTCAATCTCAGCTCAAACGAACTACATCGTTCAGGAAGCTCACACGTTTCTCATCCTAACTGACAAGGATTGGATTTTAGAGGACTAGTGCTTTGTGTCAGTTTCAGAAGCAGAGTTGAACTAGATATGGTCCGTATGTTTAGGAAACACCGTTCCTTTGTTCCCAGCACACTCACGTTTCCTGCCCTCTTAGAGACTCTAGAAAGCAAGAGTGTGGTTCTTGTTCTAAAGCAGAGTGTGATCAATGGAATAGGACTCTGTCGTGTGTTTCACTTCAGAAATTTAGTTAAATCCCAGGCTCTGAGTCTTCCTACAAGCAAGACTTCGTTTCAGGTAAGTGCAGTTACTTTACAGCGCAAACGAACTACATCGTTCACGAAGCTCACACGTTTTGGATCTTACCTGACAAGCATTGGGTGTTAGAGGACCTTTGGTTTGTTTCAGTTTCAGAAGTAGAGTTGAACTAGATATGGTCCTTATGTTTAGGAAACACCGTTCTTTTGTTCTGAGCACACTCAGGTTTCCTGCTGTATTAGAAACTCTAGAAAGCAAGTGCGTGCTCCTCTCTCTAAAGCAGAGTGTGATCCATGGATGAGAACTATGCTGTGTGTTTCCCTTCAGAAATGGAGTTAAATCCCAGGCACTGAGTCTTCCTACAAGCAAGACTTCGTTTCAGGTAAGGGCAGTTACTTTTCTGCTCAAACGAACTACATGGTTCACGAAGCTCACACGTTTCTCATCTTAACAGACAAGCATTGGATGTTACAGGACTAGTGCTTTGTATCAGTTTCAGAAGCAGATTTGGAGTAGATATGGTCCGTATGTGTAGCAAACACCGTTCTTTTGTTCCCAGCACACTCACGTTTCCTGCTGTCTTAGAGAATGTAGAAAGCAAGAGCGTGCTTCTTGTTCTAAAGCAGAGTGTGATCAATGGATGAGAACTCTGCTGTGAGTTTCACTTCAGAAATGTAGTTAAATCCCAGGCTCTGAGTCTTCCTACAAGCAAGACTTCCTTTCAGTTAAGGGCAGTTACTTTACAGCTCAAACGAACTACATCGTTCATGAAGCTGAGACGTTTCAGATCTTACCTGACAATCATTGGATGTTAGAGGACCTGTGGTTTGTTTCAGTTTCAGAAGCAGAGTTGAACTAGATATGGTCTGTATGTTTAGGAAACACCGTTCTTTTGTTCTGAGCATGCTCAGGTTTCCTGCTGTATTAGAGACTCTGGAAAGCACGAGCGTGCTTCTCGCTCTAAAGCAGAGTGTGATCCATGGATGAGAACTATGCTGTGTGATTCCCTTCAGAAATGGAGTTAAATCCCAGGCTCTGAGTCTTCCTACAAGCAAGACTTCGTTTCAGGTAAGGGCAGTTACTTTTCTGCTCAAATGAACTACATCGTTCACGAAGCTCCCACGTTTCTCATCTTAACTGACAAGCATTGGATGTTAGAGGGTCAGTGCTTTGTATCAGTCTCAGAAGGAGATTTGGACTACATATGGTCCATATGTTTAGGAAACACTGTTCTTTTGTTCTTGGCACACTCAGATTTCCTGCTCTATTAGAGATTCCAGAGAGAAAGAGCATGCTTCTCGCTCTAAAGCAGAGTGTGATCCATGGATGAGAACTATGCTGTGTGTTTCCCTTCAGAAATGGAGTTAAATCCCAGGCTCTGTGTCTTACTACATGCAAGACTTCGTTTTAAGTAAGGGCAGTAAATCTCAGCTCAAACGAACTACATCGTTCACGAAGCTCACACGTTTCTCATCCTAACTGACAAGGATTGGATTTTAGAGGACTAGTGCTTTCTATCAGTTTCAGAAGCAGAGTTGGACTAGATATGGTCCCTATGTGTAGGAAACACCGTTCTTTTGTTCCCAGCACACTCACGTTTCCTGCCCTCTTAGAGACTCTAGAAAGCAAGAGCGTGCTTCTTGTTCTAAAGCAGAGTGTGATCAATGGATGAGAACTCTGCTGTGTGTTTCACTTCAGAAATATAGTTAAATCCCAGGCTCTGAGTCTTCCTACAACCAAGACTTCGTTTCAGGTAAGGGCAGTTACTTTACAGCTCAAATGAACTATATTGTTCACAAAGCTGACATGTTTCGGATCTTACCTGACAAGCATTGGATGTTAGACGACCTGTGGTTTGTTTCAGTTTCAGAAGCAGAGTTGAATTAGATATGGTCCGTATGTTTAGGAAACACCGTTCTTATGTTCTGGGCACACTCAGATTTCCTGCTCTATTACAGACTCTAGAAAGAAAGAGCATGCTTCTCGCTCTAAAGCAGAGTGTGATCCATCGATGAGAACTATGCTGTGTGTTTCCCTTCAGAAATGGAGTTAAATCCCAGGCTCTGTGTCTTACTACATGCAAGACTTCGTTTTAAGTAAGGCCAGTCAATCTCAGCTCAAACAAACTACATCGTACACGAAGCTCACACGTTTCTCATCCTAACTGACAACGATTGGATTTTAGAGGACTAGTGCTTTGTATCAGTTTCAGAAGCAGAGTTGAACTAGATATGGTCCGTATGTTTAGGAAACACCGTTCCTTTGTTCCCAGGACACTCACGTTTCCTGCCCTCTTAGAGACTCTAGAAAGCAAGAGCGTGGTTCTTGTTCTAAAGCAGAGTGTGATCAATGGATTAGGACTCTTTCGTGTGTTTCACTTCAGAAATTTAGTTAAATCCCAGGCTCTGAGTCTTCCTACAAGCAAGACTTCGTTTCAGGTAAAGGCAGTTACTTTACAGCTCAAACGAACTACATCGTTCACGAAGCTCACACGTTTCGGATCTTACCTGAAAAGCATTGGGTGTTAGAGGACCTTTGGTTTGTTTCAGTTTCAGAAGTAGAGTTGAACTAGATATGGTCCTTATGTTTAGGAAACACCGTTCTTTTGTTCTGAGCACACTCAGGTTTCCTGCTGTATTAGAAACTCTAGAAAGCAAGTGCGTGCTCCTCTCTCTAAAGCAGAGTGTGATCCATGGATGAGAACTATGCTGTGTGTTTCCCTTCAGAAATGGAGGTAAATCCCAGGCTCTGAGTCTTCCTACAAGCAAGACTTCGTTTCAGGTAAGGGCAGTTACTTTTCTGCTCAAACGAACTACATGGTTCACGAAGCTGCAACGTTTCTCATCTTAACAGAGAAGCATTGGATGTTAGAGGACTAGTGCTTTGTATCAGTTTCAGAAGCAGATTTGGACTAGATATGGTCCATATGTGTAGCAAACACCGTTCTTTTGTTCCCAGCACACTCACGTTTCCTGCTGTCTTAGAGAATGTAGAAAGCAAGAGCGTGCTTCTTGTTCTAAAGCAGAGTGTGATCAATGGATGAGAACTCTGCTGTGAGTTTCTCTTCAGAAATGTAGTTAAATCCCAGGCTCTGAGTCTTCCTACAAGCAAGACTTCGTTTCAGGTAAGGGCAGTTACTTTACAGCGCAAACGAACTACATCGTTCACGAAGCTCACACGTTTTGGATCTTACCTGACAAGCATTGGGTGTTAGAGGACCTTTGGTTTGTTTCAGTTTCAGAAGTAGAGTTGAACTAGATATGGTCCTTATGTTTAGGAAACACCGTTCTTTTGTTCTGAGCACACTCAGGTTTCCTGCTGTATTAGAAACTCTAGAAAGCAAGTGCGTGCTCCTCTCTCTAAAGCAGAGTGTGATACATGGATGAGAACTATGCTGTGTGTTTCCCTTCAGAAATGGAGTTAAATCCCAGGCACTGAGTCTTCCTACAAGCAAGACTTCGTTTCAGGTAAGGGCAGTTACTTTTCTGCTCAAACGAACTACATGGTTCACGAAGCTCACACGTTTCTCATCTTAACAGACAAGCATTGGATGTTACAGGACTAGTGCTTTGTATCAGTTTCAGAAGCAGATTTGGAGTAGATATGGTCCGTATGTGTAGCAAACACCGTTCTTTTGTTCCCAGCACACTCACGTTTCCTGCTGTCTTAGAGAATGTAGAAAGCAAGAGCGTGCTTCTTGTTCTAAAGCAGAGTGTGATCAATGGATGAGAACTCTGCTGTGAGTTTCACTTCAGAAATGTAGTTAAATCCCAGGCTCTGAGTCTTCCTACAAGCAAGACTTCCTTTCAGTTAAGGGCAGTTACTTTACAGCTCAAACGAACTACATCGTTCATGAAGCTGAGACGTTTCAGATCTTACCTGACAATCATTGGATGTTAGAGGACCTGTGGTTTGTTTCAGTTTCAGAAGCAGAGTTGAACTAGATATGGTCTGTATGTTTAGGAAACACCGTTCTTTTGTTCTGAGCATGCTCAGGTTTCCTGCTGTATTAGAGACTCTGGAAAGCACGAGCGTGCTTCTCGCTCTAAAGCAGAGTGTGATCCATGGATGAGAACTATGCTGTGTGATTCCCTTCAGAAATGGAGTTAAATCCCAGGCTCTGAGTCTTCCTACAAGCAAGACTTCGTTTCAGGTAAGGGCAGTTACTTTTCTGCTCAAATGAACTACATCGTTCACGAAGCTCCCACGTTTCTCATCTTAACTGACAAGCATTGGATGTTAGAGGGTCAGTGCTTTGTATCAGTCTCAGAAGGAGATTTGGACTACATATGGTCCATATGTTTAGGAAACACTGTTCTTTTGTTCTTGGCACACTCAGATTTCCTGCTCTATTAGAGATTCCAGAGAGAAAGAGCATGCTTCTCGCTCTAAAGCAGAGTGTGATCCATGGATGAGAACTATGCTGTGTGTTTCCCTTCAGAAATGGAGTTAAATCCCAGGCTCTGTGTCTTACTACATGCAAGACTTCGTTTTAAGTAAGGGCAGTAAATCTCAGCTCAAACGAACTACATCGTTCACGAAGCTCACACGTTTCTCATCCTAACTGACAAGGATTGGATTTTAGAGGACTAGTGCTTTCTATCAGTTTCAGAAGCAGAGTTGGACTAGATATGGTCCCTATGTGTAGGAAACACCGTTCTTTTGTTCCCAGCACACTCACGTTTCCTGCCCTCTTAGAGACTCTAGAAAGCAAGAGCGTGCTTCTTGTTCTAAAGCAGAGTGTGATCAATGGATGAGAACTCTGCTGTGTGTTTCACTTCAGAAATATAGTTAAATCCCAGGCTCTGAGTCTTCCTACAACCAAGACTTCGTTTCAGGTAAGGGCAGTTACTTTACAGCTCAAATGAACTATATTGTTCACAAAGCTGACATGTTTCGGATCTTACCTGACAAGCATTGGATGTTAGACGACCTGTGGTTTGTTTCAGTTTCAGAAGCAGAGTTGAATTAGATATGGTCCGTATGTTTAGGAAACACCGTTCTTATGTTCTGGGCACACTCAGATTTCCTGCTCTATTACAGACTCTAGAAAGAAAGAGCATGCTTCTCGCTCTAAAGCAGAGTGTGATCCATCGATGAGAACTATGCTGTGTGTTTCCCTTCAGAAATGGAGTTAAATCCCAGGCTCTGTGTCTTACTACATGCAAGACTTCGTTTTAAGTAAGGCCAGTCAATCTCAGCTCAAACAAACTACATCGTACACGAAGCTCACACGTTTCTCATCCTAACTGACAACGATTGGATTTTAGAGGACTAGTGCTTTGTATCAGTTTCAGAAGCAGAGTTGAACTAGATATGGTCCGTATGTTTAGGAAACACCGTTCCTTTGTTCCCAGGACACTCACGTTTCCTGCCCTCTTAGAGACTCTAGAAAGCAAGAGCGTGGTTCTTGTTCTAAAGCAGAGTGTGATCAATGGATTAGGACTCTTTCGTGTGTTTCACTTCAGAAATTTAGTTAAATCCCAGGCTCTGAGTCTTCCTACAAGCAAGACTTCGTTTCAGGTAAAGGCAGTTACTTTACAGCTCAAAGGAACTACATCGTTCACGAAGCTCACACGTTTCGGATCTTACCTGAAAAGCATTGGGTGTTAGAGGACCTTTGGTTTGTTTCAGTTTCAGAAGTAGAGTTGAACTAGATATGGTCCTTATGTTTAGGAAACACCGTTCTTTTGTTCTGAGCACACTCAGGTTTCCTGCTGTATTAGAAACTCTAGAAAGCAAGTGCGTGCTCCTCTCTCTAAAGCAGAGTGTGATCCATGGATGAGAACTATGCTGTGTGTTTCCCTTCAGAAATGGAGGTAAATCCCAGGCTCTGAGTCTTCCTACAAGCAAGACTTCGTTTCAGGTAAGGGCAGTTACTTTTCTGCTCAAACGAACTACATGGTTCACGAAGCTGCAACGTTTCTCATCTTAACAGAGAAGCATTGGATGTTAGAGGACTAGTGCTTTGTATCAGTTTCAGAAGCAGATTTGGACTAGATATGGTCCATATGTGTAGCAAACACCGTTCTTTTGTTCCCAGCACACTCACGTTTCCTGCTGTCTTAGAGAATGTAGAAAGCAAGAGCGTGCTTCTTGTTCTAAAGCAGAGTGTGATCAATGGATGAGAACTCTGCTGTGAGTTTCTCTTCAGAAATGTAGTTAAATCCCAGGCTCTGAGTCTTCCTACAAGCAAGACTTCGTTTCAGGTAAGGGCAGTTACTTTACAGCGCAAACGAACTACATCGTTCACGAAGCTCACACGTTTTGGATCTTACCTGAAAAGCATTGGGTGTTAGAGGACCTTTGGTTTGTTTCAGTTTCAGAAGTAGAGTTGAACTAGATATGGTCCTTATGTTTAGGAAACACCGTTCTTTTGTTCTGAGCACACTCAGGTTTCCTGCTGTATTAGAAACTCTAGAAAGCAAGTGCGTGCTCCTCTCTCTAAAGCAGAGTGTGATCCATGGATGAGAACTATGCTGTGTGTTTCCCTTCAGAAATGGAGTTAAATCCCAGGCACTGAGTCTTCCTACAAGCAAGACTTCGTTTCAGGTAAGGGCAGTTACTTTTCTGCTCAAACGAACTACATGGTTCACGAAGCTCACACGTTTCTCATCTTAACAGACAAGCATTGGATGTTACAGGACTAGTGCTTTGTATCAGTTTCAGAAGCAGATTTGGAGTAGATATGGTCCGTATGTGTAGCAAACACCGTTCTTTTGTTCCCAGCACACTCACGTTTCCTGCTGTCTTAGAGAATGTAGAAAGCAAGAGCGTGCTTCTTGTTCTAAAGCAGAGTGTGATCAATGGATGAGAACTCTGCTGTGAGTTTCACTTCAGAAATGTAGTTAAATCCCAGGCTCTGAGTCTTCCTACAAGCAAGACTTCCTTTCAGTTAAGGGCAGTTACTTTACAGCTCAAACGAACTACATCGTTCATGAAGCTGAGACGTTTCAGATCTTACCTGACAATCATTGGATGTTAGAGGACCTGTGGTTTGTTTCAGTTTCAGAAGCAGAGTTGAACTAGATATGGTCTGTATGTTTAGGAAACACCGTTCTTTTGTTCTGAGCATGCTCAGGTTTCCTGCTGTATTAGAGACTCTGGAAAGCACGAGCGTGCTTCTCGCTCTAAAGCAGAGTGTGATCCATGGATGAGAACTATGCTGTGTGATTCCCTTCAGAAATGGAGTTAAATCCCAGGCTCTGAGTCTTCCTACAAGCAAGACTTCGTTTCAGGTAAGGGCAGTTACTTTTCTGCTCAAATGAACTACATCGTTCACGAAGCTCCCACGTTTCTCATCTTAACTGACAAGCATTGGATGTTAGAGGGTCAGTGCTTTGTATCAGTCTCAGAAGGAGATTTGGACTACATATGGTCCATATGTTTAGGAAACACTGTTCTTTTGTTCTTGGCACACTCAGATTTCCTGCTCTATTAGAGATTCCAGAGAGAAAGAGCATGCTTCTCGCTCTAAAGCAGAGTGTGATCCATGGATGAGAACTATGCTGTGTGTTTCCCTTCAGAAATGGAGTTAAATCCCAGGCTCTGTGTCTTACTACATGCAAGACTTCGTTTTAAGTAAGGGCAGTAAATCTCAGCTCAAACGAACTACATCGTTCACGAAGCTCACACGTTTCTCATCCTAACTGACAAGGATTGGATTTTAGAGGACTAGTGCTTTCTATCAGTTTCAGAAGCAGAGTTGGACTAGATATGGTCCCTATGTGTAGGAAACACCGTTCTTTTGTTCCCAGCACACTCACGTTTCCTGCCCTCTTAGAGACTCTAGAAAGCAAGAGCGTGCTTCTTGTTCTAAAGCAGAGTGTGATCAATGGATGAGAACTCTGCTGTGTGTTTCACTTCAGAAATATAGTTAAATCCCAGGCTCTGAGTCTTCCTACAACCAAGACTTCGTTTCAGGTAAGGGCAGTTACTTTACAGCTCAAATGAACTATATTGTTCACAAAGCTGACATGTTTCGGATCTTACCTGACAAGCATTGGATGTTAGACGACCTGTGGTTTGTTTCAGTTTCAGAAGCAGAGTTGAATTAGATATGGTCCGTATGTTTAGGAAACACCGTTCTTATGTTCTGGGCACACTCAGATTTCCTGCTCTATTACAGACTCTAGAAAGAAAGAGCATGCTTCTCGCTCTAAAGCAGAGTGTGATCCATCGATGAGAACTATGCTGTGTGTTTCCCTTCAGAAATGGAGTTAAATCCCAGGCTCTGTGTCTTACTACATGCAAGACTTCGTTTTAAGTAAGGCCAGTCAATCTCAGCTCAAACAAACTACATCGTACACGAAGCTCACACGTTTCTCATCCTAACTGACAACGATTGGATTTTAGAGGACTAGTGCTTTGTATCAGTTTCAGAAGCAGAGTTGAACTAGATATGGTCCGTATGTTTAGGAAACACCGTTCCTTTGTTCCCAGGACACTCACGTTTCCTGCCCTCTTAGAGACTCTAGAAAGCAAGAGCGTGGTTCTTGTTCTAAAGCAGAGTGTGATCAATGGATTAGGACTCTTTCGTGTGTTTCACTTCAGAAATTTAGTTAAATCCCAGGCTCTGAGTCTTCCTACAAGCAAGACTTCGTTTCAGGTAAAGGCAGTTACTTTACAGCTCAAACGAACTACATCGTTCACGAAGCTCACACGTTTCGGATCTTACCTGAAAAGCATTGGGTGTTAGAGGACCTTTGGTTTGTTTCAGTTTCAGAAGTAGAGTTGAACTAGATATGGTCCTTATGTTTAGGAAACACCGTTCTTTTGTTCTGAGCACACTCAGGTTTCCTGCTGTATTAGAAACTCTAGAAAGCAAGTGCGTGCTCCTCTCTCTAAAGCAGAGTGTGATCCATGGATGAGAACTATGCTGTGTGTTTCCCTTCAGAAATGGAGGTAAATCCCAGGCTCTGAGTCTTCCTACAAGCAAGACTTCGTTTCAGGTAAGGGCAGTTACTTTTCTGCTCAAACGAACTACATGGTTCACGAAGCTGCAACGTTTCTCATCTTAACAGAGAAGCATTGGATGTTAGAGGACTAGTGCTTTGTATCAGTTTCAGAAGCAGATTTGGACTAGATATGGTCCATATGTGTAGCAAACACCGTTCTTTTGTTCCCAGCACACTCACGTTTCCTGCTGTCTTAGAGAATGTAGAAAGCAAGAGCGTGCTTCTTGTTCTAAAGCAGAGTGTGATCAATGGATGAGAACTCTGCTGTGAGTTTCTCTTCAGAAATGTAGTTAAATCCCAGGCTCTGAGTCTTCCTACAAGCAAGACTTCGTTTCAGGTAAGGGCAGTTAGTTTTCTGCTCAAATGAACTGCATCGTTCACGAAGCTCCCACGTTTCTCATCTTAACTGACAAGCATTGGATGTTAGAGGGTCAGTGCTTTGTATCAGTCTCAGAAGCAGATTTGGACTACATATGGTCCGTATGTTTAGGAAATACTGTTCTTTTGTTCTGGGCACACTCAGATTTCCTGCTCTATTAGAGATTCTAGAGAGAAAGAGCATGCTTCTCGCTCTAAAGCAGCGTGTGATCCATGGATGAGAACTATGCTGTGTGTTTCCCATCAGAAATGGAGTTAAATCCCAGGCTCTGTGTCTTACTACATGCAAGACTTCGTTTTAAGTAAGGGCAGTCAATCTCAGCTCAAACGAACTACATCGTTCACGAAGCTCACACGTTTCTCATCCTAACTGACAAGGATTGCATTTTAGAGGACTATTGCTTTGTATCAGTTTCAGAAGCAGAGTTGAACTAGATATGTTCCCTATGTGTAGGAAACACCGTTCTTTTGTTCCCAGCACACTCACGTTTCCTGCCCTATTAGAGACTCTAGAAAGCAAGAGCGTGCTTCTTGTTCTAAAGCAGAGTGTGATCAATGGATGAGATCTCTGCTGTGTGTTTCACTTCAGAAATGTAGTTAAATCCCAGGCTCTGAGTCTTCCTACAAGGAAGACTTCCTTTCAGGTAAGGGCAGTTACTTTACAGCTCAAACGAACTACGTCGTTCACAATCTGACACGTTTCGGATCTTACCTGACAAGCATTGGATGATAGAGGACCTGTGGTTTCTTTCAGTTTCAGAAGCAGAGTTGAACTAGATATGGTCCGTATGTTTAGGAAATACCGTTCTTTTGTTCTGGGCACACTCAGATTTCCTGCTGTATTAGAGATTCTAGAAAGCAAGAGAGTTCTTCTCGCTCTAAAGCAGAGTGTGATCCATGGATGAGACTATGCTGTGTGTTTCCCTTCAGAAATGGAGTTAAATCCCAGGCTCTGTGTCTTACTACACGCAAGACTTCCTTTTAGGTAAGGGCAGTCAATCTCAGCTCAAATGAACTACATCGTTCACGAAGCTCACACGTTTCTCATCTTAAATGACAAGCATTGGATGTTAGAGGGTCAGTGCTTTGCATCAGTTTCCGAAGCAGATTTGGACTACATATGGTCCGTATGTGTAGGAAACACCGTTCTTTTGTTCTGGGCACACTCAGATTTCCTGCTGTATTAGAGATTCTAGAAAGCAAGAGAGTTCTTCTCGCTCTAAAGCAGAGTGTGATCCATGGATGAGAACTACGCTGTGTGATTCCCTTCAGAAATGGAATTAAATCCCAGACTCTGAGTCTTCCTACAAGCAAGATTTCATTTCAGGTAACAGCAGTTACTTTTCTGCTCAAACGAACTACATCGTTCACAAAGCTCACACGTTTCTCATCTTAAATGACAAGCATTGGATGTTAGAGGGTCAGTGCTTTGCATCAGTTTCAGAAGCAGATTTGGACTACATATGGTCCGTATGTGTAGGAAACACCGTTCTTTTGTTCTGGGCACACTCAGATTTCCTGCTGTATTAGAGATTCTAGAAAGCAAGAGAGTTCTTCTCGCTCTAAAGCAGAGTGTGATCCATGGATGAGACTATGCTGTGTGTTTCCCTTCAGAAATGGAGTTAAATCCCAGGCTCTGTGTCTTACTACAAGCAAGACTTCGTTTTAGGTAAGGGCAGTCAATCTCAGCTCAAATGAACTACATCGTTCACGAAGCTCACACGTTTCTCATCTTAACTGACAAGCATTGTATGTTAGAGGACTAGTGCTTTGTATCAGTTTCAGAAGCAGAGTTGGACTAGATATGGTCCGTATGTGTAGGAAACACCGTTCTTTTGTTCCCAGCACACTCACGTTTCCTGCTGTCTTAGAGACTCTAGAAAGCAAGAGCGTGCTTCTTGTTCTAAAGCAGAGTGTGATCAATGGATGAGAACTCTGCTGTGTGTTTCACTTCAGAAATATAGTTAAATCCCAGGCTCTGAGTCTTCCTACAACCAAGACTTCGTTTCAGGTAAGGGCAGTTACTTTACAGCTCAAATGAACTATATTGTTCACAAAGCTGACACGTTTCGGATCTTACCTGACAAGCATTGGATGTTAGAGGACCTGTGGTTTGTTTCAGTTTCAGAAGCAGAGTTGAACTAGATATGGTCCGTATGTTTAGGAAACACCGTTCTTTTGTTCTGGGCACACTCAGTTTTCCTGCTGTATTAGACAATCTAGAAAGCAAGAGCGGGCTTCTTGCTCTAAAGCAGAGTGTGATCCATGGATGAGAACTATGCTGTGTGTTTCCCTTCAGAAATGGAGTTAAATCCCAGGGTCTGTGTCTTCCTACAAGCAAGACTTTGTTTCAGGTAAGGGCAGTCACTTTTCAGCTCAAACGAACTACATCGTTCACGAAGCTCACACGTTTCTCATCTTAACAGTCAAGCATTGGATGATAGAGTACAAGTGCTTTGTATCAGTTTCAGAAGCAGAGTTGGACTAGATATGGTCCGTATGTTTAGGAAACACCGTTCTTTTGTTGTGAGCACACTCACATTTTCTGCTCTATTAGAGACTCTAGAAAGCAAGAGCGTACTTCTCGCTCTAAAGCAGAGTGTGATCAATGGATGAGAACTCTGCTGTGTGTTTCACTTCTGAAATGTAGTTAAATCCCAGGCTCTGAGTCTTCCTACATGCAAGACTTCGTTTTAAGTAAGGGCAGTCAATCTCAGCTCAAACGAACTACATCGTACACGAAGCTCACACGTTTCTCATCCTAACTGACAAGGATTGGATTTTAGAGGACTAGTGCTTTGTATCAGTTTCAGAAGCAGAGTTGAACTAGATATGGTCCGTATGTGTAGGAAACACCGTTCCTTTGTTCCCAGCACACTCAGGTTTCCTGCCCTCTTAGAGACTCTAGAAAGCAAGAGCATGCTTCTTGTTCTAAAGCAGAGGGTGATCAATGGATGAGAACTATGCTGTGTGATTCCCTTCAGAAATGGAGTTAAATCCCAGGCTCTGAGTCTTCCTACAAGCAAGACTTCGTTTCAGGTAAGGGCAGTTACTTTTCTGCTCAAATGAACTACATCGTTCACGAAGCTCCCACGTTTCTCATCTTAACTGACAAGCATTGGATGTTAGAGGGTCAGTGCTTTGTATCAGTCTCAGAAGCAGATTTGGACTACATATGGTCCGTATGTTTAGGAAACAGTGTTCTTTTGTTCTGGGCACACTCAGATTTCCTGCTCTATTAGAGATTCTAGAAAGAAAGAGCATGCTTCTCGCTCTAAAGCAGAATGTGATCAATGGATGAGAACTATGCAGTGTGTTTCCCTTCAGAAATGGAGATAAATCACAGGCTCTGTGTCTTCCTACAAGCAAGACTTCCTTTCAGGTAAGGGCAGTTACTTTACAGCTCAAATTAACTACATCTTTCACGAAGCTGACACGTTTCGGATCTTACCTGACAAGCATTGGATGTTAGAGGACCTGTGGTTTGTTTCAGTTTCATTAGCAGAGTTGAACTAGATATGGTCCGTATGTTTAGGAAACAGCGTATCTTTTGTTCTGAGCACACTCACATTTCGAGCTCTACTAGAGACTCTAGAAAGCAAGAGCGTGCTTCTCGCTCTAAAGCAGAGTGTGATCCATGGATGAGAACTATGCTGTGTGATTCACTTCAGAAATGGAATTAAATCCCAGGCTCTGAGTCTTCCTACAAGCAAGACTTCATTTCAGGTAAGGGCAGTTACTTTTCTGCTCAAACGAACTACATCGTTCACGAAGCTCACAGGTTTCTCATCTTAACTGACAAGGATTGGATTTTAGAGGACTAGTGCTTTGTATCAGTTTCAGAAGCAGAGTTGTACTAGATATGGTCCGTATGTGTAGGAAACTCCATTCTTTTGTTCTGAGCACGCTCAGGTTTCCTGCTGTATTAGAGACTCCTGAAAGATAGAGCATGCTTTTCGCTCTAAAGCAGAGTGTGATCCATGGATGAGAACTATGCTGTGTGTTTCCCTTCAGAAATGGAGTTAAATCCCAGGCTCTGGGTCTTCCTACAAGCAAGACTTCGTTTCAGGTAAGGGCAGTTACTTTTCTGCTCAAACGAACTACATGGTTCACGAAGCTCCCACGTTTCTCATCTTAACAGAGAAGCATTGGATGTTAGAGGACTAGTGCTTTGTATCAGTTTCAGCAGCAGATTTGGACTAGATATGGTCCATATGTGTAGCAAACACCGTTCTTTTGATCCCAGCACACTCACGTTTCCTGCTGTCTTAGAGAATGTAGAAAGCAAGAGCGTGCTTCTTGTTCTAAAGCAGAGTGTGATCAATGGATGAGAACTCTGCTGTGAGTTTCACTTCAGAAATGTAGTTAAATCCCAGGCTCTGAGTCTTCCTACAAGCAAGACTTCGTTTCAGGTAAGGGCAGTTACTTTTCTGCTCAAATGAACTGCATCGTTCACGAAGCTCCCACGTTTCTCATCTTAACTGACAAGCATTGGATATTAGAGGGTCAGTGCTTTGTATCAGTCTCAGAAGCAGATTTGGACTACATATGGTCCGTATGTTTAGGAAATACTGTTCTTTTGTTCTGGGCACACTCAGATTTCCTGCTCTATTAGAGATTCTAGAGAGAAAGAGCATGCTTCTCGCTCTAAAGCAGCGTGTGATCCATGGATGAGAACTATGCTGTGTGTTTCCCTTCAGAAATGGAGTTAAATCCCAGGCTCTGTGTCTTACTACATGCAAGACTTCGTTTTAAGTAAGGGCAGTCAATCTCAGCTCAAACGAACTACATCGTTCACGAAGCTCACACGTTTCTCATCCTAACTGACAAGGATTGCATTTTAGAGGACTATTGCTTTGTATCAGTTTCAGAAGCAGAGTTGAACTAGATATGGTCCCTATGTGTAGGAAACACCGTTCTTTTGTTCCCAGCACACTCACGTTTCCTGCCCTATTAGAGACTCTAGAAAGCAAGAGCGTGCTTCTTGTTCTAAAGCAGAGTGTGATCAATGGATGAGATCTCTGCTGTGTGTTTCACTTCAGAAATGTAGTTAAATCCCAGGCTCTGAGTCTTCCTACAAGGAAGACTTCCTTTCAGGTAAGGGCAGTTACTTTACAGCTCAAACGAACTACATCGTTCACGATCTGACACGTTTCGGATCTTAACTGACAAGCATTGGATGATAGAGGACCTGTGGTTTCTTTCAGTTTCAGAAGCAGAGTTGAACTAGATATGATCCGTATGTTTAGGAAACACCGTTCTTTTGTTCTGAGCACACTCACATTTCTAGCTCTACTAGAGACTCTAGAAAGCAAGAGCGTGCTTCTCGTTCTAAAGCAGAGTTTGATCCATGGAGGAGAACTACGCTGTGTGATTCCCTTCATAAATGGAATTAAATCCCAGTCTCTGAGTCTTCCTACAAGCAAGACTTCATTTCAGGTAACGGCAGTTACTTTTCGGCTCAAACGAACTACATCGTTCACAAAGCTCACACGTTTCTCATCTTAACTGACAAGCATTGGATGTTAGAGGGTCAGTGCTTTGCATCAGTTTCAGAAGCAGATTTGGACTACGTATGATCCGTATGTTTAGGAAACACAGTTCTTTTGTTCTGGGCACACTCAGATTTCCTGCTGTATTAGAGATTCTAGAAAGCAAGAGAGTTCTTCTCGCTCTAAAGCAGAGTGTGATCCATGGATGAGACTATGCTGTGTGTTTCCCTTCAGAAATGGAGTTAAATCCCAGGCTCTGTGTCTTACTACAAGCAAGACTTCCTTTTAGGTAAGGGCAGTAAATCTCTGCTCAAATGAACTACATCGTTCACGAAGCTCACACGTTTCTCATCTTAAATGACAAGCATTGGATGTTAGAGGGTCAGTGCTTTGCATCAGTTTCAGAAGCAGATTTGGACTACATATGGTCCGTATGTGTAGGAAACACCGTTCTTTTGTTCTGGGCACACTCAGATTTCCTGCTGTATTAGAGATTCTAGAAAGCAAGAGAGTTCTTCTCGCTCTAAAGCAGAGTGTGATCCATGGATGAGAACTACGCTGTGTGATTCCCTTCAGAAATGGAATTAAATCCCAGGCTCTGAGTCTTCCTACAAGCAAGACTTCATTTCAGGTAACAGCAGTTACTTTTCTGCTCAAACGAACTACATCGTTCACAAAGCTCACACGTTTCTCATCTTAAATGACAAGCATTGGATGTTAGAGGGTCAGTGCTTTGCATCAGTTTCAGAAGCAGATTTGGACTACATATGGTCCGTATGTGTAGGAAACACCGTTCTTTTGTTCTGGGCACACTCAGATTTCCTGCTGTATTAGAGATTCTAGAAAGCAAGAGAGTTCTTCTCGCTGTAAAGCAGAGTGTGATCCATGGATGAGACTATGCTGTGTGTTTCCCTTCAGAAATGGAGTTAAATCCCAGGCTCTGTGTCTTACTACAAGCAAGACTTCATTTTAGGTAAGGGCAGTCAATCTCAGCTCAAATGAACTACATCGTTCACGAAGCTCACACGTTTCTCATCTTAACTGACAAGCATTGTATGTTAGAGGACTAGTGCTTTGTATCAGTTTCAGAAGCAGAGTTGGACTAGATATGGTCCGTATGTGTAGGAAACACCGTTCTTTTGTTCCCAGCACACTCACGTTTCCTGCTGTCTTAGAGACTCTAGAAAGCAAGAGCGTGCTTCTTGTTCTAAAGCAGAGTGTGATCAATGGATGAGAACTCTGCTGTGTGTTTCACTTCAGAAATATAGTTAAATCCCAGGCTCTGAGTCTTCCTACAACCAAGACTTCGTTTCAGGTAAGGGCAGTTACTTTACAGCTCAAATGAACTATATTGTTCACAAAGCTGACACGTTTCGGATCTTACCTGACAAGCATTGGATGTTAGAGGACCTGTGGTTTGTTTCAGTTTCAGAAGCAGAGTTGAACTAGATATGGTCCGTATGTTTAGGAAACACCGTTCTTTTGTTCTGGGCACACTCAGTTTTCCTGCTGTATTAGACAATCTAGAAAGCAAGAGCGGGCTTCTTGCTCTAAAGCAGAGTGTGATCCATGGATGAGAACTATGCTGTGTGTTTCCCTTCAGAAATGGAGTTAAATCCCAGGGTCTGTGTCTTCCTACAAGCAAGACTTTGTTTCAGGTAAGGGCAGTCACTTTTCAGCTCAAACGAACTACATCGTTCACGAAGCTCACACGTTTCTCATCTTAACAGTCAAGCATTGGATGATAGAGTACAAGTGCTTTGTATCAGTTTCAGAAGCAGAGTTGGACTAGATATGGTCCGTATGTTTAGGAAACACCGTTCTTTTGTTGTGAGCACACTCACATTTTCTGCTCTATTAGAGACTCTAGAAAGCAAGAGCGTACTTCTCGCTCTAAAGCAGAGTGTGATCAATGGATGAGAACTCTGCTGTGTGTTTCACTTCTGAAATGTAGTTAAATCCCAGGCTCTGAGTCTTCCTACATGCAAGACTTCGTTTTAAGTAAGGGCAGTCAATCTCAGCTCAAACGAACTACATCGTACACGAAGCTCACACGTTTCTCATCCTAACTGACAAGGATTGGATTTTAGAGGACTAGTGCTTTGTATCAGTTTCAGAAGCAGAGTTGAACTAGATATGGTCAGTATGTGTAGGAAACACCGTTCCTTTGTTCCCAGCACACTCAGGTTTCCTGCCCTCTTAGAGACTCTAGAAAGCAAGAGCGTGCTTCTTGTTCTAAAGCAGAGGGTGATCAATGGATGAGAACTATGCTGTGTGATTCCCTTCAGAAATGGAGTTAAATCCCAGGCTCTGTGTCTTCCTACAAGCAAGACTTAGTTTCAGGTAAGGGCAGTCACTTTTCAGCTCAAAAGAACTACATCGTTCACGAAGCTCCCACGTTTCTCATCTTAACTGACAAGCATTGGATGTTAGAGGGTCAGTGCTTTGTATCAGTCTCAGAAGCAGATTTCGACTACATATGGTCCGTATGTTTAGGAAACAGTGTTCTTTTGTTCTGGGCACACTCAGATTTCCTGCTCTATTAGAGATTCTAGAAAGAAAGAGCATGCTTCTCGCTCTAAAGCAGAATGTGATCAATGGATGAGAACTATGCTGTGTGTTTCCCTTCAGAAATGGAGATAAATCACAGGCTCTGTGTCTTCCTACAAGCAAGACTTCCTTTCAGGTAAGGGCAGTTACTTTACAGCTCAAACGAATTACATCTTTCACGAAGCTGACACGTTTCTCATCTTACCTGACAAGCATTGGATGTTAGAGGACCTGTGGTTTGTTTCAGTTTCATTAGCAGAGTTGAACTAGATATGGTCCGTATGTTTAGGAAACAGCGTTCTTTTGTTCTGAGCACACTCACATTTCGAGCTCTACTAGAGACTCTAGAAAGCAAGAGCGTGCTTCTCGCTCTAAAGCAGAGTGTGATCCATGGATGAGAACTATGCTGTGTGATTCCCTTCAGAAATGGAATTAAATCCCAGGCTCTGAGTCTTCCTACAAGCAAGACTTCATTTCAGGTAAGGGCAGTTACTTTTCTGCTCAAACGAACTACATCGTTCACGAAGCTCACAGGTTTCTCATCTTAACTGACAAGGATTGGATTTTAGAGGACTAGTGCTTTGTATCAGTTTCAGAAGCAGAGTTGTACTAGATATGGTCCGTATGTGTAGGAAACTCCATTCTTTTGTTCTGAGCACGCTCAGGTTTCCTGCTGTATTAGAGACTCCTGAAAGATAGAGCATGCTTCTCGCTCTAAAGCAGAGTGTGATCCATGGATGAGAACTATGCTGTGTGTTTCCCTTCAGAAATGGAGTTAAATCCCAGGCTCTGGGTCTTCCTACAAGCAACACTTCGTTTCAGGTAAGGGCAGTTACTTTACAGCTCAAAAGAACTACATCGTTCACGAAACTCCCATGTTTCTCATCTTAACTGACAAGCATTGGATGTTAGAGGGTCAGTGCTTTGCATCTGTTTCAGAAGCAGATTTGGACTACATATGGTCCGTATGTGTAGGAAACACCGTTCTTTTGTTCTGGGCACACTCAGATTTCCTGCTGTCTTAGAGACTCTAGAAAGCAAGAGCGTGCTTGTTGTTCTAAAGCAGAGTGTGATCAATGGATGAGAACTCTGCTGTGTGTTTCACTTCAGAAATATAGTTAAATCCCAGGCTCTGAGTCTTCCTACAACCAAGACTTCGTTTCAGGTAAGTCAGTTACTTTACAGCTCAAATGAACTATATTGTTCACAAAGCTGACACGTTTCGGATCTTACCTGACAAGCATTGAATGTTAGAGGACCTGTGGTTTGTTTCAGTTTCAGAACCAGAGTTGAACTAGATATGGTCCGTATGTTTAGGAAACACCGTTCTTTTGTTCTGGGCACACTCAGTTTTCCTGCTGTATTAGACAATCTAGAAAGCACTAGCGGGCTTCTTGCTCTAAAGCAGAGTGTGATCCATGGATGAGAACTATGCTGTGTGTTTCCCTTCAGAAATGGAGTTAAATCCCAGGCTCTGTGTCTTCCTACAAGCAAGACTTTGTTTAAGGTAAGGGCAGTCACTTTTCAGCTCAAACGAACTGCATCGTTCACGAAGCTCACACGTTTCTCAACTTAACAGTCAAGCATTGGATGATAGAGGACAAGTGCTTTGTATCAGTTTCAGAAGCAGAGTTGGACTAGATATGGTCCGTATGTGTAGGAAACACCGTTCCTTTGTTCCCAGCACACTCACGTTTCCTGCCCTCTTAGAGACTCTAGAAAGCAAGAGCGTGCTTCTTGTTCTAAAGCAGAGGGTGATCAATGGATGAGAACTCTGCTGTGTGTTTCACTTCAGAAATATAGTTAAATCCCAGGCTCTGAGTCTTCCTACAACCAAGACTTCGTTTCAGGTAAGGGCAGTCACTTTTCAGCTCAAACGAACTACATCGTTCACGAAGCTCACACGTTTCTCATCTTAACAGTCAAGCATTGGATGATAGAGGACAAGTGCTTTGTATCAGTTTCAGAAGCAGAGTTGGACTAGATATGGTTCCGTATGTGTAGGAAACACCGTTCTTTTGTTCCCAGCACACTCACGTTTCCTGCTGTCTTAGAGACTCTAGAAAGCAAGAGCGTGCTTCTTGCTCTAAAGCAGAGTGTGATCAATGGATGAGAACTCTGCTGTGTGTTTCACTTCTGAAATGTAGTAAAATCCCAGGCTCTGAGTCTTCCTACAAGCAAGACTTCGTTTCAGGTAAGGGCAGTTACTTTACAACTTAAACGAACTACATCGTTCACGAAGCTGACACGTTTCGGGTCTTACCTGACAAGCATTGGATGTTAGAGGACCTGTGGTTTGTTTCAGTTTCAGGAGCAGAGTTGAACTAGATATGGTCCGTATGTTTAGGAAACACCGTTCTTTTGTTCTGAGCACGCTCAGGTTTCCTGCTGTATTAGAGACTCTAGAAAGCAAGAGCGTGCTTCTCGCTCTAAAGCAGAGTGTGATCCATGGATGAGAACTATGCTGTGTGATTCCCTTCAGAAATGGAGTTAAATCCCAGGCTCTGAGTCTTCCTACAAGCAAGACTTCGTTTCAGGTAAGGGCAGTTACTTTTCTGCTCAAATGAACTACATCGTTCACGAAGCTCCCACGTTTCTCATCTTAACTGACAAGCATTGGATGTTAGAAGGTCAGTGCTTTGTATCAGTCTCAGAAGCAGATTTCGACTACATATGGTCCGTATGTTTAGGAAACAGTGTTCTTTTGTTCTGGGCACACTCAGATTTCCTGCTCTATTAGAGATTCTAGAAAGAAAGAGCATGCTTCTCGCTCTAAAGCAGAGTGTGATCAATGGATGAGACCTATGCTGTGTGTTTCCCTTCAGAAATGGAGTTAAATCACAGGCTCTGTGTCTTCCTACAAGCAAGACTTCCTTTCCGGTAAGGGCAGTTACTTTACAGCTCAAATGAACTACATCTTTCACGAAGCTGACACGTTTCGGATCTTACCTGACAAGCATTGGATGTTAGAGGACCTGTGGTTTGTTTCAGTTTCAGAAGCAGAGTTGAACTAGATATGGTCCGTATGTTTAGGAAACAGCGTTCTTTTGTTCTGAGCACACTCAAATTTCCAGCTCTACTAGAGACTCTAGAAAGCAAGAGCGTGCTTCTCGCTCTAAAGCAGAGTGTGATCCATGGATGAGAACTATGCTGTGTGATTCCCTTCAGAAATGGAATTAAATCCCAGGCTCTGAGTCTTCCTACAAGCAAGACTTCATTTCAGGTAAGGGCAGTTACATTTCTGCTCAAACGAACTACATCGTTCACGAAGCTCACAGGTTTCTCATCTTAACTGACAAGGATTGGATTTTAGAGGACTAGTGCTTTGTATCAGTTTCAGAAGCAGAGTTGTACTAGATATGGTCCGTATGTGTAGGAAACTCCATTCTTTTGTTCTGAGCACGCTCAGGTTTCCTGATGTATTAGAGACTCCTGAAAGAAAGAGCATGCTTCTCGCTCTAAAGCAGAGTGTGATCCATGGATGAGAACTATGCTGTGTGTTTCCCTTCAGAAATGGAGTCAAATCCCAGGCTCTGTGTCTTCCTACAAGCAACACTTCGTTTCAGGTAAGGGCAGTTACTTTACAGCTCAAAAGAACTACATTGTTCACGAAACTCCCATGTTTCTCATCTTAACTGACAAGCATTGGATGTTAGAGGGTCAGTGCTTTGCATCTGTTTCAGAAGCAGATTTGGACTACATATGGTCCGTATGTGTAGGAAACACCGTTCTTTTGTTCTGGGCACACTCAGATTTCCTGCTGTATTAGAGATTCTAGAAAGCAAGAGAGTTCTTCTCGCTCTAAAGCAGAGTGTGATCCATGGATGGGAACTATGCTGTGTGTTTCCCTTCAGAAATGGAGTTAAATCCCAGGCTCTGTGTCTTACTACAAGCAAGACTTCGTTTTAGGTAAGGGCAGTCAATCTCAGCTCAAACGAACTACATCGTTCACGAAGCTCACACGTTTGTCATCTTAACTTACAAGCATTGGATGTTAGAGGACTAGTGCTTTGTATCAGTTTCAGAAGCAGAGTTGGACTAGATATGGTCCGTATGTGTAGGAAACACCGTTCTTTTGTTCCCAGCACACTCACGTTTCCTGCTGTCTTAGAGACTCTAGAAAGCAAGAGCGTGCTTCTTGTTCTAAAGCAGAGTGTGATCAATGGATGAGAACTCTGCTGTGTGTTTCACTTCAGAAATATAGTTAAATCCCAGGCTCTGAGTCTTCCTACAAGCAAGACTTCATTTCAGGTAAGGGCAGTTACTTTACAGCTCAAATGAACTACATCATTCACAAAGCTGACACGTTTCAGATCTTACCTGACAAGCATTGGATGTTAGAGGACCTGTGGTTTGTTTCAGTTTCAGAAGCAGAGTTGAACTAGATATGGTCCGTATGTTTAGGAAACACCGTTCTTTTGTTCTGAGCACGCTCAGGTTTCCTGCTGTATTAGAGACTCTAGAAAGCAAGAGCGTGCTTCTCGCTCTAAAGCAGAGTGTGATCCATGGATGAGAACTATGCTGTGTGATTCCCTTCAGAAATGGAGTTAAATCCCAGGCTCTGAGTCTTCCTACAAGCAAGACTTCGTTTCAGGTAAGGGCAGTTACTTTTCTGCTCAAATGAACTACATCGTTCACGAAGCTCCCACGTTTCTCATCTTAACTGACAAGCATTGGATGTTTGAAGGTCAGTGCTTTGTATCAGTCTCAGAAGCAGATTTCGACTACATATGGTCCGTATGTTTAGGAAACAGTGTTCTTTTGTTCTGGGCACACTCAGATTTCCTGCTCTATTAGAGATTCTAGAAAGAAAGAGCATGCTTCTCGCTCTAAAGCAGAGTGTAATCAATGGATGAGAACTATGCTGTGTGTTTCCCTTCAGAAATGGAGTTAAATCACAGGCTCTGTGTCTTCTTACAAGCAAGACTTCCTTTCCGGTAAGGGCAGTTACTTTACAGCACAAACGAACTACATCTTTCACGAAGCTGACACGTTTCGGATCTTACCTGACAAGCATTGGATGTTAGAGGACCTGTGGTTTGTTTCAGTTTCAGAAGCAGAGTTGAACTAGATATGGTCCGTATGTTTAGGAAACAGCGTTCTTTTGTTCTGAGCACACTCACATTTCCAGCTCTACTAGAGACTCTAGAAAGCAAGAGCGTGCTTCTCGCTCTAAAGCAGAGTGTGATCCATGGATGAGAACTATGCTGTGTGATTCCCTTCAGAAATGAATTAAATCCCAGGCTCTGAGTCTTCCTACAAGCAAGACTTCATTTCAGGTAAGGGCAGTTACATTTCTGCTTAAACGAACTACATCGTTCACGAAGCTCACAGGTTTCTCATCTTAACTGACAAGGATTGGATTTTAGAGGACTAGTGCTTTGTATCAGTTTCAGAAGCAGAGTTGTACTAGATATGGTCCGTATGTGTAGGAAACTCCATTCTTTTGTTCTGAGCACGCTCAGGTTTCCTGATGTATTAGAGACTCCTGAAAGAAAGAGCATGCTTCTCGCTCTAAAGCAGAGTGTGATCCATGGATGAGAACTATGCTGTGTGATTCCCTTCAGAAATGGAATTAAATCCCAGGCTCTGAGTCTTCCTACAAGCAAGACTTCATTTCAGGTAAGGGCAGTTACATTTCTGCTCAAACGAACTACATCGTTCACGAAGCTCACAGGTTTCTCATCTTAACTGACAAGGATTGGATTTTAGAGGACTAGTGCTTTGTATCAGTTTCAGAAGCAGAGTTGTACTAGATATGGTCCGTATGTGTAGGAAACTCCATTCTTTTGTTCTGAGCACGCTCAGGTTTCCTGATGTATTAGAGACTCCTGAAAGAAAGAGCATGCTTCTCGCTCTAAAGCAGAGTGTGATCCATGGATGAGAACTATGCTGTGTGTTTCCCTTCAGAAATGGAGTCAAATCCCAGGCTCTGTGTCTTCCTACAAGCAACACTTCGTTTCAGGTAAGGGCAGTTACTTTACAGCTCAAAAGAACTACATTGTTCACGAAACTCCCATGTTTCTCATCTTAACTGACAAGCATTGGATGTTAGAGGGTCAGTGCTTTGCATCTGTTTCAGAAGCAGATTTGGACTACATATGGTCCGTATGTGTAGGAAACACCGTTCTTTTGTTCTGGGCACACTCAGATTTCCTGCTGTATTAGAGATTCTAGAAAGCAAGAGAGTTCTTCTCGCTCTAAAGCAGAGTGTGATCCATGGATGGGAACTATGCTGTGTGTTTCCCTTCAGAAATGGAGTTAAATCCCAGGCTCTGTGTCTTACTACAAGCAAGACTTCGTTTTAGGTAAGGGCAGTCAATCTCAGCTCAAACGAACTACATCGTTCACGAAGCTCACACGTTTGTCATCTTAACTTACAAGCATTGGATGTTAGAGGACTAGTGCTTTGTATCAGTTTCAGAAGCAGAGTTGGACTAGATATGGTCCGTATGTGTAGGAAACACCGTTCTTTTGTTCCCAGCACACTCACGTTTCCTGCTGTCTTAGAGACTCTAGAAAGCAAGAGCGTGCTTCTTGTTCTAAAGCAGAGTGTGATCAATGGATGAGAACTCTGCTGTGTGTTTCACTTCAGAAATATAGTTAAATCCCAGGCTCTGAGTCTTCCTACAAGCAAGACTTCATTTCAGGTAAGGGCAGTTACTTTACAGCTCAAATGAACTACATCATTCACAAAGCTGACACGTTTCAGATCTTACCTGACAAGCATTGGATGTTAGAGGACCTGTGGTTTGTTTCAGTTTCAGAAGCAGAGTTGAACTAGATATGGTCCGTATGTTTAGGAAACACCGTTCTTTTGTTCTGAGCACGCTCAGGTTTCCTGCTGTATTAGAGACTCTAGAAAGCAAGAGCGTGCTTCTCGCTCTAAAGCAGAGTGTGATCCATGGATGAGAACTATGCTGTGTGATTCCCTTCAGAAATGGAGTTAAATCCCAGGCTCTGAGTCTTCCTACAAGCAAGACTTCGTTTCAGGTAAGGGCAGTTACTTTTCTGCTCAAATGAACTACATCGTTCACGAAGCTCCCACGTTTCTCATCTTAACTGACAAGCATTGGATGTTTGAAGGTCAGTGCTTTGTATCAGTCTCAGAAGCAGATTTCGACTACATATGGTCCGTATGTTTAGGAAACAGTGTTCTTTTGTTCTGGGCACACTCAGATTTCCTGCTCTATTAGAGATTCTAGAAAGAAAGAGCATGCTTCTCGCTCTAAAGCAGAGTGTAATCAATGGATGAGAACTATGCTGTGTGTTTCCCTTCAGAAATGGAGTTAAATCACAGGCTCTGTGTCTTCTTACAAGCAAGACTTCCTTTCCGGTAAGGGCAGTTACTTTACAGCACAAACGAACTACATCTTTCACGAAGCTGACACGTTTCGGATCTTACCTGACAAGCATTGGATGTTAGAGGACCTGTGGTTTGTTTCAGTTTCAGAAGCAGAGTTGAACTAGATATGGTCCGTATGTTTAGGAAACAGCGTTCTTTTGTTCTGAGCACACTCACATTTCCAGCTCTACTAGAGACTCTAGAAAGCAAGAGCGTGCTTCTCGCTCTAAAGCAGAGTGTGATCCATGGATGAGAACTATGCTGTGTGATTCCCTTCAGAAATGAATTAAATCCCAGGCTCTGAGTCTTCCTACAAGCAAGACTTCATTTCAGGTAAGGGCAGTTACATTTCTGCTTAAACGAACTACATCGTTCACGAAGCTCACAGGTTTCTCATCTTAACTGACAAGGATTGGATTTTAGAGGACTAGTGCTTTGTATCAGTTTCAGAAGCAGAGTTGTACTAGATATGGTCCGTATGTGTAGGAAACTCCATTCTTTTGTTCTGAGCACGCTCAGGTTTCCTGATGTATTAGAGACTCCTGAAAGAAAGAGCATGCTTCTCGCTCTAAAGCAGAGTGTGATCCATGGATGAGAACTATGCTGTGTGATTCCCTTCAGAAATGGAATTAAATCCCAGGCTCTGAGTCTTCCTACAAGCAAGACTTCATTTCAGGTAAGGGCAGTTACATTTCTGCTCAAACGAACTACATCGTTCACGAAGCTCACAGGTTTCTCATCTTAACTGACAAGGATTGGATTTTAGAGGACTAGTGCTTTGTATCAGTTTCAGAAGCAGAGTTGTACTAGATATGGTCCGTATGTGTAGGAAACTCCATTCTTTTGTTCTGAGCACGCTCAGGTTTCCTGATGTATTAGAGACTCCTGAAAGAAAGAGCATGCTTCTCGCTCTAAAGCAGAGTGTGATCCATGGATGAGAACTATGCTGTGTGTTTCCCTTCAGAAATGGAGTCAAATCCCAGGCTCTGTGTCTTCCTACAAGCAACACTTCGTTTCAGGTAAGGGCAGTTACTTTACAGCTCAAAAGAACTACATTGTTCACGAAACTCCCATGTTTCTCATCTTAACTGACAAGCATTGGATGTTAGAGGGTCAGTGCTTTGCATCTGTTTCAGAAGCAGATTTGGACTACATATGGTCCGTATGTGTAGGAAACACCGTTCTTTTGTTCTGGGCACACTCAGATTTCCTGCTGTATTAGAGATTCTAGAAAGCAAGAGAGTTCTTCTCGCTCTAAAGCAGAGTGTGATCCATGGATGGGAACTATGCTGTGTGTTTCCCTTCAGAAATGGAGTTAAATCCCAGGCTCTGTGTCTTACTACAAGCAAGACTTCGTTTTAGGTAAGGGCAGTCAATCTCAGCTCAAACGAACTACATCGTTCACGAAGCTCACACGTTTGTCATCTTAACTTACAAGCATTGGATGTTAGAGGACTAGTGCTTTGTATCAGTTTCAGAAGCAGAGTTGGACTAGATATGGTCCGTATGTGTAGGAAACACCGTTCTTTTGTTCCCAGCACACTCACGTTTCCTGCTGTCTTAGAGACTCTAGAAAGCAAGAGCGTGCTTCTTGTTCTAAAGCAGAGTGTGATCAATGGATGAGAACTCTGCTGTGTGTTTCACTTCAGAAATATAGTTAAATCCCAGGCTCTGAGTCTTCCTACAAGCAAGACTTCATTTCAGGTAAGGGCAGTTACTTTACAGCTCAAATGAACTACATCATTCACAAAGCTGACACGTTTCAGATCTTACCTGACAAGCATTGGATGTTAGAGGACCTGTGGTTTGTTTCAGTTTCAGAAGCAGAGTTGAACTAGATATGGTCCGTATGTTTAGGAAACACCGTTCTTTTGTTCTGAGCACGCTCAGGTTTCCTGCTGTATTAGAGACTCTAGAAAGCAAGAGCGTGCTTCTCGCTCTAAAGCAGAGTGTGATCCATGGATGAGAACTATGCTGTGTGATTCCCTTCAGAAATGGAGTTAAATCCCAGGCTCTGAGTCTTCCTACAAGCAAGACTTCGTTTCAGGTAAGGGCAGTTACTTTTCTGCTCAAATGAACTACATCGTTCACGAAGCTCCCACGTTTCTCATCTTAACTGACAAGCATTGGATGTTTGAAGGTCAGTGCTTTGTATCAGTCTCAGAAGCAGATTTCGACTACATATGGTCCGTATGTTTAGGAAACAGTGTTCTTTTGTTCTGGGCACACTCAGATTTCCTGCTCTATTAGAGATTCTAGAAAGAAAGAGCATGCTTCTCGCTCTAAAGCAGAGTGTGATCAATGGATGAGAACTATGCTGTGTGTTTCCCTTCAGAAATGGAGTTAAATCACAGGCTCTGTGTCTTCTTACAAGCAAGACTTCCTTTCCGGTAAGGGCAGTTACTTTACAGCACAAACGAACTACATCTTTCACGAAGCTGACACGTTTCGGATCTTACCTGACAAGCATTGGATGTTAGAGGACCTGTGGTTTGTTTCAGTTTCAGAAGCAGAGTTGAACTAGATATGGTCCGTATGTTTAGGAAACAGCGTTCTTTTGTTCTGAGCACACTCACATTTCCAGCTCTACTAGAGACTCTAGAAAGCAAGAGCGTGCTTCTCGCTCTAAAGCAGAGTGTGATCCATGGATGAGAACTATGCTGTGTGATTCCCTTCAGAAATGGAATTAAATCCCAGGCTCTGAGTCTTCCTACAAGCAAGACTTCATTTCAGGTAAGGGCAGTTACATTTCTGCTTAAACGAACTACATCGTTCACGAAGCTCACAGGTTTCTCATCTTAACTGACAAGGATTGGATTTTAGAGGACTAGTGCTTTGTATCAGTTTCAGAAGCAGAGTTGTACTAGATATGGTCCGTATGTGTAGGAAACTCCATTCTTTTGTTCTGAGCACGCTCAGGTTTCCTGCTGTATTAGAGACTCCTGAAAGAAAGAGCATGCTTCTCGCTCTAAAGCAGAGTGTGATCCATGGATGAGAACTATGCTGTGTGTTTCCCTTCAGAAATGGAGTTAAATCCCAGGCTCTGGGTCTTCCTACAAGCAACACTTCGTTTCAGGTAAGGGCAGTTACTTTACAGCTCAAAAGAACTACATTGTTCACGAAACTCCCATGTTTCTCATCTTAACTGACAAGCATTGGATGTTAGAGGGTCAGTGCTTTGCATCTGTTTCAGAAGCAGATTTGGACTACATATGGTCCGTATGTGTAGGAAACACCGTTCTTTTGTTCTGGGCACACTCAGATTTCCTGCTGTATTAGAGATTCTAGAAAGCAAGAGAGTTCTTCTCGCTCTAAAGCAGAGTGTGATCCATGGATGGGAACTATGCTGTGTGTTTCCCTTCAGAAATGGAGTTAAATCCCAGGCTCTGTGTCTTACTACAAGCAAGACTTCGTTTTAGGTAAGGGCAGTCAATCTCAGCTCAAACGAACTACATCGTTCACGAAGCTCACACGTTTGTCATCTTAACTGACAAGCATTGGATGTTAGAGGACTAGTGCTTTGTATCAGTTTCAGAAGCAGGGTTGGACTAGATATGGTCCCTATGTGTAGGAAACACCGTTCTTTTGTTCCCAGCACACTCACGTTTCCTGCCCTATTAGAGACTCTAGAAAGCAAGAGCGTGCTTCTTGTTCTAAAGCAGAGTGTGATCAATGGATGAGAACTCTGCTGTGTGTTTCACTTCAGAAATATAGTTAAATCCCAGGCTCTGAGTCTTCCTACAAGCAAGACTTCATTTCAGGTAAGGGCAGTTACTTTACAGCTCAAATGAACTACATCATTCACAAAGCTGACACGTTTCAGATCTTACCTGACAAGCATTGGATGTTAGAGGACATTTGGTTTGTTTCAGTTTCAGAAGCAGATTTGGACTACATATTGTCCGTATGTTCAGGAAACACCGTTCTTTTGTTCTGAGCCCACTCAGGTTTCTTGCTGTATTAGAGACTCTAGAAAGCAAGAGTGTGCTCCTCGCTCTAAAGCAGAGTGTGATCCATGGATGAGAACTATGCTGTGTGATTTCCTTTAGAAATGGAGTTAAATCCCAGGCTCTGTGTCTTCCTACAAGCAAGACTTAGTTTCAGGTAAGGGCAGTCACTTTTCAGCTCAAAAGAACTACATCGTTCACGAAGCTGACACGTTTCTAATCTTACCTGACAAGCATTGGATGTTAGAGGGTCAGTGCTTTGTATCAGTCTCAGAAGCAGATTTGGACTACATATGGTCCGTATGTTTAGGAAACAGTGTTCTTTTGTTCTGGGCACACTCAGATTTCCTGCTCTATTAGAGATTCTAGAAAGAAAGAGCATGCTTCTCGCTCTAAAGCAGAGTGTGATCAATGGATGAGAACTATGCTGTGTATTTCCCTTCAGAAATGGAGTTAAATCACAGGCTCTGTGTCTTCCTACAAGCAAGACTTGCTTTCAGGTAAGGGCAGTTACTTTATAGCTCAAAAGAAATACATCTTTCACGAAGCTGACACGTTTCGGATCTTACCAGACAAGCATTGGATGTTAGAGGACCTGTGGTTTGTATCAGTTTCAGAAGCAGAGTTGAACTAGATATGGTCCACATGTTTAGGAAACACCGTTGTTTTGTTCTGAACACACTCAGTTTTCCTGCTGTATTAGAGACTCTAGAAAGCAAGGGAGTTCTTCTCGCTCTAAAGCAGAGTGTGATCCATGGATGGGAACTATGCTGTCTGTTTCCCTTCAGAAATGGAGTTAAATCCCAGGCTCTGTGTCTTCCTACAAGCAAGACTTCGTTTCAGGTAAGGGCAGTTACTTTTCTGCTCAAACGAACTACATGGTTCACGAAGCTCACACGTTTCGTATCTTACCTGACAAGCATTGGATGTTACAGGACTAGTGCTTTGTATCAGTTTCAGAAGCAGATTTGGAGTAGATATGGTCCGTATGTGTAGCAAACACCGTTCTTTTGTTCCCAGCACACTCACGTTTCCTGCTGTCTTAGAGACTCTAGAAAGCAAGAGCGTGCTTCTTGTTCTAAAGCAGAGGGTGATCAATGGATGAGAACTCTGCTGTGTGTTTTACTTCAGAAATGTATTTAAATCCCAGGCTCTGAGTCTTCCTACAAGCAAGACTTCGTTTCAGATAAGGGCAGTTACTTTAGAGCTCAAACGAACTACATCTTTCACGAAGCTGACACGTTTTGGATCTTACCTGACAAGCATTGGATGTTAGAGGACCTGTGGTTTGTTTCAGTTTCAGAAGCAGAGTTGAACTAGATATGGCCCGTATGTTTAGGAAACAACGTTCTTTTGTTCTGAGCACACTCCTGTTTCCTGCTCTATTAGAGACTCTAGAAAGCAAGAGCATACTTCTCGCTCTAAAGCAGAGTGTGATCCATGGATGAGAACTATGCTGTGTGATTCCCTTCAGAAATGGAATTAAATCCCAGGCTCTGAGTCTTCCTACAAGCAAGACTTCATTTCAGGTAAGGCAGTTACATTTCTGCTCAAACGAACTACATCGTTCACGAAGCTCACAGGTTTCTCATCTTAACTGACAAGGATTGGATTTTAGAGGACTAGTGCTTTGTATCAGTTTCAGAAGCAGAGTTGTACTAGATATGGTCCCTATGTGTAGGAAACTCCATTCTTTTGTTCTGAGCACGCTCAGGTTTCCTGCTGTATTAGAGACTCCTGAAAGAAAGAGCATGCTTCTCGCTCTAAAGCGGAGTGTGATCCATGGATGAGAACTATGCTGTGTGTTTCACTTCTGAAATGTAGTTAAATCCCAGGCTCTGAGTCTTCCTACAAGCAAGACTTCGTTTCAGGTAAGGGCAGTTACTTTACAGCTTAAACGAACTACATAGTTCACGAAGCTGACACGTTTCGGGTCTTACCTGACAAGCATTGGATGTTAGAGGACCTGTGGTTTGTTTCAGTTTCAGAAGCAGAGTTGAACTAGATATGGTCCGTATGTTTAGGAAACACCGTTCTTTGTTCTGAGCACGCTCAGGTTTCCTGCTGTATTAGAGACTCTAGAAAGCAAGAGCGTGCTTCTCGCTCTAAAGCAGAGTGTGATCCATGGATGAGAACTATGCTGTGTGATTCCCTTCAGAAATGGAGTTAAATCCCAGGCTCTGAGTCTTCCTACAAGCAAGACTTCGTTTCAGGTAAGGGCAGTTACTTTTCTGCTCAAATGAACTACATCGTTCACGAAGCTCCCACGTTTCTCATGTTAACTGACAAGCATTGGATGTTAGAGGGTCAGTGATTTGCATCTGTTTCAGAAGCAGATTTGGACTACATATGGTCCGTATATGTAGGAAACACAGTTCTTTTGTCCTGGGCACACTCAGATTTCCTGCTGTATTAGAGATTCTAGAAAGCAAGAGAGTTCTTCTCGCTCTAAAGCAGAGTGTGATCCATGGATGGGAACTATGCTGTGTGTTTCCCTTCAGAAATGTAGTTAAATCCCAGGCTCTGTGTCTTACTACAAGCAAGACTTCGTTTTAGGTAAGGGCAGTCAATCTCAGCTCAAACGAACTACATCGTTCACGAAGCTCACACGTTTGTCATCTTAACTGACAAGCATTGGATGTTAGAGGACTAGTGCTTTGTGTCAGTTTCAGAAGCAGAGTTGGACTAGATATGGTCCGTATGTGTAGGAAACACCGTTCTTTTGTTCCCAGCACACTCACGTTTCCTGCTGTCTTAGAGACTCTAGAAAGCAAGAGCGTGCTTCTTGTTCTAAAGCAGAGTGTGATCAATGGATGAGAACTCTGCTGTGTGTTTCACTTCAGAAATATAGTTAAATCCCAGGCTCTGAGTCTTCCTACAGGCAAGACTTCATTTCAGGTAAGGGCAGTTACTTTACAGCTCAAATGAACTACATCATTCACAAAGCTGACACGTTTCAGATCTTACCTGACAAGCATTGGATGTTAGAGGTCCTTTGGTTTGTTTCAGTTTCAGAAGCAGATTTGGACTACATATTGTCCGTATGTTTAGGAAACACCGTTCTTTTGTTCTGAGCACGCTCAGGTTTCCTGCTGTATTAGAGACTCTAGAAAGCAAGAGCGTGCTTCTCGCTCTAAAGCAGAGTGTGATCCATGGATGAGAACTATGCTGTGTGATTCCCTTCAGAAATGGAGTTAAATCCCAGGCTCTGAGTCTTCCTACAAGCAAGACTTCGTTTCAGGTAAGGGCAGTTACTTTTCTGCTCAAATGAACTACATCGTTCACGAAGCTCCCACGTTTCTCTTCTTAACTGACAAGCATTGGATGTTAGAGGGTCAGTGCTTTGTATCAGTCTCAGAAGCAGATTTGGACTACATATGGTCCGTATGTTTAGGAAACAGTGTTCTTTTGTTCTGGGCACACTCAGATTTCCTGCTCTATTAGAGATTCTAGAAAGAAAGAGCATGCTTCTCGCTCTAAAGCAGAGTGTGATCAATGGATGAGAACTATGCTGTGTGTTTCCCTTCAGAAATGGAGTTAAATCACAGGCTCTGTGTCTACCTACAAGCAAGACTTCCTTTCAGGTAAGGGCAGTTACTTTACAGCTCAAACGAACTACATCTTTCACGAAGCTGACACGTTTCGGATCTTACCTGACAAGCATTGGATGTTAGAGGACCTGTGGTTTGTTTCAGTTTCAGAAGCAGAGTTGAACTAGATATGGTCCGTATGTTTAGGAAACAGCGTTCTTTTGTTCTGAGCACACTCACATTTCGAGCTCTACTAGAGACTCTAGAAAGCAAGAGCGTGCTTCTCGCTCTAAAGCAGAGTGCGATCCATGGATGAGAACTATGCTGTGTGATTCCCTTCAGAAATGGAATTAAATCCCAGGCTCTGAGTCTTCCTACAAGCAAGACTTCATTTCAGGTAAGGGCAGTTACTTTTCTGCTCAAACGAACTACATCGTTCACGAAGCTCACAGGTTTCTCATCTTAACTGACAAGGATTGGATTTTAGAGGACTAGTGCTTTGTATCAGTTTCAGAAGCAGAGTTGTACTAGATATGGTCCGTATGTGTAGGAAACTCCATTCTTTTGTTCTGAGCACGCTCAGGTTTCCTGCTGTATTAGAGACTCCTGAAAGAAAGAGCATGCTTCTCGCTCTAAAGCAGAGTGTGATCCATGGATGAGAACTATGCTGTGTGTTTCCCTTCAGAAATGGAGTTAAATCCCAGGCTCTGGGTCTTCCTACAAGCAACACTGCGTTTCAGGTAAGGGCAGTTACTTTACAGCTCAAAAGAACTACATCGTTCACGAAACTCCCATGTTTCTCATCTTAACTGACAAGCATTGGATGTTAGAGGGTCAGTTCTTTGCATCTGTTTCAGAAGCAGATTTGGACTACATATGGTCCGCATGTTTAGTAAACACCGTTCTTTTGTTCTGAGCACACTCAGTTTTCCTGCTGCATTAGAGACTCTAGAAAGCAAGAGAGTTCTTCTCGCTCTAAAGCAGAGTGTGATCCATGGATGGGAACTATGCTGTCTGTTTCCCTTCAGAAATGGAGTTAAATCCCAGGCTCTGTGTCTTACTACAAGCAAGACTTCGTTTTAGGTAAGGGCAGTCAATCTCAGCTCAAATGAACCACATCGTTCACGAAGCTCACACGTTTCTCATCTTAACTGACAAGCACTGGATGTTAGAGGACTAGTGCTTTGTATCAGTTTCAGAAGCAGAGTTGGACTAGATATGGTCCGTATGTGTAGGAAACACCATTCTTTTGTTCCCAGCACACTCAC